>CM053606.1:11172204-11193463 GCA_028646535.1 Procyon lotor | reverse complement strand
CGGCACCTGGTAGGTAGTTGGGAAATGAATGAAGGAATGGGTGAGCAGCTGCCCAGGCCAAGGCCCCCAGGAGTGCTGGAGGGGACCCTGAGGGCCGTTCTCGGGGCAGGTGCTGGCCCCGGGAACCCCCTGCTTTGTGGCAATCTGTCTGGCCTTTCCACTACCCAGCCTCCTCTGGGGCTCCCAGGGTCCGAGGAGATGGGCCCGTGGCAGGATCCAGAAGGCCTCGGATAGAATATCAGTGGCTGAGCCCTTGAAAATCTGATCTCACCCCAGCGCACCTCCCCAAGGTTCTCCCCAGACCATCAATCAGCAGTGAGACACGATCGTATTTTATAGCCAGGCCGGGGTGGAGAGTGGCATGAAACCCAAGCTCCCATTCCTCCTGCCTGCTTAGGAGGATCAAGGCAGACCCGGCAGAGCCTTAACTCTTTGTGACCCTTTCCTACCAGCTGTGGGCCCAGCTCATCTGTCCCACAAGGCCCTGCCAAACTGAGCCCCTCGGGGGGTGATGGGGGGACTAATGGGGAGGAAGTTAGGTGTCCTGGGGTCTTGATTGCTCACAGGGACCCGCAGCAAGGTTCAGAGTATGGTTTCTGGCCCAACACTGGGAAACATAGGCTCTCTCTCAATGTCTACCCATTGTGGCTGTGTGACCTCAGGTGGGTTGCCTCCCCTCTCTGGGCTTGACTCCTTAGCTCCAACCCTGGAATCCTAACAGCACCCCGCTTATCTTCCTAGGGGTCATCCTATTGCCTTCCACATGGGTGAAATGTGATTTTTGGCCTTGGGTCCCTCTCTCTTTGTCACTGGGTCCTCCCCCCGGAAATAGATTATCCACCATAAGAGACTCTTACCCCTCCTAGGAATTGGTATTTGCATTTTACAGACAGGGAAACTGAGGCCCAGACAGATGTTTCCATGACCCCGGTCACTCAGCAAATGGCTCTACAATCAGGCTGGAGCTCTAGCTCTCTGCTGCTGACCCCAGGACTGACCTCTCCTCCCCTCTCCCTTTCTCCTCTCGTTAGAAACTGGCCATCCTGGGGCCTGGATTGCTGTTGGCGCCGAAGAGAACAGACGCAGGTTCAGTGGGAAGCTGCCATGTGTCGTCGAGACGGCCACGGCTGGCAGGAGAAACTTTGGTGGGTGAAGGGGCTTGTTGACACTGCACCGGGGGTCTGGTGCAGCAGAACTGCTGCCCCCAGCTTTGGGGTGAGCCAGTCCTTGGGTGGAAACTTGGCCAGGTCACCTTAGAGCCCAGCATTATCATTTCTGGAACAGGAAGGATGATATCCACTTGCCTCACTGTCTCGGATCCACCATGGGGCCGCCCCAGGAGGAGCTGAGCACCCCGTCACTGAGGGGCATTCAAGCAAACCCATGGTTGTCAGACCAGAGAAGTATCTTGGGGGTGGGGTGGGCGAGGCGACCCTAAAGGCCCCTCTCGGGGGTGCCCGGGAGGTGGGAGGAGGGTGGCAAGGGAGGCATTTTCTGGTCTCCAGTTACCAGCTCCTGGGATCAGAGAGGTCATTTCCAGGAGGGGGCAGCTCCAAGAGCAGTTTCCTCAGGTGGCTAAGGCTCTGGGGACGCGGGTGTCACAGCAACAGCTGGATGTGCTGGGTTGATGGATGGCTGTTAGAAAATCAATTTTCTGAAGTCCAGTCAGTGGGGTGGGCAGGCGGGCCTTGGGGAGGCTCGGGCCGGCTCGGGGAGGGGCTCTGTGCCCAGCAGGTGGAGCGCAGCCCCCGCCCCTCCGCAGTTCCGGATCCCCGTCACCTCCCCTGCCCCTTCCCCAGGCTGTGCCTCAAGCCCGTCCTGGGCTCCCGGGTAGGACCAGCGTCCAAGCCCTCGGCAGGTGTCGAGCCCTTTGGCTCCTCGTCCCAACTCAGCTGCTAAGTGGCTGTGTGAGCTCTCTGGGCCTCAGTTTCCCGATCTGTAAGTAGAGGGAGTTGGGCTACATTTCCCTCATTTCCCAGGCTGGCTCCTCCTATTGTTTCGGGTTCGGGTCTCATTTTAAACCCGAGAGTGACCCCCCCTCCCCTCCAAGCACCGTATCGCCCGAGGTTCCCTAATTCCCTTGGCGCGGCCAGCGGCTGGCCTTTCCGGCACTCAGGGCCGTGATCCCCGGCGACTGTCCGTGCTGGGCCCTCCCACTGGAAGCTCAGCTCCGGTGGGGGCTTGTGCTTGGCACGGAGTCAGCACACCGCAGTCCTGCCTCCATGATCGAAAGAACATTCACACCCACGTCTCAGCAGGGAACACTGAGTCCCAGAGAGAGGTCCTGCATTTATTTAATATTGAATTGAGTGTCCACTAAGTTGCACACAGGGGTAGGGGGGTGTCGGGGCAGAAGCCCACTCTCTGTCCCATTTCTCTGCTCTTGACCGGGCTATCAGGAACCCCAGGGGACCCCCGCCTCTGCTTGTGATAACCCCGGGCTGGTAGGAAGGAGAGCGGGAAGGGTCTGTCTTAAAGGTCTGCGGCCCATCCACCCACCCATCCGGCAGAGCGAGGAGGGCAGCCCGGCCTGAGCTCGACGGGCCGGTGGGCTTGACGAAGCCTGAGCAGGAAGCCACCTCGGAGCTGGGTGATGTCACCTGGCCGTGCCCGCGACAGGCAGCTGGAGTTGGAGACAGTGCTATGGAAAGTCTTTCCTCCTATTCTCGTTTTCTTCTTTTCCTTCTTAAAAAAAAAAAAAAAAATCTCCAACAAACAACCAATCTCCCATGACTTGGAAAAATGGCCTGAATCCCGTGTCTGGCTCCGGAACGTTTTATGGCCCTTTCCAGCCGAGGATGTGAAGCCTCCTGTGACATGAGCCCTCTGTTCCTAGGCCCTGGCCGGGGAGGGCCCATCCATCTTCCCCAGCTGGCGGCCGTGTGTGGGAAAGGCCCCCGCGAGGGGGGCCCGGGGGCAGCACCTGTTGCTCTCACTCTTCCTAAGCTGGTCATTCTAGTCCCTCTTGGAGGCGGTGATGGGGGGAGGGCGCCGAGGGGACCCCTGGCATCATCGCAGACTCGGAGCTCGAGGCTGCGATCAGAGTGAGGGTCTGTCCGAGGCCCGGGCTTTCTGGCTGCTGGGCCTCGCTCCCAGGAGAGGTGGCAGGTCCCGCAGAGTGTCCCCAGAGAGGAACGGAGCCAGCCCGGGCCTGGTAGGGGAGGCAGGCGAGGCGGGGAGCGGTCACAGGGCTGTGTGGAGCCCAGGCAGCGAGGGCAAGAGTGAGCGAGGCTGAAGGAGCCGTGTCCCGAAGCACAGCGGGGCAGGGCCTGTCCGGGGAACATCGTGTAGGGTGTGAGGCCGGGAGGGAGCATCTCACAGGGGACAGGGACGGGGATGGGGCTTCGAACCCAGACAGGGCCGTGCACTCAGACTAGTCTTGAAGGTGATGGGAGTCACCACGGGTCCTGAAGCAGACGTGCATTCCACAAAGAACCTCTCCGCTTCGGCATGGGGGAGGGGTTGAGGTTGACCAGCGGGCCAGAGCCTTCAGCAGCATAGATGAAGCCAGAAATGCATCCTGACTTGAAGGCAGGGAGGCCTGAGAACCATCTCTAGGGGCAGACACACTGGGCGCACACTCAGCCCTGCTGTTCCTGGCAGTGGCCTCCTAGCAAGCTGCCTCTGCTCTGGCCTCAGTTTCCCCACTGTTGCAGCAAGGGAGATGGATAGGCAAGCCTTGGAGCAATGCAGGCTACCCCGCAGCCGTGCTGTTCATTAGCACTGGGAACGAGCATCTGATGCCTCTTTCTCTCTGTTTCTTCTTTCTCTGTTTGTAAGACACCAGCTTCCGAGGGTGTGGGGGGCTGTGACTCACCACGGGGAAGGGGACCCACACTAGCTGGCGTTCACTGGGTGATCAAGGACGAAAATTTCCTCTGCTTAAGCCCCGCCCAGGTTGTAAGGTTCCCCCTTACATTGTGATTGCTCTCCCTGGGGACTTGCTGGGAAAACCAGGGGGGCTGTGAAGGACGATGGTGCCTGAGGGAGCCCTGGGTGGGGCGGAGCGGGAGGGCTGGGGTTCTGCGGGGGCCACTCAGGTTTCAGAGGTCCCGGGACCTGCAGAGCTCCCAGGAATTTTCCCAGGCCAGGGCGTCAGGCAGCTGGAAGTCATCCGTCCCAGGGAAGGAGAGAGGATCAGGGGTCTTGCCAAGGTCTTTTGCTGGGAACGAGAACTTGGGAGGGGGGCAGGAGTCCCCCATTCAGTCTGGAAAGATGAAACCTTTCTGCCTGGGCAGCTGCTTGTGGGGATGCCAAGAACCCAACAGGCCTAGCCCCCCCCACCGGGCTCCTCTGGGGCCGTGTCAGGCTTAGGGGGGGCCTCTTAGAGCCCCAATAGCCCTGGAAGCTGGGAAGGCAGGTTTAGAATCTGCCACCTCTTTCTGGTTAGTTGGGGTGCCACTGCCTGGGAGACAGGGAGGCTCCATGAGACCCTCACTTTGGGTCCAGCCAAAGTGGGGAGCCCAAGTTCAAGGTCATCTCAGGGTCAGTATTATCTGCTCTGCAAGTTTATGAAGATCAGGGATGCTGCATGGGAAGCACCAGCACATAGTAGGTGCTTTAGCTGCTAATTGTGTTACTGGAGGGGATATAGATAGTGATCAGGAGCTCAGGCCCAGACTGACGGGCTGATCAATCCCACCTCTGCCACTTCCTGCTCGTTAATTTAGGACCATTCCTGAGCCCCGAGTTCCTGATGCGCCACACTTAGGACACTGCCTGGCGATGTACTGATCCCTCCATAAACACTAGGGGTTATTATTATGATTGTTGCTACCAACAGCATAGGAAGACTTTGGGCCCCGATCTGCAGAATGAGAACATTCTTTTTTTTTAATTGTCAACCCTAATAACAGTAACAGCTGCCACCCACGTCATGCCTTCTGAGCGCAGGGTGCCCTGCCCGATGGCTTGCTCTATCTTGGGAGTCTGCCTACCAATCTGGAATATAATGATTTACTGTCCCGTTTTGACAGGTGAGGAAGGAAAGTCCCGGAGATTTCTGGGTCAAGGAGATGGACAAGGATACAGTGGGGAGAGCACTGGACTGGGAGTCGGGAGACAGCACTCTTGTTCTAACACACCGTGCATGAGATTTCAGAGCCTCTATCTTCTCTGTGTTAAGTAGAAGTGTTAGTATAGGTTTTGTGGGGAGGTGGGCTGAGCCTTCCCTGAAGTCGTGGGAGCAGAGTGCCTGGCTCCATGTCTGGCACAGAGTCGGGGTGCCACTGGTGGGGCAGTGTTGGTAGGCAGCTTGTGCTGTTGATGTTAATGGTATTGTTGGGTTTTCTATTAGAGTAGAAGTTGGTGGTGGTCAGCTGATGTAGTCGGAGTGACTGTAGTTGAGATAGTTTTTGCTATTGTTGTTGGTGATGGTGATGGGGTGTTGGACATGGTGTTACTGGTGTGACGGTGGGTAATGTTGGTAGTGATAAGGTTCTTGTTACTGGTATTGGAATGGGTGGTGTTGGTGCTGGTGGTATAGACAGGATGGTGTTGGTGTTAACACTGTGATTGGTAGCAGCATTGTTAGGGTTAGTGTTGTTGGTATCAGTGGTGTGAAAGTAACTGGTGTTGGTGTTGAAATTGTTCTTTGTGTCATTACCAGGGGTCGTGACATTAATGTTGGTGTCGTTGGTGCTAATATTACTTCTGATGGTTGGTGTTGTGAGTGGTGATGCTAACATTATTACTGGTGGTGTTAGTGGTGTTGATGCTGACAATATTATAGTGGTATTGGTGTTAATGGTGGTGTGAACATTGTTACTGATAATGCTGGTGTTGATGGTGGTGCTAACAAGATAACCAGTATTGCTGTTGGTGTTAACATTGTTACTGGTGGTGTTGGTGTTGATGTTGATGGTGGTGGTGTTAACATGATTACTAGTATTGGTGTTGGTATTAACACTGTTGCTGGTGGTGTTGGTGTTGACGTTGACAATGGTGTTAACATGATTACTGGTATTGGTGTTGGTGTTAACATTGTTGCTGGTGGTGTTGGTGTTGATGTTGATGATGGTGTTAACATGATTACTGGTATTGGTGTTCGTATTAACATTGTTGCTGGTGGTGTTGGTGTTGATGTTGATGATGGTGTTAGCATGACTACTGGTATTGGTGTTGGTATTAACATTGTTGCTGGTGGTGTTGGTGTTGACACTGGCGATGTTAACATTGTTACTGGTTTTGGTGGTGTTGGTCTGGACAGTGGAATGGCTGATGCAATGACTGCTGGTAATGATGTTGATGGTGACATCGTTAACATGATTACTGGTGTTGGTCCTAACATCGTCCCTGGTGTTGGTGTTTGTGGTGACATCGCTAACATGATTACTGTTGGAGGAGCACCCCATAGTTGAAGGAGCAACCTTGACTTGGAGCCACCTACCCTCACTTCTCCTACTACCTCTTCCTGAGACTGTTGGTGGAGGTCTTGGGCTGGAGGGTTGGTAAGCTGCCCTCCTAGGAGAGTGGGGGAGTGGGGGCTTGGCCAAAGCCTTGCCCATGGGTGGTAGTGCAGGCAGGGTGCTTCTTGGGGATGTTCTAAAATCCTCACAGAACCTAGAATGGCAGTGCTGGAAGGGCACCATGAGGTTGTCCAGCCTGGTGATTCCCAAACTGGGTTCCTCAGAGACTTGGGGTTCTCCAGTGGCATCTGGGAAGGAGAGGGGCACCAGACTCGGGCACAGCAGCACCTCTTTGTTTGCTTTATCCATGTGGGTTTTGGGTGGGCACTTTTCAAAAATGCAGACCTTATCCTGTCTGTACCATCAATGGTTGCTGGTTGTTTTAAAGATAAAGATCAAAATCCCTATTGCTGCCTGCGGGGATGGATCAGCCCCATGCCAGCCCCTACGAGCCTTTGATCTTCACCACAAAGCAGCTGTCCCTGCCTCACAGTGTCCTCGAAGGAGTCATGCTCTGTCCCACCCACACTACTCACTCTTTTGGGCCACTGGGCCAGCTCTGGCTCATCCAGGGAAGCCCACCCTGGGTCCCCCGGAAGGTCCTTCCTCCTGCCATTCCCCACATGGCACCCGGACCTTCCCCTCAGGTCTGTTCCCTGCCTGGTCCCACTGTGCTTACTGAAATCCTTTGATGCCTGCCCTCCCCATCGACCCTTCGCTCCCAGGGGGTGCTCAGTGAACACCGTGAGGTAACACCTGCTCAGCCAGCCCTCTTGGCATGTGGACTGAGGAGTGAGGCCCTGAGAGGGACATGGACTGTTGCACAGCATGTCAATGACAGAGATGGCCTGTGTCCTCGGTCCCATGCCCTTCCCCCTGCTCCCTGGGACCTCTCCCATCTTCCCTGGGCACAGCTCCCTATTCCCTGCCTTAATCCCTGCACTTCCCGAACACTCCCCAGAACATGTGCAAGCTGAGATGGCCATGGGAAGCTGGCAGTGGTCTCATCTCCCCCTCGGGGGCAGGAAGTGCCCCCCCAAAGCTCCAGTTCTGGCCACTTGGCCTGGACCCCTCTCATCTAAGCCCAAGCCTGGGAAAGACTCCTCTGGCCTCAATGTGACATTCCTGACCCAGCCTTGCCAAGGGGCTCAGCTGGTGGAGGCTGGGTTAGCGGGTGGGTGGGTGGGGTGCTGGCATCCAGACCCACGGTGGGATGGGGGGGTCGAGGTGCTTACGGGAACCAGCTTCCTGCCCCAGCTGCCCTCCCATCTCAGTCCTGATGGAGGTCCCAGATGCAGGAGGCGGTGAGGGTGGAGAGGGTCTGGCCAGGAGGTGGCTGACGGCCAGGGTAAGATGAATAACGACACCAGGAGGCCAGACCACTGCTGGGAAACACCCTTCAAAATTGATTCTTAGTGTGGCAAACCGATGGGTGAAGTGGGGTCTTTCAGGCTCTTTGGAGCTTGTGGGCTGTGGTGAGTTCCCCTCCATCCTTTGGGGCTGCCATTCCCAGGGAGGCTCCATTTCCACCCCCAGCTCCCCGGGGCCGCCCAGTTCCCAAGGCACCGCGCCCGTCTGCATGGACACAGCTGCAGCCAGCCAGCCAGAGACAACAACACGGTAGCAATCGCGATGTTGTTTGCTTAGCTCTTTCTACTGCTCTGTGTTCCAGGAGGGTCGTGAGCCAGCTTGTGAAATTTGGGTTCCACTTTGCAAATGGTGGAGTGTTCTCATATAGTAAGTCTGCAGTCAGCGCGGGTAGGATACAGCGTCATACTCGGTCTTCATAACAGTCCTGAGAAGTCACAAGTGTTACTGACTCCCATTTTGTAGGTGAGGAAACAGCTCTTGCTCAAGGGCTCCTAGACGGTGTGGAGCAGACCTGGAGGTCTCCCTGCAGATCCCACTGTCTGCAAGGGGGACGTGGGGTCTCATTGTGCCAGCAGCTAGGATAGAGTGTCTTTGAGACAGAAATTGTAGACTTGGGCCACGGGCTCCAGAACAAACAGGCAACCCACCAAGGAACACTTTCTAGTGTTTGCTTATTTTTTCTTCTGATTATTACAGTAAGACATGCTTATTAGAGAAAATGTAGAGACATACAAGGAGGAAAATAAACACCACCACCCAATGGCACACACGGCCAAAGGGAAGGCAGCGGGGAGCCATTGAGAGACAGATATTCTGGTTTCATATCTTTGTGCTGCCCCTGGGACAGGCATGCAAATTCTCCGTGACTCAGTTTCCTCTTCTGTGAGATGGTGATAATAATTCTTTTCAACGCCATGGGAAGATTGTGGGGAGAAGATGATGGTTGAAAAGCACTTTCTACAGGACACGTGGTCAGAACTCCAAGTTTCCTAGGGTGTCACTATAGAAGGGAGGCTCCCTTTTCCCCACAACCATCATCCCATCAGGAGGATCATGCCGTATGTACATTTGAATGCTGCTTTTAAAAAAACTTCTTCTTGGAGCACCTGGCTGGCTCAGTTGGTAGAGTGTGCGACTCTAGATTGAGGGGTTGTAAGTTCGAGCCCCACACTGGGTGTAAAGATTACTTTGAAAAGTTAAAAAATAAAAATAAATTTGTCTTGAAATAATTTCAGATCCATAGGAAATTGCAAAGATAGGACAGAGAGGTTCTGTGTACCCTTTGCCCCATATCCCACAATGGTTATATCTTACACCTGTAGAACTCTGGCGAAAGAGCAAAGCTGGGAAACTGACATGGGTGCACTGTGCTGTATGTTCTCAGCCTCTTTAGCACGTGTGTAGGTCTGTGTAACCACCACAGCAATCAAGGTACAGAACACAAAGATTTCCCTTATGCTATACCCACCTCCCTCTCACCCACCAGCCCTAATCCCCTTGCAAACACTCTTCTGTTCTCCATCTCTATAATTCTGGGTTATTTCAAAAATGTTATAGAAATAGAATCATGCAGTATGTGGCCTTTTGAGTTTGGCTTTTTTTTTTTTTTTTTTTTAACTCAGTGTAATTCTCTAGAGATTCACCCATGTTGCTGCCTCTCAATACTTCATTCCTTTCTATCCCTGAGGAGCATGGATGTACCCTTCTTTGTTTAACCATTCACCTACAAAAAGATGTTTTGGCTGTTTTAAATAAATTTGGCTATTTGTGAATAAAGCAGCTATGAACGTTCGTGCACAGGTTTTTGTGTGGGCATCAATTTTCATGTCTCTGGGATACATGCCCAGGATGGTAATTGCTGGGTTGTATGGTAAGTATATATTTAGTTTTTAAAGAGACAGCCAAACTATTTTCTGGATTGGCTCTACCACTTTTTATTCCCAGCAGCTGTGTATGAGAGATCCAGTTTCCCATCTTCACCAGCATTTAGTATTGTCCCTGTTGTTTATTTTAGCGGTTTTAATAGGCATGTAGTGATAGCTCATTGTGGTCTTTGCTTGCATTTCCCCAAGGACTGGTGATGTTGAACAACCCTTCGTGGGCATACTTGCCATCCCAAATCCTGCTATTTTAACCCACGTTAGCCTTTGCTGCCTGTGTTCTTGCAAACTCACCAAAACATCATTCGGGGTGACTTCGTAACCCTCCATCAGATTTCATTCCCCAATTTTCCTATTCTCCCTGTTACAAATAATTCTGTGTGAGCATCACTGTGCATAAATCATGGTCCACATACCACGTCACTCCCCTAGGACAGATTTCTTGAAGGAGAATTCCTGGATCCAAGAGTGTGGACCATTTTTGAAACTTTGCAACATATCACCAAATGGTCCGGGAGGACAGTTTCCCCATAACTTCTTTTGTAACAACTGCTTTAGAGCCCAGGGGAGCACAGAACATTTTCAAAAGGAGATCATACCCTGGGCCAGGCTTTTGGAGGTTATATCTTGCCTCTGCCATCCATTTGCTGTGTGACCCTGGGTAAGTTATTTAACCTCTCTGAGCCCCACTTGCCTCCTATGTACTCCTAATTAAAGACTGAAGCAACACTCCAGGTTGTTGACCCCACCTAGCCTCTGGTTCCCGTATCCCTTCCCACGTCGCCCCCAGTCTTTCTGCCAGAGCTCAGAGAGTTACACCACTGAGGCCTCCCAAATTTCCTTCTCCACTGGCCACTAGCCAGACTTCACAGCTGAATGCTGAGTGACTAATGGAAGCTGATGGCTGAAAGGCCTTCCTATTAATTGGGGTCTAATCAGAGGTGGCTGCACGCACAGCTGGGCTGTGGGAAGGGAGCAGCCTGCAGCTGGCCCCCTGGTACCTCTCCTGCACCACCATGGAAGAGGAGGTCTGAGTCCCAGGTAGTAGGGCACTAGGGTCTTCATAGACCTTCATTTATTCATTCCACAAAGATACACGAGGGCAGCCATACACCAGGTGACGACACAGTGCAGCCGATAGCCATGTCCTGCCTTCAAGGGGCTGAGAGTCTAGAAGCAGAGTCAGATGGTAACTGGTAGACAAGGCAATGTCAGCTGGTGACAAGTGCACCTGGATAATAAAGCAGGGAAGGGGGCGGAAACTTCTGGGGAGGGGCTGGGACTATGCTTGAGGAAAGGTGACTTGAGGACCTGAGCTGAGACTTTAAGGATAGGAAAGAGGGAGCCAAGCAAAGAGCTAAGGGGAGAGCATTCTAGGCAGAGGAAAGGGCTGATGCAAAGGCAGAACTTGGAGCTGGAGTCAGAAATCCTGGGTTTGAAGCCAGACTCTGCACCATTTGCCGAGTGGCTTTGGGTAAGGCCGTTGCCATCCTTCCAAGCCTTGGCTTTTGTGTAAGTGAAAACTATGAAGGCCACAAAGTGGGGTGGTGGGAGGGGTAGCTAGGTGCCGGGCAGCTTGGGCCAAGGTGTGGGATGTCCGGCCGGATGGCCTGCAGGGCTCTGGCTGCAGACAGGCCTGACGTCTGAGCTTCACACGTCCTGGCTAATTGAATTAACTCTTAGCACTTTAGCAGCCCAGGCCTCCAGCTCTAGGTTTCTCACACTCAGCCAACCCTGGTAGTGATTTAGGAAAGGGTATTTCATTTCTCCCAGGCCGATGGAGAAGGTCAATGAGTGGGTGGGGCCCCTCGGGGGTGGGGGGTAGACCAGATGTCCGTAGGAATGGACAAGCAGGGGCAAAGCAGAGGGAAACATCGGTGCTCCCCCCCGTCCTCATCCCAGGAACTCCAAGCATGATAGGGGGAGACAGCCCCTGTTTTGGGGAACTCCCTTGTCTGATGGGAGAGACACAGCAGACCGTGACGCTGTCACGGTAAAGCATTTACCCTGGGACAGTTCTAGGTCTGATTGTAAACCAACAAACATAAAGACACATACCAAGAAATTTATGGAAGAAATCAGACTTGGCTGCTGAGTACTCCAAGGGAGCACCGGAGACGATTTAGCTGCCCACGAATGTGGCAGTTCCTCCTTTGGGTCTGGTTTGAGCCGCGGTGGGAGGCAGCGAGGCATGGAGGCTTAAGGGAGTTCAATCTCCTGGCTTTGTACCTGGCTCCAGCACCCGCGCTGTGTGACCTTGAACATGATATGATATTTGACCTTTTGTGTTTTCTCTTCTTTCATCTGGAAGATGGGATGTGATGGGGCGTAAGTTAACCATATCCGTAAGGAACAGTGCTCAGCACAGTGCCTGCCTGGCACGTAAAAGGGCTTGACAAATAGCTCTAGTTGGAGTCTACATACTCTGCCCATCTTTCAGCAGGACAGACAGGCTCAGGGAGGGCCCGTGGCTGCCTGGTACTTGAACCCAGACCCCCTGACTCTGTTTTGGGTCTTCTTGCCACTGATTCCCCATTATGGCCACAATAACAGCATCCCGGCACCCTCACAACTGCCTCAGGAAGCTGTCCAGGGAGACTCGGGTTCCCCATTCTGCAGATGAGGGGACCGAGGCTCAGAGAACCTTGCTTGACTATAGCACCGCGCCTCACTCCCGGCGTGTCCCTAGACCTTGGCACACAGCATGCGATCACACACCACTTTGCGAACCAAAGGTAGAAAGAGGAGGGAAAAGGGGCGCCTGGGTGGCTCAGTTGTTAGGCGTCTGCCTTCAGCTCAGGTCGTGATCCCGGGGTCCTGGGATCGAGCCCCGCATCGGGCTCCTTGCTCAGCAGGAAACCTGCTTTCTCCCTCTGCCACTCCTCCAGCTTGTGTTCCCTCTCTCGCTATGTCTCTCTCTGTCAAATAAATAAAATCTTTAAAAAAAAAAAAAAAAAGAAAGAAAGAGGAGGGAAAAGACAGGGGATGTGGCTGAGACTTAGGGCAATTTATGTTCCCCTGGGGTGGAGCCCAGACTCCTGAGACTACCTCTGATCTTGATCTTCTGCTCCCCAGGCTAGTCTCTCTCTCTGTCTCTCTCTCTCTCGCGCGCGCGCTCCCATTCCAGATCCAGGTGTTTGAAGTATGGTCCAGCCCCAGGCCTCTCTTCTGAGCTGGGGGCAATCTGTGTGAAGGCCGAGGGGACGTGGGGGTGGACCCTCTGGGCGTGGACGGCGAGGCCTTGTGTCCAAGGCCATGGGAAACCTCACACCTGGCTGGGGAAGATGACAAACACAGCAGAACAGCATCTGTGACATCCTGCGAATTAATCTGAGCGTCCTGGGCCTGGGGCAGTACAGGCCTAGGCAGCGGGGGGACCCCGTCTGCAGCCCTGATTAAATCAGAACGTTCTGCCGGTCCATACCTGTTAGTGCAGCCAGGGAGGCCGGCTCAAGTGGAGGCGATGCGGCTGACACGCGGGGGGGAAGGGGCGCCAGGGTCCAGGCAGAGGGGTCTGAGCAGCCCAGAGAGGGCAGGAGCCGGGGCGGGGAGGGGAGGGCAGATCTCTCTGGTCTCCGGCTTCCCATCCGGATAGTGGTGCTGCTCACCCCAGCCCCCCTCCGCTGGTGACGCCACCTGCTCCTGGGGCTCCCTGCTGGGCGTGGGCTGAACCTTCACTTGGTCTCTGTGGACCCCAGGAGTAGTCAGTACTGCATGGGTGCCGAGGATGTCTCCTGAACTGGGTATTGTAAGTAGAAGAGAAATTATCTAGGCTCGCTGCCCCCATTGCTCTCATTTCTCCTTATCACCCCACTCCCCATGGCAGCTAACTCACACCTCCATGCCCCCCCCTTTTAAAAGATTTTATTTATTTATTTGAGAGAAAGAGTGAGAGCGCATAAGCAGGGGGAGCGGCAGGCAGAGGGAGAAGGAGAAGCAGACTCCCTGCCCAGCAAGGAGCCTGATACGGGAGGGGCGGGGGGCTGGATCCCAAGACCCTGGGATCATGATCCAAGCTGAAGACAGATGCTTAACCAGCTGGGCCACCCAGGCGCCCGCCATGCCTTCTTATATACTGTTCTCTCCACCTGCCTCTTCCCCTGCTGCGGCACCTGGTAAACTTCGACCCACTGTGGAAATACAGGAGACCCAGCAAATGCGAGAAGCAAAGGCTTTTCGATGTGCATTTACCAGTAGCACGGAAGCCAGCCCCCGTCCCTTGTGTTTGGGCAGGGACTCAAAGGCAGGCAGAGAAGAGGGAAAGCTCTAGAGCGGGGAGAAAGGGAACGCTTCAGGGGTGCCCTAACGGGAGGCTGCCAGCATGGGGAGGTGCAGGTGGGCTAATTAGGGGCAGGGCACCCTCTGTGACTGCTTAGGGGTACAGATGTAGCTTTCTCTGGTTGGTCTTAAGTTGGAAGTGGGGACAACAAGTAGGGAAAGCGGTTGGTTATTAATCAAGTCCCAGCCATCGGAGGCTGACTGTTATAAAGTCACTGTTTAGCTTCCTGGTCCGTCACTGGAGACAGCTTCCCGGCTTCCAGCACGTCTGACATGTAGCAGGCAGACTGGCTGGCTGGTTTGCAGATACAGGGTTGATTTCCTGGGCGGGTTGCTGCCTGTTGCGGGTCAACGTTCTAACTTTTACATAAGGCCCATGGGTGTGGTCAGCCTCTCGATATCCTTCAAGAACAAGAGCCAGGGCCACCTCCTCCAGGAAGCTTTCCTGGATTCCGCCACGATCAGCAGCGCGTCCTTCTTCCATGCTCCCCTATTGCTCCACTCTCACGAGGTCTTGTGGCTCTTAGTTCAGACTCTTCAGGGTTCGAATCCCGTTTTCCCCACTCCTTAGCAGCGTATCTTCTGAGCAAAGCGATTACATCTCTCAGCCTCCTCATCTGTAAAGCGGAAGGTAATAATCGTACTATCACGAAGAGGAGCTGACGTAGAGTGCTTTGAACACTGCTCTTAGTGTTATTAGCATCATTATTACCACAACCCAGTGAGCATCAGAGCGGATGGGGACCGTTTGTTTATGAATCTCTCTCCCCTTCCAGGTCCCACCCCTCCCCTTCAGCCGCCCCTGGCTCCTGGGGCACCCCAGGCACTAACTACACAGGCAATCCCTACCGGCCAGTCTCATCTCTACTGAACTGGGAGGCAAAAGCAGTTGCTTATTCATGTCTGTTCTTAATGCGTCACTCAGCGTCTGCACAAGGATGGGAGCCCCGAGGAAGTTTGAACACATGAGTGAGTGAATGAGTGCCCAGCGCTGTGCTAGAACCACTTCTGCCCTCCTTCTCCCACCCATAGGTCTGAGCAAGCCTCCTCTTCCTTGGCTCTGAGAGCTGGTGTGTTTGTGTGTATGTGGGGGTAGGACCCTGGCCCACGAGGGGTGGTTTATTCTGGAAATGGGGGGTGGTTGAGGATATGGGAGGAGGATGAGGTTGGGGCGCCCCAGCCAAGGGCAGCCTTCTGACAACTGGAGCTCTCCAGGGTGGGGCTCCCTCCAGAAAGGATGAGTTCCCGGTCACTGGGGGTGTGTAATTAACATCAGAGCTGCTGTGGTGCTTTTGTTTTATTCGTGCACTTTTTTTTTTTAAATATGCACTCATTCCATCTACTGAGCAACTCTAGGTGCTGGGTACTGAGATGGGCTTTAAGGATGGAGGGTGAGAAACCCTGGGTGGGAAACTTCATCAGATCAGTGATTCCCAAAGAGTGGGGTGCTGGGAACCCCTCTAACTCCTCCTTTGCCAGAAGCAGGCACAGCCTCCTGGCTTTTGGGGCTATTATAAAAGTTATCGCTTTTAGTTTCACAAGGTATTTCTGACGGAGCCCTCCATCTCTCCCTCTCTCCCCCTCCTCTCATAAATGCCAGAAGAAAGGAGAGAGGCTCTCTCAGAAACGTATACCCCTAACTGCAAAGAAAGCCACTTCTCACCAGAAGCTTAGCCACCGTGTGTTTGAATAAGTAGATGTCACTTCAAGATGCCAACAAGCTCACGAGCTGAGCCCCAGCCGTAAGTGGACAAATTCTGACTTTAAAGTAAAAAAAAAAAAAATTAATTGAAATGTGACATAAATACAGAAGAGAGCACACATTGCAGGCATAGAGCTGGAAAACTTTCCACCAGGTAAACACACCCGTGTGGCTGGTACCCCGGTCAAGAAACAGAACATGGGGGCCTCTGGGTGGCTCAGTCGGTTAAGTGTCTTCCTTTGGCTCAGGTCATGATCTCAGGGTCCTGGGATTGAGCCCCGTTTCGGGCTCCCTATTTGGCAGGGAGTCTGCTTCTCCCTCTCCTACTGCTCCCCCTGCTTGTGCCTTCTCTCTCTCTTTCTGTCAAATAAATAAGCAAAACATTAAAAAAAAAAAAAGACATGCATTTCCATCACCCCCAGAAAGCCCCCCTCACGCCTCTTCTAGCGAATCCCCATCCAAAGGCAGCCACTGGTCTGAGTTCTATCACCGGGGGCTAGTTTTGCCTGTCCTTGGGCTTCATATGAATGGAATCCTACAGTATCACCAAATATCTCACTCATTTATCTTTATTATCTGTCTCCTTGACCAGAATAGAAACACTGTAGGCATAGGTTTCTGTTTGTCTTGCTCGTTGCTGAATTCCTAGCTTCTGGAATAGTGCCTGAGCGTAGCTGCAGCAGATTTGATGAATAAATGAATGGATAAAGCTATAGTGTTGCCCTTCCCCTCACATCTCTGTAATAGGGGTCAGGATGGAGGCAGAGGGATGGCCCCAAAGCCACACTGCATCCTTGGTCCCCCACCTATCTGCTCTCCAAACCAGGACGAGCAGCCTTCGCTTTTTCTTTTGTGCAATGGGGTGTGAGTGGTTCCCACCTCAGAGGGTGGGATCAAAGGAGTTAATGTACATAAAACACTTCGGTAAGCTTTAATTAAGTGCTCATGATAATAATTAAGTGATTAATCAGCTGCTAATATGTCCTTAGAATTCATCTAAATCAGTCATTCATTTATTTGTTCTACAAATATTCGTTGAGGACCTATGTGGTGACACATACTGGTGTTATAAGAGGGAATGAGACCAAATCCCTTCTTCCCGGAGGCTGGCGTTTTGGTGAAAGAGTGTATTGGTTGGGGTCCAGGCTAAGCAACTAGAATAAGTAAGCACAAGGGATGCCTGGGTGGCTCAGTCGGTTAAACATCTGACTCTTGCTTTTGGCTCAGGTCATGATTTTGGACTCATGATTTTTGAGCCCCACTTTAGGCTTCACGCATATCGTGGAGTCTTCTTAAGATTCTCTCTTGAATAAGTAAACACAACAATACATTGTCTTAAACAAACTAAAAGTTTATTTGTTTGTTTACCTTGAGAAACATTCCAGAAGTAAGTGGGTCAGCCGTCCTGGGGCAACTCTGCCATCCTCAATGTGTGGCTTCTACTTCTGGGTTCAAAATGGCTGCTGCAGCTCCTGCCATCTCATCTGTAACCTAGCAAGCAGGAAGTGGGAAAGGGTAAGAGAAGTATCTGTCCTTCCCTCCCACTTTTTAAAAATATTTTTATTTATTTATTCATGAGAGACAGAGAGAGAGAGAGAGATGCAGAGGCAGAGGGAGAAGCAGGATCCCTGCGGGACTCGATCCCAGGACCCCAGGGATTATGACTTGAGCCGAAGGCAGACGCTTAACTGACTGAGCCACCCAGGCACCCTCTCCTTTCCTTTTAAGGCATGACCCCAATGGGTCCAATATCACTTTTACTTAGATCTCACTGCCCAGAACTTATGTGACCACACCTAGCTACAGGAAGGCCTGGGAAATAGAGTCCCTAGCTGAAGTTTGTTTTCTGTTTTGGTTTTGTTTTGTTTTGAGAGAGAGAGAGAGAGAGACAGAACAACGAGGAAGGGCAGAGGGAGAGGGAGAGAGAATCTTAAGCGGACTCTGCGAGCTTAGAGCCTGATGTGGGGCTCGATCTCATGACCCTGAGATCATGACCTGAGCCGAAAGCAAGAGTCAGATGCTTAACTGCCTGAGCCACCCAGGCTCAAGTTTTTTAAGAGCTTGGGAACTAGTGGTTTGGGGCACTGAGTCCACAAACCCCAGCTGAGCCACGCCCCTCGTCGGGGTAGCCTGGGGAATCTCAGGGCTAGGACTGCCAGATTCAACAAATGGAAATACAGGAGCTCTTGTCAATTAGAATTTCAGATAAACAACAATATTTGGGACATGTTTATACTAAAAAGTTATTTATGGTTTATTTGAAATACTGTATTTTATCCATCATTCCCATTCCAAACTTCCTCGGGTGGGGCCTAAGTTAGTCTTCCCACTGCCTCCTCCCGCTGCCTCCAAATCCACACGGGACAGAGGGCCAGGCCACCAGACTTCGCTGTGTGCAGGGGTGGGGGCTGGGGGTGCTCAGTGCTGCAGAAGGAGGCAGGGGACAGGGTGTCTGCTCCCCGGGGCACGGCCGTTGGGACAACCAGCTGCCTTTTGGCCCTGAAGGTGCATTAAATTAAACAGGGACTCATGGCTGGTCCCGTGTCCAGTCACGGCGGGGCCGACACCTGCCTCAGAAGGCTTCTTGGAGGAGCTGAGCCTTGAACTTGGAGTTTCCCTCTGGTGCCAGAGCAGGGCTCAAGTCCGGGGATCACCCTAGCCCTCGTGCAAACCCCCGGTCTGCTCCTTCCTAGCTGCGGGCCCTTGGGCAAATCACCTCACCTGTCCAAACCTGGGTTTTCTTATCTGAAACAGGGATCCAGACAAAGCCCACTTCATGGTGCAGTGGTGGAGACAAGCGGACGTGCGCTCCCATGGTGCTCCCACCATGCTCCCGTGGTGCTCCTGCGGTGCTCCCAGCACACATTTATCTTGCAGAATCAGCTCTGGGCTAATAATGTCTCTTGCGGAGTTGTTTTTACTGTTTTTATGGAGGCTTTGACAGGAACAAAGAATGGGGGATTGGTGTGCAGGTGGCGGGAAAGGGGCAGGAGGGAGAGTCAAGGTGCAGGTGTGAGAGAGGGGCTGGTCATCGGCCTGGCCACCCAAGGGGGCTGGCACCCCAGGGCTGTGCTTGGTGTGGTAGGCGACTGGGGGACCAGCTTGGGGAGAGATCAGGGCCAGAAAGCCCCTGAAGGCCAGCAGCACTGTCCCTTCTCCTGTCCCCACACCCGTGCCCCTCGGTGCCCCTCTCGCCCGGTCCCGTGTGCCTCTGCTTCACGCGCCCTGCTGCGTCCCAGCCCACCACGGCCACGGCCATGGCCACCGCCACGCTGTGGAATTTCCAATTTTCAGCTAATGTGCGGGTCGTGACAGAGGCTCAGAGGCCCTGGTCGGACATAATGGCAGAAGAATTGTAAATGTCGCCCTGAGTGAATGGCAATGAGGAAGGGCAGGGAGGGGACATTTTCCATCGGCCGCATGGTAGAGCCCGGGAATACATTTTCTCTGGGAGTGTGTCGCATTAGATTTCCAGAGGTGCTGGGGCTCCAGGTACAAGTCATTAGTAACAGTTTGGGCGATAATGAATCCTTTTATTTCTTTTCCTCACAGCTCATGAATACATAACAAGGCCCCGCTCAGGCGCATCTGGCCTGGGCCCCCAGCCTCCCACCACCTAATCTCCTCCCGCTCCAATATCCAGGCGACCCAGCTGGGGCCTTAAAGGGGCCGTGCTCCCTTTCTTGCCTCTTGACGCCCACCGGCCGAGGGGCCGAGCCCTGGCTGGCTGTGGCTGCTGGCCGAGGGTCGGGCACCACAGAGACCTGGGATGTGGAGGAGTCCCCAGCTTCTGACTCAGTCGTGAGCACCATGGAATGCATCCAGTAGGCACTCAGCAATGCTGCTTGGTGAATGGGGACTGCCTGACTGCGGGAAGTTGGTGCGACGGCTTTCTAGGGCTGCCTGGTCGAGGCCGGCCAGCCTCTCTACCAGGTGGGATGGGGAGTTTGTGAGCCCCTTTTACACGGAGCCCTAGAAGCGTGGGGGCTTCATCTCGGGCCGAGGCAGGGCCCAGCTCTCCCCAGCGGGCCATCAGGGAAGGGTGTGCTATCAAGGGGTTCCTGGCTTTACAAAACGTTTGCTACCAAGACTTCCGTTTCTACATTCGTTGGGAATCTGCGTGGCTCTCTTACTTTACTGAGCAAATGCTTCGTGGAGGAAAGGAAGCCGGAGTTTTTCACAATCGCTTTCCCAGGTGTCTCCAAGCTTCTTTCTCAAAAATTTCCTTCCTTCCTCCTCCCCCTTTCTGACCCACTCTATTTTTCTTTATGGTCCTATAGGGTCCTCACAGCCTCGAACGTATTGCCCATCTTGTCACCGTTGCTTGCTGTCCCACCGGGACGGGAGCTCTGGGAGTGCAAGGCTGTGGTTCTCGGCTGGATCGCCAATGCCAAGGATGAGGCGAGTCAGCAGACACTAGCAGAGGGATGAAGCAGCTTTGGCCACGGTCACAGTCACCGCGAAGCCGGGCGGCTGGACTCCGCTGGCCCCAGGAGGATGGACCGGTGACAGGCCTGGGAGAAACCCCCAGACTCCAGATCGACAGGGTGATGTGTCCAGGGCTCTCTTGAGGACTCTTGGGCCGTGTCCAGGCCTGTGCGGCCTCCTGGATGTGGTGGGGTGGGTGGAGGAGAGAGGAGCGGGCCAGCGTGGCTTCCTGGCTGGGATGACTTTAGACACTGAGATGACAGCCCCTCTGCTGACAGCCTGGGTCTCGGCTCTCCCATGGTTCTGGCTCAGCCAGGAGGCACCTGCCCGCCAGAGCCCCAGCACCCTGGTATTTGAAGGCCACTCTGCTGCTGGGACCAAGCCCGGGACATCCCTGCTGAGGGCCTGCCGTCTGCCAGGCAGCACTGTGAGCATGTGAAAAGGCTCAAAAACTCAGCTCCTCTGAATGGCAGGTGTTTTCGCGAGCCCCATTTTGCCACAGAGACACAGAGAACTCAGGCAACTTGTCCAGGGACGCACAGCTTCGAATGGCAGAGGTGGGATTTGAACCCAGACCATCTGGCTTCAGCGTGCAGTGTTGTCACGACCACAGACTATCCCTCTCTTCTGACGTGGCTTCCTAAGAATTTGATGAGCACCGTCTCCCCACAGCCGGCCAGGCTGTTTTTCTGGTTCCACTGAACGCGGAGAAGCTCTCTACAGCTTCGCTCCTAAGTCCCAGCGGGGTTGGCGTGAGGTCTTGAGTGGACCAGGGGCCTGGGCGGCAGCATCTGGACGCCGTTGGACCCCGACGGTCTGGTAGACCTGGGTTCCGCATCCGCTTGGATGTGCTACTCACGGCTGTGTGATTTTGAGCCCCTCTGCCTCAGTTTCCTCGACTGTAAAATGGGGTGATATGATCCCACCTCAGAGGGCTGCTGGAGAGAGCAGTGGGGCGCTTGTGAGGCAGTGTCCACGATGCTCAGTTAAGTGTTAGCTTATTTTACAAAAAAGCGTTGAAGGGGGAGGGGTGGGACCCAGGTTAGGGCCCCGGCACAACCTCAGCGTGGCGCTCACCTGTCATCATCTCTTATTTTTTTTTTTTTTAAGATTTATTGATTGATTTTAGGGGGGAGGGGCAGAGGGAGAGAGAGAATTTCAAGCAGACTTCCTGCTGAGCTCGGAACCCGACG
>CM053606.1:11110556-11171704 GCA_028646535.1 Procyon lotor | reverse complement strand
CCAAGCCTCCCTGACTAATATAATAGGGCCTTCAAAGGGGTCAGCTCCATCTCCGGAGGGTCTGGAGACTAAAGAAGAGCTACATGGGCAACCTGACATGTCTCACCAATAAAATGTCTGGATGCCAAGGCTCAGATGAGCTTTCCTGGTTGGCGATAGTCTGGGCATAATGTTATACTCTGTTGCCCCAAGGAGTTATCACTGGCTTTGACTCTACTGGGCACAAAACTCTGTGTTTGGAGCACCCCCACCCCCACCTACCCGGGATTCCAGCATGCATGCATCTGTTCCCCAGGCTAATTTGTCTCTGCATTCCTGTGCTGTCGTAAAACATAACCACAGGTATAACAGCTTTCAGTGAGCCCTCTGAGTCCTTCTAGCAGATTATCAAACCTGAGGGTGGTCTTGGGAATCCCCAAACTCTGAAAGAAATGGGTGTCAGAAGTGAGCGTGGTCTTGGGGACACTGTCTCTGTGTACTTCTGTCCTGGCGAAATTATACCCGGATGCAGTACCAGGCAAATGGACCCATGTATCCCCGAGGTGTGATTCATGGGCCAACCTGTCTTCTGGGGCCACGATCACAGGTGAGGAAAATGGTGAAGGAGGTCACCACTCGAGAGCATGGTGTTGTCTGGCAGGACTTACCCCCATCCCAGTCCTGGGTGTTTTGGCCATCTCATAAGGGGAGTGATGTAGGTGTTCAGCTGGTACAGTTCATGGGAGTAGAGGCAGAGGTGAAATTGGGTCGGCTGTCACCTAGCACACAGTGGTGACACTCACATATAGTCCCATGGAGGAAGTTCAGTGTCATCAAACATGAGAGGAAACAGAAGGAAGCCTACAGCACAAAGATATTTATGT
Source organism: Procyon lotor (assembly GCA_028646535.1). NCBI lineage: Eukaryota > Metazoa > Chordata > Mammalia > Carnivora > Procyonidae > Procyon > Procyon lotor. The sequence continues at coordinate 11,170,841 of CM053606.1, read as the reverse complement.
AAATTCTTCACACACACAAAGGTACTTTTCAGGAATCTAAGGATGTACATTCAACATGGAAGATGCTAACGGATGAAGAAAATGATCAACAAAATAAGACCATGCCAATTACATTTGATTAGAACTTACAGAGCTATAAGAGGGTACCATAGATTATACAATTACTAGCAAGACTGGGCCCACTTGCCTCGTCTCTTTTGGAAAGTCTTTGCCTTGGGCTGCCCCCTTTTCTGGTGTTCACTTCAAGTGAATGCACCAGCCACCATCAATTTTGATATAGTTCCTTCTGCTTTTTGTGCTTCGTGTCTCCCACCTGCCTTCAGCACCCCATGAACCCAGAAAGATGGGTAGATCTTTATACCTTCTCCCAGCTAATCAACGGATCTCAGTCCCAACTGCAACTTAGAGTCACCTGGGATGCTTAAAAATTACCCGCTCCCTCTAGCGCCAAAATGCTAATTCTGTTGTCTGGGGTGGAGTCTGGCATTGATCTTTAAATGGCCCCAGGTTGAACCTGTGGATGGGAACCAATGGGGTAGATGCTCCTCATCCAGGCTTCCCTCAGTCAGAACCTGCTCTGCTGCCACTGACATCATCCACGTATCCCTCCCCAGCTCGGCTCTTTCTAAAACAACTTGGGCAGGACCTGGCATAGACTGGCCTCTCAGGGGAATGTTTCTTTGAGATGAACAGTTTTAAACTGTTCAAACAGATGAGTCACACACGTCTTACTCAGTTTGGCCTGGTGCTGCAATCATGTATAATTTTTTTTTTTTCTGCTGTTCCCAGGTTCAGCTCCTAATTCCCACCTGGACCTTAGACCTTTTACTTACAGAGGACAAAATGGTTGTCTTTTTTATTTTTAAAGTTTTGAACAGCTGGGATCCACCCGGTAGCCTGTGAGCCCACTGCTTTATGGGGAGTCCATGGGCTTGAGGCAGTAAGTGGGGAAGGGCAGGCTCTGGGGTCATTTGGACCTGGGCTTGATGCTCCCCAGGCATGAGATCCAGAGCAGGATACCAACTGCTCATCATAAAATGGGCTGACTTGAGAATGGAGAGAGATTGTATATGCAAAATGCTTAGTGCTCTATCTAGCACATATAAAATGCGTCATGAGTAAAAAAGTATTCTTACCAGCTTCTTTTGGTGATTTTAGACATCTCCAAGTATTAAGACACCTCCTTCCTGCAGAGCCAGGGGCCCAAGTGGTCACAGAAGCTTGGGGCCAATAGGCAGAGAGTTTATGGAGAACTTCAAGACCAGTGGTCATATGGAGCCCATTTACCTGCAGGTGGGATAGAGTTAATAACCTTGTCTTTCTGGCCAGAGGACCATGAAAAAAAGTTCCTATGAGCCAGAGAGTGTGAGAAATCTCTGGGGTTTTTAAAAATTGATTTTTCAACCTCTGCCCAGCCCTGAGAACAATCCCTATGGTGGAGTAGCTTTGAGGTGATGGAAGTGGTGGCAAGTGGGCCTCTAAAAGCCAGAGATAAAACCTGTCCATCTGAATGGAGGAACTAGGCAAAGGGGCCACATGTTGTGAGGAGTGTGGAAGGAGTCCAAGAATTTAAAAAGTATATATATTTCTCTCATGTGTTTTCTCTCCAAGCGTGGTCGGGTCCAGTCACATGCAACTGTGACAGTGTGGGAAGCTAAATGCTAACAGAACCCCATCTTTCTGGCTAGAAGGACCAGAAAAGAGGGTCCCTGGGAGCCAGGGGATATAAGGAAAATCTCCAAGAGGAAAGAGATGGAGAAGAGGAATCTCTAATTCTGTGTATGAACTGACATAAATACTTGCCTCATCCTCAAGCTGTGAGTGCACAGAACACACATTAAAATGCAAAACAAAACAAAATGAAGCAAAGGCTTTGAGGACTGAAAGATTCTATAAACCACTACCCAAATCTCAGACCAACCCCTGAGTAGCACATGAGTGGGATAGACCCAAACAGCATAGAAAGGCTTTGCACACTGGGCTCAAGTGGAAATTGCTCTTCCCCAAAGGCAAGACAGATCTTGAGATCTGAGCTTACATGGCTTGATTGTCTCCTAAATTAAAACAGCAACAAAATAAACAAAAACCCCATTCTCCAAAGGATCTTAACAGGATCCAGAGTCTCACAACATAATGTTTCAAAAGTCCAAAATTACTTGCTGCATCAAAAACCAGCCGACTCAACCAATTCTCAAGGGGAAGGACAATCAATAGATGCTAACCCTGAAATGACAGAAATTAGAATTATTAAAGATTTTAATATGGCTTTTATAACTGCACTCCATGAGGTAAGGTGAAAATTCTTGAAATGAGTGGTGATACAGAAATTCATGGCAATGAAATAGACACTACAAAAAAGAAGTAAATAAAATTTTGTAAACAGAACATATAATATCAGAAAAATAATAAAAATTGCTGGGTACATTGAATAGCAGGATAGAGATAACAGAAAATAGTCACTGAATTTGAGAAATTATTTAATCTGAAGAAAGAGAAAAAGAGATTGAAAAAATGAACAGAGCTTCAGAGACCTGTGGGACAATAATGAAAGACCTAGTATTTCTACCATCAAAATCCCTGAACAAGAGGAGTAAGAGATAGATACAGGAAAAATATTAAATAAAAAAAAGTGAAAGCTAAAATTTTCCCAAACATAAGTGAAAAAACAGATTTACAGATTCAAGAGGTCAGTGAATCCCAAAGAGGATAAGCTCAAAGAAAACCATGCCTAAACACAATCTAATCAAACTTCTGCAAGTAAAAGATAACGGAAAGGCTTTAAAGCATTCAGAAAAAACTACATTTACACAAAAGGGAGCAACAGTTCAAGTACCTGTGGATGTTTCATCAGCAACCACAGAGGCCAGAAGACATTGGAACATCTTTTCTGAAAGAAAATAAACTGTCAGCCCAGAAATCTATACCAAGCAGGAAAAAAAAAAATCCTCTGAAAGTGAAGATGAAAATATATATACACTTGAATGAGAGAAAACTAAGAGACTTCTTGACCAGCAGACATACTCTGAAAGAAAGAGTAAAGGAAGTTCTGACAAGGGAACTGGTACCAGAGGGCAACTTGGTAGTTCAGGAATAGAGAAAAGGCAACAGAAATGGGAGATATCTGGGAAAATATAATAGACTATTTTTCTCCTCTTAAGTTCTTTAAAATATATGATTGTTCAAGGGAAAAGCATAATATTGTTTGGGAGTGTTCAGTGTAGGTACATGTAATACATATGTCAGCTATAACATCAAGGGTTGTAAACTTCTATATTTTATTTGAAATTGTAAAATATTAACTCTAATTAGGTTGCAAATAGTAGGTATATAATAATTGCTAGACCAATCACTAAAAAAAATATTAAAATATGTGCCAAAAACCCAACAGATAAACTAAAATGGAACATTAAAATATACTTGAACAATCCAAAACAAGGCAGGAAGAAAGAAAAGAGACATTTAAAAAGGAGATTACAAACAAAGAAATTAGATGGTAGACCTAAATCCAATTACATTGGTCATACATTAAATGTAAAAGATCTAAATATAGACTTTAAGGACAGAGATTGTCAGACTCTAACAATGCTGTCTATAACAAACCTGTTTTATATACACATACATAGAATGGAATATTACTTAGCCATCAAGAAATGAAAGCTTGTCATTTGCAATGATGTGGACGGACCTAGAGGGTATTATGCAAAGTGAAATAAGTCAATCAAAGAAAGAAAATTACCATGGTTTCACTCATGTGGAATTTAAGAAACAAAACAGAGGAGCATGGGGAAGGGAGGGAAAAATAAAATAAGATGAAATCAGAAAGGGAGACAAACCATAAGAGACTTTTAACTGTAGAAAACAAACCAAGGGTTGCTGGAAAAGCGGTGGGTGGGGGGATAGGGTAACTTCGTGATGGGCATTAAAGAGAGCACATGATGTAATGAGCACTGAGTGTTATATACAACTGATGAACCACTGAATTCTACCTCTGAAATTAATAATACACTATATGTTAATTAATTGAATTTAAACAAAATAAAATAAAATTTAAAAAAAAGATAAAAAAGGAACAATCCCTTACAGCACATCTTTTATATTTCAGGAGTTTACTCTTGAGTTCTTATTTTTGACATCACACTGTCCTATTTAGGAAGATACCAGGGAGAACTATCTGTTAGTAAGTTTCTTATTTTCTCATTGACATCAGTACTTGTGTAACTCAATGGTTTTCCTATTTTCAATTGGCTACTGGGAAACTCCAGGCATCTCTCTATAATGTTAATAAGCATTCCTACATAAAAGACCCAAGGATCACTGTTTCCAAGTTTGTGAAACAGTGCTAAAGAAAGTGAAATTGGTTTCTTTATTCTGTGATCTCATGTAATCTTCACAATTGCCTTGGAGGTTGGTACCATTGTTATGCCATTTTTATAGATGATGACAAAACTGAGTCCTCAGAGAGACTACTTGCCCAGGGTTAGCTAGTAGTGGAGTGTTAAGATTGAAACATGCTGTTTGGTTTCAATCTGATCTCTTAAAACCATAGGCAAATCCTATATATAAAATACCTGGTAAAAGGAAATGTTTATCCATACAACATAAGCATCTAAAGAGTCGGGCTAACTTAAGGGCTAACTTCACAAAAGGAGGGAGTTCTATAGGGTCAAGTGGATGTGGCCCAGCCCAAAGAATCTAGGAATCCAGCCACCCATACCCCAACACTTACCCAAGCCCTTCTGCCTGGGAATGCTCCAGTTCATGTCAATTTTACCCAAAACTGTTCCTGATAACCCACAAACTTCATACTGGTACCTGTTCCTCATCCTGACTTATCCCAGTTCCTATGTTCCTTTCTTGGAGGTCTGCTCTCCATGGACCAATTTGACAGGGGTGGGAAAAGGGGCTACATGGGCTTTGAATGTGTGATGGAGGTGACTGATTATGGTTAGCTGTGTACTGATGGACATGGAGGAGGTAGAACCACACAGGGGGATTTTTGGTGTATATGCTAGATTTCCCAAGAGTCCTAATTCTTAACTTCTCTATAGTAGATGCCTCAGTGTAAGTAAAATGGACCTCCTTATCCCTTGATCTTGGGCTTGACCATGAGCTTTGCCTTGGCCAATGGTATGTTAGTGGATCTGACAAGAGAAGAAACTTGAAATGGGGTTTGAAATGGGAACCTCACAATGCCCTTTGAATTCTGGTGATTCTCCCCCCCCCCCTTATTATCTCACAGTTTCTATAAGTTGGAAGTCTGGGCACAGCATAACTGGGTCCTCTGCTCAGGATCTCACCAGGCTGTGAGATCAACCAAAGTGTCACCAGGGGCTGTGATCTCATCAGAAGGTTCAATTGTGGAAGAATCTATTTCCAAACCCATTCAGAGTGTTGGTAGAATTCAGTTCCTTGGGTAAGACTGAAGTCCCCACTTTCTTTCTTTCTTTTTTTTTTTTTTTTAAGATTTTATTTATTTATTTGACACAGACAGAGATCACAAGTAGGCAGAGAGGCAGGCAGCAAGAGAGGGGGAAGCAGGCTCCCCAAGAAGCAGAGAGCCTGATGTAGGACTCGATCCCAGGACCCTGAGATCACGACCTGGGCCGAAGGCAGAGGCTTTAAGCTACTGAGCCACCCAGGCGCCCTGAAGTCCCCATCTTCTTAAAGATTTTTATTTTTATTTATCAGATATATATATAGAGAGAGCACAAGTAGGCAGAGAGGCAGGCAGAGAGAGAGGGGGAAACAGGTTCTCTGCTGTGCAGAGATCCCGATGTGGGGCTCAATCCCAGGACCCTGAGATCATGACCTGAGCCGAAGGCAGAGGCTTTAACCCACTGAGCCACCCAGGCGCCTCTGAAGTCCCCATCTTCTTGATGACTACTGCATGAGTTGCTCTCAGCTCCTAAAGGGTACCCTAATACCTTAGCAATAGCCCTGTTATGATATAGTAGCTTACTTCTTAAAGCTGCAGGAAAATTTCACTCTAGTCTGCTGTGATGGAATCTTGTGTAATGTAATGTAATCACAGGAGTGACTAGATCATCATCTTTGTCAGATAGTGTAACCATATCAAGGTAGTGACTATCCAGGGGCGCCTGGGTGGCTCAGTGAATTAAAGCCTCTGCCTTTGGCTCAGGTCATGATCTCAGGGTCCTGGGATCAAGCTCTGCATCGGGCTCTCTCCTCAGCAGGGAGCCTGCTTCCCCCCCTACCCCCCACCCGCCTCTCTGCCTACTTGTGATCTCTCTCTCTGTCAGATAAATAAATAAAATCTTTAGGGAAAAAAAAAGGTAGTGACCATCCCGTCATGTTCACAGATCCTACCCACTCTCAAGAACACATATACTAGGGAATTTTAGGAATCTTGGTGGACATCCTACAGGTGATCTGCCTACCATACCACCCAAGCCTAGATTAACCAAATCATGGTTGACCTACAAAACTGTGGAAGTGAGAATTAATGTTTGTTGTAAGCCAGAGCTCTGAGTGGCTTATTATGCAGCATTACAGTGGCAATGGCTGACTGATACACTTCAAGAAGTATTGTCCTCTTGGTTCACACAGTGTCCTATCTGCACTTTGGGGAGGCAGCCTGCTATGATGGACAGGACATGAGGATGAGTCATGGGTTTAAATCTCTCTTCCTCCACCCTCTAGTTGGGGATGTGGAGTCAATTGTCTCACTTCTCTGGGGCCCTTTTCTCTTCTGTATAGTAGGGTCCACAATGCTTACCACATGCAGATGTTGGGAAGTGTTACCTAAAACAATGGCTGAGGATCACCTGGTACACAGCAGGCACCATAAATGTTAGTGTCTTTTCTCTCTAAAGCTCGTATTTTTATTTTTCATTTTTTGGATTTAAAAAAAATTTTTTGTTAACATATAATGTATTATTTACCCCAGGGTACATGTCTGTGAATCATCAGGCTTACACATTTCACAGCACTCACCATTGCACATACCCTCCCCAATGTCCACAACCCAGCCACCCTATCCCTACCCCCCTACCTCCCAGCCACCCTTAGTTTGTTTCGTGAGTTTAGGAGTCTCTTATGGTTTGTCTCCTTCCCCTTCCCATCTTGTTTCATTTCTCTTCCCCACACCCCCACCACTCCCTGCCCTGCCTCTCAAATTCTTCATAGCAGAGAGATCATGTGATAATTGTCTTTCTCTGACTGACTTATTTTGCTTAGCATAATAACCTCTAGTTCCATCCATGTCGTTGCAAATGGCCAGATTTCGTTTCTCTTGATGGCTGCATAGTATTCCATTGTATATATATATATATATATATATACCACATCTTCTTTATCCATTCATCTGTTGATGGGCATCTAGGGTCTTTCCATAGTTTGGCTATTGTGGACATTGCTGCTATAAACGTTCAGGTGCACGTGCCCCTTCGGATCACTTCATTTGTATCTTTAGGGTCAATACCCAGGAGTGTGATTGCTGGGTTGTAGGGTATAAAGCTCGTATTTTTAGCCAACGTGCCCTTGTCTTCCAAGAATGTGTGGTAAAAATTCTGTGAGGGACCACTGCAGTGCTCCTACCTGTGGGTTATCTGGCTGGTGTCTTCTCATCAGATGACAGGGGTGACCTGCAGGGCTCTCTAACCCTGAGCCAGACTGTGGAAGACAGGCCTGCTTGGTTTCTATGGGGCACAGACCATCAGCATCCACCCCAGACAAGACCCCTGCTCCATGTCTCCAGCACTTCAAATTAGGATGTGACATGGAAGCCTTATTTTGGAGAGTTCAGTCCCTACCAGTAACTAGCTGTGTGGCTTGTGCAACTTTCTGACCCTTGGCTTCCTTTCTCATACATTAATGGTGAATTCCGCCCCCCAAACAATGTTGTTACGCCGATCATAGGGCAAGAGGTGCATGCATGGGCACGCTGAAGGAGGTTTGCAGTCAGTGTTTCCTTTCCCTCAGAAAAGAGACAATCTTTGTGGTTCTTTTAGTGCCACTCTTTGTCCCATCCTACCTCCAGGGTCCACCCTGGCAGGGGGCACAGAGTGGGCCCTTATAGAAATGTTTGTTTTCACATCATTAGACTCACTTGATCCTCAAGAACACCCCCTGCATAGGTGGGCGTGGGTCCCAAGTGCTGCTCCTGATAGTCCTGCCTCCCATCTCCCAGACACGGGATGCATTACACTTCCTTTTCCCCTTTCAAGGTCAGTGTGGCCATGTGACTTGCTCTGGCGAATGGAGGGTGAGCAGAAGGGTACACCAGCCACTTCAGGTGGAGACTTTAAGAGCCAGCACATAATTTACCACATTTCTCTTTCATTCTGGTGCCAGCAGCTAGCAATGCTCAAGACAATGCCCATTCTTGATCAGTCTGACTATGATGAGTAGCAGTCACAAATACGAATGAGAAAAAAATTAAGCCTTTGGTCTTTAAAGCCATGGAGGTTTGAAGTTGTTGATTACTGCATTCTAGCTTGATACAATGGGACAGATATTATTCCCATTTGAAGGATCAGGGGAAGTGGCTTGTCTCCAGTCACACAGCGGGTACCTGGGACCAAGGACAAGGCTTTACCTGAGGGAGAATTTTGATTCTTTCCAGGGGGATGAGAGAGCAGAGGTGTCTGGAACCCTGAACATATCCTCCCTGGTGCTTCTGGGAAGTGAGTCCCCACTCCTTGCAACAGGTATTTACATCACCAGGGCCAGGAGATTGATTCTGTGCTCTGAGCAAGTCAGTGGCAGCCTGGGGAGTGGAGGGGGTGGGGTTCTGGAAGCTGTGCTTTCAGGAGGACCAGGTGTTCCAGACTCAACTCCACGGCAGGTGGAAGCCTCATCTCTCTGTGCTGTGTGTCCCTCCCCACTCAGGGCCCATGTATCTCCTGTCTCAGGAATTTCTTTCCTTCCCTAGTAAATTTTACTCCAGGAAAGATTGTGAAGCTCATTCATATAAGACATGCATGAGCAATGAGACCAGAAACAGAGGCTACTATGTTACACAGCATTTCTGCATTACTGTGGCAGTAGCTGACTGATACACTTGTCTATCCAGTAGCTGTTCTTTCTTTTTCCTTTAGACACAGAAACCTGGTTTCATTCTGGGCAGTAGTATGCCTGGGCAGAGGATTACATTTCTCAGCTTCCCTTTGTCTGTTGGATGGTATTCTTAGACAAGGTCCCTGAGAGAAGGGTCAGAGAACTCTTTGAGGGCCCCCAAGGGCAAGTTTGTGTCTGGGAGCAACTTGGCACCCAGCACTGAGTATAGCTTTCCTAGCACTGGTAGTGGACAGCTCTGAGCCATCGAGGCATTCTGTGGGCTACCTTCTAGACCAGCTTTCGGCTCAGTTTATTGTCAGGGTAACCTGAAAGATACTTAGGGATAATCTAACCTTTTTTTTTTTTAAATATAGAGAAATATAGTCTGAGATAGGGAGAAAATTTTCTCAGGACCCGCATCCAGTCATATGCAGTACTAAGAGCAGAACTTGACCAGTTCTTGACTCTTCCCCCTATTTTCCGCACTTCCCGAATAACTACACAGTTGGGGGTGGGAGGGTGGCGAATGTAGGTGGGAGCCCTGGTGCCAACATAAGCTGCCTGGGTTCCTAGAGAGCTAGTAGAAAGCTCATCACCCTGCAGGGATACTAAGTGAGGGAAGGAAGGCCCAACCTCCCTCAGTCCTGCTCCGGAGCACTTGGCTAGGTTAGATGGACTCAGGTCCATAAAAACACCTTACCAATCCTCCATGTACAATTTCTCCCAGCAATTCCCACACAGTGCCCCTTCCTGTTCAGATCATCCAAGTAAACCAGTACCCTGGGATGACATAGGTATCCCAGTTTAGAGCCAGGGAAACATATGTGGAGTAGATGCTGCTGTTCCTTACCCAGATCCTCTTTACTGGGCCAGTGTACCTGTCCCCTAATGCATGTGATGTTGCTGCCAAGGGTGCATTGCCATACCTTTCCCTGGAGAAGTGCCCTCACCCCATAGGAGCCACTTTGAGTAGACTTGCTTGGGCACATTAGCCTTTACCCACCTACCCACATTCCTAGGGACAGCCAGCAGCCAGTGAGTGACTGACACTTTGGAATAAAAGGCCAATCATCCATGCTCAAGGTGAGACTAACTCTGTGCTACTCATTCTCCAGAGTTTGCTGCACTATCAGGTTGAAACTCCAGTTAAAGCTTCCTCTTTGCTTAGCTCCTTCCCCTGTCCTATGTTATTTCCTTCACTCCCTTATGCATTTCTCTTGAGGGCTCCCCCTCCATAAATTCACCTGTCCATGAATCCTCACATCAGGTTCTGCTTCTTAAGGAAACACAGAAGCTTCCTCCTCCCTCTCCTCCCCCTCTTCCTCCTCATCCCCCCCGCTTCTTCTCCATTCACCTTCTCCTTCTCATCCTTTTTTTTGAAACATGGAAGCTTCTGAGTGTTCTCCTATCTTCCAAATTTGATGTACTGGGAGAGGGTCACAGAGGGCTCTAAATTTAGCAGCAAGAAGTCTAGCCTAGTGAACAGAACTGAAATTTCATCAGACAGATGCTTAAGCAACACCATTCATTGATCAAATTTTGATTAGGCACCCACTATATGCCTAACACCTGCTTGGCACTGGAGGACCGAGTGCTCCTACCCTGACCCTCTAAATTAGGTCAAAGGGCTTCTCAATCACCCCTTGGTTCCTTTTAGGGCAGCTGCCTAATGACCATCAATTGAGTACACGGAACCTCGGAAATGCTTTAATTTCTTTTAATGTATAACAGTTACGCCTGAGTTACAGAGGAAGCGCTTACAAGCAGGTAGTTAAAGCAAATGCCAGTTTCTCTTTCTAGTCTACTACTCCATATAGCTGAATAAATTATGGTGCGATTATATTTAAACACACACCCTTGTGCCCACAGGCCCACGCACACACCCCACTCACACTCTCATACACACACACTCACTTCCACATGGAGGAATATGGCTGTGAGTCAAACACAGAAGCAACCAAGTTGCAATTATTAGGAAGAAGGAATGATCTAGAGTGCTATGTAGATATTTCCCAGGTGGGGGATTGGCCATGTTAGAGTTGACAGAAAAAGCATTCAATACACGTTGTCTCTGAGCATTTCAAGATGGCGGCCAGAGTACCCCCTCTGGCCCCTCCCCTGCTCCCCATTTGGTTTTGGTTAGGTGCCTTTGCAGGACAGAGCTTGTCATCCTCAAAAAGCATCCAGTAGTGAAGGGCACATTGGGAGCTTGGTGAGAACATCAACCTGAGAGAGGTCCCAGAGAATATCTTTTTTTGGGTAATCATGGAATTTCACCAAATTCCAGGATCCAAATCTCAGAATGCTTTGCCAGCTTTTTCTAAAACAACGCTGGATCTTGGTGGAGTCTGGGCAAAGTCTGTGACCTGTTCTGCTCTCAAGCCATAGTCAGGTTGGACATCTGACCTCATTTTTCTTCTGGGCAAACCTCCCTCTTCATCCTTCTGTCCATCTCTCTCATTTCTCTATCTCTCTTCTTCATATTCTTCTGGCAAAAGAATGGCAATGGTAAATCAAGTAAAAAATAAGAGTATAAAGCATAGCTTGGTTCTTACACATCACTTTTTTTTTCATAGCAAGAGAGAAATACCAAATGAGAAAACAAAGCAATAAAAATGAAAGAACCCAACAGAGCCTGGAATGTATAATCTGAAACACACAATATGCAGATATATCCCTACAGATGGTCCCTGGCACTAGCACGACACACACTGTGGGGGTTTTCTTTCCTTTTTTAGTATATATATATATATTTATATAAAAGTCGACTTCCTATAAACGAACAGCACATCACCACATTTCCAACTAATGTACAATGAGTTCAGAAGAGAGACCCCCCCCCATAGGTAGGACCAACAGCTACTTGTGATAAGTTGGAGGAAACATCTCTTATTTTGCTACAGATTCTATTTACAGGAATGGATGGGGATTGTTTCTGGGCTGGCCTGGCCACTGGGTTTCAGACCTTCTTTCTCAAGCTGTGGTCAACCCTTGAGTTTGAAGACTTGTACCTCTTGTCCCATGTTCTCTCTCTGGTGAAGGTGTAAGCTGCCAACACAAGACAGAGTTTTATGAACTGAGTTGGCCAGACACATCAATACATAAGGTTTTAGGGAAAACCGGCCAGGGTCAGGGTCTCTGTCTGAGGGGAGCAGGGCTCCAGGGGAATAAGTCCTATTTACTACCAAGATGGCAGCTTGGGAGAACTCCAGAGAAGTTGGACATAATAAGTCACTTGGTTTATTCCTATTTCATCATGGGGGGGGCAGATATTTGGGATTGGTCCTAGCATAGGAATGTCGCCTCTTGGGGGTGAGGCTAGGTGGTTTTGATGTCACCTGCCTAAGAGCCCTGCTCCTGGGTATGTAAGAGGACTCAGATGATTTCTGAGCCAGTCCTCCACGGGGGAGGATTGACCATTCAAGGAATGTCAATGAAGACCGTGGTTGATCTTAAGAGCTGCTTCCTGACTGTGTTGGTTACAAACACACGGACCGGGTCACCAGGGGATGACACAGTCTTCCTTTCTGTCCAGAGCTTGAAGGATCAAAAGTCTCTTGCAGTAGATGCTTCATTTGAAACCTTGGCTGAACTCCATGGCCTACACATGTCCAGGTATCTGCTGCTACCAGAGAGTCTTATTTGTCCCCACGTATGAATAGGTTCCTCTAAACCAGAGATACAAGCCCCCTTGGCCACGGTCCAGGACAGGCTTGATATGACCAGGTCTGAAGTTGAGAAACAGGTGAACATCTGTCACAGAGGAGGCATCCATGCAGGAAAGTATCCTAGCATCTTGCCAGTCCAGTTCCCCAGTAGGGAGGAACTCAGGTTGACTCCCAAGGCAGCAGTCCTTCCCTCGGGGAATGTCTTGTTGGCTGAGAGCAAGGGGCACGGGTTGAGCAAAGAGGTGGCCTCACGTGCCCAGGTAGGGACAAGCAATCTGGCCCAGTTTCTGCGGATTCAGTGCTGTGTCTCCCATCACAAGTGCCTTTAACCTAGCAGCACTTGATAAAGGTGATCCAAATGTAGATTATAATCATGAGGACAGTGAAGATGAACATAATTTTGATAAGTAGGTAAAGTGGTGGAAAGTCCCAAGGGAGGCATAGTCAGGGGCTTGAACCATTCCCCAAAGGTCTCGACTTTTAAAGAGAAGGGATATGAGGAAACCCTGGGTGTGGCCAAGGAAGGTGCCTTTCCCCTATTCTCTGGAACCTTTGGCGTCCCCCACCTGTCCAGGAGCTGTGGCCTGAAGCCTGGCCACGTATGTCCCCACCCCTAGCTGTGCTGGATGAGCAGACAAGGCCCTCTCAGCCTAGAGTGGATCAACACTGAAAGGTGCCACTGTCAGTCGGACAGGGACACGCCCCCCTCTCACCCCAAATGTTAAGGGGAATCAGTGGTCTTGTCTGAGGGTAAGCAGTCCTTGCTGGTCTAAGGAAGCTCCTCCAGAGCTCCAAGGGAAGCTATCTGCACCCCAGCAGCTTAAAGGGCAGATGGAGGACCCCTTCCCAGGGAGGTAAGGTCCCTGAGGGAGGCTCTGGGAGAAATTGCCCCATGGGTTGTGGACTCGAAGGCATAGCATTGAAGCCTTTGGTGACAAAGGTCTGCTTCCCACAAGCAGAGGGACCCCAGCTATGAAGCCCCTTCTGAGCCTGCCCTCTGCCTTTTCACACAAGACTTGCTCCCCTCCCCCTCCCATCTGATTCAGAGAATGAGAAAACTAAAGGGCCCGTGGGCTCCCCAGGCCCCTTATGGGGTGGGCAAGGTTGGCATTTGGGCTTCAGTCTAGGTGCCTGCTGCCTCTGGATGCCTGGGTTGAGTCCTTGTACCCGGCAGCCCACTGCTGGTGAGCCCTGCCCCCTGGGAGGCTTCCTCCTGCCCTTTCTGGTCCCCCTGCCTGGGCTAGATTCCTCTCCTACACTCATCAAGGTGTGTGGGGAGGGTCGTGGAGTCCTCAGAATACCTAGGTGATTCCCCTTGGAAAACCCTAGGGCTAGGGTCCCCTCTCTGCTGACATCCCAGCATCCAAAGGAGGAATGGACTATGGTTCCAGCCCTGAGCCAGAGATCCATCTGGGAGGGCTGACTCCCCGCACTTCCAGCTGAGAGCGACATTCTGAGCTACACCCCCAACTCTGGCCAGGGTACTCACTGGAGTTGGGTCCAAAGGGGTCCAGTACCTCATCCCAGCCACCATCCTCCTTTGGGTGCCCAAGGTACTCCATTCAGGGTGAGTTTCCATTTCTGTGCCTGAGAGAGCACAGACGCCAGGACAGGATTTGACTAGGGGGAGGACTGCAGGCTGACCAGAAACCATCCAGGGGAAAGAGTGGAGGGGCAGACCCCAAAGGGGTCACTCTAGGTTCCTAAACTTAGGTGAATGGTAGACTGGCTGCACATCTCCTGGCTATGAGAAGGGAATGGGCTCCTTTCCTGGCCTCCTGGGACCCCAGGGCAATGAAAGGACTGAGGTTGGGAGGCTCAGGGATCAGTAAGGGTTGGGCTGGGACTTAGTCTGGGGCAAGTCGCCCCAGGGGCCCTAGTAGGCCTGGCCAGTTTCCACAGGCAGGAGTCCCAGCACAGCAGAATGCTCCCCAAGCTTCATACGACGCTGTGTGGAGAGGCTCACGTTTTTGGCCAGGTAATCAACAGCAGCTGGAGGGGGAAAAAAAAGAGAAACTCCTAGAAATTGAGGTTCTTTTTTGCCTATTCTTCCATTTGCCCCACATCCATCGATCTGTTCATCTATACATACATTTATTTACTCATTGATTCATCCATTCACTCTTCTGTCAACTTGTTCTTCCATCCATCCATCCATCCATCCATCCATCCATCCATCCATCCATCCATCCAACTATCCATCCATCCATCCATCCATCCATCCATCCATCCATCCATCCATCCATCCATCTCTTCATGAAACTCTTTCTCTTACCTCCTCTCAAAGCATTCAACAAATATTTACTTAACACTTATTATTTGCCCAGCTCTCTTGTAAGTTCTGTAAGAAGGTACAGAGGATATCCACATTGCTGAGTGAAGAATTAGTTCCAACACACCTGTGTGTATGTCTGCTATGGGGAATGGAATGTCCAGTGAATCCCACAGAGCCCACGTGGTAATGAGGGCAAGATCCTTCTGCCTTCTCTGGACCCTGAGCCCAGCTCATGGATGAGGCAAAGAAACATCCCTTACCAAAAGCAAAGCAGAATTTGAAGTTGAGCCGAGGGATGCATGTAGAAGGAGAAGCCAGGACCCTGACACACAGAGAGCTGAGACCTTTAGCTTTGAAGTTCTGGCCATTCAGAGGAGGGAGATGAGAGTCTGAGGCTGCGTACTTGTGTGTATGTGTGAACAGCAGAAACAAAAACCTCTGTGTAGTCATGGGCACTAACATAAACATTCACATATGAACAATGCTCACACACGTACATGTGGACAGATGCAGGTGAGCTGTGTGTACCCGTGTAAGTGGCCTGTGGGGAGGCCTGTGCACACACATGTATGTGTGTACAGGTGAGCGGTGCCCTAAGACAGGTGCACCCGTTCAGTGTGTGTGTGTGTGTGTGTGTGTGCAGGTGCCACTGCTAGGTCTGCATGTGCACGTGTTCTGTCTTGATTGTATGAACTGCGCCTGCGGGAGGCTATGGCAGAAATCAGCCCTGACCAGGTGACTCGGCTGCCATGTGACCAAGGCCTCTTGAGGCACAGAGATGCCTCCTCCCAAGCCGGAATCCGTGGCTGTGGCCAATCCAAGACCTGGAACCTCTTGGATCCAGAGGTGAGAAATGTAATGAGTCCTGCCTTGGAATCACGAGGCCTGGCCCAATACTCTCCCTGGCCCACCGACGGGCCCCACTAGGGCCAGGGGGTGTGGGCTCAGTCAGTGGATAAGGCCCAGGGACGTGCGATGGGCAGTGTCAGTAATTGAGGTCATATTTCCTAGGGGTTCAAATCCTGCACCTGCCAACTTTTACTGTGTGATTTGGGGCACAGCAGCTCCCCTATACAAGCCGCAGTTTCCCTGTCTGTAGAATGGGGATGATGATAACACCTAGGTCAAGGGATTGTGGGGAATGAGGTGAGGAAATGCATATGAAGAGGTTCATTAGTGCTCAGTGAGCTCAATGGCCTTGGGCTCTTGTAGGATCAGGATTCAGTGAACAGATGTGACCTTTGATGGAGGCAGGAAGGGAAGGAGGAGCCAATGAAACAACTCAGAGTCTCAACTATCTCTGGTTCATGCAGCTTTGGACAAATCGCTTTGCTGTTCCAGGCCAGTTTCCTTGTCTGTAAAATGGGTACGACAAATCCCAGCCTCCTCAAGGGCTTTTATGAGGATCAAATGAGATGATGTGCTTTAAGATGCTGGGCACAGAGGGCTCAGGGATTGCAGTGAGATTCCCAAAGGATGTGCAAATGTCCTGGGGTTTTCAGAGTTCCTGGCCAGGCCCTGTGTTCTTCAGCTTCCCAGGCTCTCTGGCCGGAGGTGAGCCCTCGAGTGCCGCCCCTGAGCTCACCCAGCCTCCAGACTCCCAGCTGGTAGCACAGAGGCGGTTGGGTCTGGCCCCTTGGGTCTGCCCCTCGCTCTGAGTGGAAGTGTGAGAAGCTCTGATCTCTGGTCTCAGGGGGAGCCTACAACTCAGGCATCTCAGGTCTTATCTGGGTCCCGGGTGATGTGCAGAGTAGCAGCAGGGAGAGAGGGAGGAGCTACCACCCACGGAGCTGGTGCTCTGCCCATTCTGGGCTAAGCACTCCCTGCGCGCTCAGTTCTGTGATCCCATTTGACAGGTGATGTGGCTGAGGCCCTGCCCTAAGACACTGTGTAACTTGAAAGGTCACATGGCTCTTAGGTCGTGGAGCCAGGAATCAAGGCCAGGCTTTCTGAGGCCAGCTCCTGACCACCCCCATGTGCTTCACCCACAGCCTCCTACAGAGTAACCCCTGGTGTGTGCACAGCACTTCAGGGACTAGGAAGCACTCTCCACCGCAAATCTTGCACTGGCCCCATTCTCTACTCCAGGAAACGTGAGTGGTCCTAGGGCATGTGGCCAAGTCAGGTGACCTTTCCTGACTCACCAAAGGCTCTGCCTATCCTCCTGATTGTACCTCACACCCGACTCTGTGCCGGGCTCTCCAGCTCTTCCTGGGGGTGGAATGGAAAGGTCTAGCTCTGAGGAACAATCAGAACGACAAAGCCTGATCCCTTATGTATTATGCACTCCCTAAGGCCTAGGTGGACGCAATCACCTCTCACCGATCCCAACAATCTCAACAATGGTACAGCGGTTCCCATTTTCCAGAGATGGAAACTGAGGCACAGAAAGGTTGCTGACCCACCGTCAGGCATAGCATGTGAGCTGGAGGACCCCAAATTTGTCCCTCCTGTGCCTGCGGTCACTCTGGGTCGTCCTTTTTAGCCTCTTGCCGCTGTCGGCCAGGGCTCAGCGCACAGTAGGACCCACGCCCCATCAAGGTGGGCAAGGAGACAGCCAGAAACCGAACTTTGCTGATCAGCAGTCAATTTCAAGGGCACCCCTCGTGCTGCAGAGCCTGCCTCTCCCTGGGGTCTAGCAGGGGGCCAGCAAGGGCGGGGCTGTGACATTTCTCATTACGGCCTCTGTCAGTGGCCCTCCCTGTCCCCCTGTCTCTCCGTGTCCCTTCTCCTCTGCCTTGTGCCCGCGCCTGGGCTCTAAATGTCTCAAATTAGATTAATCGGGAGTTGGCAGGAGATGCCAACCAGTAAACAAATCTCAGCCGTCACCGCCTCGTCAGCCCGCGGCCCCAGAGGAGGACCCTTCTAGACACAAATTCTTATTAGACTTGTCAGATCTATTAAAATTCTTTTCACACTTCTGCGTTCTATCAGCCCCATCATTAGTATGGCCCTGGCCTCTGGGAACACCAGGGCCATATTAATCTGCCGTGTGCCCCATCCCTGCCCCCTGCCCCCACCCCCTCCAGGGACAGGAGAGACAGACAGAAGGACAGATGATGGCCGGGGACAGGGAAAGAAGGTGTGGAGGTGTCCCCGGGAAGACAAGGGGCCAGGGGAGATGAGTGGGCTCTCTTGTTGAGGAGTTTGGCCACGTGCATACGCCACGCCCACTGGAAAGGGCGCCTCCCTGAGGGCGGGGCCATGGGCGTGGCTATGGTCACAGGCAGGCGGGATCTCAGGCGCCTGGCCTCCCCGGGACCCCTTTCCTCCTCTGTCCAGGAGGAAAGACCACGTGCACGGCCTGGGGCAGCCATGAGGGCCAGTCCCACAGCAGGCGCGCAATAAACCTGTAAGCCATGTGTATAGACATTCGTTAGTGAACACTCAGAAATCAATCTGTGTGTGTGCAGCTCTCCATGCACCGGGGGATGTGGGGTCGTGGACGTGAATCTGTTACACAAACATGGGCCGAGCTGGGTATCGTTACTGAGTGTCTTACACAAGTCGGTGGTTTGGCCAAAAGAGAAACGGGTTCGAAGTTAGGGGACCTAGCGCCCCCATTCACCTACTATATAACCTTGGGGAAGTCCCTAGTCCCTCAGAGCCTTAGCTCTTGCACTGTGAGCTGAGGACAAATAAAGTCTACTTGGGGTGGGGTTGTGAGGATGGCGTGAAATGAGGCCCATGCAACCGGCCCCATGCCTGAGCTGGACTCACGCTCAGGACAGATGGGGGTGGGGGATGGGCAGACCTGGGGATGCACAGGGTCCACTCGTGCACATGGGCTGGAGGCCAGGTGAATACACAGGTGTATTCAGTCTCCCATGAACATGGGGCATGGGGCAAGTGGTCAGCGGCAACGTGATGTGTCCCTGTCCCTGGTTGTCCCAGAATGTCGAAGGCGAGGAAGACGGCTCAGTGGAAAATCTCTGGGTGTCTAACCCTTGGACTCCCATTTCCCAGATGGCAAAACTGAGGCTCAGAGGCAAGGGACCTGGCGGCGGAATCAGTGGTAGTGGGGCCAACTCTCCCTTGGGCCCCTCCCAGCCCACCCCCGGAGCCCTTGTGGGGAAGGAGCCCTTGTGGGGAAGGAGCCCTTGTGGGGAAGAAGGGGTGGGGTCTGCCCTGGGACTCCCTTGGTTAGGGCTGGAGAATATGGCTCCTGAGGATCTCTGAGCCACCCTCTGGAGGAGCCAGGGGGGGCAGGGCTGGAGCTAGAGGGGGAGAGTGGGGAGACCGGAAAGGAGGGAGGGGGCGGGGGGAGGGAAATGGCTCTGGCCAGCTTCTCCCCTGGCAGAGGGGGAACAAACACTCCTTTCTCGCCTCCTGGGCCCTTTCCCTTTTGATCCCCCCTCCCTTGCAGCCCCCATGCTGACTTTGGGGTTAATTTTATTTCCGACTTGGGCAGGCACCCCTGGAGCAGGGCGCGGGGCTCCGGGTGTGACTAACGCCCGCCCCAGGCCGGGGCTGCTGCCTCCACGGAGCTGCTCTCAACTCTTTATCAAGAGCATGTGTGTCCCGCCCGCTCTGCCTGGGAACAGGGGCCGGGGCAGGGGGTCGCCCCGGGCCCCTCTGGAAACACTCGCGTGCACACGTGTGAGCCCTGCTCTCCGCCCTACCTGCACACACGTGCTCTACTTCCCCCTCCCCACACACACTTGCTCCACACAGGCGCGGTTACACACTCGGGCAGCACCATGTGTTCGTGCCCCAAGGCACACTCTACATGGGAACACGCGTGCAAACCATGGCACACCCGCACCCAGATGTATGCAGCGCCCATGCAGCGTGCGTGTCATACACACGTACTCCAGGACATCTATGGATCCGTGGACACATGCAAGCATCTTGCACGCTGGAATGCATACATGTACACTCAGATATGGAGCCACGCGTATCTGCGCACTCTCACACACGTCTGTACACACACCCGCTTGTTTGCTACACATGTCCACAGAGTGACACCTGCCCATCACACACGTCACATACACAGGCACACCACCTGTTCACACCCGAATGTACACTGAAACACACGTGTGTACGGGGCACAGACACACTCACAGGACCCAACGGGAGCACTTGTGTGTTCACATACAGACTCACACACCTATCACGTGGATGCACTAGGCCCATTTAAACTCAGATACGTGAACAGCCATGTGTACACACACTCATGTGTGTCCCTCACACATTCACACTAACACACACCTACACACAAGAATGTGAGTTTCGAGTCGCACCTATCCATGCCACACGTGTTCTCACACACATAGGTGCGCGCGCACACACACACACACACACACACACACACACACACACGGGGTGGGGCCACGAACACAGCTCGGAGGTGGAGGCCGGCACAGCTGGCCCTCATTTAGCTGTGGCGGCCAAGGCCGAGTGAGGAGGAGCCGCTGGTGTGGGGGCAGGAAGCAGAGGTCAGGGAGGCCGGCAGGGCGGCGGCGGAGGGGGGCAGAGGACGCCCTCGGGCTGGGACCTCAGCCTCTCACTGCACTGCCCTTCTGATTAGTTTGACACCAGCAGGTGAGGCCTTTGCCAGGAGTGGGGGGGAGGAGGGGAGCCCGGTGACCGTGGCTCCCAGTGCCTCGCGCCTGCCCTCACACTGCCCCATCTGGCAGCTGGAGGCTGTGGCCGGGTCGCTCTGCCTTTTGCAACCTCTGGTCCTAGGGTCACCTGCCCCCTGCATCTAGGCAAGGTGCCAGGCCGATGGTGGCCGGGGAGGGCACGTGAGACCAGCTCAAAGTTTGGGGCAAACAGGGCTGAGGACGGTGGGGGATGGGGTACAGGACAGAGAGAAAAATCCAGCTGTCCCCCACACCCGGGGGCAGAAAAGGGCAGGGTCTCCAGAACCGCACTGTCCAACATGGCAGCCACCAGCCACACGTGGCCCTTGAGCCCCTGAAACACGGCCACACCACCGAGGAACCGGATTTTACATCTTAACTTAATTTTATCTAATTTAAATGTAAAAAACTAAAATTTGATTTAGCTTAATGATTCGGAAACTTTACAGTATATCTGGAACAACTTGGGTGTGTAAATCCACTTCTCCGTTGTAATTTTATGACATTTAAATACGGATCGAGTAGTTCCAATGAAAACTTAGTGTCTGCATTAAAAGGGGCTGGATTTCAAAGACACTGCATGAAAAAAGAAATGTGAAAATATCTCACTCATAACTCGGTATGGATTACATGTCAAAATGATCATCGTTTCCGATATCTTGGGTCAAACAAAAGATGTTAGCGAAAAATCATTGCTACTTCTTAGCAAAAAACATTGCTACGAAAAATCACTTGCTACTTCTTACTTTTTAAGCTGTGGCTACTAGGAAATTGTAGCTCCTGGTACGGTTCTATGGGCCAGCACTGCTGTAAGGCCATAGTGGCGGGAGTGCAGGTTCAGTATCAGCTTAGGATAATAGTCTGGTCTTTCTGGGCCTCGATTTTCTCATCTGTCAAATGGGCACCCCCACCCCAACACCACCTTGCAGCTCTCTGCAAATCAACAACCGTTCTTGGAGTGGGGCAGGGACGGGGAGGAGGACGCCTGGGGCGTCAGGCACTCACTCTGGCCATACTGGCCGTACTGGTAGCCAGCCACGGGGTCCACGCTGTAGCCGGTGGTGCTGTAGGTGGGCGGGCAGTAGGACTGGGAGGTGGGCAGGCTGTCTCCCGGCTTGATGGAGTCGGCCCGCTGGCTGCAGCTGGCCGAGATGGACGTGGCCGAGTCCAGCCCGCCGTGCAGCGGGGAGATGGAGAAGTCGGCCTGGGGCTGCGGCGGCACGGCGCTGGGGTTGCTCAGGATGCTCATGACCTGCGGGGGAGAGACGATCAGCGTGGCCCAAGCGGTGGGCGTCGGGGGCTCAGAGGACGGGCTCCCCAGGCACAGTGTGTGGGGAGGGTACCGCCCGGCTGGCACACAGGACTTGGCTGGGGTTGCTCCCTCGAGATCCCTGCACAGCACCGAGAGTAAACCAGTTTACTGGGTTTGCTTGCCCCTGTGGGTAAGGCGGCTGGTGGTTTCTCCTGGCCAGGTCCTGCCCCATGGAATCACCCGTCACCCAGAGCTCCAGGGGGCAGGGCAGGGCCACATGCCCCTCCTGGATAGCCCCCGGCCCGGCTCTAAGGGACATCTCGTGCCTGTCTCATGAAGGAATGAACACATGAGCAAGCGAACTAGCTGATGACGTCTCTCCCATCAGACAGGGGCTCCTCCAAGACAGGAAACTGTGCCTCCCCAGTCAGGCTTGGAGGCCCCCATCTTCCGACCCAGAGGTTAGAACAAGACTCTGGATCCAGTCTGGCTTCACCCCTGGTCCTGTGGCAGGCCTGCTCTGCTCTTGACTTTGAGATCCTGCCCCTACAGTGCCAACATCCATGGCCAACGCTCTCAAAGAACCTCGCGGGTATCTTTCTCTGACTCTGGGAGCTCTCAGATGTCTGTGGTCGTCACCCCTCCTCTGCTTGGCGGGACAGCAAACAGGAACTTACCACCAGGGCTGGCGACTCCAGCCTGGCAGGGGGGCTCACCTCTCGCCACTCAGCTTAAAGAACCTGGTGTTGGTTCACTGACGTGTTCGCTTATTCATTCAACAAACACGCGTTGATGGTGACTGCAGCCCCAGGCCTCGGGCGGGGCCCTGGGTCTTCCCAGGAGGGAGAACCATGGTCCCTGCCCTCAGCAGGGGGGACGTCTGCGTCTGGTGGGGGAGGCAGTGGGGACCAGACCATTGAGATAGGAAGTGGTGAGGGGCATGGCAGAGTCTGCTCAGCGGGGGCTGTGGGAACCCAGGGAGGGGAACTTGGCCAGTCTGGTAGTCCCAGAAGGCTTCTGGAGGAGGTGACAGCTGCTGTCAGCTCTCCGGGAGAGAGAGTGGGGAAAGGTGGTGCAGGCAGCTAGGTGCCCCTCTGTGTGGAAGCAGGGGTGTCTCAGCCTGTCCGGGGAGACGATGGAGAGGCAGGCCCTTGTGCCGCCGACCTGCAGGGCCCAGGACCCTAGGGACCTCCTGGGAACGCCGCGTGCCCTGCAGGAGGGAGGCTTCCGTGTCAGGTGGGAAGTGGAGCTGCTAAGCGCCCCCGGCAGCGAGCTAAAGAAGCAGGCTGAGCTCTGTGCCGGGCACACGGCTGTGTTCTCTGATTTCCCCACTCGCCTCTTGGGAGCAGACAGGCTGGGGGCATTGGACTAATGATCTTGTTGCTGGCTGGGTGCCTTCTGGAAACTTCTACCTCCTCCTCTGCGACTTGTCCCTACCAGAGGCGCCGAGGCAGGGCAGGGGTTGAGGGCACGGATACGGGTCCCTCAGGCCAGGCACGAGCCCCAGGCCTCGTCCCCCCTTCTCCTTCCTCTCCTTCGTCTTGGCATGGCCTCGCGTGGCTCTCCCAATCCAGAGCCCTACGGAGGTGTGCGAGGCCGAGCTGTGATGCCCCTTCCTCAGACGTAATGGAGACCTTCAAAAGGCTGAGGCTTCTCCAGACCTCACCACAAGTCTGCAGGGGGCGGAGTCCACTCGCCTGGCAGGGTCACAACTGACTCCCCAGGGTGGATCTGGCATCTGACCCCTTCAGAGGTCCTCACTCCAGGGGCCGGCAGCAGCCACTGCCCAGGGGTGAGTGAGGCTGGGGCCCCTCGTGGCTGGGGCATGAGCACCCCTCTCCCGGACCCTTTCCGGGATGCTCCCAGCACAATCCCCTCACGCTGGGCTCACCGTCCTGGGTCCTTTCGCTCCCCCTCCCCCCAGAGCCAGAGTCAAGGGTGCTGGATCTGGGGGGCTGGTCTTCGCCTCCCCTGCGCCTGGGAGGGCTTAGGGGGGACTTGACGGTGTATCAGGTGCGTCGACAAGGCAAAGACACGTGGGGATGGGTGTGCGAGAAGGGGAGAGTCCGGGCAGTTACCCCGCTACTCTGGGCAGTGGTCTGACCTGTGGAATCTCCCAAACTCAACTCTTTAATGGGAGGGTCCACGTAGGGGTACAGGGGTGGTGGCAAGAGGGATCCCACGAAGGGGGTGCTGGGTGAGGATGCCTGGCACCGCGGGAGTGTGTTTGTTGCTTTCCAACTGTGGGGATGGGTCCTCAGGGCCTCGGGGATTTGGTGAATGTCTGGGCGGGACCTTAGGGTGAACTCAGGAATCTAGCACTTGCCGGGGCTGGGGAGTGGGGAGTGGGGTGGGGGGAGGGTTAGGGGACCCAATTGTCTTCCATGTCACCTGTCAGGTGCCCCATCTAGACTCCACTTCCATCTAAATTAAGAAAATCATCGCCCACTCCATCCCCCACCCCACATAAACATGAACCCTGCTCTCCCCTCGAAGGAGGCCT
This sequence comes from Procyon lotor, assembly GCA_028646535.1. Classification (NCBI taxonomy): domain Eukaryota; kingdom Metazoa; phylum Chordata; class Mammalia; order Carnivora; family Procyonidae; genus Procyon; species Procyon lotor. The sequence goes on along the minus strand of CM053606.1, from coordinate 11,146,540 downwards.
GGACTCCTAGACTCCGGGGCTCAGGGAAAACACACAGGCCCCATTTCCCTTCCTCCAGGAGGATAACCGTGGGCGCAGGGGGACTCTCGGGAGGGCCTGCCGGCTCTGGTGGGAGCCCACGTCAATCCTTCCCTCCTGCACACCGCCAACATGCCAAGCGCACCGGAGACAATGGAATGGGAGGGGAGGAGCACGTTTTGGGATGGGTTGGGAGCTATGCACAGACAGTAGTCATCCCGCCGGACAGAGACCCACAGAGAACTGCCACAGATCTGACCACAGCACTCAAGAATTATCAGTGGCGGGGCGCCTGGTGGCTTAATTGTTAAGCGTCTGCCTTCGGCTCAGGTCGTGATTCCAGGGTCCGGGGATCAAGCCCCGAGTCAGGCTCCCTGTCTAGTGGGGAGTCTGCTTCTCCCTCTCCCTGTTACTCCCACAGCTTGTGCTCTCTCCTCTCTCTCTTGCTCTCAAATAAATAAAATCTTTAAAAAAATTATCAGTGGCTCCTCATTACCTCCCTGATAAATAGGACAAAGTCTTCTCGTGATCAGACCATTACCTACGTATTCTAACTCCTCTCCCTCTTCCTGCCTTACACTTTGTGTCCTGGCTACACCGAGTGATATGGGGTTTCCCGAAGACATCTGTCATTCATTCATTTATTCATTCAACAAACATTTCATAAAGGGCTACCGTGTGCCAGGCTGCAGACAGGGCTGGACCACGAGCTCCTTGGGGGCAGGATGGAACTGCAGCTCCACACCTCTGCCCCGCCGGCACCGACATTGTGGCTGCTACATACTAGGAACCCAGAAGAACCGGTTGAATTCCTGAATCTCGCCTAACAAATCTGCAGTGAACACCTATCACGTGCCAGACGCTGAGCTGGGCATGGAGGACGCAGCAGTGAGCTCCAGCCACTCCGTGCCCTCCTGGAGCCAGCCTCTCCTGAAGGAGGATGACAACAAACCAACAAACACATAATAGAATATCTGATGCCCAGAAGTGTTTATAGAGGATAAACAAAGGGGATAAGTGCAGTAGTCAGGCAAGAGCTCCCCAAGAGGTACTATCCAGCAAGACCAGAAAGGGCCAGCCACGGGAAGCTGTAGCAGAAGAGCTTTGCAGGCAGAGGAGCCAGCAAGTGCAAAGGCCCTGGGGTGGGAGCACACCCAGCAGGTTTAAGAAATAGTGAGAAGGTCAATGTTGAGAGTGAAAACCCTGAGAGCTGCAAGGCCTCCTGGAGTTTGTTAGAAGAGGCTTGTGTGGTGCCCAGGGGCTCGGAGGCGGAGGGGCGGGGGGGAGCGCAGGGGTGCTCAGCACCAGCTCAGGCCCAGGGGAGATTTTCCTGTAATGGGATTTGTTCAATGGGATTTGGCCTGGAACATCAAATCAAATCCACATCTGGGATAGGTGTGAATGGGGATGCGAGGAGGCTGCTTACTCTCTCCCAGAGTCCCTGGCGGCCTGTGGATCAAAGGGCTGCCATTTCGTCCCGCGCCCTGTCTCCAGGCATGGCACTTTCCAAGCAAGTGGGACAAGACCCAACTGAAGAGAGGTGGGAGCATTGACTCCTGGAGCAACCGGGCTGTTATTGCCCTTATTATGCAGACAGGGAAACTGGGGCACAGGGAAGCGGAAAGGCACACCCCAAATCACAAAGCCAGGAAGTGGCAGGGTTGGGATTTGAACCAGCGTCTCTCTGACCCGGAGCCGTGCTGCTTCCTGCCAGGCTGTGCCAGAGAGAGTGCTGTGGACCCAAGTGGCCCTCCGCGGCCTCCGGCTGGCCCCTGGGCCCCTGGGAGCCCCTCTTCGCCCACAGAAGCAGGAAGCTTTGCCCAGGGTTAGGGGCCCAGCCGAAGTCTGGGGCCTGCAAACTTTTGAACTTGAGGAAGTCCAGGTCTGATGCGGTAATTCACCCCCCTCAAGAATGCGAAGGCCTCTCCCCCGGTGGGTTTTACTTTTTTCCCCGGTGACCTTGCTTTTGCTAATGTATTACTTCTTGGTACGTTACCGTTACTAACTCAAAATCAATACCGACCTCCACATCTGTAAGGTTTTATCTGAAGGCAAATCTCCGGGCTGTCCGTCAGGCTGAGTGACAGCCATCCCTTCCTCGGGCCCCCGCCCGCCGCGGCCCCTTCCTCTCCCTCTGCTCTAAATCAGCCCCGGCCTCCACCAGACTAAATCAATAAGGGGCAGCCTCAACCCTCTTCCGCCCGCTGGGGAGAGGCTTGTAGGTTTGGGGGGTGGGGGCCGCGGGAGCCCCGTGCCAGCCCTCCCTCCACAGCCTCCGCTCCCCGCCCCCTCCCCGGGACGCAGTGGCGCGCTCCCCTCCTTTAAAAGAAGGGGATGGGAAAAATGTAATTAATTCCCTCCGCTCCTGAGCTGGCCCCAGGGCCTGGGACCGAGGAGGCTGAGCGGTGGGATCTGCACCCTCTGTGATAACCGAGCGCGCTTCGGGAGCGAGGCTGCAATTAGAAGGGGATCGCCATCACTGGGGCTCCGTGGCAGGGTGCGGGGCGCACGGGTGGGGGCCGCGGAGGGACCCAGGGGACACAAGCAAGGGCAGGGATCACGCCCGGAGAGGTCAGGACAGTGGGACCCGGAGATGGGACCAGGGCTGGAAGGAGACCGAGGACCACCTGGACTCGTGGGCAGGTCAGGGAGCCCCACCTCTGCAAGGCCAGAGGGGACCCTGAGGCCCCAGAGGGACTCAGCCATTCACTGCGGGTCAGAACACCAGCACCAGCATCCAGGCTCCTCTGCCGGTGAGCTGTGACCCTCCGCAATTTCTTTAACCTTCTGTGCCTCAGCTTTCTCATCTGTAAAACGGGCATGGCAAGGATTGTAGCTACCTCTAGGGCCATTGTAACTGAGTAAATGCACCTTGAATGTTTAAGGCAGTGCCGGGCACACTCCTGTTCTCAGCTCAGGCTCGCTCTCCGCCTCTGCTTTCCCCTGGAGGAGAAGGCACCTGGTCTGAGCTCGAAATCATCACTGGAGGGCAGACTCCAGGAACTCCTCCTCCCTGTCCTGTGTCTTTCTTTCTTTCTTTTTTTTTTTTTTTTAAAGATTTTATTTATTTGACAGAGAGAAACACAGCAAAAGAGGGAACACAGGCAGAGGGAATGGTAGCGGGAGAAGCAGGCTTCCTGCCGAGCAGGGAGCCCGATGTGAGGCTCGATCCCAGGACCCTGGGATCATGACCCGAGCCAAAGGCAGACGCTTAACGACTGAGCCACCCAGGTGCCCCTGTCCTGTGTCTTTCTTAACCCTTCTTCCCCAGGGGCCTGGCGCACAGTGGGAGCTTTCTGGGTGGAGAAGCCCTGCCCCCCCCTTTCCCCCCCAGACGGGCACAGGGCCCTGACGGCCAATCTGCAAAGTCTCCAGCAGAAACTGAGGCCCGAAGCGGGTGGTGACTTCCACTCCGGGAGTGTGTCACCACAGACAAATGACACAGCAGCCCTGGGCTTAGGGCCCCTCCCTCCTGCCCTCAGCCTGGGGCGGGGCTCCGAAAGGACTGGCTGGTGGGGCTCCCTGAGCACTTACATCTCCACCTCCCGCCCCGGGTCACCGGGTCACCGTCTCACTAGCTCCTTCTCCTGATTCCACAAGAGGTGAGGTAGGGGGGCATGTTTGAGAGGCCGTCTGTCCCCACCGTCAGGGGAGAAGGCCAGGGCACAGCTGGCCAGTAATGGAACGCAGTGCTTGAACTTCATGATCTATGTCTCTGTGGGCTGAGGGATTACCAGGGGCAGCCTAGCTCACCACGCACCCTGGTCCCCAAGGACCTGGGGGCTGGAGACCCTCACTGTGTGCAGATGGAGCTCAAGGGGGCTGTCTGAGGGCTGGGGAGGAGGGACAGGGCTGTCCCACTGGGCTCTGTCTGCTCAGCTGCTGCCTCCCCACCTTGGCCGTCTGCTTGAATCAGTGGGGTAAGTCTTTCAAAATGCCGATGCCATGGAGACGCCTGGGTGGCTCAGCCTTTGACTTAGGTCATGATCCCAGAGTGCTGGGATTGAGTCCCAAATCGGGCTCCCTGCTCAGCGGGGAGCCAGCTTCTCCTTCCACTTGCCTCTCCCTCTGCCTGCTGCTCCCCCTGCTTGTGCACACACACACTCTCTCTCTCTCTCTCTCTCTCTCTCTGACAAATAAATAAAATTTTCAAAAAACAAAAATAAAATGCCAATGCCAGGGGCGCCTGAGTGGCTCAGATGGCTAAGCATCTGCTGTCGGCTCAGGTCATGATCTTGGGGTCCTGGGATCGAGCCCTGCTCAGCAGGGAGCCTGCTTCTCCCTCTCCTTCTGCCCCTCTGCCCCTTCCCCAACTCATGCTGCCCCCCCCTCTCTCTCTCAAATAAATAAATAAAATCTTAAATACATATATATATATGTGTGTATATATATATATGTGTGTGTGTGTGTATATTGCTGATTCTGGTATCTCACACCCTATAGATGCTGATTAGTTGGTCTGAGGATCTGGGCATCAGGAGCATTTAAAGCCACTATCCCCGGTGATTCTAATGCACAGCCAAGTTCGCAAACCACTACTTTCAAATCATTGTTAATACCACTACACACGCGTAGTAACAACTGCAAGTCCTCACCCACGTGGAGAAGACGTGGGCGTGCGCACCAAACACACAGACTCCCATGCTGACTGCACACAGCGTTACGCAGACACACTGACACGAACACACAAAGAACGATACACAGGAAAAAGTGCGCGTACACAGACAGCTGGGTCTCAGACCCACAGGCAGGCAAACGCGCACACACGTTCACTCACACCGCAACCTCACAGCACAATGGCCAGCTCACTGATGCAAGCCGACGAGCTTATGTTCACCCTACTCCCCAGCCCCCGGCGGACACCCAGGCACACATCATACAAACACACCCCCAGCCCAGCCCACCGCCTGTCCTCAGCTCCTCACTGGGATTAGTGCAAGCGAGAAATCACCCACCCAGGCAGCCAAGCACCCCCACTCCCCCTCTCTCCTGCTCCCATCTTGCTAAGAGGATCGGGCCCCCTCCCCTCTCCCTGCCCCCTGTGGACAGCAGTAATGGGCTTCGGGTGCTGACTTTGAGCTTCCAAACAAGATTTCCTGCAGGTCTCCCTGTCCCCGCCCCCCTTCGCCTTCCATCTCTCTGCCTATGGCCCTCACCCTCCCTCCACCGTGCACATCTCAACCGGGAGAGCTGGTGCCCCGCCTGGCCAGCCAGCAACCCTGCCCCCTCCACCCATCCCCTGACCCCAGCCTCTCTCCTGTGTCATCACCGGCCTTCTGTGAATGCTTTTCTAAGCCTGGCCACTGCCATTCTCTGGCCCAGCACAGCACCTTACAGTTTCCAAAGCATTTCCCTTCAAGCCTCAAACCTTTCCAGATGAGGGACAGGCTTAGGGGCTCACCCAGAGTCACCTAGAGGAGTGGGATCTGTGGGGCAAGAACCCTTGACCCCTGACTTCTAGTCCAATACTCTTGTAGTCCAGTACTCTCGTCCTGCACCTGACTGTGGCCTTCTCTTACTATAGACAGCTCTAAGTCATTTCTGGGTCCATGCGTGTGTGCACATTGTGTGCACGTGCCTGTGTGCCTGTGTGTGTGTGTACAGTGTGGGCGTATGTGGGAATATCACATATGGGAACATTGCATGTGTGTGAGAATAGTATGTGTGTACACGCATGTGTGTGCATAAGAAGACTGTGTGTTAATATATGAACTTTCTGTATGTGTGTGTTTGTGAGTTACATGTGTGCCAGTATTGTGTGTGTGTGTGTGTGTGTGTGGCAAGTATGTGTCCTGGGTGCCCCTCTACCTGATCTCCCCGGGGGAGGCTATACCCCGGGGTTGGGGGTCCAGCGATCACTGACTGCTGTCTCTGACCAGAGGGGAACTCTCCAGCCCCAAATTCCTCTGGGTTCTCTCTCTCTTTCACATACGAGTCCAACACAGCTGACCTGAAAAGGCTCAGGAGAGAGGCTCTGTCTGCTGACAGAGGGAGGCTGGGAGGGTAAACTCTGCAGAGAAAGGCTTCAGCCTAGGCTTGAGTAAGAACTCCCAGAGTATGGAGGAAGATGCAGGAAGGCTAAGCTGGAAAATAGTGGGAAGTCTTGGGCTTGGGCCTCACCCAGAGGATGCTGTCAGCCTTGTGGTGGCCCTACCCACTGACCCTGATCCTGACCCTGACCCTGGATTTAGCCAGGAGCTGCTGGGGGCAGACTTGCTGTCCTAATATGTCCCAGTGCCTGGCACATAGTAGTTGTCCAACTAATATTGATTGAGTGAATGAATGAATGAATGAATTTATCTGTCATCCCCAGCACAGGGCCTGGCATAGAGTTGTATGATGGAAAAGGAAAAATGGAGGGGTCTTGTGGCACACTCACACCCAGGCCCTTGCCTCCAAGGATTTCAGAGCCTCCTCCCCACCCTGGGGGTCCTTGGGGCCCAGCTAAAGACTACAAGCAGGGGAGATGGACAGAATGACTCCCACTCATTGTCTAAGAGTTAAAGATGCTCTCTCTCTCCCTCTCTCTCTCTAACACACACACACACACACACACACACACACACACACACACACACACTTCCAATATTTGCTCTACAAGATGTCAATCTCCAAAATCTGGAAACATCTAGAGATATCTGGAAGCACTGGAGGGGGGCTGGCTCTGGCGTCCCCTCCCTGGGTGGTTCCTGGGTTAGGTGTCCAAGCCAGGATGAGTCCAGGGACTCTTGGCCGCCAGCGGGTGCTGGAGCTAGTGGGGCGCGGTGGGATTCGGGGACCATCTCTGATGGAGTGATAATGGTGGAGGGGGATTAGAGCAACCGCTCTGAGCGGCGGCGGGGCTGGAATAGGAAGGGGCCGATCGCTGGGAAAGATATGACTATTTAAAGATAATGATTGCATAAATTTAATTAGCACACTTTCACGCGGCAAATGGCCGTTTTGTAATTAATGTATCTGGCCTTACTAAGCATGAAAGATCCCATCTCCTCCCCCTCCCCTCCTGCTCCCCCTCCTCTGCAGCCCTAATGAAAGACAGAGAGCAAGTGACAGAAACAGTTTGTCAGTGGCTCCGTGGTTCCAGGTGTCAGGGGCCTAATTGGCTGAGCAGAGAGGAGGGGGGTGGGAGGGCTGAGGGGGGTGCCGAGGGGGATCTCTTGGACTCCGGACCCAGGTTGGGAAAGGAGGGGAAGGGGGAGGCCTAGGCTCTTGGCCCCCCTCGCGTGGGGGGTGCTCCCACTTGGTAATTGCCAGAGATGAGGACACAGATTGGCCGTGGCAGGGAGTGAGTGCTGGCAGGGAGGCCTCGTTAGTACCTGGGCAGACAAGCTGGCACATATCACAATGTGTTAAGGACTCCCAGCCATCATAGCTCAGGCCCCATGTCCCCTCTCCAAGGAGCCAAGTCCCCAGAGCAGAATGACCAAATGGCCCCCCTGTTATTGAGAGGCTCAAAAGGAAAACTGATCATTGGCTTCCTTTATGAAGCACCTACTGTGTGCCAAGCACCTACTATGGGCAGGCAGCACTGCCATTCACCTCTTACACTTGCAGTCAGAAGGATGGGTGTTTTCATCTTCCTGAAATTGGAATGCATTTTACCACCAGTAACGCCTTGCTGGGGCTGTCCCAGCACCCAGGGAGCATCTGTGTCAGGCAGCAATGACCATGGAGCCCTGTGCGAAGCTTTTCTTGACGCCTTCTGATAAGATCAAGGATGGGCCAACATCAAATTGTCTTAGGTTCAAGGAAATATGGGTATGGGCTGTTCCAGGTTCCAGGTCAGGAAACCAAAGCTTGGGGAAGCTAACTACTACGTCCCAGTCTACACCATGAGTGAGTCCTGGGCTGGGATCTGAATTCAGAAGGTAAACTTCTGAAGACGATTCTCCCACTAGCATCTACCTAAGAGACACACTGCAGGGCGGGCTCCGCATCCTTCCTCCCGCCATGGTGCTATCCCCTGCATGCTGGCTAAGATGCTTGCTGACTCCATAGGAAAGCCTCTTTGTTAGGTGCATACAGCGATCAATCGCAGGGATGTCCTCCAGACTCAGAGCTGCCTGGAGGATGACCAGGTAACAGAATTGAGAGGTTTCCTGCTGCCCTGCCCCTTACCCTCGCGCTGCGGCTGTCTTGAGGCTGTGTGCACACCCACCTCTCTGACAAGGCCCCTCTACCATCTTCACCAGACACCCTCTGCAAGCCTCAGCCACCAGCCCCTGCCCAGTTTTCTCCAAGGCAGGTGGGGCTGGGAGGCCTGGAGCCAGCCTAGGCCGGGTGGAGCAGGGCCCAGCCAGCCCTCTCCTGGACCAAATTCAATTTCAAAGCTTAATGAGTTTGCAGAGGAGCTGGGTGAGCTCGCTGACGCTACTCCTTGCCGGCTGGGTGGTTCCCGGCCGGGCCACCGAGTGCGCAGCGGCCCGAGCAGGGAGAGCCCTGGGCTCCATCGAGAGTGGCGGGGGCACTGAGCGAGTGAAAAATGTCAGAGCAAATTGCTCTTGACAGCGTTAATATCTGCACCTCATAGCAATAATTACATGTAAATAAATAGCAAAATCACACTCAGCTGGAGGCAGCTTGGGGAGGACAGACGCTTCTAAGGACCAGCTGGGGACCTGAATGCGCTGCTCCAGCCTTTTCTTTCCTTCTTCTCATCTCTGCTCCCCCCTCACACTCAACCAGATTCTTGCTGCTGCACAGAACGGATACCTCAAGTTCCCGGCCACTCATATTAAAAACGGGAGGGGAAAAACGAAAACATTTGGATTCCCTCCCCACCCCACCACCCTGCTCTCATCCAGCTGTGGGGGAACACCTGGAACATGCACCCTCCCAGCCTCTTCCTCTCCTCTCTCCCTAAGCATATTATTCCACCTGCAGGTCTCTTAGAGAGACTCGCCTTGGAAATCCACATCTCTGCCCTGACCCCTGTCCTGGGCACCCTGCTGGCCATCTCCTGGCTTTGACCTCCACACAGCTGTCCTGATCCAGGTCCTCCTTCTGCACTTTCTGTTTCTGTGATCCTATCACCCTCCCAGTCACTCAGACCCCACACAGTCCCGTCCTTTCTGCCTCCCAGGCCACCCCGACAGCCATGCCGCCGAGCAACAACATGCATCACACAAAGTCACCAGCCAAATGTGGCGCAGCTTCCTGGAGAGTCAACCTGACATGCCTCTACTTTATTACCCTGTTATGACCAACAAATATAGCGGCACAGTGGCAAAGAACTCAAAAGGCATGTGTGTGTCTGTGTCACAGGTCTATGTCCCCAGGGCCCCAAGAGTACAAACTCAACCAGTAGCAGGGATACTTTGGAGAGAAGCTGAGAGGTCTGGTGTGCAACCAGAGTCACCTCTTGCTATCAGACTGGTTTGCTTATGTGCTTTTGTCTGCAAAAGCAAGGACCAGTCTTACCCACGTCTGGATTCCCAGTCTTTAACAAAAGGCCTCTGGAGGTGTTTGGGGGACCAGGAAAAGAACCAAAAGGAAGTAGAAGGGCTAGGAGGACAGGGGAGGAAGGGAGGGGGCGGTGTAGAAAGGTGGGAAGAAGAGAGAAGGGAGGAAACTGCGGCCCAGGCACCTGACACTCTTCAGATGAGCCCAGGTGTACTGCGGTGGCTGGATTGAATCCAAGGTACCATCACCCCCTCCCAGAAGGACCCACAGGCCTGTCCTCAAGGGACCCAGCCTCCCTCCCACTTCTTGTCTGCACTGTAGAGAGTTCCCACGTCTGGGCTCCACTGCTCCAGGAGGAGGAGTGGGGAGGGCCCTCCAGCGACTTCGCTGCCCGGCCTGCCTTGCCTGCACAGGGCAGAGAACGCAGGCTCCATTCTTCGCGAAACAAATATCTTCTCCAGAGCAGCCCCTGCGTCCCACACCGTCTTATTTAGTTCACCGACTAATCCACTTATCGAGGATAAAGCGCCTGTGAATCCCCATTTGATAAAGGCAGTCACAAAATTAGCAAAAATGTGCCCACGGCTCCGACGTACCAAACAAACAAGAGGCTGGGGACGGCTGTGGAGAGATGTTGTCTCTCTCAGGTCCCCGGGCCCTGGAGAGATGCGGAAAGAGATAGCAGCTCTCTCACAGGCACTGCAGGCTAGGAAGGCAATGCCATGGGTTATTCATTCGGGTTATTCAAGAAGGGGGCTGGGCAAGGTGGGGAAAGGAGCTGGAATGGAGACCTGGCTCCATCCAACACTGTGTGCACCCCAGTGCCGGCCCGGGGCCCCAGCTCCCATCACAGTCCAACTCCGTGACCCTGTGCCTATCACACCTCCGAATATAACCTCTCAGCATCCTGGCTAATAGCTCTTCACAGCTCTTGCTCCATGCTGGACAGTGTTCCAAGCCTGGCATGTGTTAACTAACTCCTTTGGTCCTCACTACAACCCTGGGAGATCGGTACCCACGTTTTACAAATCAGGAAACCAAGGCACAGAGAGGTCAAGTCCCTTGCTCCAGACCACGCAGCTGGTAGCCACTACCTCCAGCTGGAGAGTTATTGTCAAAAACTCTTCCATTCAACCCTGGCCAATTCAAACTCAGCCTCCATCTCCAACCACGATCCCCAGCCCAAGACAGCAGACCCCCAGCCACCTGGCCGGACCCCGCTCCCATGATTCACGGCCCCTTCCCTACCATGGCACAGAGCCTTCAAGTTGCTAGCCTGTATGTCCCCCTCCACAGTCTGATGAGGCCAAGTTCACCTCCCTGTGCCTCTGTCTGAGCCAATGTTATTCTGCTTCCCATGTCCACCATTAGCAATGTGGCATCTAGCAGAGCCCAGAGGTCTCCCCCTTTTGCCCCAAGGGGCTCCAGGCCCTTTGCTGACATTATCTCCTCCTGACCACAGCAGCTGGGTTATTTATGCCATCACATAGATGGGAAAACATACTTGAATAAAAACTCGGCCAGAGCCAACTGGCCCATCTGAGCATGGCTTTGAGGAGGGGTCTTTTCTCAGCTCTTGGTGGCTGGACAAGGTGTAGGAAGAGGGAGGAATGAGCAGGGGATTCTGGAAGTCTCAGTCCCTGTGCTGCCCACACAGCCACAGGCTTGGGGAGGAGGGGCTAGTCTGTGGTCCGGGGGGTGGGGTGGGGACATTAATCACAGTGAGCACCTGTCAGGGGGGCATCTGGAACTAAAGGGAAACACTCGTCAGAAGGGCAGGACTTCTCACCCCAGGCTCTGGGGGCTCTGAGACTGACCACTGCCTGCCGGGAGGCCAGGGCCGGGAGCAGGGCATCTGGGGTTCAGGCCCAGGCAGCCCCCTTTGCTTGGGAAAAGGCGCTGCCCTGGACACCTGGCCTGTAGAGGGGAGGAGGGAGCACAGAGCAGCAGGCTACCGTGTCGTGTCGTGTCAGGGGATGAAGGCACCTTTCTGCTGCTGCCGCCTTCCCGCAGGAGGAGGAAGCCAAGGGCACACAGCTGGGAGGTGGTGGGGCTGGGGCTCGTGTTGCATAGCCCGCTGTGTCTCCCTCAAACCTTCTCTCCTGCACCCCTTCCAACTTCAGGGGCCCCTCCTGTCTCAGCTCCCTGTCCCCACCCCACTTCTGTAAGTTCATGTTCCTCCAGTTGGGTCCCTGAGTCCCCATCACGCCTTGCCTTGCTCGTGGGCCTCCCTGTATTTGTCTTCCTGCCCTGTCATTGCCCCTGCCTGCGTGCCCCTCCCTGCATTGCTCTGTCTCTCCTTCTTTCCTTATCTCTCCTCCCATTTCTGTCTCTCACAGTCTCTGGGTGTTTCTCTCTTCCTGTTTTTATCCTTCCATGTGCTTCTCCCCCAGACTCTCTTTATCTCCCCCTACCTCTCTCCCTCTCTCCCCCTACCCCTGCGGCTCCTTTTCCCCATGCATCTTAGACCAGTTCTCTCTGTGGGTCTGTCAGTCTGTCTATGGAGTTCCCTGCCTCTCTGCCAATCACTCCTGCATACCTCCAGCAGGAGGCGCCTCCCAAATCAACCCTGGAGCTTCTTGCACCAGACCTGAGCCCGCCCCGCCCGGGGTGCCAGGCTCACACCCTGGTCCAGCTGGCTGTCACCATAGCTTAGGACTGCCGGGCCAGGGGAACCCTCAGCCCACCTCCCCTGCTCCCCTGCTTCTCCTCTAGGCCTTCCCTCCAAGGCCCTTCTCTTATCCCCCCTTTGCTGTCCAGGGTGGTCCACTGAGTCACTGCAGGGAGCTCAGGGGGATTCTGAGAGCTGGGCGGTTGGGGAGGACACTTCAGCCGGCACTTCTCAAACTTTCCTATACACGTGAATCCCCTGGGACCTTGAAGTCCAGACCAGACCCAGAGTGGCCATGGTCTAGTCCAGCTTCTGCCTGTTCTAGTAGGGCAGCACAGAGGAGAGATTCCTCTCTGCCATCCGGCAGACCTGGGTTTTGGATGCTAACGTTATCCCTTGCTGCTGATCTTGAGCTTTGCCTCTGAGTCTGCAAAATGGGCCTGATGATTCCAGACCCTCAGGATTCGGTAAAGATCAAATCATGGAAAAGGGCAAAAGTACTTGTGGTATATCCAGGTTCTAAACACATTGATGATGTCATTGCCATTATTTTGGGCAGTGTCAGAGCTGAGAGAGCCACCCCACTCCTGCTCCTTCGGGGGCCAAAGCAGGGCGGGACCCCATTTGGGACAGCTGCTTCCTCCCTAGAGAGGTCAGTATCCAGGGGGCCTGAGGAAAGGCATGGGGAGTTAGGGGAGCAGGGGGCTTGGGGTGGGGGCATTATCTGTCATGGGGAAGGGAAGCCAGGCCCTGTGGGAGGCTCAGGAACTTCTGTCCTGGGCATCGCATTTCAATTTCAGCCTGGATGTGCCCCCTTCGAATGACACTTGACAGGGGCTCTCGCAGGACCTCCACCCTCCGACCCCGAAGGTCAGACCCACTGTCTGGAGACAGGGGTGCATGCTGAGCCCTCATACTCTCTGCTGGTCCCCAAGAGACCACCAGGATGGAGAGACAGGAGGTGGGCAGGGCTGGGTCTTCCTCACACATCCCACCTGGTTCACCTTTTCCGGCGCTCCATGCTCCAGAAAACTTCTCAGGGCTTTGTGTCAAAGTGGGGATCGCCCATGGCACTGGGAGCACAGGCAGAGCTGAAGGCAAGGCTGTCCATCAGCCATTGGCACACCCACTTGTGCCCTCGGAAAAGCCTCGTTAATCCCTGAGTCCTTCTAGGCAGTGAAAAGGGTGCAGGGCCACTGTGGGTGTCTTTCTTAGTAAGAGGAGGCACTGGATTGAGTTAACTCTTTCTAGGATGCCTTCTGCCTTGGACGCTGTTGGAAAGGGATCTCAGTTCAGTTCAGACAGATCCTACCGTGAGGTCACTTCCTAAAGAAAGGGGAGGTCAAGGTGCTCCTGGGAGGCTGACGGGGTGAAGGTTGGCTAATCCAGTGCTTTGAAAATCCAGGCTGCCTCTGATGGTGTCTTCTTTAAAATAAGGATTCTCTTGGTCCCTATGCAGACCCATGGCATCAACCAATCCGGGTAGAGCCTGGGATTTAGATTTTTAACAGGCATTCCAGATCATTCTGATGCATAGGCTTGGGAACCAGTCTCTACTGAATCGCCGACACTGGATTCTGCTGCTGACTCCCAGAAACGGGGCACTCAGGGCTTTCCGAAGTCACCCCTTCCACGGTAGCTTAGGTGTGCAGTTCCTGGGCCCCACTGCCTCCCCGTGACCTCCACCCCCTGCCACCAGGGAACCCGCTGGTTCTCTCCGCCCCCCAAAAGACAGCCCCGTGGAGGTTTCTGGTAGAATGGTGGAGGCTCCCTTTTGGCTTACTTTACAAAATCTGACCTCCGGAACCTCCGAATGGGACCGCAGCTTGTCAAGGAAGGTGGTTGGAAGCCCAGCCTGAACCCCTGGGTGGTCCGTCCAGCCCAGCCAGGCCAGCCCTGAGGAAGGGGCTTCCCTTGTAGGAGGATCCTGGGGAGATCACAGATTCCCCCCTGTTCCCATCCCTCTCCTTGTCTGGGGCATCTCCTTCTCTCCAGAGCCTTTAGGCTTCTGGTTTGCTTGCTTGTCTCTTGCAGAACTAACCGGAAGGAAGGTCCTCGAACGCAGGGGCCACGGAGTTGGACAAAGAACAAATGCTCAGGGTGTCCAGCCATGTCCACAGCTGTTTATTGGATCCCTACTGCGTGCTAGGTTTTGTGGTGGAAACATGGGCCATCAGCATAGCCTGGTCCTGGCTTTGGGGGAGAGAGCAGTCTCCAGAATGTTGGAATTCAGAGCCCAAACTGCTCCCGGGGGAGCGGGTATGGCCAGCCGGGACTGGAGGGTCCGGAAGGCTTCTCGGAGGAAGTGGCCTCTGGGCTGAGACCAGAGAGACCAAAGGGGCTTGGCTAAGTAAAGAGAGGGTGAGCAGGTTCTAGGTGAGGGAAGGGCAAGTGCATTGGTGCAAGGGGACGGAGTGAATGCACGGGGAGTGGGGGAGGAGCCCTGGCCCCGCCGAGATAGAGAGTTCCTGCCTGCGTCTCTTCTCTCCGGAGCGCCAGCCCGGGCAGCCCGCCCGGCTCGCCCACTATTGCCGCCCGGCCCCTGGGCCACCGTGTGCGCCCAGGACGGCCCGGCTGAGCGGGCGGCGCGCGTTCCGGGGGCGGCCGGGCTCGCGCTGCTCCCCGGTCCCGGGCCCGGGCAGCAGGAATTAAGCAGGCCGCCGAGCCCGAGCGCGTCCTTATCTCGGGGAGACAGTTGTTGGGAATCACTTTGACTGAGTGGTTTTGTCTCCCCGCATTTTCCACTGTCAGGCGGCCTCAGGCCATGGATCAAAGGCGCGGCGGCGGCGGCGGCGGAGTGCGAGGAGAGGAGGGCGGGCGCGCGGATCCGTCCGATCCCGCGCCCCCCCCCTCCACCGAGCCCCCCCTCCCGGCCAGGAACCGCGCCCAGCCCCCGCTCGGAGCCTCATCCCTCTCCCCCTCCCCCCAACCAGGATCGTGAGCCAGCGAGGTCCTCTGAGCAGGCAGATTGGGAAAGGAGAAATAGGGGGTGGGAGGGGCAGGGGCTGGAGACATAGGGAAATGAGAGAAGGAATGGAGAAGCATAGGAGATTAGGAGAAAGAGAATGGGGAGCAGGACTGGATTTGTGGAGAGAAGGGAGGAAGGAGGAAAGGAGTCTGAGAGCAGACTGGGTGCAAGTGGGGTGAGGGACAAGGGGCCAGAGGACTGGGGCGCTGGAGGGAAGAGTTGGGGGAGTGGAGAAATGGGAAGCAGAGGGAAGTGCCCAGGAGAAACCCCAGGCTCATTTCCCATCAGCTGGGACCAAGAGAAAGTTCTGGGCTGAATGACGGGACATGGAGGCAGGACTGGCTGGAGAAGGAAAGTGGGGGGCATGACTGCCTGGGCTGGGGTTGCCAGGGTGGGGGGATCTGTCCTCCTTCTAAATAAAGTGCTGGCCCTCATCACTCACAAGGAAGCAGGTGCTGCGTGCAAGTGACTGGCCAGGGCTGCACAGGAGTGGGGATGGCACTCAGGCTTGACCTTCTGAAGTTGCCAGTGGTACCTGGGGGACACTGGTCGAGATCTCAGATGCTCCCAGGAGCCCCAGGGGAGGATGTCCTCTGCCTGTTTCCTCTCCGTCAGCCATTATCTTGCAACCAAACTCCCCGGGGTGGCTCAGAACACCTGTCCCCACTCCCAAAGGTGTTGGAGAAAAGTCGACAGCTGGGGAGGGGGCCAGGGGAGAGGAGGGGCTGCTGGGGAGGGTCCGCAGAGAGGGAAGCCCTGGGGCTGAGGTTGGGGCAGGGCAGATGCCTAGACAAGGAGGCAGGAAGGAGCAGGGGAATTTCAGGGTGGCGGGGGAACATGAATTCTGCGACAAGATGTCTGGGGCCCAGCCCTGCCCCAGCTCACTGTGTGGCTTTGGAGCCCCCATCTGCAAGTAGCCACCCCGAAGTGTGCCAGATGCCGACGCGCTTTGCAGATCTCAACGTGCTCGTTCCTCAGACTACTCTATGAGCCAACTATCGCTAACCCCACCTGACGGTGGGAGAAACTGAGGCAGAGCAGAACCTCTTTGGAATCACGCAGGTAGGAAGTGACAGGGCTAGAGACTGGGACCAGGACCCCAGAGCCCACATCTTGATATCCCTGCTCTCCTGCCTCTTAGGGCGCTGGGAATAGCGGCGATCAAAATCTCACCAGCAAGAGCGAAACAGACTATTGTCATGACATGTGCCGAGTGAGAGCATGGTCTCCGGGGCCGGATGGGCTGGGTTCAAGTCCAGGGCCTGCCACTTGTTAGCGATTTATCTCAGGCAAATGATTTAAACTGCTTGGTTCCTCTGTGCCCCCATTTGTGAAGCCCTCCCCTTCCAAAGAAGATGTTGCAAAGATTAAATGAGCTGATCCCATGGAAGGGGCTTAGCACGGCGTCTGGCCTGTGTAAGTGCTCCGGAAAAGGAGCAGTTCTTTTTTCATGTTTGTCTAGTAACATAAGTACTTTTAATACACAGATAAAATGTGACAAATGCACAGGGAAAGCACAACTCACCCACCATAAGGGGGAGAGTGAAGGCGTCCCGGAAGGTGGCCAAGTGTTAAGGAATAAGCGGGAGCGGTTTTGAGATGACAGGGAGGGGGGAAGAGGAGTCCCAGCAAAGACCCAGCAGAGAGACATTGGAAGAATCCCAGCGGGCACAACATCCTAGGGGCAGGGGAGAGCATGACTCTTTGGAGACCCTCCCAGTCCTCCTGCCTGTCCTAGCTGGGCTACTGCCCAGCCTCCCAGATCCGGTCGCTGGCCATCCTGGCGACCTCCCTCCTGCTTGGGACCCCAGGGACTGGCCTTGAGCCGCTCGGCGCATCTGCCCGCTGTATTAATTGCTAATCTCCCTCATTTTCTTCCCCTCTATCTGCCGGGACTGTCTCATTCCAAGCCCCCGTGCTAATCAGAAAGAAGGACAAATCCGATATCTGCATTCTTTCCCACCCAACCAGGCAGCTCTGGGAGGCTAAAGCCCTGGCCTGCTGGGAAGCCCAGAAGGCCCAGCCTGGGGCCTCACGAGGGTGAGGAGGAAGTACAGGACACAGAGGAGGGCCAGCCCCTGCCCACGGATCTGGAGGCTGTGACTCACGTGCTCGTACAAAGAACCCACAGAAATCACAGACTCTGAGTGCGAAGACTCTTTACTAGCAAACAGTCCATCTCTCATTGCACAGATGGGGAAACTGAGGCCCAGAGGAGAAGCACCTACTAAGGTCACACAGTGGATGAGAAGCAGGGAGCTCAGCTCTCCTGAATTTCCAGCTGAAAACTGGCTAAGCCAGACCTCCAGTTCCAGGAAAGAAATGGCCAAAGTGGAGGATGGATATAGCTCATTCAGTTTCTGATCAGAGCAGAGAGAAGCAGAGAGGATTAAACTGGCACTTATGAAGCTCTTACGGTATGCCCAGGATGGTACTAGGTGTTTCCCACCTTCCCAGCAAGGTCTCACAATAGCTCATAATCCTACAACATGAGCAGTATCGGCCTCATCTAACAGCGGAGGAAACCGAGGCTCAGAGAGCTTGTGTAACTGGCCTGCGGTCACGCAGCGAGGAAGCAGGAAGCTGGTCCCTCAATCCCCGGGCTGTATGATTGTTCCACTTGCCCAAAACTCATCTGCACTGGACAGTGGTTTAGTGCTCGCCCTATGATTTGCTGCTGTCCTGCCAGCGCCAGCCTCCTACCCCTTCCCCAAATATTGTCTCCCCTGAAATATACTTGGTTAGAGAGAGACAGCCAAGTGCATTTCTTTTTTGAGCCTCCCTAGGCTGCTTTAGTAACAGGAGCTAGGGAAATGAACTTAAAGGGAATCACAGGCAATGACATTCAAGTACAAACAGAATGATCAGCTGCCTCAGAAACCTTTTGAGAACAGAGCATAGCGGTGTGTGATCAGGTTGCAGAGGTCTGGGGGCTCCCCACCGGTGCCTGGAGGCCTACTACGTGCCAGGCACCGGGGTCTATGCGGTGCCAAAATGAGTTATCAGCCGCTGGGTACTGCGGCCTCGCCTGTGGTCCCACTGAAGAGCATGGTCCCCGCCATCCACGCTTTCCTTCCCCGCCTTGCTCCCGCGCCAGGCCTTACTCTACCCGTGGGGAGCTCGCACCCATAGCTTCTCAAGGTGCAAAATCCAGATTTCTGCACCTGTTTTGGCGGTGGGCAAAAAATGGCCCAGAGCAGCCCTGATGGAGGGCAGCCCTCGATCTACATCTCTGGCCCAGACTCAGAGACAGGGACTTCAGATGCTGTCTTTCCAGAATCCCACCTGGTCCTCTAAGGAAGGAGAAAGGGCCAAGGGAGGCCAAGGGTGACCCTCCCACTTCCCCCTCGATGATAAAAAGACTCTAAAGTCACCCAGCAGCACTAAACTGGGCCCCCTAGTTCCTGGCATTTCCTGCACATAGGCACGACCTGCCTCCCTCAACCGCAGTCTGGAAAGTTCCTGATCCCAGTCTCGCCTCCCCCACCCCCTCCCCTCCACCCAGGAAAAAGGGGTGAGGAAGGCAGAGAAATAAACAGGGGTCTGTTTTCACAGGAGATGAGGCTCTATCCGGGCCTCTCCCTGCGGGCTGGAGCTGAGCCTCTGACTGATGGGAGCAGGTGGTTTTGTTTGGCGAGGAGCTGCCGGGGGGGTGGAAATAACTCGGCTTTTCCCACTGAGGTGGGTTAACTGTGGACAAAGGCAAAGCTGCTTGTGAGGGCAGGATCTTGGCAGGGTCTGTCCCTCTAGGGGCTGGCTGGGCTCGAGGATGCCCAGGGCCCCACTGCCGATTCTCTGAGCCCTGGGGCTCGTCCCTGCCCTAGGGCTGGCCCGGCCAGGAGTCAAGGGGAAAGGGCACTTGGGGTGTAGGGTCACCTGATGAGCTGAGCGGGCACTACCTGGCTCCCCGACCGGGCTCTAATGAGAGGCTGCTGATGCAACTTGTGGCAGAGGGGGGTCTCTGAGTCCTGGGCAAGCTCTGGGTACGGTCAAGGCCAGCTGGGGAGGGCAGATACTGCCCAATGGTATTTGGCTTCAAGGCCGAGAAACTCTGGCCACAGACTGTGGCCCGTCCCACCAGCTGACCCCTGACCCCATTACCGTTGGTCACGGTGAGAAATGGGTCCGTGGGTTGGGTGGGGTGACTCAGCTCTTCCCTAATCCTGGGGAAAACCACTCAGGGTCAGAGCTATGTCCGTCCAACCTGTGCCAGTCACTCCTTCCATCCTTGCTCATCCTTTCCAGGGACCTGAGGCGGGAGAGTGGAGATGACCTTTGCCTGTGTTTTCTGCAGAAAAGGGTGCTTCCCAGCATCCTCTCTCCCCAGGACTGGGGGCAGGGGGACACAGGAGACTGTCCTGGTCTGGGAACTGACTCAGGCATTTTCCAACTAATGGAAGGGAGGGTAGGAGGGAGAGGAGGGAAGGGAAGGGGGAAAGAGATGGAAGGGAGTAAGGCAGAGTTGGAGGCCAAGGTACAGATGCGGGGGTAGGGGTGGGGAATGGAGAACGGATTAGAATTTATTAAGCACCTGCTACGTACCAGGCATTTTACTCAAATTCTCCCTTTATCCTCACAGCACGCCCCAAGAGGTAGGGATTATCATTCCCATTCTCAGATGAGAAAAATAAAGCCCAGAGAGGTTAAGCAAGCTGCCCCAGGGCCACACAGCAACTCACTAAATGGCCGAACCAGAACTCCACCCCAGAGCTGGCCGTTGGCAATGGGCCATGCAGTTTCTCTGGCACCCCCTCTTCCTCCTGCTTGGGGGTGCTGCGGGGGAGACCCCCAGGGAGAGGGCAAGCCTGGAAGAGATCCTGAGAAGGCACAGGGAAGGAAGCTGGAGACAGAAGAGGCGCCCAGAAGGGAGGAGAAGGAAGGACTGGGCGGGGCGCAGAGGCGCGCTCACTCCTCACTCGGCTGGGGGGCTGGGGTTAAAGCCCCGCGTTCCTACAACCCACTAAGCCGGAGAAATGAATTCTGATCCCTCCAAAACCCAACCTTGGAAAATGTGCGAGAGAAGGGTTTCCTTTCAGGGGAGCAGGAAATCCTCCACACCTCCTCCCGATGCCCCGGTAATGCCAGGATGTCCCCAATCTGCTTTGAGGAATGGAGAGATTAAGAATAATAAAAAAATTGCAATAAAATACGTGTGAAGGAGGGGGTAATTGTGGACAAACGCAGCATTCAAATTCATTTTTCAGCTCTTTTACACACCATTTCAATCTTATTTTCTGCTTGTTAATGAGATCTTGTTGCCTGGGCTAGGCAAAACCTTCCAATATCGGGACGTAATTGCACATAATTTTCTCTCCTACCAGTGATTTGCATCAGTTTTTTAAAAATTCTGGGCTATTTAACACCCCACCATCCCCCTCCCCGTCTTCCTGCCTACAAATCTCCCACTCCCTCCTCCTTCCTCGTCCCTGGTCCAGCAAGACTCATTTTAAATGCTTATTATAAACGTAGTGTCGCCAATAAAGAGAAAAAAAAGCACGGTGGGGGGGTGGATTTCCAGGGCCCACTGCATGAGGGGCACAGCTCGGTGCCCCAGAGCCAGCGGACATATCTGGCTGAGGGTCACCGCAAGGCCAGTGTGGTCCTGACTTCTGCCACTCGGCGGCTGTGTGGCCTTCAACAAGTTGCTGAACCTCTCTGAACCTGTTTCCCCAGGCAGAGGGTTTCTGCAGAGCTTCAGTGACTTCTTAGAGCCAGAGCGCTTCCTTGGGATCCGGCTCCCCGTAGATATACAGCTGCTGGAGTGGCTCCCCTGGCTGGGCTGGCTCCCCTGGGACCCTCGAAGGGTGCCAAGAGGGGCATCTGCTATGGTGAGGCATTCGAGAGACCCCCTTCACAAAGAGATTAAAATAAAGCCTTGCGCTTTATTCCTGCCGGTTTTAGGAGGCAGGGAAAGCTTAGCATTTGTGGATTCAGACTCTGAACCTGACCATGGCCCCTGCCACGTGGGTGCAGACCTCAGCTTCACCAGATGGGGCGCGGGACACACCTGGCGGAGAGGGCCAGACAGAACAGAACAGCAAGCCCAGCGGGCTCTGGAGGCAGACGGTTCCAATCCCAGCTCTGCCGCTTTCCAGAACCTACTACGGAGCCTGGCACATGGTAGGTGGATGGATGGATGGATGGACGGATGGATGGCCGGCCCTGGACAAGTCGGTTTTCTCGTCTGTAATCTGAAAGTCATGAGATCTGGCCAAGACTCCGTGAGGGAGAGCGGCTACAGCGTCTGGCTCCGTCCCAGCCGGCCCGCCAGGAGCGTCTACTCCGCATTAGCTGTCGCCGTAATTATTCCGGACAAAAGAGGGAAAGGAGAAGAGAACATCAAGGAGCCCCAAAGGACAAAAAGGCTTGTTGTGTGGTGCTCGTGGCCACGTGAGAAGCACACACATAGAGTAGAAACACATAGAGTTTCATGAGTCCAGTGTGGGGGAAATGGTAAATATGTTAATCCGTTTTATAGGTTCCTTCCCGTTAAGCTGCAGAGAGGAGCAAAGGGCACGACGCATGTGGGGTGTTAGGAAGGAGCAAAATGAGTGGTGGTGGCAAGAAAGAAACGCCCCGTTTCTGGGAGGCAGTGGCAGGAGCCCTTGGCTGGGGGTTTGGGGCTCTGGGGGCCAGTCCCAGCCCTGCCGCTAACACGACTATGATTTGGAGCAATTTTTGCCCCTGGTCTGGGCCTCAGTTTCCACTTCCAGCTCTGATAGAATATGCACCTAAAAAGCCTGGGGGAGAAGGACGCTCTAGCCAAGGGCGTCCCGCCCCCAGGGACACACCCATGAGGACCCTGCAGAAGTCCCCAGCACGGGGCCCCCAGCCAAACGACAGAACTGCACTCCTGATTCTTGCCTTGGGACTCTGGATGGTGAGCAGCCATGAATGACTCTTTGAGCCTGTGCCCCCTCAAACTGGGAGCTCTCCGGGACAGCCCTGGCTTCTACAGTCACCTTAGGGCATCTAAGGACAGAGGTTTTTCTGCTTGTGACTGTAAACTCTCGAGGATGGGAGCAGAGTTCTTCCTCTCTCAGACCGGGGAGCCCTCAGGGCAGAGGCTGTGTCTCCCCCATCAGACTGGGGAATTCCTAAGGGCAGGTATCCTAAGGGACCTATACACAGGTGTCCCCTTTGTATCCCTGCCCACTCCTCTTGCCTGTGTGCCCCCCCACGGCAGGCATCAGATGGCTCACTGTCGTTCACGCTCACGCCACAGAAGGTTCCCCTTGCCCTAAGCTGTCCCGAGTTGTTAGAATTCTAAGAATCGTTTCCAAGGACCGCTGTCAGCCTCGGGGGTCTGCGAATCCTAGTTCCCAACGTCTTGCGGGCAGTACACTGACCCTCGAACAACATGAGCTAATCTTCCAGAGTCAGGAGACAGAGAGGATAGGACCCCACCGCAGCCCTCTTGCTCCTGTGAGCTCCTGACAACCTCTCCGCAGCTGGGGGGACAGGACCCTGGTGGGAGAACGCCACCCCGCACCCCTCCCGAGACGGAGATGTGCCCGAGTCTGGCGGTTGGCCCGCTCAGAGGGAGGAGGGGCCGTCCTGGGACTCACAAACACCAGGAACTCTTGGACAGACCCAGAAACACCCACGGCTGCCCCCTTCCTCCGGAAGCGATCGAAGCTTCACCCCAGTCGGTCACGCGGACAGAAGCACACACAGCCTGCCCTCCTGTGCCCCCTGTGCACAGCCCCCTCCCCCTGCCGGCAGCTGTTCACCTCCTGGTCCCCTCTGCCCCCGTCAGACCCGCCATCTGTCTTCACACCTTCGGTGGGAACCTCTGGGCAAGTCTCTGGAGTTGGCCCAATCCATCATGTCTTCAGAGCCTCTCGGCCTGAAGTGTGGGGAGGAAGCCTCCCAAGCAAGGGTCTCTGGGAGGAGAGGCGAGGGTCCAGCTCAGACAGGGAGAAGGTCAGGCTACCGGCTGCTTATAGTAATGGCTGTTTGTTTGGGTTTTTTTTTTTCTCCCTTTCTCTTTCTATCCTCCTTCTCCGAGGCTTATTTCTGGGCTCACACAGCGCCTGGGACATCATCACTCTTTATCCCATCGCTGAGCCACACTCCAGAAGCCAGGGGCCCTTTATTTGCTTGTCTCTCCTCTGCCCTGTGACAGAACTGTCACTTTGGGGAGAAACCTCAGCCCACGCTAAGACAGTGGGCTGCAAGTCGGTGAGCCAGATGCCCCGGACTCTCAGCTCTGGTTCGGCCAATGGGTCCCTAGTCCCCATCCGTAAAGTGAGAAGACTGGTCCATATAATCTTAACGTCCCTCTTCAGACTTCCAAGTGATGCTCCTCTAACCTGTTTCATACCATGACGCCAGGCCTGGACCGCATCCTCAGGTGTGGAGACCTCAGGTCTCCGCGGCCACGGTCACCCAGCCAGCTCTGGGGTCCTGTCCTGTCTGTCTCTTGACTCTCTGGAAGGTTAGCTCAGCCCGTTTGGGTTCAGTACTGAAGCCATGGCCTTGAACCCCAAAGAGCCCACTAGGTTCTAGCATAAGCATTCTGGTCTGCAGGCTGCATCACCCCCGCCCCCTAACGTGGGTCCCAACAGGACCTCGTGCATCACCACCAGGAGCTCTGCAAGGAGCTGCTCGAGTTCCCCAGAGCTCAGCTCTGCCCCGGACCTGGGCTGCCTGCTTTTTGCCTGTCAGCTCAGCTGCCTCAACCACCCTAGGAGATAGATGCTAGTGTCATCCCCATTTCATGGATGGGAAAAATCAAGGCAGAAAGAGGACAAGGGATCTTACCCATAAATAAATGAGGACACTAAAACGCAGTCAGCTGTCAACCACACTAACAGAGGCAAACAAGGATGAACCCAAACCACGCAGGAAAGGAACATCCTTGCAAAGGTCTTAGACCAGGGGATGGTGATTAGTTTTCTGCAAGGGCCAGGCAGCAAATATTATATGCTTTGTGGGCCAAGTGGTCTGTTTCGAAATTTCTCAGCTCTGGTTTGTAGTCTCAAAGCAGCCATAAATACGTAAATAAATGAGCACGGGCTATGTGCCAATAAAGCTTTATTGACAAAAATAGGAAGCTAGATGGATCTGGCCAGGGGGCTGGAGCTGACCTTCCCTTTGGCCCCCTTTACTCTTCAAGTAACAGGTTTCTCATACTAATCGTATCATCTTGGCGATGGGGGCTCAGCAAGAGGACTAATTTTTTTTGGCCCCTATTTTGTGCCAGGCTTGGTGCTAAGGCTTTGGCCAGCTAGACAATGAATTCAGAGAACACCCTTTTTAGGAGGTCAGCAACACCTGGTTAATCACTCTTGAGTTCAATGGGGGATAGACCAAGGCTCAGCAACGCTAACTTCCCAGTGCCCCTGGGCAGCAGAGCTGGGACTTACCCCCCTGCAAACCTGCAGCTTTCCTACCTGAGACAAAATAGATCAGAAAAGCTCACGCCACATGTGCCCCACAGACCATGAGAGGGAGGTGACTCGGGAAAGCAGGAGGCATGGCTGAGACCCGCCTTGGATTTAGTTCTTCCCTCCATGGGTATTTGAGAGCCTGCTGTAGCCACAGAAAGGAACCCTCAAGGTCACGAGTGTCACCCCATCCTGCTCCCCAGACCCACCAGTCACTGCCATCAACCTCAGTGCTGTCTTTCTGACTTGACCTAAGGGTGTCCCCATGACTTCTGACAGCAGGGAGAGGCACTGAGGGACCTTACCAGCAACTGGTCGTTCATGAATGCATGAGCTCTGAGACCCAATGGGAACAGTCTAGGACCCAGTCTAGAACCTCAGCTGTGTTTCCCGCTACCAATCGGTTGCAGTCCTGCCCCGCCCTCACAGGTCACTCCTGGGGAAAGGCAAGAGATGGAGCCCAGGATAGCATCCAGGAGGGACTCCTGGTTCTAGAACAAAGCCCGAACCACGGTCAGCATCCCACAGGAAATGGTACAAGGCTTCCACCCACACGCTGTCTGAAAATGCCGACTTTTATGGACCAAACAGCCATGAGGTGGGTGGAGGGCTGGTTTTATAAGCTCTGGGGGGTTGTCGGGCCAGGAGCGCATCTATAAAGCGGTCTGTGTGTTTCCGAGAAAGCAGGGCCGCCTGCTGGGTCACCCACACCTGCAGCTCGAAGAACACAAACCCGGGGCGAAGGATCCCAGAACACTGCCCAGTGAAAGTGGAAGGGGCATCGCCACTTCCCACTGTGACTCTCTCCAAGGTACCCAGGAGCCCGCGGTTTCCTGGACACGGCTCCGGCCAGGCCACCTACCTGGGGAGACAGGCCGCTGCTGACGGGGTTCATGTGGTTGGAGGACGCCGCCGGGTTCATGAAGCTGTCCGAGTAGCTGGAGAAGCTGTGGCGGGCTCCATAGGCGGAGCTGGTGTCGGCGGCCGCGGCCAGGCCCCCCTGGTGCACGGTGGATGGGGGGAGGGGCTGGGGCCGGTGCACCGTGCTGCCCCCATCTGCGGAGAGACCCAGGAGATGGCCTGAGCAAGGCGCCCCAGCGCAGGGATGGTGGGCGTCCCAGCGCAGGGATGGTGGGCGTCCCAGCGCAGGGATGGTGGGCGTCCCAGCGCAGGGATGGTGGGCGTCCCAGCGCAGGGATGGTGGGCGCCCCAGCCCAGGGATGGTGGGCGCCCCAGCGCAGGGATGGTGGGCGCCCCAGCGCAGGGATGGTGGGCGTCCCAGCGCAGGGATGGTGGGCGCCCCAGCCCAGGGATGGTGGGCGTCCCAGCGCAGGGACGCGAGCACCTGCTCAGAAAACAGGCCAAGATCCTCCTCCTCCCAGTGTCCGACCAGCGGAGACCACCCACTCCCACTACTCAGGATGGGACAAGCTGGCTTCCAGGCAGGGCACGAGGGACTAGCGAGTCTGCACGGACAGCTAAGCAACATTCCACGTAACCCCAAGGCAACCACGAGCCACCGTGTTGCTCAGGGTTTGGCACACAGTAGGTGCTCGATAAATGTCATCTGGACTCAGAGTCAGACCTTGCTGGGGACTCTGTTAATCTACCCAGACCTGTCCCGATAGCATTTTGTGGGCACCGACCACCTGCTAGGTGCCTTTACAAGCACTGGCTAAGGGTATGAAGCAAGGATACCATTCCCATTTTACAGATGAAGAAACTGAGGCTTGGAGGGGTCAGGGCACTCGTGCAAGGTGACAAGGCTAGTGAGTGTTGGGCCCAGGGTTTGAGCTGCCGTTTCTGTTCCTGGCTGCGGGGTTGCTGTTCTGCTTTGCCACGGTTCCTCCACGCAGCCTTCCAGGGGACGGGACAATCCTCCATTTCTCATCAAGAATCATAGGGAGGGTCCCCTGCCTCTCTCCCTGGCTTCCAGAACTCCAGCCTGCCAGCCCTTTGAAAGGGAGCCACAGGGACTTCATGAGTCAGATGTCAAGTAGTGGGATTGGTCCTGTGTGCTGGGTGGGGAAGAGAGTTGGGGGTGGAGTGCAGAATAGAGGGGAGGTCCTGGGAGGGAGGGTGGCCTTGTAAGTCACTTCTGCACTTTAATAAGACTGCAGGAGAGGCACACGACTTTAGAGCTGGAGAAGCTCTGTGCTCAAAGTGTGCGGGGAGTCTACATTGTGCCCTCACCCGGATGCTCCATGGTCTGTTGGCAGAACCAAGAACTTCAAGGGCAAGACCTTTATTTATTTATTTTTTTGTCTTAATAGTCTATCCATATGCAAATAAACAAATGGTCATTAAAAAAATAGCCCTGGGGCACCTGGGTGGCTCAGTTGGTTGAGCGTGTGACTTGGGCTCAGGTCATGATCTCAGGGTCCTGGGATCGAGTCTTGCATCCAGCCCTGCTTCGAGCGCCGCATTGGGCTCTGTGTTCATCAGGGACTCTGCTTCTTCCTTGGCTCCCCCCTCCCTTATATAAATAAACCAAACCTTTAGAGAATAGCCCTTCTGATTCCTTCTTGGCTAAGAAAGGGAGGAAGGTGCAGAGGGCAGGTGAAAGGGTGTGTATGTGGGGGGTCCCTGGACAAGCTTGCGTACTCACCTTGGGAGATGGTGGTGGTGGGGTAGGTGGAGTCCGGCAGCTGGTACGGGGGCAGCGTGGGCATGCCAGTGGGCGGGAAGCCCCCGGGCAGAAGGTGGTTGAACGCCGCCAGCTGGTTGGCTCCTGCCTGCTTACGCCAGCGGGCGCGGCGGTTACTGAACCAGACCTGGGGGGTGGAGAGGGGAGAGTGGAGACCCCTCAGCCCAGCTCTGGGTGGAGAGCTGAGCCACAGCTAAACCGGTCCCCGAGCTGTCACCCTCTGTGCAGCCAGGATCCTGCTCCGTGGGAGGAGATCCCCTAGCTTCCCGCTGCTCGGACAGAGGGCAGAGCCCTCCCTTGGGTGTGATCCCATCCTGTCCTCACCATCACCCAGTGAGGGGAGTATCATTGTTCTCCCCATTTTACAGATGAGCAAATGGAGACGCAGAGACAGCGGGCGACTCGCCCACGTGACAAGGTGAGCGGGAGGAGTAGCCAGATCTGGGGGACTCTGGGTGCCACGGCCCTACCTTCTGTTGCAGCGGCTCCTGCCCTCATGGATGTCCGTGGGGGACCTCCCTCGTTCTAACGCACGCTCCCCTCACCTCCTCCAGGAAGCCCCATGTGGGGAACTCGGCTGGGTGAGACCCACGGCCAGAGGCAGATGCAAGAACCAGTCCAAGCAGCTTGGCTTTGCTAAATTCTGCTTACCCAGCACGGGCCCCCTTGGTCCGGAAAGCCCACCTCACACAGACAGGCATCTGTGGAAAAATAACCTAACACATTTGAGGCTTCCTCTGCTCCAAGCCCTGGGCTAGTGCTTCACGTCTGTCCATGTGGAGACCTATAAGACATGTCCCCCTGTTCCCATTTCACAGAAGGTGAAACTGAGGCTCACAGAGGCCCAATAATTTGCCCAAGGCCACACAGCTCACTGTAACGAAGCTGAGGTTCAAACTTAAATCAGTCTGACTTTCTAGAACTCACCCGTCTGGATTTGCAGTGAGTTCTGGGCCCGAAAAGGAGAATGAGTGTGGGACACAGGGTCTGCTTGGTGGGGGGGCGGTATTTTCCTTCTCTGGGCTTTGCACATGCTGTTCCCTCCAACCCAGACCCTCTTCCTGCAGCCAACTCCTCGACCGGCAGGCTCAGTGGCAATGCCTCCTCCTCTCTGATGCCCTAATCACTGCATCTGAGGCAAGTTCAGGCAGATCCTGCCTCTCACCAGAGGCCTCCAGCTTCCTCGTGAGCGCCCCCCCCACACACAATTAGTCTCCGTATTTGTTTCTGGGCTATACTTCTCTTTGTGTCCGCCCTCCGGCTCTACCCTGTGGGCAGAGGCCACGCCCTCCTTTCTCCTGGAATTCTCGTTGAATGAATGAATGAATGAATGACGAATGAATGAATGAACCAGCAAGGGAGCAGAGAGCTGGCTCTCATGAGTCTTGGCCAGGGCCGTGCTCGGTGGGGAGCCAACCCCCCACCCCCACCCCTGGTGGAATGAAGACGCTGACCTCTCCTGGCACAGGATCACTTAAAATCCCCTCCCCAACCTGTAGAGCACGTCTGCAGACACGGGGGGAGGGCAGTCTCCGCTGGATGGCGGGGAGGGGAGTGCGCATAGGCCCCTAGTATCTTCTTTTGTTTTCTGGATCCTTCTGGAGGACAGAAGCTATGCTTTGCTTTCCGAGACAAATAAAGGGAACAGCTGCATCTGACTCACTGAGGACGCACAGAGAAAGGAGAGGCGGCAGTCGGATGAGGAGTGAAAACGGGCTCTGGATCAGAATTAAGGTCCCGGCTCCTCCCCAACCCCCAGGGGCGTCCTGGCGAGGAGAGGGCAGCATCTGGAGGGGTGGGGGGCTCATGTTTGTTTCTAGTCTGTGTTTCCCAAAGGGTGGGCCTCCCAGCACCCCACGCTGGAGGGACACCCCAGACGGCAGACCTTAAAGAGCCCTGAAGCACTCTACTTGTGGTCCAGGCCTTCTGCGTGTGTGGGACACCAGCTCTGGGCTCGGTGCTGATGCGGCCCCAGTGCCTGGGTAGCACCTCCTTTTAACACAGAGAGAGAAGTCCCCACTCGGGCTGCTCGCCCGCTGGACCCCCACCATGCTGTTTGCTCGTCGCTGGTGCGTGTTTCCAAAGGCCTTCCTTACGTAACAGCGGTAGACGCTTTGATTTTAAAATATATCAGTTTTATTTTAGAAGCGACTGACAACATGGGTAATCGGCATATGTGTATGTGGCAGCAACCTCGAGAAGCCGGTCGGAGAATGACTTAGATGTGGGACCCGCTGCTCCCGTGGGGCACGCTGTCCCTGTCCCCTAGCTGACGGTCACCCTTTCCTCGAATAAAGAATACTTAAGAAAGTTGGAGACATATAGATATTATTGGAAACTAATTGTTTTTTCTATCATACTCTGCTTTATCAAAAAAGTAAAACATTTAAATTGTGCTACAGAAATCCAGATGTTGTCTTGCGATCTTTAAACAATAAATGAATGATTTGCCCTTAAAAAAAAAAAAAAAAAGAAAGTTGGAGACACTCTTCCCCTTCCCTCCTTCTCATCTCAAACCTTTGCTGGGACTCTGCTCTGTGCCAAGCAAGATGCTAAGGCTGGAGAGCTGGACGGGACAGTCCTAGCCTTCCTTCAAGCGGCCCTCTGCCTGGGCACATGACAGACAAGGCAAAGAACGCCTGCTTCCCAGGGCAGTAAGCTCAGGGGACATACAGGTGCCGGGAGGAGGTGTGAGGACAGGCTTCCGATTTCACTTCTCAGAATCTGGGAGGACTTCCTGGAGGAGATGACATGCCCTTTGCGATCAATTCCCTCACCTCTTCTTCCTCTATTGTTCTGTTTTCCCTGGAATGTCTCCATCCTGGCAGGCACCTCCCTCCTCACTAAGTGTGACGGGATGATTACGAGCAGGGACTCTAGAGCCCGACAGCCTCGGCTTGATTCCTGCCTCTAAGTCCTAAGATGGGCAAATTCTCTTATCCCTCTGTGCCTTTGTTTCTTTGTGCCTAACACTGGCAATCCCCTCCGGTGGTTCTGGACCTCAAATGAGTTCACATCAGCAAAGTGCTTAGAACGACATCAGCAACTATTATCCCGTGGAAAGCCTCCGATGGCTAAGCCGAAAGAGCTCTTAGCCAGCAGCCGGGGCAAGCAGCCCATTCATGGGAGGGCAGCGGAGGCTCCGGGAGGGACAGGGGTAGCCCCAGCACCCACCCAGAATCCCCGATCAGCACTGCGCTCTTTGAGAGCAGAGGCTGAGTTTTGGTACCCATTTTTGATCCTTCCCTTAACACCAAACCCTGGGAGCAGGACACTGTGGGAAGTGGCTGTTTACTGAGCTGAATATTCCATCTGGCTCTTCTCCCGATGGAGCACAGAAGAAAAGAAGGGGACAGGCGGGCTTGGGTTCAAGTCCCAGCACTGCTGCTTCCTAACTGTGTCTTTAGGACGTTTCTGCCCTTAGCTAAAGCTCAGGTTTCTGAGCTCCCTGGAAAGGGAGCGACTGACCATACTGATCTAGAATTACAGGGAGGATGATAAGGATAATGTAGGTGGAACACAGCGCATCATCCCTGGCACATAAGAAGGGCACGATCAACATGATCTCCCACTAGGGAAAGATTCGGTCGCCATTGTTCATCAGCAAGTCCTTCTAGTGCTTCTAAAATGGGATTCCATTCAAGGTAGCTTCTGTTTCTGGAGGAAATACACAGGCTCAGAGATCCTGGCACTTGGGACAAAGTGGATTCATTTACCTCCAAAGAAGATGCACGGTTGGCCCCCGGCTATTCAAAAATGAAGATTCTTCCAGAGGAAGTCACCGGTCCCCAGGCATGTGTCCTCCTGCCTGACCCCCCTTCCCACACTTCCTGGTGGCTTGCTGCCAGCAGAGACAGGGGTGTCTCCCCCAGGCATCACGGATGCCAAGTAACACCCACAGGCTTCAAAAGCCCGCTGGAGCAGAGCCCGAGGGAGGGAGCGCATCTGAGTTACTAGAACCCCGCCTGACGAGTGTTCCTGTCTCCTTGTTTCCTGGGCTACCAGCTCCGTGACAGCAGAGATTTCTGTCTGCTGGGTCCCCGGCTAGACCAGGGTCCCTCACAGT
Source organism: Procyon lotor (assembly GCA_028646535.1). Classification (NCBI taxonomy): domain Eukaryota; kingdom Metazoa; phylum Chordata; class Mammalia; order Carnivora; family Procyonidae; genus Procyon; species Procyon lotor. Next base: position 11,115,436 of record CM053606.1, on the reverse strand, counting down.
GCTCAGTAAGTGAGTGCCTAAGGCACCAGGAGTTCCCAGAGTGGCCGGAATTGGAACCACCAAGAACAGGTGCAGTTTAATAAGAACGTACCCGGCTCACGGAGCCTCTGTGTGCCAGGCACTTCCTAACCTTGAGTGTGTGTTTTTTTCACGTGTAAGCACTGAACCCTTAGAACAAGGGGGTGGCTATTACTGTCATCTCCGCTTTGCAGATGTGGAAACTAAGGCCCGAGGGGTATGTGCTGGAGCTGGACCTCACACCTCGGCATCTGGCTCTGAACGGCTCCACCCACCCACCATCTCCCCGGGGCCACTGAGATGACTTGTCTCAGGACTGCAAAATCCCAGAGCCACAGACTCTTAGAAACAGAGACCCGAGACCCCAGCACCATAGATTCAGAGCAATGCTCAGGAGGCTTTGAGCTCCCTGCCCGACTATCCACAGCAGAAGAGCTCTTGCCAGGCTTTCTGATCCACTGGACACTGTACTTTGGCTTGAATGCTTCCAGTAATGGGGATCTCATCACCTCACAAGGCAGCTCTGATTGTCAGTAACGATCCTAGAACTCTATGGAGCCTCAACGTTCACTTTGTGCCTTGCCTTTATTTATAGATGGGAAACTAAGTCTCAGGAAGGGAAACTGATCTTTGAAGGTGATCCAGATAATTGGTCAGGGAACAATAGAAACCCAGGCCTGTGTCTCCCAGCCCCACCCTCGGGGGCCTCTTAGCTGCCTCTTCCAAATCTCTTCTCCAGGCCAAATGTTCTATCGTTCCTGTCTTGGTGTTTTGGGGGTCGGCCTTTGTTCGTTCTTTTGAAACTCAATATATACAGACCTCTCCCCTGTTGGGATCGAGCTAAGTTCTCAGGCTAAAGTCGGGGAGACTCACTGTCCTGGGGGAGCCCCAAGGATGGCAGAGGAGTCAGCATGGTGAGAGGTCTGCCTTGGCCCCCTCGCTACGTGTTTGCCCCGGCTCTGCCTGCTCCCCCTGTTCCCAGCCCCCTCCCTCCTTGGACCTTGAGTGACACCTGTTTCTGGGTCCCCTGGGCCAATAAAAGCAGGGCCCTGACAGCCAGGAAATTTTACAAGGAGCGGTCAGGCTTCAAGGTGGTGGGAAGCAGCCGTGGCCGCCAGACGTGGGAATGAGAAAGCGCCCAGGAATGTGCCCAGGAGAACAGCTGCAGGAGGATCAGAGCCGGGGGAGGGAGGCCCCGGAGCCGTGGCTGGGCTCAGATATCAGCCTGGAGGGGAGGGGCGGGAATGAGAGGAGCCGCCTGCCCCCTTCCCCTGGGGTCTCCCTCAAAGGCAGCCACGGACCCCCACTCCAGGAGTGGGGCTGGGGAGGGTGGAGGGAGGTACACTGGCTCCTGGCTTACACGCCAGCTTGCTTCTAGAACTTTCCCTACTGCTTTCAAATCCCAGGCCTGAGTCAACTTCTTCCTTCCCCGCGGAAAGAACTTGGCCTTTGGCATCGGCTGGGCCTGAGTTCCGGGCCCAGCTCAGCCCCAGCTGAACTCTGTGCCCCCGGCCATGTCGCTCCTCTGAGCCTCTTTCTGCCCCTGTGGCCTGCCCAGAGAGGGTGCCCAGCAAAACCCAGTTCCCTTTGGCTGAGAGTCCCTAGTGAGCAGTTTGGGGGGCCCCCTCTTACAGACCCTCCTCCCTTGCTTGTGGAGAAGACAGGCCAGGAATAGGTTCCCACAGGAGATGCTCGGCACAACCTTCTGCCTTCCTCCTCCTGGGGACGGGGAGGCTGCTCCCTCCCCCGCTTGCCGGCCTGGTGGCAGGTGAGGGCCAGGCCAAGCCCAGGCAGGCCCGGCTCTTTCTCCACCTTCCCTGCCTCCAGCCCCGCTGACGAGCATCTGCACACTCGTGGCCGCGGAGGGAGTGTTTGAGGTCTGCCCACCCCTCGCCCCGATGCTGCTAACCCACCAGGAATGTGTCTGCTCCATGTGCTTGCATGCTGCCTATAACGGGAAACTCTTTACCTGTCTTAAGAAGTTCGGCCTTTCAGCAATTTCCCTCCTTATCCCTTCCTCCCCGCATCAGAGACCTGGGGCCGTTTGTGCATCCCGAGCCCTCTCTTCTGGCCCTTCCCTGGAGCGCTGAGCACAATCCAGCAGGCCTCGCCGCACGTCCTGGCTTCCCTGGGGCTGCCCACCCCGTGCTCAGTCAGTCAAGCAGCTCTTACTGCCCACTCACTCCGCGTCACGTGCCAGTGGCATTCCTCGTCTACACGGTCCCTGGACCGCCTGCTGCAGAGGCTTCCGGGGGCGCACTCAACCCTGGGGCACCGGCCACCTCCACCTCCTCCATTCCCACCGCTTCAATAGGTCCGCAGGGCAAACACCTAGGACGCGGCCTCACCTGGACACGCGCCTCCGTCAGCTTGGTCCTCTGCGCCAGCTCCTCGCGGGTATAGATGTCCGGGTAGTGGGTCCTCTCAAAGGCCTTCTCCAGCTCCTCCAGCTGCTCGGCCGTGAACGTGGTCCGACTACGGCGCTGCTTGCGTTTCAGAGGGAGGTCGGGCTCTGACTCCACGTCCGAGCCCTCGTCCAGCCGGTTCCCTGCAGCCGGGCGGGAGGGAAGGAGACGGAGGGGGCCTAGTGAGATGGAGGGGCGCTTGGTGCCCGCCTTCGGACCCACTGCCGCACTGACAATCACATCCGTCCTGAGCTCAAGAAGCGTGCTTCCCACAGCACTGCTCTCCAGAGTGAAGGGTGCGATGCAACCTCCACGCCCAACCTTGGGGACTGGTTACATACTTCATGGCATGAGTGGTTTTGCTTTTCAATCCCCTATAGCTGGATACTTAGGTTAGTTCCACGGACACAGAAGGATGGCCATGACATAGGACTCAGAGTAGTTTCACAATGAAATACATTTGCCGAAAATTTCTAGAACTATATTCTCCAAAATAAGAGAATTTCGCTGAGCATGAACTGTATCTTCATACACTGAACTTTAAGAAAAAGGCAAGGTATAAACCAATCTGTGCAAAGATTGGTCCCATTTTTGGAAAAAGCATGCATGATGCATTACGGAACACGATAGTCAAAAGATGAATAAAAATCAGCCTCCGGGGCAAACCGAGCTAGGGTCTTTGTTTTTCTTTTTTTACACTTATTTATAGTTAGTATTTTTTAAATGACCATTTACACAGAAGTGCTATTGCATCTGGGGAACATATTGCAGAAACTAGGGAAAGGAGAAAGGCCAGAAGAGAAGGTGGGAGAGAGACAGAGAGCGTGTGCGTGTGCTAAGGGCTGGCAGCCCAGAAATTTAGACTCCAGACCTGATTCCATGCATAAATGTCCAGAACCGTGACCCCCACCCCCCACCCTGGGGAGGCTATCTTCCCTCCTTGGGCCTCAGTTTCCCTGCTTGTAACATGAAGGGTCTGGACTTGTGACTTCTACACACAGGCCCTTCCTGGGGTGTTTCAGGACCTGTGAGTAACCCTCTAGGATAGAAGAGGAGACCTTACCTGACAACCTTGGTTGTGGCCATGGCCCCTACCTGATGGTACCCACTAATTTCCACCCTGGAGTCTGGGGGTAGATGAAGGCCATTGCTTCCTGTGCAGAGAGAGCCCAGGAGTCTGGAGCCAGCTTACTTCTCAGCCCTAGATGGGGCTATCAGGCCAGGTCCAGGCCAGTGAGGTTGCAGGAAGGGCTTGATCAAGCTCCTTAGCATCAGAGGTGAAGACACCCTGGGGACTGAACTGGCTTCCCGAACCCATTGATCCTGTGCCTCTTATCCACCTTGATCCAGCAGAGGGAATGCTAGCAAGGAATGGCTTAGCCGGGGCTCTGGAACTGCACTCTTTGTGGCCCCCAGGGAATGTGGGGAACACGGAATAGGGCCAGAAGAAGAGACCAAGGAAGGGAGAGGGAAAGAGGAAGCAGGCTGTCAAAGATTATCTTCCTCCCATTCCTGCTTTCTCTCTTTCTCCTCTTTGCCTTCGGTTTCTCTCCCTTTCCCCTCCCGTCTCCATCTCTGGAATTCCAGGAAGCACTTCTCTGTTGTGTCATTCGTTCGCCAGAGCATCAACAGAGCTCCTGCTAGGTGCTGCCCCCCACCCCGGGCTCAGTCCACTGTGCTCCCAGCGCTCAGTCCGAGTCAATCACATGATCGCACTATACAGATGGGAGAAACTGAGTCATAAAATCTCTCAGGAAGTGTCCACACTGGTCCCCACTCCTGTTCTTGTTCAACTGCTTTAAAGGTCTGTTATACAAATAGATTTAGGCCTCTCTCGCAAGGGACAACCTCTTCTTCCCTCCCCCAAACACCTAATACAGCTTCTTAGATGTTAGGGGCTGGGACAGGCGTTCCAGGTGTCAAGGGAGGAGTATTTGCCAAGGCCTGGTGTGGCAAACAGCACGATGGGCAACGTTGTCATGGGGCTGCATCCACAGCTCGGATGTCATCCAGGATTGAGTAACGACCCTGTGTCCCGGGTCCCCTTCCCTCCATCCTACTATGGCCATTGGGCAGTCACCCCTGCTTTTCTTGGCCACTGCCAGGCCGTCCCTGATTGTGACGCCACAGGACACGGGAGCCAAAAGCAAGGGAGCCCTCCTTTTATCATTGCCTACACGATCCCCAAAGGCAGAGACCTGGGATCGGATCCAACCCCGTCCTCTCCCCTTTCCTGGCTGCCCGGCTTCCCATCATTGAGAGGAGGCCACGTCGGCACAGCTGGCATCCTGGGGCACCTTCCTTAGCACATCCGGGGCTCAGAGCCAAAGGCAACTAGTCACAAGGATTTGACCCTAAAATTCACTGCATAACCCAGAGGGGCATGGGGAGGGGGTCCCATGGGCAGCGTGGCCATGGGGCACGTTCACTGAACAGAGGATTTGGGGGTGGGCCGTC
>CM053606.1:11052236-11100877 GCA_028646535.1 Procyon lotor | reverse complement strand
GATTCCGCATCTGGATTTCCCGTTTCCTTCCCTCTAAATTCTGTCCTTAAGCCAGAAAAAAAATCAGGGGTCTGGGGCATGAGCAGAGTAGAAAAAAAGGAATTTAGCATCTGCTAGAGGCCCACTTTGTGGGGAGCAGATCCAGATTTGGATGTTATCACTTCTGTGTCCCACACCCGGGGATGACTCTGCCGAAACCAGAGGCCCGGCCATGGTGGCTGACACTGGCCCGGAACTCTGTTGGTCTAAAGCAAAGGGCCGAGCTCCCTCTGCCCTTCCCCTGACAGCCCGCCCCCCCCGAGGCTCCAGCCACGGAAGAACCCCCCCGACCAGCCACCCCATAAAGTACAGATGCCCAAAAGGCTTCTCCCAGGGAATGCCTCCAAGCACTGGGCACCCCCGAGCTTTTCACGCTCCTTCTGTGGGCCCTCTCCCTGCCCGCCCAGCCCTTTGACAGAGATGGCGTGAGGCTGAGAGGCCCCCACTGGATGGTGGCAGACTTGAGCCCCACAGGCCACAGGGCCCGTCCCTGCGTGCCAGAGAATAGAAGGACCTACCACCCAGTTTCTTGAAGAAAGAAAGAAAAATGCATTTCCGTCTCACGAACCCCAAAGCCCGGATCTCCTACAGCGCCTGGGCCCCACCCCAAGCACTTCTCACACTGCATATGGGGGCGGGAGGTTTGCTCAGGACTGAGGGTTTCCTGGGACTTGGGACTCCCAGTGCTGAAAGCAAGTCAGTCCCAGGCAGGCTGGGACAGCGAGTCGCCCCACGGGAGAGGGAAGACCAGGGGCCGAGGCCAGGCTCTCACCTCTGGGGCAAGAGTGATTTTCCTTCTACCTGCTCCTTGCCTGAACCCCCTTCCCTTTCTCTCCATCCCTTTCTCCAGGCAGGATGGTGGCCAACACCCTCCCCAGCTCTGCCCTGAGGCCGGCTGTTCAGAAGCTGAAGGTAAGGGACCCTTGGAACCAAATTAAGATAGGTGTGCAAGTGGGGTGGCAAGGGAAGCAGGAGAAGCAGGGGAAGGGGAGATGAGGGAGGAGCTAGGCCTCAACCCTCATCCAGGCCTGGTTGTCCCTCTCCCCTCCGCCGCTCACTGCGCTGTGCTGGCACAGGGACAGAAGCAGAGAGCTAGGACAGTGAATCCGAACACACACGCGCGCACACACACACAAGTGCACGTGCACACGGCTGCTCCCAGTCAGAGGGCACCAGGCCTTAGTGGAGCCCAAGCGTCTTCTCCTTCAGCCTCGAGGGACGGGAGAGGATTCTCCTGGGGACCTTTCTCATCTCAGCCTCCCACCAGGTCGCTCCCAGCCTCGCCTGCCCGGCGCGCTGGAGTCCGGGCCTCTCCCGGATGACCTCGGGGACCCTCCCTGAGCCCGCCGAGCCACCGGCCGGCCCGTCCACCAGCTGCCGCCATATAACGTAGGCTTTGGGCCCCAACCCTCTCCAGATGCAGCCGCTGAAAAACAGGAGGGGGGTGAGGGGGGCTCAAGAGTCGGCAGGCCCACAGGTACCCCTCAACTCAGCACAGGTCCCCGAGAAGGGCACGCCCCTGCCGCCTCACTGCTCTACCCTAACCTGGGGGGAGGGACACCCGGCTTGCTATAAATGCCCACAGGAGCGATGACACACGTTAAGTAGGGTCGTCCTCCTACTTAACCCCCCGCGACACGGGAAGGTTCAGCAAGGGTGCTTCTGCCGAGGAGCCAGAGGGTTGAGAGCCCCCATTCTCTGTCCTTCTCCACAAACACCCACCCTGGGGTCCCTCAAAGACACAGCAGGCTGCGCTGGCAACATATGGCTGGAGGGCCTCTGGGCGAGGGGGCGGGCAGGGCCTGGGAGGAGGGGCGGGTGGGGGCAGGGGAGAGGCGAGGAGGGGCGCATTTAGGAAAAAAGAAAAACCCACACAAAACCGACAGAATTCCAGCTGATTATTCCTCCCGCTGCAGATGTACATTAATGCAGGAGGAGTGGGGGACGGAGCTCCAGGCTGGGGAAAGAAACAGCTCGAAGTTCCTTTTAACAAGCCCTTGTCTGGCTTGATCTTGTCACTCTAAAGAGGGCCATTGAGAGGTATTCATGCGTCGGCCCTGGGGGGACAAAAGGGCCAGTATATATACTGACTGCTCAGTTGCCTGCGGGCCTGAGGGCTTTTATCTAACCTTCCCTTAATAAACTTTTGGGAAGAGTTCATCAATCCACTTCAATAGCTGATGTTCTCATTTTCAGAGAGAGAAGAAAACTAGCAGAAGGCCGGCGTGGTGCTTTTCTTTTTTAAGGAGGCATTCTCAATAAGAAGGTGAATGGGAGAGAGAAAGGGAGAAAGCCCTTGGACACCTCACTTTAAAGGCAGAGAGCACACATCGTAACTACAGCCACAAATCCTTAATGGGGGCCCAGACAAAACCGCTATTCATCGGGGGCCTGGAGCCGGCTCGGGCTGAGGGTCTCTGCGCCCCGCCGGAGCCCGGTCCCCATCGCAGAGGTGGGGAAGGCCCAGCCAGCTCCAGCTGTAGGGAGTCAAGAGAGAAGGAATCTCTCGGAAGCCCGGTGTGTATTAGAACCGGCAGCAAGCAGGGGTCCGTCCTCCTAAGCTTCTCTCTTAGATCTGGCGTCGCCTGGTTGCCTTCCCCATCGGGCAGCTTTTTAAAAACCGGAGGTGTTTTTCTTTATTGAGGGCAGGGTGGGCGCAGTTTTTTTTCTTCTGCTTCTGAAGCCACGGGGACCTCCACCCGCAGGTGGGGTCTCTCCTGGAAGCCGATATCCGCCCCCTCAGCTTTGCTTTGCACGGTGAGGTGCGGCAAAGTGGGGGCAAAGGAGGGAGGGTATTGCTCCCCTTCCTACAGGGCGGCCACCACACTGGCTCGGGCTCCGTTGGTCCTAAGTCCCTTCTCAGCACAAGCCCATGTCCCGACACACGTTCTACTCATCTTCCTTGGAGAAACTGAGCCTCAGAGAAATGAACCCCGATCCAGGGTCCCGAAGGAGGAAGCGGGGGTCCAGACCCGAATCATATCAACTCCTAATTGGCAAGTTCCCCACTAAGCTGTCTCTTACATCGGAAGCTATTATTTTTTTAAGATTATTTATTTTTTTTTAAATTTTATTTATTTGACAGAGAGAGAGATCACAAGCAGGCAGAGAGGCAGGCAGAGAGAGAGGGAGAAGCAGGCTCCCTGCTGAACAGAGAGCCCGATGCGGGGCTCGATCCCAGGACCCTGAGATCATGACCTGAGCCAAAGGCAGAGGCTTTAACCCACTGAGCCACCCAGGCACCCCCGTCTGAAGCTATTATTAATAGCTACAAACGTCACCACCCCCACCAACAGTAACGGCTACCAGTGGCCCTGTTCTTCGAATGTGCCAAGCATCGTTGTGAGCGCCTTCCACGCATACTTTTCCCAGCAGCCCAGTGAGGCGGTTCCTATTAAAAGCCCCATACTACAGATGGGGAGACTGAGGCACAGAGGATATGGGACTGGGCCACGTCACACAGGCAGGAAGGCAAAGGCAGATTCCAACTGGAGTCTGACTCTGGAACGGTGCCCCAAGCCCACACCCCACACTGTCCCACCTTCCATGAAAGGCACATGCAGGAAGAAGGAATCAGGACTTCTGCCCCGGCCAAGCCTCCGAGGTGGGCCTCCCAGGGCCTGGTTCAGCTTTGCGGTGCATGCTCCTAGACACACACACACGCACGCACACACACACACACACCCTCTGCAAGTCTCCCCAGTGGCTCTAGTTCAATGTTTTACAGGCCTAATGAGTGTTGACAAGTTTAATGAGTTTGTTTTAAAGAGGGGAGGGGGAACCTGGTCAATTTGAGATTTCCGAGTCAAATGAATTAGTGGAGACCGCCAGACTTCAGCTGACAGGTCTGGAAACCCTCCCACCAACAGCAGCCTTGGGCCACGGACCCGGGCTCCCCTCAATGGGAGCCGGGCCCCACGCCAGACACGGGGAGGGCTCTGGGGGGCCTCTGGGCGGCCCCGGGCGCCTGGGTCCCCACCCAAGCCCATCTCCTCATCCTACAGCCCCCTTCCCTACCAGCTCACCCCTGATGGGCCCCCCTTCTTCTGGGCTCTCCTCCCCCACTGGGTCCCCAATGAGAAATTTGATTCAAACCCAGTTTGGCACTTGTTTGCATATTGATTGCGTGGTAATTAAGTGGCTTCATCTGCGGAGGGGATGCGCCACCTGCATTTCTAAGCTTCCCAGGCCCGGGCTGGGACCGGCCGCAGCCCCTGTTTCTGACCGTGGAAACTGGAATCCAGGGAGAGCAGCTTCTGGCCGCTGGAAGGGAGTACGTCGTCTTTGTTTAAAATGGTATTTATTTTTTACGGAGAGATGAGTTGGGAAGGAGCTTGCAGAAACCTGACCAGCTCCCCACGAAACAACACAGTCAAAACGAAATCACAAAAATTATGCCTGAAATAAAGGGGTACGTATGCGATTCTGGCCTCGGAGTGGATATCGTCGTGGCCTGACAGGCAAGTCCAAACCAAGGTGAGCACACTCTCCCCGTACTGGCCCGTCCTAAGCCATCCAGGGGCTGACACGAGTCCTGGACCCCAAGCCAGAAGGAGAGGCCGGGTTCCAACCCCTTCCGCCTCTCTCTCTAGTCCTGATCTTGGGAACGCGGAGCCCCAGTTGCCTGATCTGTAAAATGGGATTAGCAAGACCCGAGATACTGGCAGGACTGTGGGGCTTCCCGGAGACGTGCCCCTCACGTGGCAGGTCCTCCACTGCCCCGAGCTTGCCTCCCAGAGCTGCATCCCCGCTGGGGGTGAGCATGACCTCTTCATCTCTAATTCTCAAGGAGCCCACCCTGTGTTGTTTGGTTTTTTTCCCTTCTGCTAGCCCGGGCAGCCCGTGACGTTCTCAGGTGCTATCTGTCTCCCTTGCTGCTCCCCAGGAGGAAGTGGGTGAGCGGAGATTCAGGAAGGAAAAAGGCATTGCATCGCTGTGCCTTGGTTTTATTTATTTTGTCGTGTTTCGTCGTCCACCTTCAGGAGAACAGAGTTGGAGGTGATGCATCTCAGGCTGGGTCACAGGGTCTGGCGGGATTCCAGCTGCCCCCCCTTCCCTGCTCCCCCCACCACCACTTTCTCATGTGCTTCTTTATTGGCTATTTCTCCCTGGGAGGGGGCGCCCCCTCCTTCAAACTTCCCCTAACCTCTGGTCCAGTGCAGGGCACTTTGCGAGAAGCGTTCTCTCCAGAGAGAATTTCTTTATAGACCGTTTTCCCTTTCCAGCTGGGAGCATGGAGCTGGGGGAGGGCGGATGGGGGGGTCACTCCGAGTCTAGCGGGCAGACCCTGTGAACCGCCTCTCTGGACGGGGCTGTCCTGTCTCCGGCTACTTCTTCACTTCCTAGATCTCACCATTGTTCAGGGCGGCGGCCAGCTGCAGTTTGCAATCCCGAGAAAGAAAGGCCCGCGTGCAACAGGGCTGGGCTGGGGGCCCAGGGAGGAGGCAGGGGCTGAGACACCAGAACAGGAGGGGGACATGCATGTGACCGCACGTACATACGTCCCCCAGGCTCTCCCTGGCATTTAAACCTTTTGTTGTCGCTTAAACCTTTCTTGGGGAGCCGGGGAAAGAATTACCCACACGCGCCAACAGAAGAAGACAGAGCCCTCCCCCAACCCCCAGCCCCACTCTACCCAATCTAACCAGGACCCACTCTCTCCCTTCCTGACTTCCAAAATTTGGTCCATCAGCAGCCATGCGCACACGGGCCAGTTGCAACAACAAAACACACACATATACTCGACAGAGTCCCAGCATCTACCTTCCAACACACTCCTAAGGCCAACTATGATTTCTCCGTTCACGATCCCCAATGCACGTCATGAACGTGGGCAGGGCGCTCCTGCAAGAAACACGCCCGCAAGCTTTCCTGCGGAATCTTCGGGTTAATGACAAGCCTTCAGCTCCGGAGACAGGGAAGCTCCCTCCCAGGAACACAGGAGTCTGTGAGGAGGGCATCCCAGAGTCAGGGGCCCGCCACAGAGTTGGTGCGTCGTGGAAGGAAGGGCTTGAGTAGCAGAGGCTCTGCTACTGGGCTGTGTGACTCTAGGGGCCGGGGCAAACCTCTCTGAATTCTACTCTCATCTGCAAAATGGGGATGCTAGATCCCTGTGGGGCAGGGCTGGGGCGGGGTCAGGAGACAGGAAGCAAACAGAGCGCTTGGCAAGGCTCCGGACCTGTAGGTAGCAGGAGGTGGGCACCGTGAGAAATACAGGCTTCCAATGAGACGTACCTGCCTGTCTGTGCCCAGAGGGCCCAGGTACCACCCTGTGCCTCGGTTTCTGTATCTATCAATGGGTATCTTAATAAATCCCTCCTTTAAGGTACTCTTGGGAGGATTGCATGGGTTCATGAAGGTGTTTAACCCAATGCTTGGCACACGGTCAGCTTAGGCCTCACTCCTAAGTAAATTTCAGTGGACGGCTACTGCTTTCCTACTACCCTGGTCTGGGAGCAAATATCACCTCCTCTGGGAGGACTCCATGATAACCCATCACTTCCTCAGGCTGGTGACTCTGCGAACCTACTCACTGCCTCCCTCCCCACAGGGCATTAGCATCCTGTGGCCAAGGCCTTGTGCATTTGAGGCTGTACATCCAGACCCTAGAGCTATGCGCCTGGCACTTAGTAGGTGCCCTGTGCATCCTCGATGTGGGAATAAAATGATAGTTGTAGCCCCACCTTCCTGGGGCACCAGGGAAGGGGGAGGGGAGGAAAGATGGGGGAGGCTGCAGATGGAGGGGGCCCCCCTTCTCCTCCCAGCACCCCCCCCCCAGGGAATGTGATTCCCAGCTGTTGGCCCAGCCTTTTCACTGCGGACCTGGGATTCTCTTGGTGGCTCCCGCCAAGAGGCGGGTGAGCCTTGATGGGTTTACCTGGGTGTTAATCCCCCAACAATCCCGCCTGGCCTGACCAGACCGTCAGCCTCTATTCTTGTCCTGGGTCTAATTAAGTCCCTGAAATGCCACTTCCCCTTTGGAGGTGAGGCAGGTAAAGCCCAGCCTGCCGCTTTGAAGCAGGGGAGGCCGGAAGCCCAGGCAGGTGCACAAGGGAAAGGAGGAGGGCAGAGGCGCTGAGGGGCCGTGGGGAGGGGCGGGTGGGAGGAGTGGGGGCTTCTGCTGCCCCTCCTTAGAGAGGACAAACAGCTGCAAATCTCCTATATCGAGGTGCTTAACCTTTGGGGACCCTGAGCCCTAGAGACACAGGAAAACTAAGGATCCCGAGGAAATACACGTGTACATACGAGTATCTACACCTGGGATTCAATTCTAGGGTCTCGTGTCCACCCCCGAAGCCTCTAGAGTCCCCAGCTTCAGTTGCTACCACGCCACTCTAACTACCCAGGTCTCTATCTAGACTCACGGCTGGATGCACAGATACAGATGCGGCTCTGGACCCAAGAATCCAGACAGGGGTACCACCAAACTCAACAAGATCATCTCCGGGGGACGAGAAAGATTTTTCCATTTTTATTTTGTCCGCTGTTTTTTACGATTTGAAATTTTACAAGTACGCATGACCTCGGTCATAAATCTTTATGGAAAACTGTGCATATGTATCATAGCGGCCCTGATAAAACCAACTGCATTTTGCATTTGATTTGGGAAATTCTTATCTCAGAAGCCTCTACGGGTCCTCTGCTCCGCACCCACTGCTTTCAGACCTTTCACCTTATTTTTTTTTTTAAAGATTTTATTTATTTGATAGAAACACAGTGAGAGAGGGAACACAAGCAGAGGGAATGGCAGCGGGAGAAGCAGGCTTCCCGCCGAGCAAGGAGCCCGACGCGGGGCTCGATCCCAGGACCCTGGGATCATGACCTGAGCCGAAGGCAGACGCTCAACGACTGAGCCACCCAGGCGCCCCCCTTTCACCTTATTTTGATCACACACGCCCTGTTTGTCAGTCCCCTCTCCTGTGTCTTGACTCCTGTTCCCCACTTTTTGGTTTGTACCCCCAAGGGATAGGTGGCAACACCAAGGCTTGGAGAGGTGAACAGCGGGCCCGGGGGACCCGCAGTGGGGTCCTGCTGATTAGGAGTCCAGTACCACTGTGTTGCCCACCGCTCCCTTTGGATGGAAGAGCTGGGCCCAGAGCTGAGATGAGATGGGGTGTCTGGATGGCCGTGGCCATGGTGCGGGCAGGAGTCCGGCACAGTAGCACAGGCAGGGGTCTTGCCCTGACAGCCCCCTTGTTCCTGGGATGGTGCCCTTGCCGGTCAGACCTTCAAGAGGGACAGTTGAGGGACCTAAAAGGCGAGGGGCCCAGTGACTTTGGAAGAAGGGTCCGTTCACGGTGCCTGGTTCAACAGTCTGGAGACCGGGCCTCTGCTCTCTGACTCTGTTCCCGATTTGCTGTGCAACAAGGAGCAAGTTTCTTCCCCTCCCTGGGCCTCAGTTTCATTTCATTTCATTTCATTTCATTTGTAAAATGCGGTGTTGCACTGGACCAGTGACTCCCAACTGGGGCGGCCATCAGAAGGGCCAGGGCAGCTCACCCCGAAATCCATTCCTCTCCCATGTCCCAAATGAAGAAAGTGCCCAGGGGTGCACACTATGCCAAAGCACCAGAGTGACTCTGGGACGCACCCTCCCTTCAGCCGTCCTGGCTCCTGGATCTTCCCATCCCCCACACTCTGCATTGAACCCTCCTTCCCCGCAATCTAGCCACACCAGCAGTACCCGCCAGTGAAGCACAGAGAGGATAAAGCCCACCCCTGGTCACACAGCAAGCTGGGCCAGGACTCAAAAGGTAGACCCCAGTGTCTGGAGCCCGGCCATGCCCATTCTCCCGAGGAGTCCTCCCAGCCAGGGGAGAAAGTTCCCTAATGTGGGGATGAGAAGAGGAGCCGAATCATTTGTCACCAGATAAGCAATATCAGCTTATCTCTGAAGACCAATAACCACAGCCCGGGGCTCTGATTCTAGGCGTAAACAGAGAGCTCTTCGGGTCCTCCCCCTCCTCCGAGTAGCCTCTGCTGGAGGCAGTCCCGGTCCTCCCTGGGACAAAGCTCCACCTCACCAGAGCTCCCTCTGTCAGTGGGGACCAGCTGGGTTCTGACTTCCTCCCCTCCAGGGCACACATGCCTGGAGCAGCAGAACTCCAAGGGTCCTCGCCTGCTACCGGCTCAGAAGAGCCAAGGCTCCGTGGAACTCACTTTGAAAACCACTAGACCGATTGTGCCTGGCCATTGTTCAGACAAAAGGGCAAGGACCGGAGAAATTAAGTGGCTTGTTCAGAGTTACACAGCAGTTGGCACTCTGTGGGGGCCCTGCCTCTCCGTGGGGGCCATTCACACCTGGTCTGAATTCCGCCCCTCACCGGATGCTGGATACTGCTGTTCCTTTCCCTCCGGGCTTTGTTTCTCCTTATGCTACAAGGACTCTTCCCAGGAAGGTGGCCAGGTCTGTGACATCTGTCAAGTCTCAAGATCCCAGCAGAGGCCATGGGTGCTGGGAGTGTGGATGGTCGTGGGGGGTGCTGGCTGGAGCCACAGTCTCCCCTGGGCCTGGATCTAGGGTTCCTGAAAAATGGGGGCAGGTGCTGGTGGCTACAGCTGTGCCAACGGGACAGGAAGAGCAGCTGGACTTGTGCCCTTCAGGCTTCTGAGGGTAAAGGTCTCGGGGTCCTATAGACACCACTGGGAGAAAGCCTTCCTTTCCCTACTTCCCTGAGCAAATCTCTCCGAGCCTCAGTTTCCCCCTCGGTGAAATGGAACAACAACAAAAAGCAGGCATCACATTAAGCACAAAAGGTGACGGAAAATACCAGACTTCCCATGCCCTCGCCCTGCGCCTCCTGAGCTCCTGGAAGCAAGCCTTCAACCGGCACTTTTGCTCCTACATGAAGGCAACGGCCAGCAAATCAGTTACTGTTCCTTCCTCCGGGCTCACTCATGCCACACTCTCTGGACCTCAGCTCTTCCGTCTGTTAAATGGCCAGAAGAGCTCTAAGGCCTGTTCAACTCTCATCCTTTGGGGTCTCGGCCCGGAGTCCCCTAATTCCAGGGCCAGCTAGCCGTCCTAGGAGCCAGCCACGGGCTCAGCACGCCAAGGCATCTGGCAAGGGGGGACTTGCAACAGTGTCTCCTCCCTGCCCACCCCTGCTCCCTCCCCCCCATCCTCTGCTGTCCACCTCCTCTGGACCTTTCTCCTGCTCCCCTCGCAGCCCTAAGCTCCATGCTGGCCTTCCTGCACCCTCCAGTCCCTTCTCTGCTCAGTCCATCACTCTGCAGCTGCAGTCTGGTCCTTGGCTCCCCACCGCAGCTGGAACAAGTCCTAACTTCTTAACTCAGCCTGGAGGTGCCCACTGCCCGGGCTCTAAGGGTATGACCCCCCACCCCCACTCGCACCCTCACGGCAGGGTAGCAGCCTGCAGGAAGTGGGGCTTAAGAGACCCTTGTAGGATGAACAGATGAAGAGCCAAGATGCCTTCAAAGCATCTTCCAAGTCTTTCCAGCCAGTGCCTACACCTAACCCCTATTTCAAGGGAATGGGGAGCAGCTATCCTTGGGGGGGGCATGTGACAGGGGACTGTGTCGCATACCCTCCCCAGCCTCCTCTACACCTGCAGGGGGTTTCTGCCATCGCCTTCAATCACCAGTTAGGGCTCACCCTGCCCTCACCCAAAAGTGGGAGGGGACAGAACTCACGGGGGGGGGGGGGGGGGGGGGGGAGGAATGACCCTTCACACATTGAGCAGTGTCTGCTGGGTCCCAGGAACTGACTGTTTCTACCTTCTTCCCTGGGCCCTCTATTGAATGAGGAGCTGCCCACAGGGCCTTCTTATTTCTTTTCTTTTCTTTTTTAAAAAAGATTTTATTTATGTATTTGAGAGAGAGAGAGAGTACAAGCTGGAGGAGGAGCATAGGGAGGGAGAGAAGCAGGCTCCCCGCTGAGCAGGGAGCCCGATGGGAGGCAGGGCTCATCCCAGGACCCTGGGATCATGACCTGAGCCGAAGGCAGATGCTTAACCGACTGCGACACCCAGGCGCCCCAACTTATTTCTTTAAGATCAGGAGGGACACCATTCATTTACGTCTGGCTCAGCACCAGCAGGACCCCACCCCAGCCCAAATGGGGGTGATTACTTATAGATTTACAGCCCCTAGTATTTTTCCAGTCACAGGGGAGTGGCCTTGGAGAAGAGGAGGTGGACGGGATTGGAGAACACTATTTACCAGGCCTCCTAATTTGTCCTACTGTCTGTGTATTTCTACCTCGTTCCCCAGGCACCCTGCAGGTACCATGGGGGGTTGGGACAGAGGCTCCAGGGGTACCTCTCATTCAAAGTTGCCCAGATATTTCGGGCTGGAGGGGGCTCATCCTTCTCCTTCCTCCTCCTCCCCAGCAGCCCTAATTCAAGCACCTTTCGGAGGGCATCTCAGAGGAGTGGCCTCTGCTCACCAGATGTCCCCATCACTGGACCCAGCTCCCAGGTGCACCGAGGAGGAAGGGAGCGGCCGAGAGCTAGAGCCTCGTGCCCAAGCCACCTCCACGCTGCTCAGCGACGGACACACCAGTCTCTCCTCTCCCCCCGCCGCCCCCGCTCCCAAGAAAGCCACCGACTCCCTCTCGGGAGAGCCCAGCTCCTCCGCCCCGCACCCCACTCCTCCACGGGCCGCCCGCCCGGGGCAGCTGACCCAGCAGAAGCCCAGGGACCAAGCCTCCGCCGGCAACTTCCCTCGCCCGCAGCTTGGGTTTTGTTGTGGGGTTTTGTGCGTCCTGTTTTGTTCAGGTCTCCCCGCCCCTTCCCCGCGCGGGGCCGGCCCCTCCCCCAGCCTGGCGCCCCGGTCCCCCTCCCCCCGGGGCTCCCAGCGTGCCCGCTCTTGACTTCATCCACTAAGTCAATAGCCCGGGCGCGGGCGGCCCGCTCCCCCCGCTCCTCCCGCCCCGCGCCGCCCCCGGTTTTCTTCTCGGGATAATGGGGGCTCTTTGTGGCCTAATCAGCCTCCTGAGGGGCCGGGAGGCCGGGAGCGCTTCCCCCGCGGCCGTCGGTGAAAATGAAAGCGGGATTAGGCCGGGGCCTCGGCCCACACCATAGTAAAGCGCCACCAGGCATTCGCCCCTTCAAAGCCCCTTTCGGGGGTTTGGTTACTTTATTTCTAAAGTTGTTTGTATTTCTAAAGTGGCCATTGTGGCTCGAGAGGGGACTGCGCCGAAGGGGGGGGGGCCGTGCGAAGCCGGGGGAGGAGAAACTCTTGGAGCCTCCCTCTCCCCCTCCTGGGACCCAGGACCAGTTTCCAAGGAGCCTCCCCGGCCCTTATTTCCTCCTGCCCCAGGAGGTCGGGAGGGGCTGCTATCCCCACTAATCAGACCGGGAAACTGAGGCTCGGGCCCTGGAAGTCACTGAGGCGGGGCTCTGCCGCAGAAGACGAGCTCCCAGCCTTCAAACCTACCACGCAGCCCAAAGGGGGAAAGGGGTTTTTGTTTGTTTGCTCGCTTGTTTTTAGCAGGGGGAGGCGAAGGCGGGTTTACGGAGCTAATCGCTCCTGGCCCAGAGCTCTGAGCGCACCAGCTACGGCTAGGGCTAGGTCGTGTCACCTGTATGGGCCATCGAAGGCAAAGTCCCAAACTGAACACAGTTCGACTCCCGAGAGAGGAAAGCTGTCCACCCCCATTTGTTACAGTTTCAGAGCCTCTTTTCTTAGGGTTCACTCTCAGCACCTCCAATCAATCCCAGAAACTGCCAGCGCAATGATTCAGAATCTTCCCCCATCACCAAAGATGGGAGAGGGCGGGCATTTGCTGGCAGCTGGAGGGACATAATAGGGGAGGGGGTACAGACTGGGCAGAGGGGGGCAAGAAGCGGCAGAAGAAAGCAGAGGAGCCTCTCCCAGCTGCGCCCCTTCTCTCTCACACACACACACACACACATTCGGATTTCTTTTTTTCTACTGGACTTTTGATTCTCCGAGGAGTGTGAATCTGAGCTCGAGCTCTCCAGGTAAGGAGAAAAAATTGCAAGGGTGAGGAGCACAGGGGGTGGACAGGGGGTGGGAGGGGTTCATACAAAGTCTGACTGGAAAGTTCCAGGTTCCCCCATTCTGCCGCTGGGCCAACAGTGGGAGTTGGTTCTGGTTACAAGAGAGTACAGGAGAAAAAAGCTCTTCTGCAGGCTTCGGCTGGGAATGAGAGCATTCTAGAAGGTTCCTTAGAACTCCCCTTGGCCCTTACCAACCCCAGTTGCTCTGGAGGCGAACTCTGAATCAGATAAAGCCATTGTGGACTCTCAGACAGGTAGGTTTCCAGGGAACCGACGGGCTTGATCCCAGACACACAGACTCTACGCAGAGGAGTACACAACACACCATCCAGACACAGGACACCCCTCAGAACTTCCCTGAATGTTGCCTTCTTTCCACCTTCCCCAGTCGCCTAGAGACCCACAACTGTAATTCGAACCAGGAGCGGATCCTCTCCACCTGTTACCGCACAGAAGCTGGCAAAGGGGGAGGAGGGAAGTGGGGTGCGTGGGGTTTCTACAGAGAGGCAGCTGCCCCCTCGAGTGGGGTTCCACTGGGTCTGGGTCCATTGGAAAAGACCCCAGAAAAGTTCAGGGTAGAGTTTTCCAAGCTACTTCTTGGGCCGACGCCCCATCCCTTTTTCTGTCCTGTCCTGGGGTCTGTTTGATCTTTTTTCGGCGGCAGACAAAGAGCACAGTGAAGGGGAGAAGCTCGGGAGCCCATCGCCCCGCTACTCCTTTCTCCTCCTTTCAGCTCGAACCCAGGGAGCTTCCAGGCCCTGTCGGATGCCTATGACTCCCAAAGCTGGGTTGGGGGCGGCCTGCCAAATCCGGCTCTGGCCCCAGACAGCCTGCTGTCGCACGCACACGCAGATCTGGCAAACACACGCAACACTCACAAACCACCAAAACGCACAGGTAGCCCGGCAAAGGGGGCAGGAGCGCACAGAGACCGAGGTAAACACATGCACAGAAACACATGCCCCGAGACAGGTCTGTTCACGGGAGGCTTGTTTATTTTCGGTCTCTACCACCTGGCTCAAGACTCTCTAAAGGCAGGGACCTTCCTGACATCTCAGGTACTCCTGGACGCTTAACACAATGCCCGGCACATAGTAGGTGTTCAACAAAATTTTACACTGAAGAAATTCACCCTTTGAAACAAATTTCTTTTTCTTGCTTTCTTCCTTTTTTTCTTTCTTGGGTGTGTGCGTGTGTGCGTGCGCGTGTGTGACAGACAAAAGGGGGGAACACAGAACTTGTGCTCATTTTATTCTCAGAAAGGACGCTTCCAACAAACGAATGGGTGGGGGGAGGGCTCTGCTGCCTCTGTTTCGGAAAGGGGAAGGAGGAGGAAGCAGCAAGGGCCACATGGAAGGCAGGCTTTCAGCCTCAAATTCTACCACCACCCTCCCCCCTCCCCCCAGTTCCGTCTCTCAGCCTGAGCTTCAGGGCTCCTGTTCTCTGGAGGAACCGCTCAGTGGAGAATACTGGAGTCACCAGGAAACTTGAAGAGGCGAGGTTCCTAAGGGGGTGTGGCTTCTAGAGGCCCAGAAACCCCTTTACACTGTCTGCAAAATTCTATCTGTATGGCCTTGTATGATTGGCCAGTTTTTCCCCGTTCTGTCCAATTCTCCAAGGGCTCTAGGGTCCCCCCAAAGGACAAAAAATTTCGGACTCAGTCCAGTTCTCTGGCTTTCATGGGAGAAAACAGACCCAGAGAAATTAAGCAAGTTGTCCAAGATGACATTGCTCATGAGTTGGGGGGAATAGACACTAGAAGCCTTCCTTCCCCGGGCCCACCACGATGCACTCTGACCCTCCTGATTCCTCCTGCCTGGCACAGCTGGTTTCAGATGGAGACAGGGCATGCCTTCCGGGGACGGAAGAGGACTCTCAGCCGCTGGAAACCTGTCTGTAGGAACTGGGCCCAGAGCAGCACGAAACCTTCAGCTCCCCAGGGCTGCAACTTCACCTTCACTCAACCTCCCTTCACTCAGCTTCCATTCGGCAGGCAGCGTGGGAAGCCCCCGAGTGCGGGCGTTGGCCAGAACGCCTTCCCTTCCCCAAAGCTGAGAACTTAAAGGGGCTGCTGCTAAAACCCGGAGGGCAGCAAGCCTTCCTCTCCAGGCAGTGAACCCCAGACAGGCCTATTTAGCAGCGCTCCGAATAAGGGTTCCCCACCCGCCCCCCCTCCTTGTTCCTAGTCCCGACCGGGCCACGCTCTTGGGCCGGCCCCTTCCTAGTGCCCCGGGTCGGAGCGCGGAGCTCAGGCCCCCGCCGGGGTCGGCCTCCCTCCCGCTCCGTCGGCCCGACTCGCCCGCCTCTAATTAAGCGGCGGGATCGCAGCGAGCCGCCGGGCCGCGCTGTAATATGATGAACTGCCTTTGTGCCAGTGTCACCGAAAGCGCTTCTGATAAGGGGAAGCCGCCGAGGATCAAAAGGACGACAGCGGCTCGCCCGCCTCCCGCCGCCGCCCGGCTTTGCGCGCTCGCCCTCTCGGCCCGTGCTCTCCCGCGGGCCGTCTCCAGGTCCCGCGGTTTTTCCTGATCTGCCAGCCTTTCGGTGGCTCTGCGTCCTTTTGTCTTTCTTCCTGCTGCTCCGTGCCCCTCTCGTTCCCTCCGCATTTCTCAGGGTCCTCAAATGCTCTAGGCAGGTTCTCTTAGGCCGGCACCCCGTCCTTCTCACTCTTCGATTTTCCAGCCCACAGCGTCCTCCCCCAGTTGCTGATCTCCTTTCTGACTCTTTCGTGTCACCTCCGTGGCTCTGTGTCTTCCCAGTCTCTGCCATCCCTCCCCTGGTCTCGACTTGGGCTCAGACCCAGCACCCAGCAGGGCCCCCGCAAGCAAATCTTGGACCATTAGCTGACCTGCAGTCTTAGGGAAACCAGAGGGAGCCCTCCTCGGCAAGCTAGCAGAGCTCTGCGGGTCCTGGAAACCCACCCTCACTCAGCGGCCCAAGAGAGGGCCAGGCACGAGCGCCCCAGGTGCTCTGGAAGGCCCTTGGGGCCTCCTTGCAGCATGACTTGGGGTGCACACCCTTTCCCTCATCCCTCCTGAAGCTGCAGTGCGGGGAAGACTTTTTTCTCCCCCTGGGGCTGAAGTTTCAAGAGCAGCCGACCCTCCTTTGGCATCGCCTTCCCTGCACCCCTTCCTTTGGCCCCCACCTCCCCTTTGCCCTCGACCCTTTCTCTTCCTCCTCTAGGCCCCTCCCCTTCGCAGGCTCCGGGTCCCCTCTGTGCTCTCTCTCTGGACTCCTTCCCCGCCTGGCCTCTGCCTACCCCGCTTCACCACTCCCTTCCCCCCACCCCCACCCCACTTTGTTTGAAGTTTTGGAGAGATCTATCTACTAATGGCGAAGTTTCCCCCTTAGGTCACCGTTCTGCCTTGATTCGATTTGGGAAGGCAAGTTCCCTCCCTCCCCCTGCCCGACCCCAGCCAGGGCCGATTGCTCCCCCGAGCAGGTCAGAAAGCGCTGACCTCACTTCCACCTTTTCCTCTTTCAGCCCGAGTTGGGGGAAGGGGGGGAAAGAAGGAAGGCGTAAGACAGCAAAAACTGAGGGGGGCAACCCAACCTTCCAATCTCCTCTTATCCCCATCCCCAACTGGGTTTCCTAATTACCTCATTAGTCTGGAGTGGAAGAGAGAGAAGAGCTATTTTTCTGGAATTCCTGGAATGTGCCCCCCCATCTTAGTCATGGCCTTCAAGGCCCCAAAGCCCCTGGAGCATCTCCCCTTTGGGGTTTCTCTTCTATGCTCTTAAGAGTAGGAAGGCTTCCCCTCACCAGGCACTTCTGGGTCTCTTCTGCGGGTGTGATTTCTGTCCGGCTCTAGGCGAGCTCTGGGGT
Source organism: Procyon lotor (assembly GCA_028646535.1). NCBI lineage: Eukaryota > Metazoa > Chordata > Mammalia > Carnivora > Procyonidae > Procyon > Procyon lotor. The sequence goes on along the minus strand of CM053606.1, from coordinate 11,084,026 downwards.
AGATCCAGGGGCCTTGCACATTTCATGTTTCTATAGGAGCCCATTAGGAACCAAGCCCTCATCAACTTTGCCGATGATGGCAAACGGGAGCTCCAAAGAGGCAGCCTGGTTAGGAAATCTCATTTGCTCAGCCCTCTCTCCGTATATAAAAATATATATGTTGTTATATAATATTATTTATATAAAATGTAGTGTGCGACAACTATCATTTTCAGAAAGATATTCTTTTTTTTTTTTTTTAAAGGCCCAAATAATCACCTTACTGCTTTAAGGCTACTGTTATATGTGCTTTTAAATCCTTCCATGTAAATTCCACTGAAAAATTTGGAAAGCTGTGAAAGGGGAGGGGGCGGCGGGGGTGGGGGGGAGGTTAATCCGGGTTTAACGCGGGGATGGCGTCTTAGGACCAGGGTTAGCCTGATTGCCTTATCTCTTCCCAACATTTGAGACGCCCATATTTCACCCAGCCAAATAGCTCGGAGAGCAGCGCAGATGGCTGCCGTGGTCGTGCCTCAGGAAAATGTGTTATTAATATCTAAATAACTTCCCAACACTGTCTGGTAAATCTCCCCTCCACCATTCCAAATGATGAATTCGTTTGAAGTCTTCCCCGGGCCCCATCTTTTCAATGTCCCTCTCTCCCTCTCTCTCTCTCTCTCTCCTCTCTTCTTCTTAGCCAGGCTTATTTCAAACTGGTAAATATCTAATTCCTTTCACGGCTGTGCGGCGCGCGCGAGTCTTTTAGGTACAAACGCCTCGAAACAGCCGGTGTGTGGCGGTGCGTGCCCAGAGGTGAACATAAAACCCGCACGCCTGCGCGGCGGGGGACCCCCGACCCGTTTAGAAACGCGTTCTGGAGACTGGAGGTGCGCGGGAACCTCCATCTGGGAGCCCAGCCCTTCCTCTGCAGGCCCTGGGGACCGTCTCCCGGTTCCCCGCGGAGTCCCAAAGGCACCTCCCCCCACACGCAGCTCTGCCGCAGCTCCCGCCCCCCCCCCCCACCGCACCCCCAGCCCTCCAAAGGCTTCCCGCGATCTCTGGGGCGGATAATTACCCTCCGATCGCCTGTTCTCCCTTGTTTCAAGTTTGTTTGCTAAATGTCTTCTATTAGATTATGTTCGTTCATTCCCCCTCCAACCTTATCTCCTTCTGTCTCTACTCTCCTTGCCCGTCACACTCGATTTAGGCACGAGTTTATCTGGCAAACAGTTTGCCGACTTTGTTTATTTACCGCGGGTTCCGGGGCTGCGAGCGAGCGAGCGAGCGCCAGTGTTTGCCTTTGTAATACTTATCTCATTGTTGTTCTTCGTTAGTCTCAGCTCCCTCCTTCCCCTCTCTCTTCTTCGGTTGGGGGGATGGAGGGAAGAAAGGGGGAGTCTTGTCAGCCCAGTGTGGGCTCGCCCCCTCTCCGCTCACCCCATCCCCCCACCGCCTGGGCGCGGCGGAGCCCTCGCCCCCTCCCTCTCCCTCTGGTCTCACTGAATATCCACCACTGAGCGCAGCCTAAAGCCGGGGAATTGCCTGACACCCTCCCATCTTCCTCCGAGCCCCCATTATGCGAAGCTGATCCCACTCTGAACAGCCTCAAATCCCGCCTGGACTCTGTTTGATTAGATTGCCAACCCGGGGTAATCCTTTGATTTGGTGGAGTGTCAATTACCTTTCTCTAAACACACATTTACAGAGGAGGGAACTTGTTGGTTTAAATCAATGCAGATTGTTTCTTGATAAATGGACTATCTTCGTCCCCTCCCTCGCTCCCTCTTCCCAGGCCCCTCTCCCTCTGCCCCTCCTCCCCTTCCCTCTTCGGCTCTCGCCTATCCGGTAAACAATGCCCCTTCCAGGTGTGAAGCCGGGGGAAAAAAAAAACGGTGTGGGCTGAGGGGAGCCGTGCCCCCCTTCCCCTATTCATGCGCTCCCCCGGAGCCTAATTAAATTTGGCAGGTCCTTGTACACACAATCAAAACAGCTTCCTCCAGTGTAGCAAACGACCGAAAACCGCATTAGCAGCTAGCGGCGCTGCCAAATTAAATTGTTTCCCACCTCCTTTTACAAGTGTCTAAAACCGACACTTCGGGCTCTCCCCTCCTTTCCGAGCCTTGTCCGTCATCTCCCACTCCACACCTGTACGTTTGCTGCTTTAAAAATAAATTAAGGAAAAATGCACAGAAACACAGATCTGCCTCACACACACCACCTTCAGCCCCTACCCGGGAAGTCGGCAAATTCTCCGATGGACTTTGACAATAGCACTTCTCCCCATAGAGGAAACGCACGCTCTTCTTTTAAATCTTGCGACTCCCCTCCCTTATTTCCTATTAATTGTGGCCTCTCCAGGCATTGTTCCCTAGAGACCCAGGTGGAGCTCCATGTCTGGTCTGGTCAGTTTCAGCCTAAGTTTGTACATTGTCAGATGCATGAGGCTTTGGTGTTCTTACTGTTTATTGCAGTTGTTATTGCCTTTTTTCCCCCCTTATTTCTTCACACTGACTCCCTTAGCTCCCATAGAGAAATGGTTTGACTTTTTGCAAACCCCTATCAAATTTCCCACCAGATTCTCCCTGGGCTCAAGCTAGGAAAAGCTTTTTCTTTCCCATCCGTCCTCAAATCCTTTCCCGGTTGGGTCTCTGGCCTGTGTCTCCCCTGATCCTCCGAGAAGGGGTGAGGGGGAGAGAGTCCAAGTGGATAAGGGCAAGGAACTCTCCATTTCCCTCTCCAGGTGAGCCGAGCGCGGCTGGAGCCACTATCCGATGCGGTCTGAAATTCTCACAACCAACAATCCTAATAACTCAGTCTTAACAAGGATAAGAGCAAAAAAAAAAAAAAAAAAAAAAAATGAACAGCCTCATGAATATCAGCCCAAGGGGAACAGGAGTGAGCTGCTCAGAGATGAAAGTGCACAGAAATAAAAGCTCAATTTAATCTGCTTTAAAACCCTTCAACTTAACGTTTGTGCTTCAAACTCTGAGAGTGAGGACTGATTGCGGATAAATAGTTTCTTACCGTGCCTGGGAGCTATTACACCCTTCTGCAACACAGTTCCCTATTCAGCAGCCCCAGTTTTCATTACCAGCTCTAATAAGTCTTAACATTATTAAATGCCAAGCGGACGATAGGGAAAAACGGACTCAGGGAGGGATCTCTCTTTAGCGCTTAAAGAGGAGAGCTCTTAAACCCCTTCTTGGAAGGCTCCCCGCCATGAGAGGGGCAACCCCCGGAGAAAGCATTTGTCAAGAGCAAGAAACCAAAACAAAGTTTGTGGGTGTGCACCTCTCCCCCTGCTCTGCCCTTTGAGGCATCCCTGCCCTCTCCCCACCTGGTCGACTTGGGTGGAGGTTAGGAGGTCTTTTCCTCTTTAACTTGGCCATGAAACTGACGGCTGGGGCCTGGGAGAGAGAGGAGAGGTTCCAGCTGGGTGGCTCACTGGGATGCCCGCCTCCTGGCCCAGGTCCTCCAGGGGGTTGATATGCTTTGTCCCCAAAGGGACACACTGCCCTCCCCCCTCCCCACGGTCATTCTGCCCATTCACACCCACATCCAATCACCCTGCACATCCACGCAGAACCCTTCTTGCACAGAATACGACCCACGGCACAATGATCCAAAGGCCCACGGGCAAACAGCCACAGAGAGAGTCACATGCATTTTTACACAGCCATCCAGCTCACGGTCCCAGCGCCCGACGTGCCCGCTGTCACTCAAAACCTGCCAGGCTCTCTGGATACCAGACCCACGGATCCCATTTCGTTTCTGCAGCTCCTGTGCTCTCTGCCTCCCCATCTGGAACCACCAGGCTCCTCCTAAACCCTTGGAGATTTGGAGCTTCCTGATTCTGCTTCAGGGAAATCCTCTCTCCAGCGAAGCTGCCTGAGAGCCGGGTTTGTAAGCCCTGGCGAATGCCAGAAGCGCCCGAATTCCCTGGAGCCAAAGGGGTCCCCAAAGCACACGCTTTCTATCCCCCGCCTCTCCTTTCCTTCTTTCTTAGAAGAGATTTATCTATTTTGCTTCCTCATAGACTGAGCTGGACAGACCCTGCTTCCCCCCCCCCCCCCCCCCCCCCCCCCCCCCCCGCAACACACACCCTAACGTTTCTCCAAATAAAACCAAACCTCCTTCTGCCTCTGCCCTGGACTTCACAGGAACGGTGTCTGCTGTGTGGTATTTCACCAGGAAAGATCATTTCAAGTTCAATGTGCCCCACCCCACAAAAAAGAAGTCCAACCAAGTCCCTTTCTGATATAAACTGAAGTCAGGAGTGGGTCTGCCCCGCAGGGGTCCCAGGGCTCTGGGCTGCCTCCGCCAAGCCCGGGGCTCCTGGGCAGCACAAGGCGGTTTCCCACTGCAGACCTGAGGCAGGCCCGGCACAGCGGGGTGCCAGGCACGGCCCGCTCCCTTTCTTCCCTCGCCCTTTTGTCCCTGGCGGGACCAGGCTCCACTAGGGGCCCTGAATGTCAATAGCCCGCCCCTTCCCCAGCTCTAGGCTGCTCTCTCAAAGGGGCTGCCCCTGCCCCTCCTCCCACCTTCCCCCTCCACCAGGCCTGTGGGGGCTGGGCCTCCCTGGGTGTTGTCCCTGGAAGCGGGCTTTGTCTGTGAAGTTCATCTTCAAGGTTGGGAGAGACTACTGACAACTGGAGAGAGAGACCCAGGCCAGGAGTTTACCGGAGGCAAGGAGAGGGGTACCTCGAGACACCTCCGGAAAGAAATTCAAGTCGCATGTCTTCTTTACACGTCTCCAAGTTTGGGGCACTCCCCCACTTTTTCCAAAGCTACCGCTTGGCAGGTTTGCGGGATCACTGTGTTCCCTGTCTGCCTGCCGCCTCCCGGCATGCCCGTTTGCGGGCTTCCTCCTTTCCTCAGCCAGTCTTTGTGACTCTGGGCCTCCTATTTCTGTTTCTCACCCCCTCCACTGCACTTAAGACACACTCACCAAGTCTCAAAGAGAACTTCAAGGAGAGGGGTAATGAGAAAGACTTCCCCTTCTCCCGAAACTTCCCCCGTCAAGAAACAAAAGTACACGCCCCTTTCCCGGGTGTGCAGCCGCTTGAAAGATAAACGCCTTCCCCAGCCGACCGGGGAAAAAGCGGGGCGCAAGCCTCAGTCTCCAGCCGGCGGGGCGGCGGCGCTGCACGTGGGGAGAAGGTGGGCGCCGTCGGAAGCTTTCTCCCCGCCTGAGATCCTCGGATCCTGGGCCTTGGGGAGCTTGGCCTCAAGGCCCGGCCCGGCCAGAGGCTAGCGCCGACTGCCCGTCTGCACTCACCCGGCACTGTCTCGGTTTGGGCCCTGGCAACGCGGGGCTGAGGCTGAGGCGGCGGCCCTCGCTAATTTTTATTGATTACGGCGGTCAGTCAACTGTCAGGCAGGGTTTCAAGGGACCGTTTAGAGAGTGTGTGCGGGTCTGGTTAACAAATTCATTTAGGGAGCCGCAGGCCAGCTCCTCCTTCCTCGCCCCCCGCCCCCTTGTCCAAGCGTCCTATAAATAATAGATCCACACCCGGACTCGCCGCCAAAACGCCGGCCCCGCAGGGCACACGCCCCGGAGCGCTCGCCCAGGCCCTGCGCGCGGGGCTTGCGCGCTGCGCGGCGCGCAGTGCACCAAGCTGCACCGGGCTCCCCGGGGACGCCGAGGCCGTCTGCGCCCCAGCTCCGCGATCTGCCCTGGTCCGGGGCGCACCGAGGGGGCGCTCTCCGCAAACCCCGAGGGCTCCCGGCTGCCTCGGGAGCTGCCAGTCCCCCCTCTGAAGTGCGGTCGCTAGCCTTGGGCGGCGGATGCGAACCACTGGCCCGCACGCTCTTGCGCGGGGATGCGCGGTTCAGCGGCGGAGCCTCCCCCCACCGCCCCAGAAGGTTCCCTACCTTTGTCGCCCAGGATGCCGTCGATGCTGTGCTTGGCTTTCTTCTCGCCATCCTCCTCCTTCTTGTCTGCTTCATCCTCCTCCTCTTTCTTCCCGAACTTGATTCTGAGCACGCGGCTAATCGAACTCACTAAACCTCAGAAATTCAAAGGCAAAAGAGCAAGTATAAGTTGTTGGGGCAGCGGAGCCCAGCGACCTGGGTCCCGGGGAGAAAGCCACGCAGTCCCTCCGAGACACACACTGCAAGGGGATTCACACCCACTGACAACCCCCTCCCCATTTAAGCATTTATATCCAAGTACAGCTGCTGGCTAGGGAAGCGGACTCATCTGGGACACTCTCACGGTAGCATTCCTATACTCCTCTTTGCACACACTTGTGCCTAACACAGTCACATCCCTTAGATGCACTCACACTCACACCCACGTCCCCAGGACATTGCCAGAGGTCCTCCAGCCCCTGTGACTGTCACCCCTGCACCAGGTGTGTGTCCTCGCTCTGCACGCCTGGATGCCTCCCCCCCCCCCCACGTGCACACATGCAAACGTGCGAGTCCACCCCAGGCCGCTTGCTGTCTCACGGGGCAGCGTGGTGGAGGGCCTCCCTGTTTGGGACCCACTGCCAGCTGGTGGCACTAACAGAACAGAAAGAGTGACTTGGGGAAAGGAGTCCAGGGAGTCCCCGGAGATCAACCCTCCTAGGACCGACCCTTCCCTTCCCTCCTTCCTCTCTCCTTCCCCCTCTCTTTCTTCCTTCTCCTCTCTCTGTCTTTCCTAATTTTCTCTTTTTACTTTCCTTCTTCCCTCCCTCCATCTTCCTTTCGGTTTTGATTCCCTCCTTTGCCCTAACTCTGCCCCTGCTCCCTTTCCTCACAACTTTCCGTGGTTGTTCCCCATCATTCATCACCTTCCGTCCTCTCTGGCCGGGAGCCCCTGCTGTGCCCGGCTCAGCTGCCTTCTCACCTGAGGGCACGGTGCTGCGATCACAGTGCCCGTCCTTCAGCAGCCTGTCTCGGATCTCCCAGCTGAACATGCCTGGGTTTTCCCTCTTGTATTCCTCAATCTTTTTCTCCACATCCGGAGTCGCCACCTGCTTCAGAGGTAGAGGTGGGAGAGCAGGAGTGGAGAGACGGGGTGGGGGGAGGGAGACACTTTTAATATCAAACTCCCAAGAGCTCCATGCCAGGCCGGTGGCTCTGGTTCCCATGTCCCTCCCCTCTCTGCCCTCTGAGATTGGCTTTACCCTTTCGCAGAACCTGTGCCTGGTTCCAAGGAAGGCAGCCGAGTGCATAGGGTAGTGATAGGTAATAAGATAGAACCTAATTAGGATTCTTGGGATCCCCCCACCACCCCGCTCAGTATTTCGGGCAAGACTGAGGGGGCACTTCTACCGCCCCCCCCATCTGGGATGATGCTGGGGGTCCGGGCAGATGTAGGGGCAGCCCAGGTGATGACTCATTGGCCTCAAAGTCCTGGACAACCTGGAACTTCACTTATCTTATGCCCTAGACATCTGAGGGTGATGACGCTGTCCTCCTATATTTTCCATAGGAAGCCTATAGACACCCCAGTGGCACTGGGTGACACAGGGTAGTGAGAAGGGCCACAGCCAGGATCCCCCAACCACGGGAAGGCCGACTGCCAGTTCTGCAGCAAAGACACTCACTCTGGGCTTGCTGCCGCCGATGGCCCCAGGCCGGATGGACCCAGTCTCCTGGTAGCGGCAGAGAATCTTGGAGACGCAGCCGTGGGAGACACGCAGCTGGCGGGAGATGACGCAGGGCCGGATGCCGTGGTGGGCCATCTCCACGATCTTGTGGCGGATGTGGTTAGGCAAGGGTCGCCCGTTGATGAAGACCCCACCAAGCTGATTGACCCGGCCTTGGCCAAGTGGCGTGGACACTGGAGGAGGGAGAGGACATGAGGAAGGAGAGAGGCACGGGGACAGGATGGGGATGAGACAGTGAGCACATCCCTTGAGTCCAATTTTATGAACCCCAAGACCCCTGACGTTGGGTCTGTGGGTTCCCTCCATTTGGAGGTGTGGCAGTTCAGAGGTCAGGAAAAAACTGTCAGAAAGTTGAGAGAGGGTCCTAAAGGATGGAGAGAGGAGTCACAGCTGGTGGCTACAGTCCCCCAGATGCTGTGTGCCCCCCATTCCTGTCACACTATGGGGGATGAGGGATCTGATGCTTCTGAGAACAGGAGGGAGGGTGCAGAGCCAAGAGGCTGAAGGAGTCTTGGGAGTCTGGGGGACCAGTGGCTCAGTCCCCCAGGATGCAGTTTGGGTCACAGGTAAGCCTGCCTCTTAGGGAGGCCAATTGCAGGTGAGAGGTGGCCCCTCTCACTGGTCATTTCCATGCCCTTAGTGGTCAAGACTGATCCATTTCCGGGGGGGGGGGAGCCAGAAGAGGCTAGTTAATTACCAGTATTTATAGCTCTGGCCTGGGCAGCAGGTCTGTCCTACTTATAATTGAACAGCCGAGGGACTAGTGACATGACGTGGTTGGTCGCTGCCTCTGGGGTCACCTGGCTGTCCCTTGAGGGACCCTCCATGCTTCCAACCCCTCTCAGACTTCTAATTTCGTTTTGGGGCAATTTGGGGGGGGACGCTGCACTGTCAGTGAGCTCCCACATCAAATACCTATTTGGGTTCAGAAATCCAGGATCTGTCCCTGCAGGCTCTGTGAGGGTAGTGCACAGATGGGCCAGCGTCTCCCCGCGTGGGTAACTTTGGGAACCAGGGAGACAGGCACCCCTGCTGTATTTATTACACCGGGGAGGGGAGAACTCGTCGGAAGCCTAATGCAAAGTCTACACAATTTCCTCACAGAAGGTTGGGGGACACCCGGTGCACTAATCCGGCCTCCATCCCCCCAATTTGGGGACCAGGCGGCTGCGGAGATCTGGCAGATTAGAACAATTTCACAGACGCCGGAGTGGAGGGAGCTGCCAGTGTAATTGGAAAGGAGGAGGCGAGAAGGGGCTCGGCTTGGGAAGCCGTTCCTACCGCCTCCTCCCTCGCGCTCCCGGTCCCCCCACCTCTCTTTGTAAAAGTAGGTGTCTGAAGCCACCCTCGGATTTAATCAGAAATCGTGCGTCGCCAAGTCAGAGTCACTCGGTCTCCGTGGCGGGATATGCCATTAGCGCTGGAGAGCTCTCGAGCGCCCAACTTTATATTCAAGAGCCTCTTTAGCGACCGGCGCTCGGCTCTCCTCAGTATTCTCTGTCATGTTGGGCAAATATTGTTCTAATCCGCTGTGCGTCCTCGGCCGCCTGTTTTACTTGCATTCGCTACAGGAGAGTGCTACGGCAAATCCCAGGGCTTGCGCGCTCTCCCGCCTGCGTGGCTGCAGGCGCGCACTTGATCACGGAGCCACTCTCTTCGCCGCAGTCTAATTCAGGGACCCGCGCCGCTCGCTGCCAGAGGGACCCCTCCCTCCCCAGATCGCAGGCGGCCTGCCCGTCCGTCCCCTCCCCGCCTCCTTTCCCCTTCCTCACGCACAAGGGGCTCATACAATTACAAGAAGAGTAATTAAAAAATGAAAGTGGCACCCATCTCTCACCACTTCTGTATGACACCCCGCGCTACCCACCCCCAGAAACCCAGTGATCCCTCGGTTGACAAGTTGAAGGCCTTCCGTTAGTTTAAAAAGAAAACAAAACCAAAACGCAGGAAAGGGTCTTGGCAGCGCAGCGCGCTCCCACCCTTTCCTCCAACCGGGAACTCGTGCACTGCCGGTCCTCTCTGCTCACCCGGGTGCTGGGTATTGACGGAGGACACGTTAGAGAATTCACGTTTTCCCCTGGTCCGGACACCGCGGTGCCCGCTCACCGTCCTGAGGGTTCTCTCCCAGGAGAGTTGCAGAGTCTCGAAGCCCAAGTGAAAAGTTTTGGGGGGGAAAATCGTCACTATTTATTATTTCAAATTAGTTTGTTTCCTAACCTAAAGGCAGGAATTTCTGTCTGGTCCTTTAGAAGAAGCGGATAGCCTTCCTGGTTTAGACATAGACGCTATCCCCACATTGCTGGAATTTCGAAATAAAAGGGATCGGAGGACCATACCAGGAGTGAAAAAATGAACAGTTCAAAACGAGTTCAAAACGCTGTGGCCGGCGTGTGCAGAGAGCTGAGAAAGTAACCGGGGAGGGGGGGGAAAGTATCTGAAAATAGTCGCAATGAACTGAAATTCGCTGGGACCTGAAATTTACTAGCGGCCGAAATCTGCCGGGAGTTCTGCCCTGCGGGGGAAGGCCGCCGGTCACCGAAAGCCGCGCAAAAACGGACAAGTGTCGGCCCCTGAAACTTCCGGGGGTCCAGAGCCCAGACTGGGTCCCCAGAAGAAAAGGGGACCCCCTCCCCTCCCGCTGCCGCTGGCGCCGCCACCACCCCGGGAGAACGCTGCCTCTCCAAGGACTTCGGGTTCCCGGCGGAGGAGCGGAGGCGCGGCGAGCCCAGGCGCTCTTACCTTCCAGAGGAAATCCCGTGCGGGGATAGTTCTGCCCGGGAGCCGGCCGCATCATCCTGGGGACCGTGCCGGGAAGGGCCGCCATTCTTGCGCACGCCGGGGACGAATCCAGAGTCAGCCCAAATCGCTTCCCGTCCGCTGCCTTTACCCCTGCCGCGATCTCTTTCTTTCCTTCTTCTTCCACTTCTCTTTTTTTAACCTCTTCTCCCTCCTCCCCTGCACACACGCTCCCTACCCCCACCCCCCACCCCGGGCAGCAGTCGAATGCGTCCAGAAGCTGGGGAGGGGGGCGAGGTGGGGGCGGAGGTTGGGGGGAGGGAAGGTGGTGACGAGGAAGTTCAAACAAACAAACACAGCAACCCCAAGTCCGCCTCTGCCCGCTCCTCTCGGCCAGAAGTTGTGCGGGCGGACGCGCCGGGCGGCACCGGGAGGCGAGGCCGGGCGGCGGAGCGGGGCTGGGGGACGCGGCCGGAGGCAGGGCCCCGGCCTCGGACTGGCAGCGGCGCGCTCTCGCGCTCCGGGCCAAAGTTTCTGCGCCGAGAGGCTGCGGAGTGGATTCTCCTCCGTATTTATCTATATATTTATTCTCGCGCTCGCTCGCTCCCTCCCCGCACTCCTCCCCACGCCTTTCTCCAGACCACACTCACGACTCCCTCTCACACCAGCGTTCACACCCCACCCCCCACAAGGCTTTGGGGAGGGAAGGCGGTGGCTCTCGAGTTTCGGGGCTTGAAGGGAGGCGACAGGGGGTGACGGGGTTGGGAAGAGAAGAGGGGAAGCGAGGGGGCGAGCGATCCGCTGGGTAAGTTGTGCAAAAGTGCTCCGCTGGAGTACGAAGGGGGTGGGGGGGACGCAGCGAACGAGATCTGATAGGTTCGGACTTTTCTTTTATTCATGAGGAGGGAAGGGGGCCAGGGCGGAAGAGAGCCAAGGACCAATAACGAAAAGAAATCGCCAACGAATATTTTTTTCCCCCCTCTTTTCTAATCCCGGGCTCAACCTTGTTTTTTGGGGGAGAATTTGAATCGCCCGTTAACACGTAGGGAGCGAGGCTCCGGGGCCGGGGGAGGGCGCAGGAGGGGAGGGGGCCAACTTTGTGCAAGTGTCTTCTTTTGACGAATGGGCCAGATCGGCTGAGTGCCCGGCCCCCTGGTCGCCCGCCGCCCCTCTCCACAGTCCCCGCTGCTCGCTGCTTGGGAATGTCTGTCTTGGGTTGGTGGCTCCTCTGGATTCTTGCCTTTCCTCCGGTTTCCCAGGGTCAGAGTCGGTGGATCGCACCTCTCTGTCTCACTCGCACATTCTGAAATTTCCGCCAGTGGGGCACACGGGGGACCGGCCTGGGATGACTTCAAGGGAAGGGTTTGTGACTTTCTCTGCGAAATAATGTCTCAGCCCGGGTGTCCATTTCTTGCCCCGCTTCCTGCAGCTCTGAGAAGAGCAGAGTGCTCAGAAAACTGGGTGTGCCAGATGTTAGGGGCTGTCTCTTCTCCACCTCCTCTTCCCCGTCTCCTCACCCATCTCCAGTGGGGTTTAAACTCCTCTTCCTCTTCAGGCCCCCTGGCCACAACCCATCACCCCTTTCCAGCAGGCCGCCCCCCACCCTGAGGCTGACAGCGAGTGGGTGCCGGGATCTGAGAGGGACACGGGTCAGGACTTGGTTCCACCTTGAGCTCTGAGCCCATCCATTCTGAGCTCCTCCGCTCAGAATTTAGAGGGGGAGGTGTCCCAATTAAAGGGCCAAGAGTGGGGTGGTAATCAGAGGTCCTGCAATTCTGTGCTCTCCCCTGCCCGAGTTGACCAGACGCCCCTGCCCCGGGACACGAGTCCTGGGGGCGAAACGCCCTCCCAGCGGGGCAAGACGCCAGGACAGCAGGCCTTTTGTCTCCCCCGGGAGAGCGTGTCTCCGGGCCGGCACTGGAGGCTAGATACAATAAAATAAACCCAGCCCTCCAACTCGGCCCCCACCCTGCAACCCACCCCCTGCCCGCCCTCTCCTGGTCCTGGGGTCAGCCTTGTCTGGGCCTGGGGGGCTCTCCTCGGGCTGGCCCAGTGTGCCCCCCTCCCCTCCCCTTTTCCTCACCTGTGACCTTTGCCCCTCTCAGCATGTGACAGACTCCCTCCTCTCCCCTCTCTGCCAGCACAAGGGGCTCATCAGGCTCTTGGCGGGGAGGCATTCTGGGAATGGGGGCCTACGGAAAAACAGTTAAACCCACACCCTCCAGTGGCTCCAGAACCCTGGGGCGGGGGGCAAGCCGCCAATTTCCAAGGAATTGGAAAGGGGGACACCAGGGTGCCTTGCCCAGGCCAGGGTGCCCGACTGCCTGAGTTATAAGGGACTTACAAGGTTTTCTGGGCCTCTTTCTTCATTGGATGTGTACCCCACTGTGCCCACAGCCCCTGAGAGAGGGACAGGGAGATGAGATTGGAAGCCACGGTGTGTATGTCTGGGGAAAATGGGTTAGATTTGGGGCCTTTTACTTCTTGTCTTGCTGGAGGGTCTGGCCCGCCTTGACTTCTAGAGGTGTATTGCATATATATGTGTATATATAGATGCACACATCCAGATAGGCACAACACACACACACACACACACACACACACACACACACACACCTATACATGTATATATTACACAATGTTGTACACTCACTCATTCATTCATCAGTAATTTCTGTCCCAGCTTGGAGGCATTTAAGGCACGGATTCTCTTGGATTTGTGGGTGGACCTGGGAGCGTCCTTGCCTGTGTCCCCGGGAAGGTGGGGCTGTGCGTAGGTCTCCTGTAGGCCAGTCTGAGAAGCTCTGTGTTTCTCAGTGAGGGTCTGTGTCTGTGTTTCTGTTTTGGGGTCGCGTCCATGCTGCCTTGGCTAGCTCTCAGCGCAGTCGGGAAGGTGTAAACGTACGTTTGCGTCAGTTACCGGAGGCAGGAAAGACCTCTGGGGCGCGCGTCGTGCACCCTCGAACCTTCAGTCCCTCCTTGCTGACTTTGTGGAGGGCGCCCCTGCGGCTTCCCAGCTGAGCGGGGAGAGCACACAGCCCACCCGACCCCTCTGTTCAGGGCCCACCAGTCCTCTGTGACTGGGCACATTGAGCCCCAGGCGTCGGGCGCGGGGGCCACCTAACCTGTCGCCTGGTTCCCGCCGTGCCCTGCAGAGAGTCCAGCTGCCGGAGAGCCCCACCCCCGCAGCAGGCTCCCCTAAACCCTCCGCTGGAGGCACCGACCCTGACTTCTCTCAGCTGGGGGATTCCGTGGGCTCCTGCGGGGCGAGCGGAGGGGGAGGGAGGGGGTGTCTGTCGGAATGAGCGTGGCAGTTCTCGCCTGTTGGAGACCAATTTCACAAATGATTTTTGCAACAATTAAGAAGTGTGGCAGGGTGAAATGGCGATTTCACATCCAGCGGGGGAAAGGGGGGTTCACCTGGGAACTGGGGCGGCTGCAGCTGGAGGTGGGGGGAAATCTTCCCCTCTCCTCTCAGCTCCCCATGGCTAACCCCCTTGCCCAAATTCACTCCCCACACAGACATTCATCAACTCCTAAGACCTCCAGCCGCTGCTGTAAGCGCTGAGGGGCTCAGGTCTGCATTGTCTGTGTTGGGCTGGACTTGGCCTGGAAAGTTTCCTTTCAGCCCCTCACCCTAATCTCTGTCTCTCTCTCTCTCTGCTTCTTCCTCCCTCCCTCTTCTCTCTCCATCTTGATCTGCCTGGCTCTCTCTGTCTCTGTCTCTTATGCTCATGCACGTGTGTGCAAGCACGCGTGCGCGTGCACACACACACACACACACACACACACACACACTTTTCTGTCTCATGGGCCCCTCGGTCTCTTTTTTGTCTCCACCCCCTTTTACTCCTTGCCTTTCTGACTTCTCCCCAGTGGTTTTCCTCTCTCAGTCTGTTCATCCTGGTCACTGCCTACCCCCTCCATGGTGTCCTGGGGGCCTCCATCATGCACCAGGCTATACCTCAGACATGTTTCCTGGGAAAGTCCTTTCTTTGGTCCAGATGGGGTTGGGCAAAGACCTTCCAGAAGGGTCCCTCCTCTGCTTTGCCTCTAGTTGGGGCTATCTCTAAAGGAGCATGTCCAGGCCCAGCCCAGCCTGATTCTAGCACTGCCTCCCTCTAGAAAGTACTCCTATACTCTTGCTCTCTGGCTTGGGTCACCGATCCCTACCTCCACTTCTCCCTGTCCAGTCTGAGTTCCTTGTCTGTCCCCCACCTCCTGCCCCCACCTCCTTTTTTTTATTTGACAGAGAGAGAGAGAGAGAGAGAGAGAGATATCACAAGTAGGCAGAGAGGCAGACAGAGAGAGGGGGAAGCAGGCTCCCTGCTGAGCAGAAAGCCGGATTCGGGGCTGGACCCCAGGATCCTGAGATCATGACCTGAGCCAAAGGCAGAGGCTCTAACCCTCTGAACCACCCAGATGCCCCCCACTCCTCCTTTTAAGGGCAACAACAATGCTTCTAGGAATTCCTCCTCCCAAGTTCCCCAAATGAACCCTCCCACTGGGCAAGAGAGACCTACGCCCAAGGACCAGGAGTGAGAAGGCAGGTTGACATCACCTGGGAAGCTGGACTTTCTCTGGCTCCTTCCGCCCTGAACTGTGAACTGATGGGTCCGACGGGTGGGAGACCGAGGACCACAGCAGGGCTCCCTTGTCCCTGCCCCCAGCGTCCAGCGGTCTGGGGCCTCCTTGTCTCTGCCCCTGGGAGCCAGTGGTCCGCTCCCCCAGCCCAAGGGAGAGGGCGCTCTTTTTATTTCAGATCCCTGTGCGATGAGCACTTTCTGAGAGCGATTGCCCAATGAATCTTCCTTTAAAGGGTGATAAATCCACCTTGAAAACCAGGGGTTTTGATTTCAGCGGGCCTTTTGCTTTTTCAGAGGCTCTGGCCAAAGACGTCAACAAACAGAATTATTCAGTCTTCCAATGTTTGATAATGAGCGAGGAGGGCGTGGGGTGGGAAAGAAATGGGATATCCACGAACAAAGGACCTTCTGGAGGCTCCTTGAGGTTCTGGAGGCCGGAACTCCTCAGTGCCGCCTATGAAGGGGCACCCTTGGAAAAGAATTCCCGTAATCTTCTCTTATGATTTCTCCCGTAAGAAGTCCCACTCTTGGAAGGGCGATCTTGAAATATCCATCCAAACCAGAATAGGAAGGGGAGGGAAACTGGGACATTTTCTGGCCTGACACTTTCCTTTGCCCCCAGAAAAATAAAACGGTCCTAAAATAGTATGTCTTGGAGTCCAAGTCCCAAGGTAAATAACAATAGTAATAGTAATAGGCTTCTTCCCGCCCTTCCTCCACCCTCCTCTCCTTCCCTTTCTTCCTCTTCCCTTTGCCTCCTCCTTCTCCTCCTCCTCTTGCTCCTCTGGGCTCCTGTTAACTGCTTTCCACTGGCTTCCAGAAATGCGATCAGGGCTACCACTGCGGCATGTTCCCTAATATCTGTAGAAACCTTCCCCTCTGCCTGGCAGTCCCTGTCTCCCCTTCACTCCTGGTGTGGGAATGAGAGGGGGATTCTTCCATCTGGTGGCCTAAAGGGGGTGGAGTTGAGGCAGAGGTGACGAGCGTGAGGACTCCCGGAGCCC
The DNA here is from genome assembly GCA_028646535.1 of Procyon lotor. Taxonomy (NCBI): domain Eukaryota; kingdom Metazoa; phylum Chordata; class Mammalia; order Carnivora; family Procyonidae; genus Procyon; species Procyon lotor. The sequence goes on along the minus strand of CM053606.1, from coordinate 11,068,120 downwards.
TCTGTGAGGCTAAGGGTGCGCGGGTGCCTGTGTCAGAGTGTAGGAGAGCACGGGCGTGTGCCCGTACGTGGACGTGTACGTGTTCACCGGTGTGCACCCAGGAGCACACGTGCATACCTGCAGGTAGGAGGAGCTGGAGGTGTGTGTGCCAGCGGAATCTCGGTTTCCTGGAGGCTTCGGGGAGCCTGAGGAGGGAAGGCTGCTCCCAAGCTCCCTGCTGCCCGAACAAAAGACCGAGTGTCCGATGGATGGCGCTGGACTGCCTTCTCTGGCCCCTTTAGATCACCACTCCAAGTTTAATTTGTGCCGAGACCGGCGTTAATGGGTTGTAGACTGCGCCCTTGCACAATTACCTTATCACAGCCGAGCATCTATGGAATCGGGAAAGCATTTTCACTGAACGAATCAAAGGGGGGGGGCATTGGCGCCCAGCTCTGGCTGGGCAGGAGCTCCCGACTGTGCACAAGTTCCTGGGAAGCCCACAAGCCCAGACTAACTTTCCCTCCGGGCTCCCAGGCTTTTGGGGGGTGGGGTGGGATGGGAATGAGGACAAAAGGATCAAAGGCTGCCTGGTCCCCACTTCAGATCGCTAAGGGGAGGCTGATAGAATTGGGCTCCTTTGGTCCCCAGGGCTCCTCCTTCCTGGTCTCCTGGGGAAGCCTCCTCCTCTACCGTGGCCTCCTCAGTAGGGAGGGATCTTTCCTCTTCTAGGTACAAGAGCTCTTGTTCGGGGTATTCATAGTTGTGGCCCAAGTTCCATAGGAGATGCTCTGCGAATCTTCCTTGGCTGAATGAAAGAAGGAATGAACAAATGATTCTAACACCAGCAGGATATCTGGACTTGGGAAAAGGCAGGGGAGACCTGGGCTTGAATCTTGTGTGGCTGGTGATTCTCAGTGATTTCGAACCTTTGGTGTGTGCCTCCTGTGTGCTAAGATCTCCTGGAGCCCTCGGAGCATCGGGAGGGTGACCCGCCGTACCCTCACGGTGAAAGATGCTTTGATGGAACTCAAAAGCTGCACATCTGCAGTGTCGTCAGTGGCAGTGATGAGAACTGGGGCAGCCTCGGCCCACAGTCGGTACTCAGTGCACGCTGGCTTCCTTGTTTCCCGTTTCCTCTGCAGTTGGCCACTGGAACCTTCCTGTATTCATCTCCGCAAGCATTCTAGGGCTGAGCTCAGTGTCTAGAAGAACACAGACGGTGCTCGATAAAGAGCTAAGTTGAATGACCAAGCCTGTTTAATCTCAGAGCCTCTGTGTGTGGTGGCTCTCAGCATCTCTGTTTCACAGAGGGGGGAAACTGAGACTCGGGGACGTCCAAGATCAAACTGAGACGGGTCCAAGGTCAAAGATATCAGGTGGTAGGGAAGGGATTTTAACGTGGGCTTCTTTGACTCCAAAGTCTGCTTTCCTTCTTTCTTGCTCCCGTGTAGTCGCTTGCTGCCTCAGTTTCCCCTTTTATAAACCAGATGATCCTCAGCACTGAGCACAGAGACTGGCCCATGGCAGGTGCTCAGAGGTGCTACTGAATGAATGAAGAAATAAATGAATGAATGAAACTGAAACATTCTAATGACTGTAGCATCGGACGTCCTTCCTCGGGAGTCCGTGGGGGTGGGGATGGGTGATGCAGGACCAGGGAATGCTGGCTTTGTGAGGGAGCCTTTGCGATGACCTTGTCCAAGGACTTTTCTGCTTCAGGTGCCCACTTCCCTCCTGGGGGCTCTGGGGAGGCCAGAGGGGCTTTTGCTCTGCTAGAAAGTGCCTACCCTGAGGGAGGAGGTGGCCAGTGTGGGGGTCCCCAGGAGCACCTGGCGAGTGCCAGGTCTTCATTGAAATGTATGGGCAGAAGGGAGGGTGCGCTGCATATTTGTCTAGGTGAATTAAAAGCACAATCCCCATTTCCCAGAGGGAGCAGTTGGTTCATATTTATACATTTAGTCTTACAGGTGTAAAATAGGTTTCCTTTATGCTTATATAATAATTTTTCATTTGAATTTCAAGGCTTTATTCCCTTCTTTGGATTCAAGTCTTCCACCTGAACTCGATTCTCTCCATAACCATTAATTCCTTCATCACAAAAATGAATTCCATCTAATTCTCTATAGTGGCAGTTAGAGGAGATCAAAAAGTGCCTTTGCAAAGCCCCCCCCCCCCCCCCCCCCCCCGGCTTCTGCCATTGTGGTTTTCAGCTGGTCTCTTCTCCCCACCCCCTCCCAGTGCTGAGTTTCAGAAACAGGGCTGGGGGCAGAAAAACTTCTTTCTCTTGCTCAGGAGGGTGGGTGTATGCGCGTGGTGTGTGCTATAGGAAATGTTCCTCGGTTTCAGAAGGACAGTGACAATAACGATGTTAATGGTGACGTGGTACTTAGGAGTCAGACACCTGCTGGGCACTTCACATAAAGTCTCTGACTGCTCCTACACATCCGTGAGGTAGGGACCAGTAACTTCATAAGACAGACGAGGAGCCAAAAGTCCATATGTATGCAATAAATTGCCCGGGGTCACACAGCTAGGAGCTGGTAGGGCTCAAGATTTTTTTTTTTCAAAACACCTTTTTAAGTATTTCACACAGACATTATTATAAGACGGGTCAATGCAGTTGACACCTTGACGCACCTGTCCCCTTGTGCATTCCCTTTCTTTTCTTCCAGAAGCAATCACAGTCACGAATTTGGCACATTGCATTTCTATGCATGCTGTCGTAGGCTGAATCATGCCTCTCAAAGATATCACGTCCTAATTCCTGGAGCCTGTACATGTTACCTTACAGTATAAAAGGAACTTTATAAATGGGACCAAATTGGGGCTCAGTTGGTTAAGCGGCTGCCTTCCGCTCAGGTCATGATCCCAGGGTCCTGGGATCGAGCCCGGCATTGGGCTCCCTGGTCAGTGGAGAGCCTGCTTCTCCCTCTCCCTCTGCCTGCCGCTCTGCCTACTTGTGCTCTCTCTCTCTCTGTCAAATAAATAAATAAAATCTTTAAAAAAAAACAAAAACAAATGGGAACAAATTAATGACCCTGAGATGGAGAGATGATCCTAGATTATCTGGGTGGCCTGAAATGCCATGACATGTGTCATTAAGGGGAGAGATGACACAGAAGAGGGGAAGGTGCTATGGTTGGAGAGGCAGAGATTGGAGGGATGAGGCTATAAGCCCAGGAATGCTGGCAGCCAGCAGAAGCTAGAAGGAGGAACGTATTGTCCACAGAGCATCTGGCGAGAGCGTGTCCCGGGACATCTTGGTTTTGGCCAAATGTTAGAATGACTGGGGACTTCTGGCCTCTGGGACCGTGAGAGAGTAAGTTTTTGTTGTGTTACGTCACCAAGTATGAAGTTGTTTGTTTCAGCGGCCCTAGGCAATTAATACACACGCGTTTATGAGTTTACTCCATATTTGTACGAAAGTTTATTTAATGGCATGCCCTGAATATCATTCTGAAGCTTCTAAATATTTCTAGAGCTTTTAAAGCATACTTTGCAAGTTGCCCTTCAGAAAGCTGGTTTGAGCTTTATCCTTACTGACACCAGTAGTATTGGTTTATTTAAGATTTTATTTATTTAGGGGCACCTGGGTGGCTCATTGGGTTAAAGCCTCTGCCTTTGGCTCAGGTCATGATCTCAGATCGAGCCCCACATCGGGCTCTCTGCTCAGTGGGGAGCCTGCTTCCCCCTCTCTCTCTGTCTGCCTCTCTGCCTACTTGTGATCTCTCTCTCTCTGTGTCAAATAAATAAATAAAATCTCAAAAAAAAAAGAGATTTTATTTATTTATTTGAAAGAGAGAGAGGGAGAGCATGAGCAGGGGAGGGGCAGGGGGAGAGGGACAAGCAGTCTGTCTGCTGAGCAGGGAGCCGGACGTGGGGCTTGATCCCAGGACCTTGGGATCGCGACCTGAGCGGAAGTCAGATGCTTAACCGACTGAGCCACCCAGGTGCCCCAGTAGTGTTGTTTTAAAGGCAGGAAAAAAAAAAGATTCTCATTTTCGGGGCAGATACAGTTGGGTCTTGCCTGGCCTCATTTTGCCCTGCAGTGTTCTGCATCTGCCCTCACTGGACACGTAGGTCCAGGGACTCTGTGAACTTGGACTTGCCATGTGTCGGGACTCTCGGGGGCAGGGGAAGGGGTGGGGAGCTGGTTCCAGGTGAACTCAGGATTCTGTATTGTTGAATGAAACAGTGAATGTGAGTGCAGGAAAGGGGCTCATGATAAGTGTCCCTGGTTTTGTATGATTAGTTTAAGTTGATACAGGTTGACAAGAAAATATAAGTTGATACAAAGTAAGCTTTGTTGGACACCTTTACGGTCTATGGAGTTTTCATGTCCATTTTTTAAAAACTCGATTCTCGCTTCCATATTGTGTGGTACAGGGGCAGCGTGTGGTCATCCCCAGATGGAGGAAAATGGGAGTAGGGTGGTGCAGTGGTTTTCCTGGGGCCCTAGAGCAAGCAGGTTAACCCTGGTAGATCCAGCGAGTGGGGATCTATAATAAGGCACAGGCTTTGAAACCCGATGACCTCCATTTTAATCTTGGTTTCTGTCCTCACCAGCTGAGTTTCCTAGGGCAAGTGACTTTACCTCTCTGAACTTCCATTTCCTCATTTGAGAAACAGGCACAGTAGCACTTAGCTTGTGGAGGATTGCTGGAGAGATGATGTGTGCCCTGTGCTGGCACTTAGCAGGGCTCAGGAAGGGGCGGTTTTTAGGGTTTTTAGGGTTTATCCTCAGTTGAGTAGTATTTTTCCTCTGGAGGCCTTGGGCTATAACTTACATTCTGCTAGAAATTATTAGGGAAATTTACAAAAGCAAGCAGCCAAACCAGTTGGCTGGCATCAACTGTTATCACCAGGGGGCTTGATTTATTCCTTTTTGGGGGTCATTGGGGCGTGATGACCTATGACCTGGGCTGCCAGCAGGGGTAGGAGCCCAGCAGATTTGGGGTCATCTAGGACTTCTGGACAGACCTGATAGACCACTTTCCAATTGGGTTTTTCATTATGTAGGGGGCAGTAAATCAAAGGGACTGCCCCAGGCTACAAACTTAAAAGGGCCCCAGGCTGATGGAACCCAGTTGGAAGGATACCAATGGGGGGAGAGTGAGGGCCCCTCTGGCTGGTTAACAAGTGGATCTGAGGGGGAACAAAGTAACACGCAAGGGAAAAAACCCACCGAAAATAAAATCAAGTAAATGACAGACCAGAGAAAATACTTTCAGTACTTCAATGTCTTTGCTATATAAAGAGCTCTTGCAAATCAATAAGGATGACACACCATCTTTAGGCAGAAATTGATTAAGGACAATTGATTAAGGACATATGTCTTTAACACATGAGGGCTAGAAGCACATGAAAAATTATCCATCTCACCAGATACCTAAGCAAAGCATATGAAGACATTGAGGTGCCATGTTCACTCATTAAAGTGGCAGTTGTGAGGGGAAAAGCAACACTATCCAGGGTTGCTGAGACTCTCATATACTGTTTTTGGTAGAGTAAATTGGTACCAGCTTTCTGAAGGGCAACTTGCAAAGTATGCTTTAAAAGCTCTAGAAATATTTAGAACCATCCTTGGGATATCACTTTGTACTTCTAGGAACTTGTTACACACGTGTGCAAAGATATAACTATACTCTTCACAATATTTTTTAAAAAAGTATTTTATTTATTTATTTGACAGAGAGGAGAGAGATCACAAGTAGGCAGAGAGGCAGGCAGAGGGAGAGGGGGAAGCAGGATCCCCGCTGAGCAGAGAGCTCTATGTGGGGCTCGATCCCAAGACCCGAGATCACGAGAGCTGAAGGCAGAGGCTTTAACCCACTGAGCCACCCAGGGGCCCCACAATATTTTTTTATAATAGGGAAAACTGGGGGAGAAATCTCAAACAGTATCATATTGACAATTATATCATGAAACATGTGTATAAGGGAATCTTCCGGAGCCATCATAAGGACACATGGTAAAAGGTTGTTTGTACACGCTTGTGTAATGTTTCTTTAACTATGCTAGCAACCATTTAGCTCATTTAATCCTCACTACTGTTTGAGATCTGTACTAGTATTACCACCCCTATTGTACTGGCTAAGAAAGTGAGCCACAGAGAGGTCAAGGAGCTTGTCCTTGGTCCCCTACCTGGTCAGTGGCAAATACAGTATGAATTCAGGCAATATGGCTGTAGGGTCTATGTTTGTTTTTTTTTTAAACTATTTTTTTTTAAGATTTTATTTATTTATTTGACAGAGAGGAGAGAGATCCCAAGGAGGCAGAGAGGCAGGCAGAGAGAGAGGGGGAAGCAGGCTCCCCGCTGAGCAGAGAGCCCGATGCGGGGCTCGATCCCAGGACACTGAGACCTGAGCAAAAGGCAGAGGCTTTAACCCACTGAGCCACCCAGGTGTCCCTAAATTATTTTTGTTTTTAAAAAGTTTTTGAAAGAGAGAGAGAGAGAATGGGGGCAGGGGAGAAGGAGAGGGACAGACGGAGAGAGAGAGGGAAAGAATCTTAAGCAGGCTCCATGCTCAACAGCGAGCCTGATGGAGGGGTTTGATCTCACAACCCTGAGATCGTGACTTGAGCCAAAATCAAGAGTTGGATGCTTAACGGACTGAGCCACCCAGGCGCCCCAGCATGATCTTACTTAAAAAAAAAAAAATAGGTGTGTGCAGAGAAATAACCCCAGAAGAAGGTACAGCTAGATGCCGACTGCTACCACGGGGCAAGATGCTAGCTGATACTGATTGTCTTCTTTTTGCCTCCAAGCATTTTTCTAAATTTTCTGTAATGGGGATTATAGCTTTAAATAATGAAGGCATCCACATGGAAGTTATTACAATGAAAAGAAACAGACTTTGGGGTCACGTTCATGCTCAGCAGCTAATTACCCCCAACCCAATATCAAGGCAAAGAAATGAGTCTCGTGGGTCATGTTCCCCTAGACCCCGGCCATCTCTCCCTTCCTTTCCGCTTGGGGAGTGGGCAGGTGCTGGCGTGATTTGCTGCCACCCAGCAACAAGGGGAGTTTCCAGAAGCATGGGTCTGTCTGGCGCCCTGATGTGCCAGCCCCTGGGGACAGGCACCGAAGAGCAGCCGCAGACATTCACCTGCCCCTGGAGTCTGTGCAGAGCTCGGGGGCCAGTCACCTCTGCCCAGCTCTGAGTCTCGTGCCTGACCGCCCCATTATTCTGCCCCCAGGTGAATAAAGTTGTTTTTTTTTTTGTTTTGTTTTACCCTTTTGTCTGGGCCATTCCAATAGCTTCGATAGCCCAGAGCGTTGATTCTCATTGTGGTCCCCAGACCGGACCAGCATCATGGGCATCACGAGGAAGCTGGTTAGAAATGCGACTTCTCAGATCCCGCGTTAGACCTGCTGTATCTGGGGCGGCAGGGGTGGGGGTGGGAGTGGGGGTGGGGGCAGCCATCTGTGCTCTCTCAAGCCTTCCAGACGTTTCTGAGACACGCTAAAGTGTGAGTCACTAAATCAGGAGGATCATTGTGCAGGTTTAGAGCATTTGAGGGTGTGAGAGCCATTTCTCATTTTCTCAGACGCCCCCAAAGTGACTGGCTCTGCTAAACTCGTTTTTGAAATCCTGGAGACGGGCTCTGGAAAATGAGTTCGTCTTCTCCATTCCCCACGCCCCTCCCCTCCCTCAGAATGCTGCTGACAGCTGATTAATGGGGAATGACTCTCCAAAGATTTCTTTACATATATTAGGTTAGGAAAGGCTTTGAAAACTTTTTGTGGCAATTGTGTCTGCAAAGACTCCCTCCATTGGCTCTCCTCAGGGATGGAGAAGTGGTATTTGTCTTCTTTGAATTTAGAGAATGATTTCTATTCTTGTCCCTCTCAGGGCAGCGCTGGAGTGGGAGCCAGGGGGCCTGGGTACTCGCTTGGGCTCCCGCACAGATTTACCGTATGACCTTGGGCAAGTCACTTCCCCTCTGGGTCTCAGTGTGCTTCTGTGTCAAATTATGGGGTCAGATGGTCCCTATCCTTGCATTCATGGTTTAAAACCTGGAAATTTTCTTCTGTCCCGAATGGCAGAGCTGGGCATTATTGAGAAGGTTCATGGAAATGTGTCTCACATACTGGTTATTTTTAGGGAAGAAACCCATAGGGTTGTAAAGAGTGTGTGTACGTGTGTGCGTGTGCGTGTATCCATGCCCAAAACATTGATGCGGGCTGAAGTCCACAAGAAGGAAGGTGCATATGGACGCAGATAAAAAGAGCAGGTTTCAGTTTTCTTTAGTCCCTGAAAAACATGTTCACAGGAAGGTGTTGACTAACACTGGGTTGCTGTGATTCGCAAAATAGGGGCCATTCAGATGTGCTCATTGTCAAGTCAAACACATTTTCAAGTGCTCACGGACACCAGTGGTTTTCCATTAAAGCTGGGAATCTGCATTAAAGCCAGGCTTCCTTGGAATGAGCTGGGGGGGTCCTTTCAAAATCCTTTAGAAGAATAGTCTTAATTTTTCCTTCAGGTGAAAAGTAAATGCAAGAGGGTAGGGATGGGAGAGGGTAGTGAGGAATATTTCTGAACCATGCCTCCCCCTTTGCGGGCCAAACTTTGGACCCTCCCCACCCAAGCCTGGGGTGGGAGTGCAGGGGTGTGGGGGCCTGAGCCACTTGTCCCTGGCTGCAGGCTGTCGGTCACATCTATTTACCGCTATTGGGATCCATTTCTGTGCGTGCTGTGACGTATATAAAAGGTTGGGAAGGAAGCACCGCCATTTTCTCAGCGGGTCACATCCAGGGTCCAGAAGGAAAAGAGCATCATACCTTGTCTCCGGCAGCTGGGTAATGTCTACTGACCTACAGCTGGGTTATAAGGCCTTCCAGTCCACAGCTGGTTGATGCTCCCACAGTCTTCACCTCGTCCTGGGAGTCTCCATGTACCAGCTCCGGGCCCGGGACATTGCTGCTCAGCGGCAAGTCGGAGCCAGGGACCGAGATCTCCAGCAGCCCTATTGGCTGAGCCCGCTTTGCGCCAACAGTCCGATTGGACTCCATTACCCCAGGTCCCATAGAGATACCAGTTGTGGTGCCCAAGCTACAGAGCCAATAATCTTAATCTTTTTTTTTTTTTTTTAATAATCTTAATCTTCAACCCCGCAGATGCTCTTGGGTTTGGATCCCCTGACTCACCAGCTCAGAGATATTGGGTGAGTCAGTTTACCTCTCAGTGCCTTCCTCTCTTCATCTGTATAATGGGGATATTAACAACGCTTACCTCTCAGGGACCGTTGACAGATGGAATGATAATGTGCGGACAGCACTCGGCACAGTGGCTCCCAGTTAGTAGTTGCACAATGAAGTATCATTTAGATTGTTCACAAATGCTTACTGAACCAGATGTGGTATTATTCATCCTCAAGCTTCTGTGTACCCCAAGGGGCGATGCGGACATAAGAATGAGAAACCAGTGGGGTGCCTGGGAGGCTCAATCAGTTAAGCACCTGCCTTCGGCTCAGGTCATGATCTCAGGGTCCTGGGATCGAGTTCCGCACCCAGCCCTGCATCGGGTTCCCTGCCCAAGGGGCAGTCTGCCTCTCCTTCTCCCTCTGCCCCTTTGCCCCTGCCTCTCTCTGTGCCTGTGCTCTCTCTCTTTCTCTCAAATAATTAAATAAGTCTTAAAAAAAAAAATGAGAAACCATTCAAAAGAGCTTGGGCCCTGCAGCCAGGGATCTGGGTTCGAATCCCGGCTCTCCATTTTCCATGGACTGTGTGACTCTAGGCTTCTGTTTCCTCATTGGTAGCATTGGCACGGATTCGGAGGGTCATCCAGATAGGCAAGTAATCAGATCCGAGGGGCCCGAACACAGGGTTAAAGTCGGGCTTGTTCATTTGAACCTCACAGGAACAAGCATCTTCTTCCTGGTGAGGGATCCCAATGACTTTCTCAAGGACACACAACCAGTTAAGTGGAGAGGCGGGAGTGGAGGGAAGACTCAGGGAGGAGCACCTGCACTTAGATCTAAGAGGACACACTCAACCTTCTGGACCTTGAGAAAGAAGTCCATCCTGCCCGGGGGGATGGAGAAAAACATTTCTGGGGGGGAGGCTGTGTGTCCCCCGAAGCCCCATTGCCTCTCCCAGGCTGGGTTTCTCTATGGCCCCGTGCCGAGGCTGCATCTCTGGGACGTGGCCAGGAGCAGCCTCCAGAAGCATTTTCGCCTGTGATCTGAGTTTCCCCCACTGCGGCGGCAGTGACAGCCAGAGAGCATAGACGAGTGGAGATCATATGCAAGCTGGAAGCCATGTCAAAGGGAAAGGTGGTCCTTGATATTCCCTGCAAACATTTGGGAAAAAAAAAGTTTTTATATTATAAAAGCAACACTCATTCTTTGCCAAGTATCAGAACAAGATCAAAACTGCTCATCACAAAATAGTCCTTGCGTTTTCAAGTGTTTGCTGCCAGTATTTCCCCTGGACCTACATCTGCAATAATACCATGGGTTCAAGGGCTGTTTTACTCAAATTTGTGTGAAAACGTATCTTCGCGTCCTTAGTTTTTTGTTTGTTTGCTCGCTTGCCGACAAGCATATGTAACAGCTACGGAATGTGCCATTGTATAGACAGAGCAGACAGGGACAGAGAGCAGTTTCCTTAGGACTCTCAGTTGAGACCGGGGGTGGGGGGTTGCTTTCCCCTTTCCCGGGATAAATAGTGCTGGGATGAGCCCCCAGCCACCTGTGGCAGAAAAGCCTCCCCTCTCAGCCGCGGAGGAGTGAAGCCCAGTAGGTTCCCTGGGCTTGGAGAGGGACCAAAGCTCACTGGGGCTCCAGACGCCTGAGGCCAGACCCTTCAAAGAAAGGACTTTCCCCCTTCTATTAATTGGGCAATTTGGAAACCCAGGCTTGAGTAAAAATATTATTTTTCCCCAGTCATTCTCAAATTGCTTATTCACCAAGTTAAGGCAGCCAGTCAAAGCGAGGGAAAAGAAAACAAAACCCCAAGCTTCGAACCAGCTGTGCCGTGTTGTGTAGACAAAATAACCCTTTGGCAGACCGATCAGGTCACCTTTTCGACCTGTCGATTCTCCACAATGTTAGCGAGACTCAGCTGTTCCAGTGCACTGGGTTTTGTGTGTTTCTTCTTTTTGTTTCGTTTTGTTTTTGGTTGGTTTGTTGTGCAAACAGTATTCCAAGATGAGAGATGAAATGAGAAGAAGAAAAAGATGGGCACACACTCCTAGCCCAGGGAGTCAGACTCATTCTTCCTGTCTTCCCTCCTTCCCTTCTTCCCTCCCTTCCTTCTTTCCTTCCTTCCCTCCCTCCCTCTTTTCTTATTTTCTTTCATTAATCTTTATACATTTTAAAAAATGGTGGTAAAAGTCATGTTTTACCATCTTACACGTACAACATAGTGCCATTTGATAGCCTCACAATATGTACCCGTCACACTATCCACTTCTAGCACATTCTTGCCCGTCCAGAAGGAGAGCGACACCCATCAGCAACCACTCCCCATTCTGCCCTTGACCCTAGCCCTGAGCAACGACTAATTTACCTCTTGTCTCTTTAGATCTGCCTATCCTGAGTATTTAGATCCTATAAATGGACTCCTACAATAAGTGTCCTTTGCTGTTTGGCTTCTTTCACTCAGCATGACGTTTTCTTGGTTCGTCCATGTTGTAGTGTGACTCAGGACTTCACTCCTTTTTATGGCTGAATAATGTTTCACTATTGGGTTGTACTACTTTTGCTCTTTTTTTTTTTTTTTAAAGATTTTATTTATTTGACAGAGAGAAACACAGCGAGAGAGGGAACACAAGCAGAGGGAATGGCAGCGGGAGAAGCAGGCTTCCCGCAGAGCAGAGAGCCCGATGTGGGGCTCGATCCCAGGCCCCTGGGATCTGACCTGGGCCGAAGGCAGACGCTTAACGACTGAGCCACCCAGGCGCCCCTGCTTTTGCTCTTTTGAGTTGAGTGTTTCATCAGGCAGCCTGGGGCAGCGGAGGGCAGGGGGTGCTGGGGTGATGAAGCTGGCTGATGGTGGGTAGTCAGCCCCAAATGTGCCTGCCATCTGGGGAATGTAGACCGTGTAGACCACAGAATTAACTGAATTGGTTTCTGGATGAGGATGCTAAGTGGGTCATCCACATTGGTTGAGAATGTTAGGTTTCTCCTCTTTAAAAAGGAAATAGTGTCATTTTTGAAAGAGTTACCATGGGGATTAATTGGTCAATGTCTTTAGAGTTAATACGTTAATACTCTTCCCTATCAAAGCACATCGATAGGATTCATTCAGTCACTGATATTTCATTTAATTCACATGGAAGTTCCAATTTCATTTACTCACAGAGACACTTGCCTGAGCCTGCTTCCTCTCCCACTCGCCTTTTATGGCTGTCAAGAGGATGGTGTAACTTATGAGAGAAACTGCAAGCCATAAAAATCTTAAAAAAAAAAAATCCCTTTAAAAAAACCCCAACAGAGATTAACTTTGGTTTGGTTTATTTGCCCACTTCCCATAACAATAAAACATGATCAAAATGAGACAAAAATTCTATAGACCTATTTCAAGAAGGTTAAAAGAAGATATAATTAAAATGGGAAGGGGGCTAAGAGTTGACTCAGAAACCTTGGCCAAGAGAAGCTGTGGCAATTGAATATAAAATTTTGCTCCGAGCTTCCTAGTGGCCAAGGCAAAAAGGGAAAGCAAGTGGATTTGATCTGTCTGATGCAAGGTCTCTCGGCCTAGGTACCACTGGCATGTTGGGCTGGGTAATTCTTTGTTATGGAGCACAGTCCCATGCTGTAGGATATTTGGGCTGCCCTGAAGCAACTTCCCTGCTCCCAGCCATGACAAAGATGTCTCTAGGGATGCCTGGGTGGCTCAGTCAGTTAAGCATCTGACTGTTGATTTCAGCTCAGGTTATGATCCCAGGGTCATGAAATCAAGCCTCACATTGGGCTCTGGGCTCAGCATAGAGTCTGCTTGAGATTCTCTCTCTCTCTCTCCCTCTTGTCCTCCCTCCCTTTCTCTGAATAATAATAATAATAATAATAATAATAATAATAATAATAAATGTCTCTGGACATTGTCAAATGTCCTTTGCTTGTGAAAATTGTCCCGTGTTTGAGGATTGATGACCTAATAAAAGGACATAAATCTTGATGTGGGGTCTTTAGATCAAGGACTGGACAATGTGACCACCAGAGCTTTTCAGGATCAGGTCTCAAAACCCAAAGATAAATTTTGACCTGTGATGTGCTCAGCTCAGGAAGGCATCGGCCCTAGCCCCATTGACTGCCATCATCAATGTTCATCTTGTCTGGGTGACACTATTGGTTGCCCCCACTCATGATCATTTCCTTTGGTTGCACACACTTGCTAGAGGCTGGGCTGAGCCCCTCACATGCACCTCATGGAACCCCTAGGTCATATCTTTGCATGTCATTATCACCTGCATTTTACAGATGTGGAGACGGAGCCGTAGGAGGCCGAGCAGCACGCCGAAGACCCGACTAAGGGGCAGAAAGGGGTGTTTGACCCAAGGTAGGCTGGTCCCCTGTACCTTTTGCTGCTAGAGCAGCAAATCTGCACTGGGGGGTAATTTTGTCCCTCCGAGAATCCTAGGCACCGCCTGGAAATATTTGTAGTGGTTATAGCTGCTGGGGTGTGGGCGGTGAGCTGCTGGCATCTACAGGGGACACAGGCCAAGGAGCCTGGTAAAGAGCCCACAGGGCACAGGAGAGCCCCAGCCCACAATTGTCCATGCCCCGTGCCAGTGCTAAGCCAGAGAAGCCCTGCCCCGGGACCTGGGGGGTGGGGTGGGCGGGCGTCCGTGGCAGGAGAGGAGCCCGGAAGCGTAGGGCTTTTGGCCGAACAAGAAAGATGCTGAGTGCCAGCCCAGGGTCTGCGGCAGGTGGTGCTTCTACTATTGGGCTTGGTGGCCCCGTCCACCTCCTAGAATAAAGACCCAGACCTGATTTCCCCGGTTTCAGCCGGCGTCTACACAGGCCCGGGCGAGAGCTGCCACTGCATGGGAACTCCTCCAGAAGTCTTTAAGATTCCAGACACATTTCTTTCTTTCTTTTTAGATGATGAGGAAAAGTTGGAAGCTCATTGTATAATCCGAGGGCTGTGGAACTGTCCGAGGTAGTGGCGTGGAGTCACCGGGGTGGGGGGCAGCCAGGCAGGCTGGGGTCCGGGTCCCGGGTCCCGCCCCTCCCCCCCCCATGATGGGGCTTCCTGGGTCCCTGGGGGCCACAGCACTCGCTGCTCCTACTCGGGCCGCACGTTGCACCCTGAGGGTCACAGTGCCGGCCACACTGTTGCAGGAGGACTTAGTGACATTGCAAGTGTGGCCGCTTGTCATCATCATCATTGTGATGATCGGAATCAGAACTGTCCCTCGAGATCACCCGATCCGAGCCCTGGGCTGACAGATGGGCAAAGTGAGGCCCAGAGAGGCAGCCGTCCGAGCGGCCTCCCCAGCAGACGCGGGCCAGTGCTGGGCCCTCTGCTGGCCCAGGGCTTGCTCTGGGGCCCATCCTGGACAGAGCAGGCATTTCCACCAGAGATCGGAGCTGGGATGTGGAAATGTCTCCTCCAGCCTTCCCCTCCCTGAACCAATTTGTAATTAATGGCTTGTGGCCAGTTTCTCCCCGCCTCCGAGGCAGACCTGTAAAACCTGTATGGGAAGCTGCGGAGGGCCAGGCAGCTGGCTGGGCGGCCAGCCTCTCTGTTCCGGCCCCTTTGTCCCTCTGCTCCTGCGGGAGGGGGTTGGATGGGCTGCCTCCCCATCCCGGCCCTCCCCACCTCTGGGCCCTTTCCTGCCGGCGGGTAATCCTCTTGTCTGGGCTGTAATTTGTGACCGGTGCTGAGCCCATCGTGGGCTGGGGTGCTGTTTCTGGGGCGCTGGGGTTCCCAGTGGCTCTCTCAAGAATCGGGGAGGTGCTCCGTGAGGGTAGCGGGAGGGGGGTCGGGATGGGCAGCGGCCGGAGGAATGAGGACGGCAGTGGGTGCCAGGCCCAGCCAGGGCGCCTCCTCCCCTCCCCAAGGCCCCGTGGGCGATGCCACCGAAGCTGGAGTTCCGGGACTTGGGGCGTCTCTGCCACAGCTGCTGACTTTGGCAAAAAAGAAATCCTCCTACTTAATACACTCTCCTTCCAGAGAGAGGGGGGGTTTGAAGTCGGCTGTGGAGAGGGAAGACAATCTCGTTACTAATGCACCATAAAGTACAATAAATATTCTGCTGACAGACTCCAAACCCAGGAAACAATTCCAAAACCCTAAAAAAATAATAATAATAATAAAGAAAAGGAACCCACACCTTCCTGCTGCCTCTTTCTCCTTTGGTAAAATTTTTCTGGGATGAGAAGTGAAGTCACTCTCCCTCGCGGTGCCCCCTCGGCCCAACACCTCTCTTTTGGGTCAATATCTCCCTCCTGCGCCCAGACTCCTCTCCGATGTGACAACTTGGCGGTCAGCACAGCCCGCGAGTGGGGTAGAACTTGGTGCCCTGGTCCCGAGCCCTCCTGATGGAGTGGGGCCTCCTCGGAGCGCACCCCCCCCCGAGAAAAACCTTCTAGCCCCTTCTTCCTCTGCACCCCACAAGCACGCCTGGCTTCAAAACCACCTCCATTTTTTCATTAAATCCGAGAGTCCTAGGGAGGGAATGACCTGGCTACTTCAATTAATTTTTTTCCCCCGTTCAAATCATGAGGTTCAATTTCCTTTGGAGGAGGGAGCCTCTTGCAGGGGGAGGGGGTTGAAAAACGAAGGGCTGCATTTGAATGTTTGGTCTTGATAGGAGATAGGGACCAGCATGGAAAATCATCTTTATCACCCCAAAATGGACGGCAAAGCGTGTGGCCTGGGCCGGCATACCAAACGGCCTGCGAGCCCTTATCGTAATCCCAGGAGTCGCCCCCCCCCCCCCCCC
>CM053606.1:11032488-11051736 GCA_028646535.1 Procyon lotor | reverse complement strand
AGCGTGTGGCCTGGGCCGGCATACCAAACGGCCTGCGAGCCCTTATCGTAATCCCAGGAGTCGCCCCCCCCCCCCCCCCCGGCACCTCTGCTATTCCAGGCAAGTGTCAGCCGTCTTCCCTGCTGTAGGGAGCTAGATAGCACGGAGCTGGGCCAGCGCAGCGGGCATAATAAGAAGTGGAAATTGCTCCCAAGGAAAGTTTCCGAGGAATTAACTTCCGATGCGTGGGGGAGGCCGTGCAGGGATGGGGGAAGCAGGACGAGGAAGATGAGGAGCCCGGCAAAGGCAAGGAGACTGCTGGTGGCATCTGAGGGGGAAGGGGGCTGCCTTGGATTTATCCAGAAGCGATGGGCCACTGTGCATGGGAAAGACAGGTGGGCCACTAGCACCCATGGGACCCCGACCGAGCTGCTTTGGGACCCCAGAGGCCCCTCGCTGCCTGAGAGAGGATCTGAGTTCTCTCTCTGCAGGTGCCGACTGTGCCAGATGGGCTGGGCTGCGTGTCGGTCCCAGAAATCATGAGGATTTGGCCCGACACCTTTGCTGTTTCTCCTGTGAGCATCCTCCACCCGGTCCAGACCTCTCTGAGGCTGTCTTCAAGTGTGAGCCTCCTACCCCTGTGCAGAGGGCTCCCAGGCCTACAAGATGCTGCTTTCCAGCCCCTATTTATAAGCATTTTTAAAAAGATTTTATTTTATTTATTTGACAGAGAGAAAGAGCACAAGTAGGCAGAGACAGAGGGGGAAGCAGGCTCCCCGCTGAGCAGAGAGCCCGATGTGGGGCTCGATCCCAGGACCCTGAGATCATGACCTGAGCCGAAGGCAGAAGCTTAACCCACTGAGCCACCCAGGTGCCCCCCAGCCCCTATTTATAGCTATCAGGGCCTGGCACCCTTCCAAGCACGGGGCACTCAGCCCAGCATAGGTGGGCCAGACGAACCTGCAAAGTCAAGGCGAGTGGGACAGGCACCGTCCTGGACACAGACGCATGAGAAGACCAGCTAGGCGAGCAAGAGAAGTCCCGTAGAGAATACGAAATTGGTGGCTCTCAAGGTGACGGAGCAGGTGCATTTAAGCCTCGAGTTCTTCCCCCGTAAAATGGGATGGAAACACCACATTTCCCAGGAGGTGAGTTAGACATGAAGGGATAGGACTCAGCACAGAGCCTGGTGTGTAGTAAATGCTCAGTAAAGCTTTGTTCAGGCTCTTCTCCCTGTGGGGAGCGGTGGAGGGAGGGGGAGTGGAAAGCTGGCAGATGGCCCCTTTGGGAGTTTGGGATCGCGGAGAAGGTTGGGGCGGTTCCTCCGGGCTTCTGCCTTCTAACACATAGGAGGAAGGAGCGGAGCAGGGCCCCTTGGATTTGAAGCCTGGCTTGCTGCATGAACTTGGGCAAGGACCCGCCCTCTAGCCTCAGCTTTCCCATCTGTAGACCGGGGATGATTATAATAGTTTTGTGATGGAGGATTGGATGCGCTATGTGGAAGCTGCCCCACCCCAGTGTGATAAGTCAGAGCTGCTCTTATCGAAGGGCCTGATTCCCATTGGACTCTGTGCCCTGCGACAGGGCGGGTGGGCTCAGTGTTTGGGAAGGAGCTTGGGCTGGGAACCGGATCCGGGGCTTTCTCCCTGGGTGGATGGATGCCCCATGCGGGGGCCCCGTGTCACTGCAGGGCCACACAAGGTGGGGGGGGAGGGATGGGCACGGCGCTTTATCGATCTGTTCGTAGGGACCCTCGGGACACCAATGAGGCGAGATACCCAGAGAGGGCGTGTGAGCTTCCTAAGACCACACAGCAAGCTGGAAGGATCGGGCCCCAGCCAGTGGCCCCTGCCTGGCCCAGCCTGGTCCTCTCAGGGGTGTGTGGAGGGGGAGGCAGGGAGAGGACAGCTCTCCAGTTATGGCTTCGGGGGGAGCCTGAGTGATCATCCTGGAGTAATTGGGTGCTAATACTATTATGCCTCCCATTTCATACTTCCCAGGTCCCCAGGGCTCTCTCGGAGGATCTCAAAGCCCTTTACATGACAATGCCACCGTTAACTCATAAATCCTCCCCGGCCTGCTGGGGGGAGAGGTGGGTGGGATGATGGAGATCCTGAGGAATTAACCTCAATTATTTCCTCGGATTCAGACTTCATAGAGTCTGGCTCTGGGGTTTCTCAGACCCCAGTCAGCGCTTGCAGGGTGGAGGCCCAGAGGCAGGGAGAGGGTGTGCCTAGGCGAGCTCCACTCTCTCCAGCTGAGCTGTTGGTCTAGCATTTCACTTGGTGATATTCGGGACAGCCCTGCGGGTTTGGGAGCAATAGTCGCACTGGAGAGAAGGAGAGACTCAGAGAGGCACGACATCTCAAGGAAGGTCACACAGCGAGGGCGGAGCAGGGCTGGAACTGGACCTCCAGCTGTGGCTTGGTCATCAGTACAGGGTGGTCTCAGAGGGGGGCAGGGTGGGGTCAAGGACCTGGGCCAAGGGGGGGGCACCTGTATCCTAACCGAGGTGCTGTGTGACCCAGGCCCGTGGCTCCCCGTCTCCGAGCGGGATGCCCTGAGCTTCAGGATCAAGTGGCAAGATCTCAGGTTTAGTGATTGCTTCCAGATTTGAAGGGGTTGCTTTGCCCCCCACTGTTAGGGAGCCACGGGGTGGGGGCAAGCTCATTAGTGCGTTCATTCATTCTTACCTGTGACTTTGCTGTGCTCAGTAGGGTGGGAGGTAATGGGACAGGTTGCGGAGGCAGGCTGCCTACATTCAAAATACACTTCGTCTGTGTCTTGGGCAACTTCCTTCATCTCTTCAAGCCACAAGTGTCTTCCTCTGTAAGAGGGGCCGCTGGGAGCGCCTACCGCACAGTGTTGTTCATTCATCGGGCCCAGCTCCTCCGAGCCAGGCCCTGATGGCCAGCCTGGGATCCGGCAGTGAACGCAGCAGACGGGATGGGCAGAGCCCGTGTGGCCCAGCGGGGCAGGCAGATAACACACGGCAGGTGAACCTTGGGCCACTGGGCGATGAGAGCGCTCGTGGGGGCGTAAGACCAGACGATCCACATAGAGGACTTCCCGTGGGGCTCTGGGCAGGACGCGGTTTACTTAGCGTCAGAGGGGACTCTGGTGTGCTGGGCGCTATCCCGGGAGTTGGGGCCCATGCCCATGCATGCCCAGCACCAGCCCACCAGCAGGTGATGCAGAAGCAGTCCGTGCCCTGAAAGGATGGACACGAAGCCTCCACCGGAGCCTGGGTCCCTGGACACACATAGTGCTGGGGGAGAACGAGGTTTCTGTAGCAGCAGTCTCTTGGGCCAGGGCTGCAGGGAAAGAGGAACTGGTCCCACTTCGCAGATGTGGAAACTGAGGCCCAGAGGAGTGATTTGGGAATTGATGGATTCTGAAGAGGCCAGAAGTGCAGGGGCTTGGGGGGGGGGTTTGCCCCCCTCTTTAGACAACCCCAGATTGCTGGGGGCGGGTAGAGACAGCTGGGCTGCACCGCTTCATGGGACAGAATTGTTTCCCCATGTGTTTTTTCAGTGTTTGTTCATGGCAGGGCCCAAGACTGTGGGTGAGTGTGGCCTGTGCTAGAAAGGGAGAGACACAGAGGCTGGGCTCCCGGGTCATTCTAGCCCGAAGGGATGCTGGCGAGTGGGGAGAGGGGCGTGCCCCACACAGGGCAGCCAGGTTTAGCAAATTAAAATGCAGGACGGCCACTTAAGTGTGAATTTCAGGTTAACAATACATAGTATTGTTTAAATTTTCTTTAATTTTTAGCATGAACATGTCCTAAACATTGTGCTGTATTCTCTCTGGCCAGCCTAGCTGTGGAAGCTCCTTCGAGCCTTGGTTTCCCTGGATGTCCAAGAAATCTTTTTTCATAACAGAAATTGGGAAGGAGATGGTTCCTGGGATCTCCTGTACCTAAAAACAGATGAGCCAGCGATGCCTTGGGGCGCGTGTGACCATGTTCTTCCCCACGTCCCCTCTGAGGTTTTCCTCTCCGGGTTCAGGCCTTGCACGGTGGGTGCGAGCCAGGCTGCAGAGTTGGGTGCACTTGCATCGGTCTGACTCTGGCTCTGCTGCTTGGGTCCAGCCTCAGTTTGGTCTCTGTATAATGGGCCCAATCACAAAGCCTGACCCGTGGGTGCCTCAGATGCTGTTGCGGGTGGGAGATGGGCTTGTATTTTAACCAGAGTTGCTGGCTCCGAATGAGTCTGCCAGGTGAGGTCTGCAGGGGGCCGGGCATGCCAGACTCCTGGTCCAGTCTCGCTCGCTTGGAATTTTCTCCAAAGAGGGGTGCAGGCTGTTAGGGAGTCTTAGCGCTAGAAGACTCTTCTGGGGTTCGCCACTCCAGTGCCCTCTTTTGCCTGGAAAATGAGGCCCAGAGATGCCCCATGGCTCCGCCAAGGCCACACAGTGAGCTCCTAGCGGACAAGGGTCAGGAGCCAGGTGTCCCGAATCCCAGTCCTACAGGCTTTTCCCCTCCACGATGTTATGGCTTGAAATTGAATTTAAGCATATCTTTCTGGAGGCAAAAGTTCATTCTTTTTTTTTTTTTTTTTCCAAAAGTTCATTCTGTATGAGGCACTACCTCGTGGAGGGGAGGCGGGAAGGGTCTTGGGGGCGAAAACGGGATGCATACAGCAACCAATGCAAACAGAGGAAGTGTGGGGCTGCGCGACCTTAGCACCCTGTCCTTGAGGTTCCCCACTTCCTACAAGAGGACCCTGAGAATAGCATTTATGATGGGCTCAGGTGTCCTGTCCTAAAGTCCCTGGATCTGTCCCAAGGTTTGCTGTGTCTTCCCCAATCTGGGCCTTGCTTGCGAGGAATCTTCCCTTCCTTGGGACTCAGGACCATTAAGGCCCTCAATCTCATCCTCTAGAGAAAGACATTTGCATCTGCTTCGCCCCTAGGATCTAGAACATGGATGGGAGAGGCAGTCGGGCTGTGGTTGGTGATGTGCCTCTTACAGGTGGCTCTCAGTTGTCACTCTCTAACTCTCTGTCCCCTGGTCCTTCTCTCTGATTCCTGGTCTTCATCTCTCTGGTTGTCTTTGTCTCTTTGCCTTTTTCTCTCTCCCTCTCTTCCTTCTTGCTTCTTACCCTTCTCCCCTTCCCATCCCTCCCTCTTCCCGTCCCCTCCTTCCCTTTCACTGCTGAGCCTGTTTATCCCCAAACCACTTTTCCTGCAGGGAGATGCTGGGAAACTCTGGCTCCAGACCAGTGTGATCCTAATCTTCCCAGCAGACTGCCTGAGATGTGATTTATGAGTGGGGCTCTCCCGGCCTCTCCATCCTGCAGCCCGGGCAGGACATGCAGCCAAGGAAGGAGCTGGGGGGAACAGGAGTGGGGCTGGGGCTGGCTTCCCCTGGTCACCTCCCATTCTGTTCTGTCTGCCTATCAACTTCAGTCCCTGGTCCCTGGAACACAGTTGCCCCTGAAACAGCAAAAGTCAGCTTCCCTCTGTGGGCTGTGCAAAGCTCGGGGACAGGACGGACCCCGTGGAGGTCACGGGATTAGGCGAAGACATTCATGCACGTGTTCATTCATTCGCGTTTCATGTTTCCTGAGCACCTTCTATGTGCCCCACTCCACTTCTGGGAGGTGAGGATACCATTTGCAACCCAAAGAGGCCAGTTCCTGTTCTTGGCGCTGACAGTCTGGTGGGGGGCAGAAAGAGTAATTGGCGCCTAGCTGGCTCAGTCTGTGGAGCATGTGACTTAATCTCGGGGTTGTGAGTTCGGGCCCCATTGGCTGTGGAGATTCCTTAAAAATAAATAAATGAAATCTAGAAAAAAAAGAGAGATCTTCTTTTGGATTTTAAGATCTAGGCTAGGGGTGCCTGGGTGGCTTAGTGGTTTAAAGCCTCTGCCTTCGGCTCAGGTCATGATCTCAGGGTCCTGGGATCGAGCCCCGCATCGGGTTCTCTGCTCAGCAGGGAGCCTGCTTCCTCCTCTCTCTGCCTGCCTCTCTGCCTACCTGTGATCTCTCTCTCTGTCAAATAAATAAATAAAATCTTAAAAAAAAAAAAACAAGAAAATTAAAAAAAAAAAAGATCTAGGCTAAAGGAGAGGTACCTGGTGTGTTATAATGCGAGGCTTGGCTTAGTTTGTGGGCAGATACAGATGGGGAGCCCCTCCCTCTTTTTTGAGTGATAACAAACAATAATAATGCTATTCACTGAGTGTTTTTAAAGACAGGTGGTTACAACCCCCTTTCCTCTGCCATCACTTTTTTTTTTCAAGATTTTTTTTTTTTTTATTTGACAGAGAGGGACAGAGTGAGTGAGGGAGCACAAGCTGGGGTAGTGGGAAAGTGAGAGGCAGGCTCCCTGCTTGGCGGGAAGCAGGGAGCCTGATGCGGGGCTCGATCCCAGTCCCCTGGGATCATGACCTGAGCCGAAGGCAGACGTTTAACGACTGAGCCACCCACGCGCCCCTCTGCCATCACTTTGGATCTGATTTTTATTTTATGTGGGTTGACTTTAGATACCCCTCTGCCGGCTGATATGATGGGATTCTGGTGGCCCCTGAAAGAGTCCCCAAGGATGTTCGCTACTGTCAACTCTCGAGGGTGTGTGCATACCCCACATGCACTCCTCATCCTCTCGGACCCCCCTCCCCCTCCCCCTCTGCTGCTCTCCCCACCACTGTTCCAGGTTCAGGGAGGAGTGGAAAGATCAGAGAGGAGGTCCTGGGCTCTGCCACTGAAGGATTTGGGGCCAACCTCAGTCCCCTCTTTGGGTCCCTTGTTTCCACCTGTAAAATGGGCTACAAGGTTCCAGTAGGGTGATCTCACAGAATTTGCTTTAAGAGTCATAGGAGTCAACTGATATGAAAGGCACTTATTGTTTCAGAAGCCCCTGGGACAGTCACCGCACTGACTGCCGTCATCCCCATCAGGGAAGGGCCCCCAAGGAACCCAGTCGCAGAGGGCAGGTGGGCTCCCTTCTCTTTAAGGTAGAGAGGTCCCCCTCCCAGCCCGCGCTGCCTTCTCAGCGGAGCAATGCTGCCACCTAGTGGTTACTCCGCTCCCCTCGTGGCTTCCAAAGTCACCAGCCCAGCTGCCACTGCATTTGGCCCGAGTGAAGGGAGGCCTGAGGGACCCTCCAGGCATCAGCTGCTGAATGCCTGTCATGGTCAAAGGCAAGAAACTCATTTGTGTAAGTCTGACCACCTTTCTACCTCCTGTCTTCCTACAGTCTCTTCTTCATCTAGCTTCAGAGTGATGCTTTCAAAGGTAAGTCGGATTAGGTTTTTACGGTGCTCAAAATCCTACAGTGGCTCCCACTCCACTTAGAGTAAAGCCAAAACCAGTGTCATGGCCACGAGGACCCACCTCTCAGACCTCACCTGCCCCCTTGCACATTCCCCTCCAACCACACGGACAGGCCCCCTTGCCATTCATTAAACAGTCAAGCATCTCCTGCCCCAGGGCCTTTGCATGTGCTGTTCCCTCTGCACAGCATGCCCTTCCCCACATGGCCCGCCCCTT
Organism: Procyon lotor; assembly: GCA_028646535.1. Taxonomy (NCBI): domain Eukaryota; kingdom Metazoa; phylum Chordata; class Mammalia; order Carnivora; family Procyonidae; genus Procyon; species Procyon lotor. The sequence goes on along the minus strand of CM053606.1, from coordinate 11,044,264 downwards.
GTGTTCCTCATGTTATTGAGCTCTCTGCTTAAATATCACTTGCTCTGAGAAGTCCACCCTAACGAAACTAGTAGCTTCCATGACTTTTCTTCCCCCTTTCCTACCTTCCTTTCTCCCTAGGACTCAGAATATATTATAAACTTGTATGTGTACATGGGACAGTGGGAGAAGACGTAGCTTCTACCTCAGAAGTTTTCTGGTCTGAAGGGGGAGATATCACTCAGATCCTCTAAGAATTTCCGGTCTGAGGGGGGAGATGCAGCTTCTGCCTTAGGAGATCTCTTACTCGGACCAGTGCCTCTGGGGCCACCTTGTTGGCAGGAGCAGTAACCCCTGTACGTGGCACCTGGAGTATCGGTTGCAGTGAGGGGCACCTGCTGGGATGACTCACCGGGATGCAGCCGTGAGCTTGTCAGCACGAGACAGCAATTTTCATGGCCTCCCTACTGGATGTCCTACGAGAGGTGACTTAAAGTTCCCCGCAAACACCGTCTTCGGCCAAACTAGAATCCAGAAAACACAGACTCAGCAGGAATGTACAATGGTGGTCCAAATCAGCTAAGATTGGTATAAAAGCCACATGGGGAGAAGGGTCACAGAAACTATGCGAGAGGGTATCGACGGTAAGACTATTCAACCACAGGAGGTCTTAGGGAACGTACTTCCTGCCAGCAAGGGGCTCACCCTGAACGTGATAACATCGCTAGGCCTTGGATCCCACAAGGGCAGAAGGAGTTGCATACAAATATCCAGACCAGGAGCACCTGACTCTTGCCTGGTCTATAGTCTAAAGGGACCAAGACAGCAGCAATGTTAAGGTATCGTAAGACAGGAGAGGCTGCCTACAAGGTCTAACGGAGGAAAGATAGTGGGGCCGCAGGAGCTGTGCGGTCCTTCAGGTATCACGGTGCCCCGGGGGCAACTCGGACTGTCGCGGAGCTCGGTGAGTGTTGTGGGTCCCACGGCGTCCGTCCGTAGGAAACTCACAGTGAAGATGAGCTCCAGCCACTCATGTACAACTGGCAGAGGACTGGGGTGTCCTGACTATGGCTGAGTTCGGACTAACGCGAGAGTGGGGGATGGAGGGACAGAGAGAGGTGTTGGATAGCGTCAATGACAGTTGTCTTGATGGTGTTGGAGCCAATTGCATCAGGGGCGCCTGGCTGGCTTGGTTGGTGGAGCACGAGACTCTGGATCTCGGGGTCATGAGTTCGAGCCCCATGTTGGGTGCAGAGTTTACCTAAAAAAAGAGACAAAGCAAAACTGATGCATCCAAGCAGGAGTGTCAGGATGGGACAGAGAAGAACGTGTTTGCTGAGCTCAGCGTCATGGCTGGGGACCCAAGAATGTCATTCAAATCTGACAAATCAAAACAGAAGTCTAGGGGCACCTGGGTGGCTCAGTGGGTTACAGCCTCTGCCTTTGGCTCGGGTCATGATCTTAGGGTCTTGGGATCGAGCCCCGCATCGGGCTCTCTGCTCGGCGGGGATCTACTTCCCCCTCTCTCTCTGCCTGCCTCTCTGCCTACTTGGGATCTCTCTCTCTCTGTCTCTGTCAGATAAATAAATAAAATCTAAAAAAAAAAAACACAAAAAAACAATCAGAAGTCTAAAACCGAGGAACGGAACACAGGAAATCCCGGAGAAAGGGAACGTTAGCGCACGGAAGTGGGACGGTGGGGGAAGAAACCAGAAGAGACGCGTTCATCTTCTCAGCTCCTAAGACACAGGGGACCAAGAATATTGTATGAAGTTAGAGACAAACAAAAGTGCAAAACTCCTCGTGGAGAGAAAGAATCGCATAGAAAAGCAAAGAGAACAAACTGCGTTACCAGAGATTTTAAAAACTCCCTAAGCATAGAAAAGACTGTTAGACGCGTCAGTCCGTGTACGTGGGTTTCTTTGGATGAAGAAATGCGATCAGATTGGATTCTCCCATCCAAGTACTAACCAGGCCCGACCCTGCTTAGCTTCCGAGATCAGACGAGATCGGGTGCGTTCAGGGTGGTATGGCCGTAGACCAGATTGGATTCTCGAGCCCAGTGCAGCTTCACGTCCCGTGGAAGGGGGCAAACCTTAGCCAGAGTGATTCAGAAAGTGAAAGTAGTTGAGAGTAAAGCTGAGCAGAGGCATCACAGGCAAATGCAGATAAATGTCTTGCTCCATCATGGTAAATGACGTGCAGTCCAGTCCAGAAAAGTACTAAGGAGACAAAGAAGGGCATGGAATAAAGGAGTGTGTGAGCCCCAGTGGAGGGGGAATGAGGGAGGGACAGCGGGGCCCTGGGTAGCACGGTGGGCATGTCTACGAGGAGGAAATGCACGGAGGAACACACCTCCATTCTCTTTCCTGATTATGGTAGATAAAAGATACAGAGAATCTTTGCAGCACCCGAGTCACTCATCCACTGCCTGGCAGTGATGACAATGTCACCTACTGGTACTCTTCTTTGGGTGGCAATCCCTGTATTGTTGAGGATAATGCATCCAACCCGTAACAAGAAGACCCCCACATAAGCTGGCCTGGAGAGCAGGAGTCTATCTGCCTCCCTTGTAGGCACTATAAGGGGGGCTGCTTCGTTGGTGGGGGTTTCTGGAAGCCAGATCCTGCCAGCGTGGATCTCTGTCCCCTCGTAGAGCCCTGCCATTGTTTGCATGGCTGTGGGTTCTGGAGAGAGGGGAGGGAAGGGATTGGAGGAAGCACTCCCTCTGTGAACAGGGAAGGGTTCACGGACCTCCGTCAAGGGCCATTGGTGAAAAGATGGAGTGAAAAGAAGGGCCATATGCACCCCAATGTTCATAGCAGCCATGTCCACAATAGCCAGACTGTGGAAGGAACCAAGATACCCTTCAACAGACGAATGGATAAGAAGACGTGGTCCATAGATACAATGGAATATTACGCAGCCATCAGAAAGGATGAGTACCCAACATTTGCATCAACATGGACGGGACTGGAGGAGATTATGCGGAGTGAAATAAGTCAAGCAGAGAAGGCCAATTATCATATGGTTTCATTTATTTGTGGAACATAAGGAGTATCATGGAGGACATTAGGAGAAGGAAGGGAAAAAAGAAGGGGGAGGATTTGGAGGGGGAGACGAACCATGAAAGACTATGGACTCCAGGAATCAAACTGAGGGTTTTAGAGAGGAGGAGGTTGGGGGGATGAGTGAGCCCGGGGATGGGTATCAAGAAAGGCATGGGTTTCATGGAGCACTGGGTGTTATATGCAAACAATGAATCATGGAACACGACATCAAAAAGTAATGATGTGCTATATGGTGACTAACATAACATTAAAAAAAAAAAAAAAGCCATTGTGAGCACTCAGCATTGCGTGACCTGACCCAATTGCAAGGGAGGCTGGGGGAAGTCACCTTGCCACACGCCCAGGAGGAAGGGACAACATGCTGTTGGCCCCCATTGGGGATCACGTGGGTTGCCAGCTTTGGGGAGAAGGCTTCACTTCAAAAGGCAGAGAGCAAAGATGGAAAGAAAACAGTGTCTTGGTCACACGCCTGAGTTGCTGCTGGATCAAACCAGGCCTGATCGGACCCCATACCAGGCTTCACAGCTTTGTGAGCCGATGGATTCCCTTTGTGGTTTGAAATCCAATTGAGCTGAGTTTCCCGAAAGCATCTTCAGAAAACATCTGACTTTGTTACTCATTTGCAGCCAGAGAATGGAAGACAGAACAACCTGGGCCTATTGGTCACCTGAGCGGGCCTGGAGTAGGTGTGCATCCAGCTCTGGGCCATGGGATGTTTTAGGAACAACGACCATAGCTCTGGCCCAGTCAGGCAGGGATGCCCTGTGGGCTGTGTTTCCCCCGGGCTGAGTCTGGAAACAACTATGATGCAGTGGATTTCTAACAAAAGAGGTTGCATTGATTAACCGGCAAGCCCTCCTTGGAAATCCCAGGTTTTGTGGTGGAGGTTGGGGTTACGTAGGGCTTGGGGAGTCCCTGGGGTCTATAGGTGCCCCCTGCTCAGACTTCTCTAGTTCAGGGTCATCTCTATGTAGCTCAGGGCTGTTTTTAAATTTATTTTTATTTCTTATTTTTTAAAAAGATTCTATTTATTTATTTGACAGAGAGAGAGCAGGCACAATTAGGGGGAGCAGCAGGCGGAGGGAGAAGCAGGCTTCCCTTTGAGCAGGGAGCCTGATGCGGGGCTCAGTCCCAGGACCTCAGGATCATGACCAGAGCCAAAGGCAGACGCTTAGCGACTGAGCCACTCAGGCGCCTCCTGAACTGATTTTATAAATAGCTTTATTGGGATGTAACTGATGCAGAGTAAATGGCACATATTCAAAGTGTGCCATTTGATAAACTCTGATCTATGGGGACATTGTTGAAATTATCACCAAAATCTCACTCATCACCCCGAAAAGCTCCCCTGTGCCCCTTGGTCGCCCAGCACCCTCCAGCCATCTCCTGGCAACTTTTGATCTGTTTCCGTCACTAGAGAAGAGCTTGCATTTTCTACACTTTATATAAATGGGAGGGTTTGTGCCCATTTTGTCTCGCTTCCCTCTGCAGTGTAATTGTTTGGAAATTCACCCACGTTCTAGGAATAGTTTGTTCCTTTTTTTGCTGAGACCCTCTGGTGCTCTCTGCTGGGTCTCTTCCATTCACCTGGGGAGGGGCGTGCGGGTTGTTTCCAGTTCGGGTTAAAGCTTAGAGGTACATGCCCGCGCAAGTGTGTGTGTGTGTGTGTGTGTGTGTGTGTGTGTGTGTGTGTACATTGGCTTTCATTTCTCCTGGGGAAATACTCAAGAACGGAATGGCTGGGTCATGTCGTAGGTGTAAATTTAACTTTAAAGAAACTGCCAGACCTTTACAAAGCGGCTGTTCCATTTTGCCCTCCCAGCGGCAGGGCACGAGGGCGCGGGGTCCTCCACCTCCTCCCCAGCACTGGATCTGCTCAGCTTTTTAAAATTGGGCTCATTCAAACAGGCACCCGGGGACATCGCTCTGTGGTTTCCCCTGGTGTTTCTCTAACGACAAAGGAGGCTGAGCCTCTTGCCATGTGCTTGTTTGCCATCGGACTTTCTTCTTTGGCCAAGTGTCTTGTTTTCAGCTTTTGCCTGCGCTGAAAATTTAATTCTATGCTATTTTTGACCTCAGACAGGTGGCTGCCGGGGGATGGAGACTCCTCCAGCAATGTGGCCACTTCGCTCCCTGCTGGCCACGAGCCTTCCACATTGCTCTTGCCTGCCCACCCTGCCTCGACCCTCTCCGTGGACCCTTCGGGGACAGAGAGGATTGGTCTCCTCACTCTGGATCTTTCTTCCCAGCCTTGTGTTCCAGGATCCTCCGACCTCGGCTCTCATTCCAGCTCTGCCTCTCAGATACTAGGTATCCATGGGATACTGAAGAAGTTGCTGTCCCCTCTCTGGGCTTTAGGTGCCGCTTGGAACACGGAGAGATGACGTTGGGTCATTCCTTGGAAACTTCCTGGCTTTGTCACTTACCAGCTATGACCTTGGGCAAGTTACTTAACCTCTCTGTGCCATCGTTTTCTGCCTGAACGTGGCAGTGACGGTCTGGTAGCACCTGGCTCACAGGGTTGCCACGAGAACCACGAGAAATGATACACAGGGAGCCCTTAGAACACAGCCGGCACGTAGTAAGTGCTCAGTAAAACCCAGCTCTTCTTCGGCAGTCTAAGATTGACCCAACGGCCCAGCTACAGAGTTCATTCCAAGCCCAAGCTTTTGTGCAGGGCATTCCTCTTCAAGAAGCTCCCCTATACTTTTGGCCAATCCTTTGCTCAAAATACAGGGCAATGTTCACCTCCTCCGTGGAGCCAGCCGTGATTAACTCCAAACTCTTGTCCAAACTTGAGCTCGCGTGGCCCAGACTCCATTTCCTGGGCCTTTGTTTGGCTTTGTCTCTCTGTAGCTTTGTTTTAATGCAATTGTCATCTTGATGTCCGGCCTCCTTCGAGGCTGAGGCTGGCAAATGCAGAAGCTTGGTTTCTTGCATCTAACTGGGGCTCCCTGAAGGCAAAGGCTCAGTCCTTCCCATTCGGCTTGGAGCTCTTGCTGCAAAGGGGGCATGCCAGCATACTTGGCCCAGGCCAGTTCCTGTGTTGGTCAGAGGGTTTGCATATTCTGTTCCTGTGTCAGTGTCCTGGGGCCACAGAGGAGACCCCAACCAGAGCTTTACTCATGTCTTAGCTCCGCCCTCTGCAAGAGCAGCTCAGCGCAACTCCCTCAGGGCTCCCAAAGCGACCCCGGCCAACCCTGGGAGTGAAGGCAGCTTTGACAGAAGGCCATGGAGATGGCGATTAAATGTTTTCCAATGCCAGGAACAAACCCTGTATTGACTGGAGGCCAGGAGAATGAGATCTCTCCGGAAGAGAAAATGCTCTCCCCGGGGTCTCTAAACGGGTCAATATGTCTCTGGGAGGCAGGGCTACAGGGAAGCTGCACGGGTGGCCTGGGGAGCAGTGGTGGGCTTCTCCAAGACCCCAGGGCCCCTGCTCAGCTTGCCATGGGCCTGGCGGTGGAGGGCAGGCAGCGTCCTGGGCCCCTGCCTCTTTGGAGAGAGAAGCATCATGGCCACGGATAGCAGGGTATAGACTAATGTGGGCAGCACTGTTTTGGGGGGCCAGGTGTGGGTTGACATTTTGCCAATGTCAGAGGACAATTGGCCAGATGTGGGTTGACATTTTGACAATTGTCATAGGACAAGAGGCGAATCCCAGGGACAAGCTGGGATTCCTTGGGAGTGTCAGGCTGAAACATTATTATGGGAAAGGACCTTAGTGAAAGTTCTATGATGTTCTGCTACTTACCAGCTGTGTGACTTTGGACAAGTCACCAAACCTCTCTGAGCTTGTTTCCTCGTCTATAAGATGGGAATAACACTAGTGGTGACTTTAAAGAGTTGATGTGGGGAATAATACATGTTACTAGTATTGTAATTTTTTTATTATATAATTTCTTATTATACAGATGAAGAGACTGAGGCTCAGAGAGGGGCAGTAACCTGCTCACATTGGCTCAGAGAGTCAAGCATTGCTCACAGGTCTCCTGATGAGAGCGCCACAGGAGTAAGGGTAGCCTGATGTAGTGAGAGCGCACAGCCTCGGAGTCCAGGTGCAAATCCTGACTTCGCCAAGCTGTGTGGCGAAGTGTCAAGAGTAACTTGACATCTGTGACATTATTTCTCTGATTTGGAAATGGGGTGGGGGGAGGAATCCTGAGAACCAAACTGCAGAGTACGGGGATGAAAAGGAAAGAGACCAAATGCCCTGACAGTGCTGGGGATGCGGGTGGAAGAGAGCCTGGAGCTGGAGACAAGGACCACAAAGGAAGGAGTCCACACAGGCAGAAATCCCACCCCGCCCTTGAGCAGTGAGGCAGGTTCCAAGGTGCGGTCTCAGGACTCATGGGAGAGACTCAAGGATCTTGCCAGTGCTGGTCATTCTGCCCAGGGCACTCTTTCCTTCACTCTTTCCCTAGTTGACTTTTGCTCTTCCTTCAGATCTCAGCTCCATCACCACCACTTCCAGGAAGCCCTCTCTGACTTCCCTTCTCAGGCCAAATCCTCTTATTGTGGGTTTTCTAGTGTATCTAGTGTGTCCTACTTCTTTCCAGCAAGCCGGTTTTATAGTTTAGTAACATCGTCGTCATAATTTTTTCACTTATTTTTGCGATTCTTCCGTTAGTGTTTGGCTCTGTCACTTGGCCGGGAGTTTGATGAGGACAGGGGCAATGTCTGATTTCCTTGTCTCCCTCATTGACTGACTCTCTGAAGGAGGCGATCAGCTCTTGAATGTGCAGTGCTGCCCAAAATTCAAGTTGGGGGGCAATTTTACAAGGCATACAAATAAAAGTTTGGAAATTTTGTATATTATTATATTATGAGGGGCCCCTGGGGGGCTCAGTTGGTCAAGCATCTGACTCTTGATTTCAGCTCAGGTTGTGATCTTGGGGTCTTGGGCTCCCTGCTCAGCATGGAGTCTGCTTGTCTCCCCCTCTCTCTGCCCCTCCTTCCGGCTCACTCTTTCTGTCTCTCAAATAAGTAAATCTTAAAAAAAGAAAGATAAAGTTTATCATTCAAAAACACAATGGCACATCGGACCTGAGATTTCCTAGGAATCTCGTCTGCTTAGGATGAAGCCAAGTAAAACAGTGAGCTGATGTAAAGAACAATGTACGGAGTCAATGAGAGTTTGGGTGGCAGGCAGATGTAGTAAAGACTCAAGGCAGCTTGGAAACATCTGAGTCTGAGTTTAGAAGCCCAGTGCATGTCCTAAACCTGCTTGTGTAGCCAGCGACAGGGCTGAGAAAGGACACGAGGTGGCGCCAAGACCCCACCTGTCACAGGTGTGGGCTGACTCTTGTCTTCTTCAGCCCTGGATGCCCATGTCCCCGAGGAAGTCACTCCAGGGGAGGGGGCTCCACTGCCCGCCTTGGGGCCACCTGAGGTGGGAGCAGAGCCTTATCAGACCCTGGGGGTGGGGGTGGGGACGGCCCTAGCCACTTGGTCCCCAGCACTGCAGGCATCCCCCTGTTGCTCTCCACAGGGGCCTGGATGGATAATCCTGTGCTTGGGAGCTAGTGGGAGCCTTGGGGGGACGAGCAGCCCAGACCGGGTAAGAAGGGAAGCCTGCAGTGTGATGTAATGGGCTGTGGTTGGAGACACGGGAGGCTCAAGTCTGGATCTGCTAGTTACCGGCTGTGTGACCTTGGGCAAGTTACTTAACCTTTCTGTGCTTTGCTTTCCTTGCCTCTACGTCAGGGAAAAGAATACAGTGTACTGCCCATAAAATCACCGCGCAGATTAAGTGAACAGATAGGGCTTGGCACCATGCCTGACGTGGAGAAAGGACTCAGCCACGTCTGGGTGCACGGGGAGCATTTGCCGAGTGAATGTGTGATGGTGTGTTGTCAGGGCGGGGTCACATCTGGGGGGCCTGCGTTGGCGCACACACTTCGTGCTGCGTGTTTCTCCCTTTCCATCCGTGCGGCCAGGGCTTGGGACCGTGTGTGGCTCCGCGGGCAGAGGTAGGGATGCTGAGTTGGGCACGGAGGGTGATGCCCTTCAGTGCTCTGACCTTTAGTTTGTCCGTCCATCAGTGTCACACGGGGGCTGTGATTCTAACCTTCTGGGGATGCCATGACGCTCCCAGATCGCCCTGGGCACCTGGTGGGTATCTCCAGGTATAGTCTTCCCTCCCTGGTACTCTCCGCCAGGGGCTTCCCGGGACAGGGAGGCAGGGATGGGAAGTGAGGGCAGAGACAGGCGACAGAGAGGGAAAAGGCACAGGAGTCCAGTCCTGCCCCAGCTCGGGTGTACCTCCCGCAGCCTGTTGCTTCTTCCCCCAGGAAAGCCCATTCATTCTCAGCTAAAGGAGGCGGGGACGTGTGGCCGTGACCACGGCATTTTTATGAGTTTATAAACTGCTGAGGACACGGCTGCTCTGAGCTCTGGGCCATTAATGGGCCATCAATTCATGCTCCAGCTCGCTTTATGGGGTGCTGGGCAGCCAGGTGTCGGCCCCCTTAACCACCCTCCGCCCAAGGCCCCGTGAGTATCTCTCGTGGTGTCCGGACACCAGCAGCGCCACTCCCCATGAATCGACACGGGGTTGCCATGTCCCTGAGTTTTCAGTCTCAGTCGAGCCCACTCTAAAATGGGAATAATCATGCCCCCTGCAGAGTGGCAGCGAGCCCGCTCTAAAATGGGAATAATCATGCCCCCCTGCAGAGTGGCAGCGAAGCTGGAATCAAGCCCTACCCCATCTGCCGGGCATTCGAGTCAGTGCCCTACCTTTCAAAGGCCTCTCTCCACCTCCGCGGGGACCACGCCTTTTCTGCCGCCACCGTCTTGCTGCCCGCAATGCCAGGCAGCCTCCTCACATTGCTCTCCCTGCTTCCTCCAAGTCCACTCTCCACGCAGCAGCCAGAAGGAGCTTTTTTGAAATGTGAGTCACATCCTGGTACAGCTCCGCTCAGCACCCTGAGCGGCCCCAACATGGAGCCAAAGCCCTTACAAGGCCCTGTCTCCTGCTACTTCCTCCCTGTCCCACGTACTCTGGCCTTTTCACTGTTCTGGAACATGGCAGCTCCTTCCTGCCTCAGGACCTTTGCACGGGTCACACCTTCTCCATGTATTTGCTGCATTCATCCCCTCACTGCCTCTAAGTCTTTGCTGAACGTCACCTTCCCATAAAGCCCACCTTGACTGCTTTATTAAAAATGGAAATTCTCCTAACAATATCCATCCTCTTTTCCCATTTGGTTTTCCTTTTTTCCATAGCACTTGCCACCTACTATATAATGTACTTATTACTATTATCTTTTTATTATTTGTTCTATTGTTATTATCTTAATTTCCTTCTTTGAAAATCAACTCCACAAGGTGAGGGATCTTTGTTTTTGTCACCGCTCTCTCCCTAGTGCTCAGCGGAGTGCTCGGCACGTAGTAGGTGCTCGAGAAACACTTGTTGAACACGCACATGGTGAGTCCCTAGCGCTGTGCCTGAGACACAAGTGGTAGCAGTTGTCATTTTGAGTCCTGGGAGATGAAATGATTTCGAGTGAAGCTGTGGTGCCTGATTCTCTGAGGTCGTGTCCTGTGATGACAGGTGCCTGTGCAGGGGCCTATCAGGCAAAGGCAACAGTGATCATCAAGAGCCACTTTCAGTGATCAAAAGAGGTCCATTTCCCAGTGGCCCCTGAATGACAGGCCACCCCTTCTGTACAGCCTGTTATCAGTTTAGAGTTGGGAACAGAGGGGAAAGCAAGGTCCAGAGAGTTTGGGAGGCTCATGAGTGGCTGAGGGCATCAGACCCAGCCTATCAGCCTTGGAGCTGGAGGGCAGGCTGAGTTCATGGAGTCCTGAGACCAGCCCCACTGTTCAGTCCGCACCAGACTCGGCCCCGGATGCTGGTGCCCAGGGGTGTGGAGGAGGGTCCTCAGCAGGGGCTGCATACACTTGGGGATATAGCCATTATATGGGGCACAGAAAGGCTAGGTGACTCGCCTGTAGTCACAGGCCTGGGAATTAGAGGGGTCTGCTTTCTTCTAGGCTTCTCTGATTTTAAGGCTGTTCTCTCCTACTTCTTTGTGTGTGGGAATCAGCCCAGTACATGTTCCCTGGGGGTGTTCCTGAAATACATGTGAAGGACCAATAACTGGAGAATGTGGGCTGGTCACGTGTGGCTTCACTTTTGTGCAGGGCCTGACAGGAAGGCACGTGGGGCCAAGAGGCCAGAGGCACCTTTTGGAGGCCCAAGGGCTCTGGTTAGCTGAGATGTGGGAAAGGAAGCCCAGGAGTGAGGAGCCTGGCTTCTGTCTCCAGCTGTTCCGGGAGCTTTACCCAGAAGTGAAGTATGTGTTGGGGAAGACCCACACATCTGTCCTGGTCCTTATGAAGGGAGCTGGAGAGAGTGAGGATATAGCTCTGTGCCCCTCGTCCCCTCCACTGAGTGCCCAGCCCACTTCAGAAGGCACAGTTTTTCCTGGCTGTGAGAGGTCCCACCAGTTTTCTGGGGACACACAGCAGAATGCTGCCGAGAGTAGTAATTATGTTGATGGTGATGGTGATGGCGATGCTGACAATGATAATGATGGAGATAATAGTGAAGATACTGATGGTGATCATGATGATGAGGAAGATGGTGATGATTTGGAGATGACGGTGATGATGATGGAGATGATGATATGATGGAGATGAGAGAAATGATGGAGATGATGATGAAGCTGATGGTGATGATGATGGTGATGGAGATGATGATGGAGCTGATGGTGATGGTG
>CM053606.1:10990109-11031988 GCA_028646535.1 Procyon lotor | reverse complement strand
GTCAGGGGCACGTTCTCCACAGCTACAGCTCATTCTGACCCAAGGTGGCCTTCTCCAACTTGCCAGCCCTCCTGGGCTGGGAGGTTTTAGCTCCAAATGATTCTCGGATGGCTCTGAAAATCGGCTTCACTCTTCTTGGAGAACGGGGATATGCGACCGCAAAGGAGCAAGGTCCAGCCCCTAGGGTCGCTCCTAAAATATAGGACACATGATGTGGCTTGGGGGTAGAGACCCTCGACACTGGTCCCCGACAGGCCTGGGTCCACATTTCTAGGTCCGTCTCTGAACCCTGCTTCCCGGGTATAAAGTACACACGCTGTTTCATCGGTGTGGCATGAAGATTGGGTGAGGTGACGCATGGAACACTTAGCACACGCCTGGCACATAGTAAGTGATCAATAAAGGACCACTTTTTTTTTTTTTTAAAGGACCACTTTTACCTTCACTTTTGTTTGGCTGCCACCATTACCTTAATCGGTTTTATTTGCGGAAGGAGATTTTACTTTAAAAGTGTTTTTTGATTATGGAGAATTTTGCAATTTCATGGAAATGGACAGGCTGTGCAAAGAGCCTCCGTGCTCCCGGGCCCCCAGCCCCGCCCACCACCAACCCCTGACCAGTCCGGCTCCACCGACGTCCCCATTCACTCCAATCCCTTATTCATGTAAAGCCAATCTCAAGCATCCTGTTATTCATTCATAAATACCTCGCCACTATCATTGTTAATGATGCACAAGGCAATGCTCATAGAGTAATGAGCTCCATCCGGGAAGTACTCATGGGTGACTGGCTTCCTCTGGTTCGGGAGCACGCAGGGAACCTCCGATACCAGGATAAATGCTGCCCCGGACCCCCCGGAACTCCTGCTGGGAGGGGGGTGCCCAGGAGTGGGGAACCCATACCAACAACTCTGAACAGCCCATTGAGTAAGATCTTCCACCTCCTTATGGATAAAGAGAAGCTTATGTTCTGGAACTGTGGTATCGGGAGGTGGCAAGTTTCAGAGAAGCTTTACACGTTTGTTAAGAAAAAACAAAACTCTGGGGGTGCCTTGGTGGTATTTTGCATTGAGCATCCGACCTTTGGTTTTGGCTCAGGTCACAGTCTCAGGGTCGTGGAACTGAGCCCCGCATCAGGCTCCGTGGTCTGATGTGCGGAGTCTGCTTGGGATTTTCTCCCTCCTCCTCCCTCTGCCTCTCCCACGCGTGTGCACGCTCTCTCCCTAAAGTAAATCAATAGATCTTAAAACAAACAAACAAACAAACAATGAACCATGAGTTCCAGGGAGCGTGGGGCGGAGGGAAGGCGTGGGGTATGAGTTCAGAGGGGGCATGCACTAGGTTGCAGTTCTAACCCAGCGCCCATGGGTCCTGTGGCTTGGAGCAGGGGGCACCCCCTCTTTGGCCTCAGTTTCCTCCTCTGCCAAGCTCCCAGCCCTGGGAAGGGCCGACGGGCTCTGTCCCCCGAGTGGTGCTGGGAGAATCGGTTGGTATTCACGGCCAGGCTGCCGGCTGTGACTTTAGGCAGAACAGCTGACCTGGCAAATTAAGTTGTAGCCAAACGAAAGGGAAGATGTGTCTTATGCGGCCAATTACCCCATAGATGGTTTGGGACATGGTTTGTGTAATTAAATCTATAACCAATTGTGGATCTATCGCTGCGGATGTTGCTGCTGTCGTTGGAGCCCGGTATCAAAGTCAGGGAGGAGGTGGGTCACTAGGCTATAGTCCGCCCTGGGCAGCCTGGCGCAGCACCCGGGACTCCTAGCTGAGTTCCCGAGGGCAAGTCCCTGCGCCTCTCTGGGCCTCGGTTTCCCCAGATAATCCCCGCCAAGCTTCCTCACGGGGCTGTGTAGGTTACCCCCAGGCATCCCCTAGAGAGCCCCGAGGGTTGATCTAACTCAATCATTCACCCAACAAGGATTTATTGGGTGCCCACTGTGCTTGGTGCTGCGCACACTGCTGGCTCCTCGGTACCATGTTGAGAAGACAGATGGAGCTCTTGACCTCATGGAGCTTTCAGTCCAGGGAGGAAGGTAGGCATTACTTGGATTAGTTCCAGGGGGAGGAGGCCTTGGAGCAGCTGCAAAACAGGCCCATTTAACTTAGTCTGTGGCCGTGACGCATCCCCACTCTCACCCCCCACCAAGGATCAGCGGCAGTGAGCCAATGAGAGGAGCTGGGGGTAGTGATGGGGAGTAGCATGTGCAAAGGCCCTGAGGCAAGAGAAAGCCTGGCTGAAGGGAGTTCCATGGATAGACAGCAAGTGGGGGAGTGACTCAGGATGAGCCTGGGAGAGGGATGCTGACCTTCTCAGCGGGGCCTCGGAAACCCTATTAGGGGGCTCAGGGAGCCCCCGACCTGGGAAGGAGCACGAGTAGAATTTGTTTCCATCACACTCCTGTAACTGCTCATGGGAAATGGGTTGGGCTGGGGCAGGAGGGGAAGCAGGTGAGCAGTTGGGGTGGAGGAGTCTTTGCATTGCCTGAGCCACTGCTGATGGTGGCTTGGGTGGACAGGTGGTTCCAGAACGTTCTGAGGCGGAGGTGGCAGGGCCAGCTGGGGGCTTGGGCAGCACATGCAAAGGACATGGGGGCATCTAGCACAATGGGGTCTCTGGACAGAGCGCTGAGTGGGGGGTAGCATCCTCAAGGCGGGGAAGCTGAGGGTGGGGGAGGAGGAGACTGTGCACCAGTCTGGATCTCCATGGCGTCCAAGCCAGCGAAGAAGGTTGCGGGCACGGGGCGTGGGGTTCAGAAGAGGCAAGAGGTAGGGATGGAAGCCTGGAGTCATCAGTAAGCAGGTGGCATAAAGCCACGCGTGTGGGTGAAATCACCTAAGGGGAAAATGTAGCTCAGAAGACGTTCCTGACCCGGTCCTGAAGGCAGAGGACCCTCCTGTCACAGAAGCCCAGGGAAGAGTGTCTCAGGGGAAGGGAGCTGGGGACAATGGACACACGAGGGCACCTACTGGACTTGGCAATGTGGGGGCCGCCACCCAGAGGGGGTGCCTGGGGGAGCCAGGGTCCCAGTGAGACACTGGCCTGCAGCGTGTGTGTGTGTGTGTGTGTGTGTGTGTGTGTGTAGGTGTGGGGGGCGCTTTCTCCTTTGCAGGAGGGACCAGAGCAGGGGAAATGCCCCCGGCCGGAGGAGAGCTGGTGGAGAGAAGATGCAGAGTTTGGATCTGACGCTTCTGTTTCTCTGGCATAAGGGGCGAGGCCGCCAGCTGGCAGAGGGCAGGGAGAGGGAGCCGGACAGAAGATGGAGGACAGAAAATACGAAAGGTCTTTGGGGAGGAGGAGACATTCTTCAGATGAAATAAGGTGTGCGTTTTGGGGGTAGCTGATTTCCGGGGGTGTGCCCCTGCCGTGTTGACCTCATCCCGCAAAGACCACCCCGACCTGTGCCTGGAGCAGCCACGCCTTGGCTTTCAGACTTTTCCCTACGCAGCAAATCTTGCATTTAAACTTCTTTAAATAAAACACGACGTGGAGCCTCAACACAGTTGCTGACAGACACAGGGCTGTTCTGATGGCAGAAGCTGCCGGCCAGACTTGGCCCCTTCCTCGGGGTGACCCCGCAGCACCCCCGGGAGGTCTGGGGCTCCTTTGGACCCGGCGCGAGCCCACTGGTGTAGGAGCCGACTGTGGGCTGGGGCAAAGCTCTGGACCTTGATTTCCTTGTCTGTGAAATGGGGACCATATTACGAGAGCAGAGGTAGAAGCCTGGACCATAAGATGTGTGTGTGTGTGTGTGTGTGTGTGTGTGTGTGAATCCTACTCAAAGTTCCACCATTTTATGAAGTTGCACAGCATTGTGTTTTGGTTCTCTACTTGGGGGTCACTCATTTGCTATCTCAGACTGTTCACCAGAATCCGGATTTAAGCCTGGTCTGACTCAAAAGCCTGTGCTGGGTAGATGAGGCCAAGTGTTCGTGTCTATCCCGGTCCAGCGACCCATGGAGCTCGCGCCAGAGCCGTCTGCAGGGACAGGTGGACGGGAGCGGGCACCAAGGGTGGATTTGTGCTGCTTGACAGCAGCCTCCTGTTGGCTGCCTGCAGGAATGGAGACCGGGTGGGTAGACCAGTTGCCTGGCGTTTTCTGTCCCCTGCCCTCCCTCCACGGAGCGTTGTGCAGGAATAGGGCTAGGAGGAGAGTCCAGTGGCTGACTTAGCCACGAAAAGGATGCGACTGTC
This sequence comes from Procyon lotor, assembly GCA_028646535.1. Lineage (NCBI taxonomy): Eukaryota > Metazoa > Chordata > Mammalia > Carnivora > Procyonidae > Procyon > Procyon lotor. Next base: position 11,027,794 of record CM053606.1, on the reverse strand, counting down.
TCTCTCCACGCAGGCTTGGCCCGAGATGGGCGTTTCTTGGCGACCATGCGGTGGTAGAGACATGCAACATTGGGCTTTGGAGCCCAACAGACCTTGGTTCTTGGCTTGACTGCTTCCAAGCTGTGTGAGCATCTATAGACCTCCGTGCCCGTCTGTAAAAGGACAACAATCGCAGTACTGATGCCGGCAGGCAGGGTCCGAGGACCCAGAGGGTTCCCGCACGACCAGTCAAGAGGGTCCTTGGCTGCATGCAGGATGGAAATCAAATGTGATCCAGCAGGAGGTGAAAGCAGAGGTTATTGAGGGTGCACAGAGGGAGCAGGTGCAGCATGTTGGGAGACCCAGAAAGGAAAGGAGAAAGCCTCATCTTCGCTCAGGGTCGGGGGGTGTTTACTGAAGACGGCGGTCTGGTGTCGATGACCTCACAGGCATCCAGGAACCGGTTAGAACAAAGATGAGGGCCCAGGTGTTATTCCGTGGAGCCCAGGAGCCTTGGTGTGGAGATGCCTAGTCCTGGTGACCCGCAGTGTGCACGTGATGGTTTTGTCCGGTCGTTCTCACTGGTCCTTCCTTATGTGTGACCCGTTCTAGAGAAATCACGAACTCCTTGTCCCTTGCAAGGAGGACACACACTGTTTATGTTCCGAGGCATGCGTCCAGTGGGGGTGCAGGTCCCAGCTCAAGGAGAGGCAGGAAAAAGAGCAAAAAGCAGGTTTGTATGGAGCCTCTCAGTTTCCCTGGCTCATCAGCTCAGTGACTCTTGTAGGGATTCGAAGCAGGTGGGAAAACAAAAGTTGCCTCTTACACCCCTGAAGTCAGCTGTGGCTACTTCTGCTTCCTCTAGGGAAGGAGGGGGACACGGTTCATGGCTGGGGGAGAATAAATCTCCGCACTGAGGCTTTCCCTTTATGGAGCTGGCAGGCCAAGAGCCAAGCCAAGAATTCCAAGTCCAAGGACATCTCAGAGTTTTGGAAACATTTCAGAGTTTCTCGTGGGGCTCTGGGCGGCTAAGAGCCAAGAGTGGTGGTGGTAGTGGGTGGGGGACAGCAGGTATGAAGCAGAGCACTTGAGTGAGTTTGGGTTTGTAAAGACAGGCTTGAGGGACTCCTGGGAAAGGCTGGGAAGAGGCTCGAGCAGGTGGCTCCTAGGGCTTGAAGGCCAGTGAATAAGAGAGGGGAAGGGGGGAGAGGCGGAGAAGCCAGTGGGAGGGTTGTCGGTGAGAATTGGCACTCTAGAAGGATTTCACAACAGAGGTGCCTTATTTTCCATTTCAGGGCAGGGCAATGGTCCTCCACTACCACTCCCCCAAACTTTCAGCGCATCGGATACCCACGTGTGTCTTGTCCCAGAAGAGCCGAGGAGGAACCAAGGCAAAGGAGCCACACTATCCCCCAGTTGGGCTGGCACGAGACAAGGAGGAGGGAAGGACCACATGAGAGGCCACTTAGGCGAGATGGAGATTTTCCCATCTTGGGGACTCCGAGAGAGAGGAAGTGCCCGCCTGTGGCTGGAGCCACTTGATTTGAATACGAAAGGACAGGCAAATCCATAAAGCCGGAAGACTTGGCAACACCATTCATTCCTTCCCGGACATCTACTGCACGCCTAGTACATGCCTCATGTGCTGCCAGGTGCACCGGAGAACAAGGTGAGCAAAACAGAGGTGGCAGGTGTCCAGGCAGGCAACCAGGGCGACACACGCAAAGCTCAGCACAGTGTCTTTTTCAGAGGCTGGGAGCCCATCCTGGGAGGAGTGGTGGCCGTGGGGTTGTGTTAATTCCATGGACAAATGTGATGACGGATCAGGCACTTGGGGGTCACGGGTTCCATGCTAATTGCATCTGTGTTTCTCCAGCCGGGGGTATCGGCTGAGATGCGATTAACACCGAGAGCTGGGTTGGAGCTGTCACTTTTCCAGCTGGCTGGCCTCGTCCCGCTTACGAGGACAGCGTGACTCTGGACTTTGCACATTTCTCTTCCAATAAAAACACCTGGAAAGTGTATGGCACTTTTCTTCTCACCGCGCACATGATTTGACAGGTTTCAAGATCAAATTTCACCATCTACTCCCCCGGGAGGTGAGAATGGAGCCGACTGCTGTGTTCCGGAAAAATACAGCGGGACAGAGAAGACCAGCCGGAGTGTGCCTGGGGCCACTATTCCTTGAATTCCTCCTCCGGGGAGCCTAGCCTCTTCGTTGGTCCCCCAAGGGGGGAAGCCGGGGTTCAAACCTCAGCTCTACCTCTTAGCGGTGTGTGCTCTCTGCCAAGACCCATTGCCTCTCTGAGCCACGATGCCTTTGTCTGTCTGCTGAGTCTGATGTGGGGCTTTATCTGGAGGGTGTGGGATCCACGAGCCGTGCTCAGGAAGTAGCACGCTGCCAAGCACCAAGTCGGTTCGGTTAGGAGCGGCCTGGGCTGGAAGCTCATCGGTGCCATCCGGAAACACTCCCAGCGCCTCCTTCTGGGCACGTGTAGGACTGCGGGTCCAACCCATCATGGTTGGGTGGAGCCGGGGACTGCATCCAGCTAGCGAGTCAGGGAGGGACCTGGGTATCATGACTGTCCCTATGAGAGTCTCCCAGGACTTCTCGCCCTTTGCTGGAATGACTCAGGCAGCCTGGTTTTGGAAGAGAAGGAGGACAAAGGGCAGACCCCAAGAGGACCCGCCACAAACGAGTTAAATAGGTAAGAAATGAGAACTGAGTGTCGTGGCCCGAATCCCCTGACAATTTGGGGATTGTTTGTTAATGCAGCAAACAGAGCTTTTCCTGCCTGATGCAGAGAATTGCTTCCTGGCTCAGGACCTGTTTCCTTATCTGCAAGATGAGAGATGGGGCTACATGGTTGATCTCCTCCAAGTTCCCTCCATCCCAAAGAGAATGAAGGGAGTGTTGTCCTCACCCACCCAGGGGCCCCTGCTTCATTCTGGAGCCTCCACACCCTCCAAGCCAATGTGCTTTCTGTAGTGCAGCAGCGCTCAGAGGAGGGGGCGAGGGTGGTCCCACAGCCATTTCAAGTTCAGCAGGCCCAGAACAAAAGTCTTCCTCCCACTTGCCCTTGCCTCTGGCTTCCCTCACTCAGAGGGGCCCCAAGACCCAGCCAGGCGCCCAGAAGAGAACCGTTGGCTATCATGCTGGGCTTTTCTATTCCCCACCCCAGACCCTTTCCCTTCTACCCCTAATATCTCTCATGTCCGTCCTTCCTCTCCCCCTGCCTCCTGCAACAGCTACAACCTGACTGTTCTCTCCACCAGTCATGCCAACCCACTCCCATCCACACGGACCCCTGCTGCCTCTGCAGGGAAGTCCTCCTGGAAGGCAGCTTGGACTCATCACTCCCTTCTGCCCTCAAAACTCACCAAGCAACTTGTAGTTCTCCAAACACTCCTCATCAGCTGGGATAAAATCCCATGGGGTTTATCCCGGGCCTGCCTGGGAAATTCTTATTCCACCGTTCAAAATACAGCTCAAATGCCACTTCCTATGGACAGCCTCCTCTGATGTCCCCAGGCTCTCTGAGTGCTATGTTCATGCCTCAGTTATAAAACTAGGGGCCCAGCGGACCAGCACTGCTGGCCTGTGAGCTAGTGGACACAGGGACTATGTCATTCTGGTTTTCTCTAGGGATTACTGGCCCAGGGCCTGGCCCTTGGGGTTCAGCTAATGATTCTCTCACTTGCCCACTGGCCCACGGACCTGCTCTTGCAACCCAGTGTTTGAGGCTTTGGGAATGCAGCTGTTAATATGATGCCTGATTCCTATTGGCAAAAGGAGGGGTCTGCAATAAATAAATCATAAAACAAGTACACAAGATAATTTTAGGCAGAAAGCAAGCACCATTAAACCTGGAGGTACAGAAGAGGAGCTGCTTGAAACCGAATGTCAGGGAAGGTCTTTTTAAAGAGGTAGCATTTGAGGGGGAACCTAAGTGATGAGGGGAGCCCTTCATGTGGGCATGTGGAGGGAAAAGTGTTCCAGCCAGTGGGAACAGTATTGCAAGGGCCCTGAGGAGAGTAGAGCTCAGTGCTTACTAGATGGATGGATGGATGGATGGATGGATGGATGGATGGATGGATGGATGGATAGATGGATGGGTGGTTGGTTGGGTAGATGGGTAGATGAGTGGATGGATGGATGGATGAGTGGATGGATGGGTGGATGGATGGATGGATGGGTGGTACCTGCTCTCTCTTCTTTCTCCTGATGTCTAGATGCTGAATTGGTCAGGTGGCCAAAGCCAGTGGTCCCCACCTTCCAAGATGATAGTCTTGTCTCAGAGAAGGTGCCAGAACCTGCCACTGCCTGTTTATAGCCGGAGAGGTCAGGAGCTGCTGCTGGCTCCTGGAAGCCCCTCATGGTCAGTGCAAGGTGTGCAACACAGGCTACCAGTCCCCCAAGAAGACACAAGGGTGCATCTCCTGGAGCCAAGGCTCCATGGATGCTACTGGCACCTGCTTTTTAGCAAACCTCTCTGTTTGTTAATCCTTTGTGAATTTCTCATTTAGACCCATCTGCAGCCGGAGGGCATGCCCTTGACCAGACCAAACACTGGCGAGACCCCCGCATCTTCCCTTCCCATCCCCTCCCCCTCACGGTTTTCTGTCTTTGGAGCTCTTTGCAGGAGCTAGCACCATTAATTTGGCATTTCAGCCTCCCTGGCGAATCCCTACCACATACATACACACATATATTTTTCATCTCCTGGAATGGCTCTAACGAGGACGTGCCAATTAGCGAGTCAGAGGGCAGGCGTGGGACTCACCACCAGCCAGCCTGCAGAGCGGCAGCGGCCCGCTCTCCCCATCTCCACCCAGGGAGGCCATGCTGCTGTGCACATTGGCTCCGGCTGGGACCGAATGTCCACCCCAGGCCTTCCTCCCTTGCTCTCCGGCCCGCAATCCACCTGGGACCAGTGACTTTCCCAGGGAAAGAAGAGAGACTGCCGGCACGCTGCTATCCGGTGGAGGTTTCTATAGCGAGAGATCATGGCTGTTTGGGGGTCAGGTGTGGATGCTGGAATCCACGGCCGCTGGGCCATGCTCTGTGCTGGGAGTCAGGTGATGGCCGAGGCCCTGGAACCAGACTGAGCTCTGCGGTGTGGCTCCGAGCATTTGTCTGCTGGGTGCCTCGGTCTCCTCATCCGGAAAAGGGGTGAACGAGGCTAGTGCCCGCCTGCTGAGTTGTTGTCAGGGGGGAGAATTGCAAAGCCACCTGTCAAGTTCCTGGTGTGTAGAAGACGCTCAACGAACTTGACATTATCTTAGTGAATTAGCACAGCCGCCCAACGCCAGCGCCAGGATAGAGTAAGGGGAGATGGAGGCTTGCAGAAGTGAGGTGACTGGCAAGGCACAGGACCTATTGCACACCCTCATCTGACCTGACTCGGGGGGCTCAGATCCGCACACTCAGAGGAGCCGAGGGAAGGGAGCTCTGGCTCCACAGACGGATGGAGCGAAGCGGACCCAGATATCCTGGAGACAGCTTCTCCATGTGCTGGGGGGTTCTGCCCCACCTGCATCCCCCTGGTCCTCAAGGGGCCCCACGGATCCTCTGCAGAGGTGAATGAGGCCCCTCAGGAAAGATGATGGCGGGCGGGGGGCGGGGGGAGGACATCCTCTCCGTTCTGGGCCCAGCAGGTGTCAGAGCTGCCTGAGCGGAGTCCCGGTAAATATTCCCAGAATGAATGTCAGACCCAGGTCTCCTGCGTGGGGATACCTGTGGAGGCCCCCTTGCAAAGCTCTGGAATACACAGCTTCTCTCCAAGGTGGGGCTCTTCTAGTAGAGTGCCGGTAGGATGTTTAACAACCAGCTTTTCAGGAAAGAACAAAAGACAACTGATTTGTAGCATTTGCTGATTTCCACTGTGTTAACATCGATCAGGGCTGGCCTCAAGCTACTATAGAACCGGGGAGATGCACATCAGCAACTCTCGGGAGCAGGTGCGGACCATCTCCGGCGCACCCCGATGCTTCTCCCTGGCCCTCTGGTGCTCTGAGCCAGCGCCCCACCCCGCCCTCCCTTCCCCTTCTCCTGCATCCAGCCCTGCACTCCTGGCTCATGGAAGCCAGTATTGTACCACATCTCCCAGAGCGTCTGGCCTTGGGGCCCCGCCCATGATGGCATTTGGGGCTGGCAGCAATTGGACACGTGGAAGGTGGATTGTTCCAGAGATGATACATTTTGGTACTTTTTTTTTTTTTTTAAGGTTACAGATGTGCTTTGAGAATCTAAAAATGATCAAGCTTCCAACCAGGGAAATCTACCAGTGCACATTCTTGGATGCCGAAAGCAACCAAAGGACACTCTCAGGGTCTTGGGGGGTGGGTGGCGAGGAGATGAGGGATGAGTCTCACGTGAAGTCAGGGTGGCTGGTTAGGGTCTCTGGACAGCATTTTCATTTTCAAAGCTCTCTCCCCACCTTCACTGGACATTTACGGCACAGCCGGTCCTCGGGAGCGGCGCTAGCCTGACTGCCTGATCGTCCTCATTCTCAGACCAGGAATTGGAGGTCCAGAGAGGGGGGATACCACTCAAGAGCCTTGTGTTAATAATAGTACCACAGCTGCTGTCTTTCAAGCATCTCCTATAGGCCAGGTGGTTCTACTGTTCTTCTCTGATTCTCACGACTATTAGTCCACAATTGTTTACTGAGCACTTACTACGTGCCAGGCACTGTTCTAGGCACCTGTGTGCCTCGGGGGACAAAATAAGGAAACCAGCTCCCCCAGGACTTACATCCAAAGGAAACAGAGATATACAATTTGCCCCATTAATCTGCTGGAGAAATTTGAGATGCTTTGCCTAGAAATGCAACTTAACGTGGGGGCTCCGGCTCTGATGCGGCCGCTGCTGGGTGTTAGAGGCTTGTGACACCTACATGGTGAAGTCTGTTATGTGGCAGGTGTTTTAATAAATATTTCTCACCTTTCCAACTCTGCAAAGCCAGTGTGTTAGTTTCCCGTGGCTGAGTCACCACAATTTGGTGGCATAAACTGCGGCAATGGATAGCTCATAGTTTTGGAGGCTGAGGTGCGAAACTGGTATCCTTAGGTCCAAATCTGGGGGTCAGCAGGGCTGTGCCGTCTCCAGAGGCTCCAAGGAGACTCTCCCAGCTCTGGGGCTGGCCGGCACTCCTTGGCTTGTGGCCACATGGCTCCCGTCCCCAGGCCAGCTCTATCCTCCCAACACCTTCCCTCTGTGTGTCAGACCTCCCTCCGGCTCGCTCTTAGGAGGACACGTGTGATGGTATCTAGGGCCCACCCGGATCCCCCAGGATCATCCGCCCCATCTCAAGATCCTTCACTTAATCCCACCGGCGAAGACCCTTTTCTGTCTGGCCACATAAGGTGGCATTTGCAGCTTCTGGGGGAAATCTCTTAGGGGTGCATTTCTCAGCCTACCGTAGCTGGGGACCAGATCCCGCCCTTTTCTAGAGGAAGGTAGCTCACCTGTTAAATGTCCCACAGCGGGGACGTGGCACATCTGGAATTCAAACCCCGGTCTTCATGTTCTCTGCCCACCCCCCGCCCCCACGGAGCAGGTGCATGATCTGTAGTTGAGGGACCCGAGGCTCCGTAGCTGGCGTGACTGGTCCAGGTCCTGGGCCACCGCGAGCTTCCCATGCCCTGAGCTCTTCCCAAGGGGGGCCCCTCTGATCCACGCTCAGCCAAGCCCCTGGACTCTGAGCTGGTCCCGGGGTCTGTTTGCCATCAGCGAACACGCAGACAGAGCGGGGAGGCTGGGGTAGGGGTGTGGTGGGGGGACGAGTGAGAACCGCCTTCTGTTTCTGTAGTTACCAGATTTTAGCTTTCAAACCAAGTCAGTCTGGAGGCTAATTTTCTGTGGCTTCCAGTTGTTCAGCTCCATTTATTGTGCCTGACACTGTGAAAGCTTTCACTATTGATTCTGGGCTAGATTAACTTTTCCCCCGCTCCCCCAGCCCCAGCCCCAGCCCCGGCTCTCCAGCAGTTTTTGGTCCAGCAATTAGGCATCGGCGGGGACAATGCGGGGTGGCTGTGGCTGCCTTTCATTTGCCGTCCTAGTAAATACAACTCATTCTCCCTCCCAGAGCGCCCGCCGCACTCGGGAAAAGGAGAACCCCGCCTAAATGACTCCTCTCTCCTGCCCGACACTCTGCCGCTGGGCTGATCAATACCGTCTACCACCCCGCGGGGCTCCCCGGGGACTCCCAGCCTCGCTAATTGGCTCGGCTGGTGGAGGAGCGTGCGCACGGGTGTGAATATAGGTGTCCCTGTGTGTGACTGTGTGGCTGTGGCTGTGTGTGTGTGTGTCAGTCCCTGTGTGTGTGTGTCTCTGAGTGTGTCCCTGTGTCTGAGTATGTATATTGTGTACTCATGTGTGTGTGTGTCTGTGTCTCTGTGTGTTCCTTTGTGTGTCTGTGAGCATGCCTGGCTGTGAGTGTGTGTCTTTCCCTCTGTGTGTGAGCATGTGAGTCCATATGTGTGAGTGTGTCTCTGTGTGTGTTCCTGTGTGTGAGTGTGCATGTGTGAGAGTGTCTGGGGAGGGCACGGAGGATCCCTGGCTTCTCCACTATGCTCCCCGCCCCCTCCCCTGGTGTCCAGGGGCGGGAGGGCCCCCCCTCAGCATGGCTCCGACTGGGAGGGTCTCTGGTTTCGGAAAAGGCCTTGAGGTGCAGGGATGGTGATTTGTGGCTCCTCCAGATTCAAACTGTCACCAAGTGAAGGGTCAAGTAGAGGCATTTCAAGATCGTGGTTAAGTCTACAGAAGTGAAGTCAGACCGATTTTCTGATCCCGGCTCTTTCACCAACTTGCTGTGTGGCCTTGGGCAAGTCACTTAGCCTCCGGAAGCCTTAATCTTCATCTGTGGAGCCAGCCTAGCGCCCCAGCCCTAGCAGGCCGGCATCAGGGTCCAGCGAGATGACCTCCGTGAGCAGCAGCCAGGCTCCCGGTCCTCGGGGGAGCCGCCGTGGGGGGCCGTGAGGGCTGCCACTTCCCAGGAGGGGCCCCGGGTCTCCCCCAGGCCCACAGGAGCTGCTCCTTGCCCCCCGAGACGGTGGTGAGGCTTCTTCCTCTTTCCCTCCTGCTGCGGGGGGCTGTGAGGTTGGCCTTGCGGGGGCAGGAGCGGGGAAGCAGCAGGAGGCAGCGCCAGCACCTGGAACGCAGGCTGAGAACGTGGCCTCTGCCGGCTGCGCACCGAGGCGTCCAGAGCCATCTCGTCTCCCACGGTACCTGATCCTGAGCCGGTCGGCAGCATGGGGTGGCTCGGCCTGGTGGCCGTGTAGCAGGTGCAATGGAGGGGGTACTTTGGTGCTCGGGCTGTGCTACCCCAGCCCGGAGGCCGGGAGTCCATGCTGTCAGGGGGTTGGTTTCTCTGAGGTCTCTCTCCACATTCCGCGTGTGGATGGCCGCCTTCTCCCTGTGTCCTCACGTGGCCGTCCTTCTGTGCGGGTCTCTGTCCTCATCTCCTCTTCCTATGGAGACACTGGTTCTGTTGGATTCACGCCGACCCTAATGGCCTCATTGGAACTTAATCCCTTCTTTAAAGACCCCATCTCCAAATCCAGTCACATTCTTAGGTACTGGGGGTTAGGACTGTAACATACGAATTTGGGGGGGATGCAATCCAGCCCATGACGGAGGGGATGAGCGCCCGGGAGGCTCTAAGGAGGCGGAGAGAAAATCGCACGTGGGAGAGGATGAGTCCTGAGCTCAGATCATAATGGGGAGGAGGGAGAAGGGGGAGAAGGCAAGCCAATGGAGTTCCTTATCCTGAGTCCCGCCCGAATCCCGTTTTGTGGGATTCAGAGAAAGGCCATCCCAATAGCAATGGCTTCCATGTACGGAGCGCTCACAATGACCCAGGCACTGTGCTAGGAGCCTGACCTGCGCTGTCCCATTTCTTCCCACTGGACCTGACCGGAGACGGATTCTGACCATCTCTGTGTCATAACGAGGACATGGGGGCACCGAGAGGGTAAGCCACCTGCCCAAGGTCACACCGTTAGGGAAGCAGCAGAGAGAGCTTCACACCCAGGCCTGGATCTGACCCCTCAGGAGGACAGCGTGTTTTAGCACAGAGTGGGCTGACGATGACGGCTGTCGCTGCTTTGTGTATTTACTGCCCTCAAGAGCCCGTGGGCAGCCTGGAGTCCGGCCCACAGTAAGTGCCAAATGAGTGTGTGTTGAGTGAGCAAAGGAAGATAAGGAACTGCACCCTTGCTTCAAAGAGGAGCAGAGCAGAGGTCAGCGGCTTGGCCGTGGCCGCACGCCCAGAGCCCAGGGCCTGGTGGGGACTCACCCCCTGCTTGGGGCCGGTGCTCCGCTGAGCTCTCTGTGGCAGGGAACGGAGGGGAGGTGACTTACCCAGGGTCCCAGTGCGGGGTGTGACTCTCCAGGGTCGCCCAGTTAGGGAGGGGGTGGTGTGGGCCTCAAGCCGGGAGGGTCCGTCTCTGCAGGAGGCAAACTTAACCTTAGCTGCTCAGCATACTTCCTTCTGGAAGAGGCCTCCCTGCTGGCTTGGGGCTCCTGCCGGGTCTCCAGGGTGGAGGCCCCTCCCCAGGGCACATCCCATCAGGAGCTTAGGACCTGGACTGGCAGGTGCCCTAGAATGCAGCTGAGGGCTTGAGGGTCCACAGGCTGTTGGATTTTCCCTCCCTGGGAGGGCACTCCCAGTGTAGAGCCTCATTGCACCGTCTCGGGGTCCTGGCCTGGGCTCCTCTAGCCTGAGGATGCTGGCCACGAAGGGATGGAGGCGGGGGAGGGAGAGAGGAGGGGGCAGCGTATTTCACACTGAGTCGGGCCCCTGTGGGTTGGATATTATACGGCTGGGGTTCCTCTCTTCCGCAGCCCCGTCGTATGGAGCCTGGCATGCTACCTAGCACGTAGCAGCTGCTTATGAAATATTGGGCACCTACAAAACGAGAAGGCTGAAGATTGCACCCTCGTTTTAAAGAGGAAGACAGCGATATGCCAAAAGACAGGGAGCCTTACCGGGGCCCTGCGGCACCGCAGCAGGGATGGAAGGCCGTCAGGAGGAGGACACTGAGAGACTCTGGAAACTGGAAGAGGGAAATCAAGTCAGGAGGAGGGCTGGCCATTTCTCCCCCCCCTGCCCCCCCTGCCCTCCCCATGGAGGTCTCCTAGCCAGGTCCCTGGGCAGGCCGCTCCTGGAGCAGGGTGAAGACTCGGGTGCCAATGGGCTCCAGGGTCCCGGGATGGGCAAAGCTTCCGAGGGTGTCAGCCACATGCCGGCTCGGCGACTGGGCTCCAGGCAGCGAATCCTCCCGGGGCCCTGCTCGGTGTCGGCCTGGCTCTGCCGCTCTTATTAGGGGTGACTTAATGACAGCAGGGCCCCATGCTCCGAGCAAGATAATGAGGCCTCCCAGGGGCTGTTCAGGAAAACAGAACACAGAGCAAAAAATAATTCCGGGAATATTAGGCCAATATATCAAAGCGCGGCAAGAGCCCAGCGGGCACAGGGAGGCCGATGGGGGCCACTCTGCCTCCTCCGAGGGAAGCGAAGGCTCTGGGGTTGGTGCAACAGGGCTCGATGTGGCCAGGAGCCGCCCCCATGAGGGCTGGTGTGACCAGAGGGGCAGCAACCAGGGGCTTTCTGGGTCCAGAGACCCCCGCTGACCCTGGGGACCGAGGGCAGGAAGGGAGGGATGGGTGTTGAGGCCAGTGTACATTCAGCCCCACTGTACTCGTAGCTGCAGAAGTAAGACAGGGAAGAGTGACAGCTCCGGCCCCCCCAGTTCCCACTGGGCGCGAGAGGACCCCACCCGGGAGCTGGAGAGAAGAAGTGGCCACCCCATCTTGCCTCTGCCCTCCCAAAACCCCTCCCTCTCAGCTCACCCCTGCCTCGTCCTCTCCCCCGTTGCAAGCTCGGAGGTGTGGAATCCCCTCCAGCGAGGGTCACCGACCGTCCCCGCCTGGGACTGGGGTTCCCATGACAATTCCAAAAGCCGGGCTAAAAGCTCTGGCTCTGAGGGACTGTCTCCCCTTCCCCTGTCTCCCCACAGCGCACCCCCTGGCTGCCCCCACCCTTGCAGCCCTCATTACTCCAGATTCGAATTCTTCGTTTTAGCATTGGTTCAGTGTTAGACGGTGGGCTTCTGTCTTCGTCCTGTAATCATCTCCAGCACCCTGCGTGGGGCCGGGCATAACCAGCTGAAGTCCGACTAAATGTCAGGTTTGCCGGGACACCTGGGTGGCTCATATGGTTAAGTCTCTGCCTTCAGCTCAGGTCATGATTCCAGGATCCTGGGATCGAGCCCCGCATCGGGCTCTTCCTTGTCCGGTGAGGAGCCTGCTTCCCCATCTGCTCGTGCTCGCTCTCTCTCTCTCTGACAAATAAAATCTTCTAAAAAAAAAAAAATAAATGTCAGGTCTGCCTGCCTAACAATGAATGAGGGAGAGAAGGAGGGAATGAATGAGGGAGGAAGCTAAGCCCTTTATAGCCCCATAGTTTGGAAGAACAGAAAGTTCCGTATACTGTTCAGTGATACTTTTTTTCTTCTCATTGCCAATGCCTTGGGATTTTCTGCCCCTAGGCTCTTGGTGTGGAGTCCTGGGGTCTTGGAGTAGAGTCCTGGAGACAGGTAACCTCGAGGCCAAAGGGGGCCCTCAGGGACTCTCAGCACACTGCGTGAAGGGCAGGGGGTCTGGGCCCTGGGAAAAGCCTCTGTCAGCAGCCCATTCCCAGATCCCAGGGTCAGAGGTCATCCTGCTCATTTGCCAGTTCTATAGACGGACACACGGAGGCCCGCCCTGGGCCCGGGGCTGCCCGGCCTGCACCCTCCCTGGGCTGCCCCCCTGGTCTGGGGGCCATGCCCCTGGGCACGGTCAGACCCACCCTCTGAGGACGGGAGCCTATCTTGCTACTGGTCTCAGTCCTCTCCGGCTTAGAAGCCGCCTCCAAACTGTGGGGCCTGGTGGCTGTCCCCCTCCCACGTCTGTCCGCTTCTGTCCCCACAGTGACATGACTCCTTTCCAAGCCCCAGCAGACCTCTGCAGCTTGTCGGGTCCCCAGCATTGAGTCTGCTTTTCAGGGAGCCTGGGGCAGCTCAGGTTCACCCTTGTGTCCATCTGTCCATCCATCCTTCAATGAGTATTTATTGTCAGCTAGTACGCGCTGGACCCTGGAGGGACAGAGATCAACTCCCAGTCTGGTGAGGAGGGTACCAGTGCTGACAAATCCCAACACACGGAGACAATGGTGGGGGGGGTCTGGGCAGAGGTCGGGGCCACCTGAGGCTGGCCGAGGGCACTGGGCTCCAAGCAGGGACCTGCTCCCTGCCCCTGCCTCATCCCTGCTGCCGCTGGCTTCTCCCTAGAGCTGGAGCCAGAGCAGGGCAGGGCTCTTTCTGCTGAGTGACTGTCATGCATTCAGTCCATGTGTCCTCCCTGCTTCCCGCACTGAAACAGTGCCCTGCGGGTGTCACAGGAAAGTGAGCATTTATTGAGCACTTACTGTGAGCGGGCAGGAAATGCCCGGCACTCTGTCTCCGGTAATGCTCGGACTGCAAGATTCACAGAATATCATCCTACAGAGGAGAAAGCTGAAGCTCATGGGGGAGATATTGTCGTCCCCCCCGCCCCAATGCCACCACGTTGATTGCATCCTCACTGGCTGAACTGGAAGAAGAAGCAGGTGTGAGGATCAGTCTCTACCAAGCTCTTCCCATGGGCTCTGCTTGTCCACTAAGGGCTCGGATGAACCCCCTCCTCCAGGCCACCCCAAACCAGAGACAGGTCAGAATGTGCTGAGTCTGCTGTCATGCTTTGGACACTGTGTCCAGTCAGGACACACTTGTTCCACTGGTGAGCACTGGGATCCTCTCTGTGTGTGCCAGGCATGTCCCAGGGGACACTCACCTGACTAGGGGCACAGCCTCTGCCCTCAGGCAGGCTCAGGTAAGATTTTTTGGGGATGAGCTTGGGTTCCCAGCTGTTCTTTTCCATTTATGAACAATTCTTGATCACCGTAGGTAGTATGACTTAAGCACTTTTAATTGGCATCATTACTAATCTTGTTTAATACCTAGCCTGTGGTTGACATCCTTTTCCCTGAAGCAGCAGCCATTGAAAGAGAGTTTTTTTTTTAAAGATTTTATTTGTTCATTTGACATAGAGAAAGAGATCACAGGTAGGCAGAGAGGCAGGCAGAGGGAAAGGGGGAAGCAGGCTCCCTGCTGAGCAGAGAGCCCTATGTGGGGCTTGATCTCAGGACCCTGAGATCATGACTTGAGCCGAAGGCAGAGGCTCAGCCCACTGAGCCAACCAGGTGCCCCGAAAGAGAGGTTTTAATTACTTATTGGATCAGGTAAGATTGCATTCAGATGCAAGAGACAGAAAACCCAACAAACAGGGGTTTATTTTTCACAACGAATGTGGAGTCCAGAATTAAGCAGTCCAGGTGCAGCTGAAGGAAGTTGTCGAGAGTGCAGCCTTGTTCTGTTTTTCTGCTCTGCCATCCACGTGGCTTTCATCTTCTCAGTTGCAAGATGGCTGCTGCACCACCAGACATTGCATCCACATCCCAGGCAGGGAGAATCAGGATGGGCAGTGCCTATATCAGGAAAGGAAAAACATTCCTATAAATCCCCAGATGGCTTCTATTTGCATCTCCAGGGCCATAATTGTGTCTCATGTCCACTCTGGGCTGCAAAAAGGCTGGAGAATTAACTTGTCCTGAAGAAAATTAGTGCTCTGAGGGGAAAAGGGAAGAAAAGAATGGATATTGGATGGATGGCTCAAAGTGTCCTCCTTCGCTTAAACAGCAGAATTAAAAAGTGCAACTATTAGCCTAACATCTGGCAGCAGAGTCCCCTTAGGGGAAGAAAACAATCCTTGTTTTGGAAGATACTTTGATCATCTTCTGAGAGTGGAAAATAAGACTCAGAGAGCAACGAGGTGTCTGGAAATAGCAGATAGCTACACTAGCAGCCGATGATTTGGGAATGTGGAGGTGTGGAAAAGTTGAGAAGAGAAGAAAACAGGAAGAGGGAGAAGGGGAGGCAACTCACTGCGAAATTAAAGCTGTGGAAGAAAGCTGTTGACCACGGTTTTTTTTTAAGAACAGAATTTCTGGCATCTAAATATAAGCCATTTGAGATCCTATGATAGGAAAACCTCAGATACCTCCTGTAGTCCTTCGGAGAAGTCTGTTACATCCCCAAAGCCTTGTCAGCTATCCGGAGGGCATCAGGGCAAGAGCTGGCTTTCAGATCTGGGAAGGCAACAGTGTGGGAGGAAAGATGGGGGCCAGGAGGAAGGATTAGACAAGCAAGACGCTGGTCTGCAAAGGGACCTGGAGTTCACACAAATCCTGGACCTTCTGGGAACGTGGAATGGGGCGGGGGGCTGTGTATCAGTTACCGACCACTGCGTAACATGCCATCTCCAAACGAGGTGACTCCAAACAACAAAAATCATTCATTTTCCAGCTTTTCTATCCACCTTGGAAGTGACATTATTTTCATTTTCAGCAGAGACAGGGCGAGAGGTTGGGGCTGAGCACGGGGTTGGCTTTCTAGATTCTCCCAAGGCAGGTGTTTGTAATCTCTCTCTCTCTCTCTCTCTCTTTGCAGGATTATGAAGTCACACTGAATTCCTGGAACATCAGAGCCTCCAATATCCAAACTTGAGAGCAAAAACAAGTTCTGGAGCCAAATATAAATACATTTTAATTATCTGCACCACTGCTCCCTCCCATTAGTGTGGAAATCAAGAGCCGAGTGTACAGTATTTACAATAATAATCACAGACATGACACTTTTTTTTTTTTACTTTGAAAACAACTCTCCATTTATCCCTGCATTTGGGAGGGCTTGGGCTAATTCGGGTAGCCTCTTCATTTTTCTGGACAATAAGTGGAAATTCATGGCAGAAAGTTTGCTGGAGGTGGGGAAGGGAAGAGGTGGAGACAGGCTTTGAAGGTGGGTCACCTGAGTGTCTTCCCTATGAAAGGGAGGAGCAGTCTCTTGAGGACTGGAACTGAGGGTCATGGGGCTGGGGGAGGGTGTGTCACCAGACTTGCACTCAGCGGACCGATGCACTTTCTAGCTGGCAAATCTTGAGCAAAGCGCTTGGCCTCGCTGAGCCTCCGATGCCCTGACAGCAATGGGAACAGGATTGTGTCTCTTGTAGGAATGTTGTGCCGCCTGCTGTGATGTCCCATGTGACAGTGCCCAGTGTGCACCTGGTGTGTGGTGGGCCTGGAATACTGCTTTCCTGCCCTCACTCCTCCCAGCAGCCCGGACAGGCAAGGCCTGTCCTCTGCATGGCCTCAGGGACTGTTCCTCTTCGCAGTTCCTGCTTCCGTGGGAGCAGCAGGAAGAGAAGGAAGGGACAAGAGGCAGGGGCCTGGAGCTTCCTTAAGTGAGACATTAGCAAGTAGGCTGCATGGCTCAGGAGCACCATGGTGATGGAACCGGGGGCTTTCTGGTAACCCTTTGCTGTCTCTTGCTTAATTGTTCCAGGGGCTATGCTGAGGAGACTCAAGCTCTGAGTAGGGTCCCTTCCAGGAGTTGGGGACAAGGGGATGAGCCCAGATCTGCTGTGGCCTCAGAGCAAGAGGGGTAGGCTGGCCAGGCTGGGGATGTTCTCCTTTTGCTGGCCCTCCAATGACCTCAGCCGTGTTGGGCTTCGTGTTTTTTGTGGGGGTCAACTTTCTCCCCTAAGAAAAGGTTGAGAGTGGGGATGGGCTAGCTGTGTGGCCTTGGGCAAATTACTTAACTTCTTCAGTTCATTGCCTGTGAACCTCATATTAGGTTCTTGCAGCTGCTGTAACAAATCACCACAGGGTCTGTGGCTTGGTAAAAGCATACCTTTAGTCTCTTAATTTTGGGACCAGAATTCCAAAATCAGTGCCTCCTCTGGAGGCTCAAGGGAAGAATCTTCCAGCTCCAGGGACTACAGGTACCCCTTGGCTTGTGGCCACATGGCTCTAGTCCCAAGGCCATTACCACCATCCTTACACCGCCTTCCTGCTGTGTGTCAGACCTCCCTCCAGCTCGCTCTTATGAGGACACTTGTGATGGCGTTTAGGGCCCACCTGGATAACCCAGGATAATCCCCCCCCTCTCCAAGTCCTTAACTTAATCACATCTGCAAAGATCCTTTCCCAAATATATACATATATATATAACACTCAGGTTCCAGGGATTAAGGTCTGATATCCTTGGGAGACACTATTCAGCCACTATAATCCTATAAACCATCATTCCACAATATTGAACAGTCTCAGGAGTTCAAGCGAAGACTCCAAGGCCAGCCTGCTGGGCTTCCATCAACTGGTATACAGACCTCAAAGGGGGAGGGAAGGGTGCTAGGAAAGCCTGAGCAAGATTTGACCAGTGGAGGGAGGTCAGGGAAGCTCCCTGGAGGTGGTGATTGCTGGGACATCAGGAGGATGAACAAGAGTTGACTGGGCAGAATGGTGGGATGAGTGTCCTGGGCAGAGGAGACAGCCTGGCCAGGTAAAGGAATGGAGAGGTGGCCCGTAAGGGTGGGGAAGAGCCGGGTAGGGTGGGATTCAAGAGGCAGCTGGGGAAGCGGGAGGTAAGCAGGGGCAATTTTCATTCTCTGCCCTGAGGAATGCAAGCTCCATCTTCAGAGCAAAAGGAACCCAGTGGGATTGACATGCTCTGGCGTATTTGGGGTCTTGATGCAATGGTTCTGGCTACAGAATGAAGGATACGCTGGAGGAACCAGCCATGAGGAGCTGGGATGGGGTGGTCCACACAAGATGAGATGGCCCACCACGGAAGGGAGGAGAAGGTGGAGTACAGAGAGATGAAGGCTTCAGGAGCTTCTGAGGAGGTAAGACTGGTGGACTTGTCGGGCCCACCAGGGCGAACTGTCAGGTTCCTGCCTGAACAACGAGAGGGTGCTGTCAATGCTTGAGGCAGGAAACATAGGGAGAGGACTCCATGGGCGATGGAGGAGATTGCTGAGAGCATTATCTCGAAAACACTGAGTTTGAAGTGTCTTTGAGACACCCAAGTACCTAAGAACTTCTGAAAGAGTCTAGGCTTCAAGGAGATGTGGCTGGAGATGCAAACCTCACAGAGGGAGAATTGGACTAGGTAGATGTAGAGTGTTTTGTACAATGCTCATCACTTACGAGGGATTCAAAAGAGAGTAGCCCCACCCTTCTTAGGAGTAAGAACTTCCAGGAGCCTGAAGAAATTTACATCGCTGGCCAGGGGATGGCCCATTTGGGCCTTGGGGACCACTGTCTATCCATGCTCAGAGACAAGCAGGACTGCTGTCAGGGGTGGGGGACTGCGAGGACCAATGGTGAGGGCGGAGACTCAACTAAGCTGGCTCAGGTGTGACCCCATTGGAGCTCAAGGGGAAAGAGAAGCCCAAGGGCTGGGTTTGTAGGGCTCAGAAGGGTGAGGTTCCACCCATCCCCTCTACCTCAGGAAGAGTGGCCTGGGACAGGGCCAACCTAAATCAGTCTTTTCAGCAGCATCAGGACCTAATTTTCGGATTGTCATTATCCAGCTGAGGATATGGGGTTATGCTTGGGCCAGATCAGGTTGAGTTTGGGCTTCCCCTGCACCCCCTAAGACCTTGGCCAAATCCAATGCATGCTTGATGAGTACCTCTCAGGAGCACTCAGAAACACTATGCCACTATTGCTTTGCTTCTCCTCCTCCATCTTCTCCTCTTCCTCTTCTTCCTCCTTCCCCTCCTCATCCTCCCCTTCCTTCATGATCCTCTTTCTTTGAACAACTTCTTTGTTTCTCCTTCATGAGCCCGGAAATCTAGTGGATGAGTACATTTGTCCTTCTTGCTTTGGCCACTAGGCAGCTCAATTCTAGGAAGCAACCCGACTCAAGCAGACTATATAAGACATAACATTTTATAACTTAATAAAACTCCTTTTTAAATTATATGTCCTACTCCCACTTCTCCTTTGTCCTGACTCCACATCTATTTCTTGTATCTGCTTATACGCATTTTGAAAACAGCCTCAAGCCTTTCTCCCCTGCCTTCTTTTTGTGGAATGAGATGGTATATATGAACAAACCAACAAAATCAATAGAACAAGCATTTGTGGATTGATTTGAAAATAGAATGTTTCTGTATTGCACTGGCATCAAAAAGGAGTTTGCTGTTTAGGGAGTTTTGTGCTTGGTCCTCCTGCAAGGGAAACAGTTGTCCCTTAATTGATCTGCTGAGTGGGTCTGGATTTTGGGCCAGTGCTGAGCAAATCAGCCAGATGTGGTTTGAGGACATACATTAAAAGATCCCATAAAGTACATACATAAATCGGACAAATACGTATGGATACCAGACCAGGTAGGGGTCAGGACCACGAGTGAAGAATGGGCAGAAATCCTGCCTGGTGGGTTGGATGGTTTCTGCTCTCCTAATTCACTGGGGTAAGTTTTATAGAGGCTGGGGCCAAGGTTCAGGCTGGGATTGGCATCAGGACTGAGTCTTTGGGGATTGGGTCTGGGGACTCAGCTGTCAGCCAGGATTTGGAGAGAGCTGACCATGCTTTCACACTGGCTGCATGATTGGAGTACTGCCACCCTGTCCAGGAGCTGTCTCAGTGGATGGATGCTTTCTCTGCTGATCTCGCTTATCTCACCATGATGGGCTGTCCCTGGGTGGGGCCTGCTATGGGGACCTGGTCCTTTGCACATACAGCCTGTAGTAGGGAGCACTCTACAGCATGGTACGGAGGTAGAGAGCCCAGAAGCCCGAACCAGATCCTGACTTTGTCATCTACTATCTTCTATAATCAGGGGCAGGTTCTTTAGCTCCTTTGTGCCTCAGTTTCCTCTCTGGAAAAATGGGGTTGGCAGGTATACCTGCCTGGTTGGGTTGTTTTTGAGTCCTGGTAAGTGACCTCCAGTAGTATTTAGAAAAGTGCTTGCCAAAAAAAAAAAAAAAAAAGAAAGAAAAGTGCTTGCCACTGTGTTTGCTGCTCTCATTATTATCCCTCCCACTACCTGACTGGTCTCTGTCCTTCTGCAGGTGCTCAGCGTCTCCCTGAAGCCTTCCCTGATCACCCCCTCCCCAAGCTGGGTAAGAGACCTCCCTTTGGGCTTCTGCAGCCAGTCTTACAAGCATCTGTCTTTGTTGGCTGCTTCTGCATCCTCCTGTAGACCTTCAGTCCTTTGGGGGCTGAGGTTGAATCTCTGTGTGTGTCAGGTGTGCAGCCCAGAGCTTGATGTAACAAGGTGCTAGGAAGGGATGGAGGATCTCACGGCATGGTCTGGGGACACAAGACACCAACAACAATAGAGAAGCAATACTGCCAAGAGCCAAGTGTACCACAGGACCACTCTGGCTCACACCATTGTAGTCATAGCCCCCTGGAGGTGCAGGATGGAGTGTCCCTCCCCTGAGGGGGTGGGTGGCGGGGCAGGAGTGGGACAACGCTGCCAGCTGCTCCTCTTGGTGAAAATACTTCCAAATCAAATTTCATCTGGATATGAAATTTGGTGAGCAAGTGGCATCTGCCATATGGAAACCGTGGGTAGGAAAGATGTTTTGAATGGAGTCTAAAGAGGCAGTTAGAGGTAGTGAGAGCTTGGGCTAGGGTTCAAGTCTATAACCTCCACGTGCCTCAGTTTCTTCAACTGAAGAACGGAGTTCATAGTAGTACCTCTCTGTTAGGGTTTTCATGAGTTAGTATTTGTAAAGCTCTGGCATAGTGCCAGGTGCATGGTAATCACTCAATAAATGACAGCTATTGTTATTGTTCTGTATTTTTAAAACATACATTGTTATATTTAATATATATTAGTATATATATTTGATATATATTGTAATATATCAATATATATTGTTCTACATATTTTTAAAGATTTATTTATTTATTTTAGAGAGAAAGAGACGGAGCGGAAGGGCAGAAGGAGAGAGGGAGAATCTTAAGCAGACTCTCTGCTGAGCGTGGAGCCCAATAAAGGGCTCAATCCCGGGACCCCGAGAGTGTGACTCGAGCTGAAGCCGACTGATTGAGCCACGCAGGCACCCCATCATTCTATATTTTTTCTTGGTGGCATCCAGAAGCAATCAGAGCTCTGAATGACAAAGACTCCTTTGGCCCTTTCTCCCCAGCAGGGAGATCTGAGCCATTTGTTGCAATGCCATGTGGAAAAGTGGTGATGAGCATGTGGGCATATCAGCCACACCCCCCCAGCCCCTTCTTCCCGCTGTCCTCATGCCATCATCATCTGTTCTCACCCACTGAATGGCAATGTGCCCTGTGCCTATTATGTGTTATCTTATTAAGTCTTCATGGCCACCTCGCAATGACAAAAGTGAAGTGCAGAGGGGCGAAGTGACTTGCCCAGGGTCACACAGCTTGAAAATGGTGGCATTCAAAGACCATTTGGTCTGGCTCCAAAGCCCACACTGTTTCCGCCAGGCTGTGCTGGTTCATCGCCTGCAACGGCGTGTGATACACAGCAGGCCCTTGGAGAAGAATGGATGTGTGTTGAGCGAACGGATTTACTGTGTTCGACACCGAGAATAGAAAGGGGGAGAGGATGTGGATCAGTGGCTCACAGTCCGGCAGGTTTGAATGCATTGGCCATTCAGATGCTCCCAGAGTCTGGAGACTGCACACTGTCGCGGTCGCTCACGTCAAAGCTATCACTGCCTTTTTTCTTTGATAGCAGAACTTCCCTGCTTGTCTAGTTCTGGCTAGTGAGATGGAAGGGGAAAGCTGAAAGCTGCTGGGGGAGGGAGCTTCCTCTTTGACAAGAGAAGAAAGCTCTGCTTCCCACCTGCCCCCACGCAGCTGCCTTTAACATGGTCCTAGAGGGTGGGGATGGGCTCTTGCCTGAGCTGTGTCTGCCCCCTTGTGATCCTGAGATCGAGGTCAAAGAATTGCAGCGGCTCCCTGTGCCCTGATCATCGGTAAACTCCTGACCCAATCCCACAGCACCTCACCTCCTGACTTTGGAGGAAATGTGAGGACTCATGAGAAGTACACCTCTGTGGGTTTCGGCCACTGTTAGTTGGGTATTGTGTTACTTGCAGCTGAAAGTATTCCCAATAGATACAGAAGCTAAGGAAGTGGGAAGAGCAGGGAACCTGCCACCGGAAGACCTGGCTGCATACTCAATTCTGTCATGCAACCAGCGTTTGGACCGGTTACTTAAGTGATGTGCATGTCAGTTTTGTGATATGTAAACTCTGGCTTGCGGCGAGGCTGCAGTGACACCAGCATGAATACCCCCTTGCTACACATAGAAGTGCCTTCTGGTTGTGCTCTGATGAGTATCTCCTAGGGACAGAGGTCCCCTCAAGTGTTTAAGGTGAAGCACATAAAGGTGCTCTTAAAAATGAGAGACTCATGAGCACCAGAGGTGGGGCCCTGCGCCCCCCCACCCCCAGGGCAGTTCTGAGACAGGAGCATCGTTAGCCAGAATCATTAGCCACGCAGGTGGCATGGCTGCACTGGAGCTTAGAGGAATCGAGGGCTTGGGTGGGAAGACAAAGTCAAGAGTCAACTTAGGAGAAATGTTAGGAGAGCAGAAATGAAAGGATTTGGAGGACAGTCAAGAAGGCCAGAAGCAGAACGATGTAAGGTCGAAGAAAGGAATAGGCAGTGGTTCTGAGTGTGGGCTCAGCGCAAGCAGCCGCGGTGTCTCCTGGGGAGTTGCTAGGAATGCGGGTTCTCCAGCCCCGCCCCAGTCCTACAGAGTCACAAACCCCAAAAGTGCTGTAATCTATTTTTTAACATGCCCCCAGGTGATTCTGATGCAAGCTGAAGTTTGAGACCAACTAGGTTGGTTTAAGACTTGGGCTGTGATCAATAGGTAGGTCCCCCCAGGTCCCCTGGGCCAAATACCTGGCCTTTTCTGGGGAAGAGCAGGGAGAGACTTAAGGAAGTCATAGCAGGATGTCTGTGGAGGGTGTGAAGTTATTTTACGGAATGGGATAACAGGAAGCCCTGACTTCTTTCTGTTATGTAGGAAGCTGAGCCCAGGGTTTGGGGATAGAATGCAAAGCAGTGAATGCTGATCCAGCTTTCTAAGAAAGAATAGGAAAAAAGAATGTGTGTGTGTGTGTGTGTGTGTGTGTGTGTGTATGTGCGTGCGCACACGCGCGTGTGCCTGTGTGAGTGTATAGAGGTAGCTGGAGAGACCCGCTGACATCCTGCCACAGCTTGAGGCAGCCCCTAATTAGGATCCATTTCTCTTTCTCCCCAGCTGCTGGCTCAGCTCAGCGGAAGTGACACACTGACAAGCAGCCGGCGTCTAGACCACGTCCCCCCTCTGCTTTAGGCATGGGCTCTACATGGGGCATCGATGCCAGCTGGGCAGGCTGTCCACTGATGGATGAAGCTGTAAGGAACATCCTGATTGAGGGCCGGCCCCCTGCCCCTGCCTGGCCCTGGAGTTCAGGAATGCCTGTGCCTCTGTTCTGGTGTGGGGAGCTCTCCCGGGAGCTCATTTAGCAGCCATGTGCTGGGAAGAGAGCAAGCTCCTAAATCTAACTGTTCTGGATGCCAGTTCCCGAGTGGGGAAGTCCCATTGGAAAGATGAGGAAGCAGCTCCATTTAGGCTGCAAATGGCTCCAATTAGCTTCCTTCTCTTTGTCTTCATTTATATTACATGAGGTACTAGAGGCAGCGAGGAGTATGGAGGGTGGGCAGAGGCACTTCTCTGGTTGCTGGGCCTTTGTTCCCTCTCCACCTCGCCTCTATCCTTATCCTTCCATGAGGATTGCTGTGTTCATTCCAATCCCGACTCCCCAACATCTTTCTCACCCCCCCAAGCTCTCCATCACTATGGCAACTGCATCAGTATCCACCCCAGTGACTGTTGTGATGCCTCCTGTGTGATCTCCTTGTGTCTCGTCCCCTGGGGCTGACTTCTCCATTAGGCACATTAGGCACAGTGCCTAGAGCTCACAATACATTTAAGGGGCCCATGAAGATACTTTGATTTTTTTCAACATTCAGAAGAAAAATGTAAAATTTAGGTCAAAGAAAATGTTTTAATATAAAATATGAAATAGAATTTTTATTATTTTTTATGGAAGAAGGAGCTCATGAAGGTGAGTGTGCCTAAGGCCCATGAAGTCATAATGTAGCCCTGCCTCCTTCACCCAATCCATCTTCTACTTGATGTTAGGCTTTAAAAATCCAAGCCTGGCCATGTCCCTTTGTTGCTTAGAGGGTGATGAATAGCATGACCCACAGCGATCCTATTATAGATTCTGGGCTTGTTGAACAGTAAATCAGAGGGGTCTGAATATGTCACACCCAACTCTTCCCAGTGGGGGTCTGCATCCAAGCTAAGCTTCACATAGGACTAGGGACTTTCTCCTCCTGGTTAGGGGGACTGAAACACCCCTGGGCACTGAGGTGTGTCCAAGCCACTGAACAATTGGCATTCCCAGGAAACTCCTATACACTGCTGCCTGCCCCCAATATCTGGTTACTGAATGGTCAGTTGTATCCCTCACTGATATGGTTGCTCCGAAGCTGACATTTCAAGAAGGGAGAGCGACAAGAGGGAGGGTCACTCCACTGGAATGGCAGATCCACCTTAACCGACTCCAAGTGGTGTGAAATTTCTTCTAAACTTTGATGCATGGCAGGCAGAAGCTGAAAGGCCCTGCCTTGCAGGACACTTTAATCCCAAGTCCCTAAGTCTGAGACCCTCAGCCTGTCTCACCAGTGTCTCTATGATCTGAACCTGGTGTCTCCTGCTTCCTTGCCCCCCTTCCTTGCCCATTTTGCTTATCATACCTGAATGCATAGGCTCCTCCAGGTTCCTGAACTCTTCTCCCTGCCTGGAATGGCCCTCCTCCACCTTTGTCTCTGATCCACACAGGGGAACTTGCATTCATCCATCAAAACGCCATTAAAGTATTACCTCATCATGGAAGGCTTTCTGGAGTCTCATCATAACCCTTGCTCCAAGATATATAAAAGAGAAGGAGTTCAAGAGAAATAGATTAATTTTAGCTTTTTCATTCTCTCCCTCTTCCCCACCTCAAGAAAGGACAAGCCAGTATATTTGTTTATTATTAAAAAGGAAAGATAGGATTGAGGGAGGGAAGAGACCCCCATCCACCTACCTCTCCAAATTCATGACCATCCACATTTGTCCTTTTTCATTTGCATCTTTTTGCAGAATAAGAACATTTAATGACTGATAAAGCTGAGTTCCTTTGTACTCTCCTCGCCCCAATTTCCTTCCTTATTCCTCAGAGGCAAGCATGATCACGAATTTGTTTTAGTCCTTGCTATTCATGTTTTAAATTCTTACTCTCTGAGTTTGCACTTACAAATGATATGTAGTGATTTTGGTCTGTTTAAGCATTTTGCATAAATGATACATTGTATTTAACATCCTGAAGTTCACTTGATTCACCCAGCACCATGTGTGAGAGTTCTATCTACACCAATACATGTCTAGTTGATTCATCTTCATAGTCTATCATAGGTATATAGTACATTAAAAAAAAATTGTTTCCCTATTGAAGATCATTTGGGTTGTTTCCTTTTGTTTGCAATTACAATCCATGCCATGCATGGGTTTTTCTAGGTCTAAATATACCTAGAAGTACAGGAGCTGGATCATGGAAGAGCTGCATATTTACCTTTCCTAGGTACTACAGAACTGTTTCCTGGGCTGATTGCCCCCATCACGGTCCCAATAGCATGAGAGATCCTGCATGGACAAGAATGGTGAGACTCAATTTTTTTCAGCCAGTGTGATCTTTATGCAATAGAACCAGTTTTTTTGTTTTAAATGTTATTTTCCAGATTATAATGAAGTTGCATTTTTTAAAAAGATTTTTTAAATTTATTTATTTAACTGAGAGACAACGAGAGAGGGAACACAAGCAGGGGGAGCGGGAGAGGGAGAAACAGACTCCCCACTGAGTACGGAGCCCGATGTGGGGCTTGATCCCAGGACCCTGAGATCATGACCTGAGCCCAAGGCAGACACCCAATGACTGAGCCACCCCAGGTGCCCTTTAAGTTGCATTTTTAATGAATTTATGTCAGCTCTTTGAGATTTCTTCTGTATTTCCTTTTTATATTTCTTTTGTATCTCCTTTTATTCCGTTTTTAAAATTAGGTTGTTTGCCTTTTTATTTTTATGTTACAGGAGTATTGTGTGTTCTGAATATTATTTCCATACGGTTGTGACTACCTTTTTAAAATGTGTGGTTTGTTCTTTAACTTTGTTTTGCCACGGTTTTGGTATACAGAAATTTGAGTATCTGATGTAGTTAAATATAAATTTTTTCTATCACAATTTGTATCTTTTGCTATTTGTTTGGGAAACCTTTCCCTAACTGTATCGTGAAAATATCCAACTATATTTCCTTATAGTAGTTTTAAAGTTTTGTTTTTGATCTGCCTGGTATTTATGTTTATGTATGGAATGGGGCAGGAATCCGATAAAAAAATATCCCCCATAGAGGTACCCATTTCCCAACACCATTTATTGAATAATCCTCTTTCCTTGCTGACGCCTATAGCCACCCCTGACATACACCAAGTCTTCATAAATACATGGAACTACTTCTGAGCTCTCTGGTCTGTTCCACTGAGAGATTTTTCTATCCTGCATCCCTCTCCTGCTATTTTAAATTCACATGGTTTTGTGGTCGGCCTTTATACCTGGTTGGGAAAGCTCCTTCTCCATGTTCTTTTATCTTGACTCTTCTTTGCCCTCAGCCATTTCATATTAATGTGAAACTCAGTTTGTCAAGCTTTGTGAAAAGCTCCATTGGGATTTGGATTGGAATTGCAATGAATTTATTGATTAACTCTAGGGAGAACTGACGTCTGTATAATACCGAACCTTCCCATGCATGAACATGTTATATTTCTTCATTTTTTTCACATCTTTTCTTATGTTCTTCAGTAACTTTTTCTAATTTTCTCCATAAAGGTCTCTTACGTCTTTTGTTAGATTTATTCTCAAGTAACAGAGTTTTTCCTGCTTTTATGACTGAGAACTTTCAGTTACATTTTCTAACTGATCATTGTAGGCTTATAAGAATGCTATGGAGTGTTGTATCCACAAATCTGCTGACTATCCTGCTGGTTCTAATTGTTTGTAGATTACCTTGGCTTTCCTAAACAATCATACCACCCACCAATAATTATTCCTGTCTTCCTTCCTATTTTTTATCTCATTTTTTTCTTGCTTTATATTGCTAGCTAGGATCTCTAGTACATTGCTGCTTAAACTGGTATAGCAAGCACACTTATTTTATTTTTCACTTTAGTTATAATATCTTTATAGTTTTGCAATTATATATGATATTTACTTTAGGGTAAATATCATAGACCATGAGTA
This sequence comes from Procyon lotor, assembly GCA_028646535.1. Classification (NCBI taxonomy): domain Eukaryota; kingdom Metazoa; phylum Chordata; class Mammalia; order Carnivora; family Procyonidae; genus Procyon; species Procyon lotor. The sequence continues at coordinate 11,000,500 of CM053606.1, read as the reverse complement.
GACCCATTTTATCAAGTTAAGAAATTGTCCTACTTCTAGCTTACTATTTTTAAATAGTTCTATTGTGATAAAATTAATACGCTTAAAATCCACCATTTATTTTATTTTTAAAGATTTTATTTATTTATTTATTATTTGACAGAGACAGATCACAAGTAGGCGAGAGGCAGGCAGAGAGAGGGGGAAGCAGGCTCCCCGCTAAGCAGAGAGCCCAAAGCGGGGCTTGATCTCAGGACCCTGAGATCATGACCCTAGCCGAAGGCAGAGGCTTAACCCATTGAGCCACCCAGGCGCCCCTAATTTATTTTTTAAAATAACTTTCTTTTTTAAAAAGTTTATTTATTTACTTTTTAGTAATCTCTGTGTCCAACATGGGGCTTGAACCCATGACCACGGATATTATCTGAATAGTGTTGCCATGAACATTTGTGTGCAAGCACTGTGTAAAAACATATATCTTCTCTGTTAATTTTCTGAGGAACTGCTGAACTGTTTTCCAAAATGCCCATACTAATTTACACTCCCACCAGCAGTGCATGAGGGCTCCAATGTCTCTACACCCAATACTTGTTATTGTCTTTTTTTAAAAAAAAATCACAGCCCTCCTAGTGAGTGGGAGGTGGTATCTCATAGTTCTGATTTGCATTTCCCTGATGACCAGTGACATTGAACAACTTTTTGTGTGTTTCTTGGCCACTTTATATCTGTTTGGGAGAAATGTCTATTCAAATCTTTTTCCCATTAAAAAAAATTGGTCATCTATCTTTTTATTTTTGTCTAGTCAGTGCCCTTTGTGTAGTTTGGATGTAAGTCCCTTGTTAGACATATGACTTGCAAATATTATCCCCCGGTTCTGAGGATTATCTTTTCATTTTCTGATGGTGTTTTTTTCATGTACAAAAGTTTTAATTTTGATAAGGTCCTTTCATCTACTTTTTATCTTGTTCTTTAGGCATAACATATAAGAAACCATTGCCTAATCCAAGGTCATGAAGTTTGACACCTGTTTCTTCCCAAGAGTTGCATAGATTTAGCTTTACATTTGGGCCTTTGATTAATTTTGAGTTAATTTTTTATATGGTGTGAGTCCAAATTCATTTTTTTTCCCTTTGGTATGTGGATGACCAGTTATCCCAGCACCATCTATTGAAAAGATTGCTATTTCCCTTTGAATTATCTTGGCATCTTCACTGAAAGTCAATTGACTACACATGTTTATTTCTGGACTCTCAATTCTATTCTATTGATTTATATGTTTATTCTTATGCCAATGCTACCCTGCCTTGTTGACTGTAACTTTGTAATAAGTGTTGAAATTGGAAAGTGTGTCTTCCAAGTTTATTCTTTATCAAGACTGCTTTAGCTATTTTTTTAAAGATTTTATTTTTAAGTAATCTCTACCCCCAATGTGGGGCTCAAACTCATAATCCCAAGATCAAGAGTCCCATCTTCCACTGACTGAACCAGTCAAGTGCCCTTAGTATCCTTTTATTTTAGCCTGAAGCACTCTCTTTTTAAATTTAATTTAATTTAAATATTTTATTTATTTATTTGACACAGAGATAGAGAGAAAAAGTATGCAGAGAGGCAGGCAGAGAGAGAGGGAGAAGCAAGCCCTCTGCTGAACAGGGAGCCTGATGCGGGGCTCGATCCCAGGACCCTGGGACCATGACCTGAGTCAAAGGCAGCCACTTAACCAACTGAGCCACCTAGGTGCCCAACACTCTCTTAAGTATTTCTTTGGTCTGCTGGTGACAAATCCTCTCAGTTTTAATTTATCTAGGATTTCTCTTTCATTTGTCTTGAAAAATACTTTTTCTGGATATAAAATTCTTGGTTGACAGTCTTTTCCTGTCAGCATTTTAGATATGTCATCCCACTGCCTTCTGGCCTCCATGGTTTCTGATGAGAAGTCAGCTGTTAATCTTGTCGAGGCTCCCTTGTCTGTGAAATGTCCCTTCTCTCTTGCTGCTTTCAAGATTTTTGGTCTTTGTCTTTTTATAGTTTGACCATGCTGTGTGTCTAGATGTGGATCTCTGAGTTTATCCTGCTTGCAATCGCTGAGCTTCTTAGATGTGTAGATAACTGGGGTTTTCATTTTTTGAAATGAAATTTGGGAGATTTTCTACCATAATTTTTGTAAATATTCTTCCTGTTCCTTTCTTTCTCCTCTCCTCTTTTTGGACTCCCATTATTCATATGTTGTTGTGTTTAATGGTGTCTCATAGGTCTCTGACATTCTGCTTATTTATCTTCATCCTTTTTCCTTTCTGTTCCACGAACAGGATATATTCAATTAACTGATCTTCAAGTTTGTGGATTCTTTCTTCTGTCACTGCATATCTGCTACTAAGCCCTCAATTAAAATCTTCCTTTCAGTTGTAGTTCTCAACTCCAGAATTTCTATTTAGTTCTGTTTTATAATTTCTATCTCTTTTTTGATACTTTGTGTTTCATGAAACAATTCTTACACTTTAATTTCTTAGACATGATTTTATTTATTTGAATGTATTTATAAGAGCTGATTTAAAGGCTTTATTTTTATTTTTAGTAAATATAACATCTAGATATCTTCAGGAAAATCTTCTATTGATTTTTTTCCCCCTGTGTAGGGGCCATACTTCTTTGTCTGTTTATGTGTTTTGAAGTCGTTCATTGAATACTGGGCATCTTCAATAATAAAATGTGGCAACTCTGGAACTCAGACTCTCCTTCGTCCCGAGTCTATTATTGCTGTCCCCCCAACCTCCACCCCCAGTATTTATTTAGCAACTTTTCTGGGCTAATGATGTAAAAGTTCCGTGTCATATGTAGCCACTGAAGTTTGCTTGTTCCACCTCATAGTCAGATACATCTTTTTAACTTATTGACATATGTTTTCTTAAATGTCTTGAACCAATAAATCATCTACCTTTTGCCAAGGGACTCGGTGTGCACATTCAATGCTCTGACAGTTTCCAGCTCTGCTTTAGCCTTCATTTTCTATTTGGTTAGGGTCTCAAGGTCATCCAAAGGTGAGATATTAAGATCTTTTCTTGCCTTTTTCTGTATATAGCATGCACATTTGTATGGTCTTCTGGATTTCCAGGAATATATTGTAGGTTTTTAAAACCCCTTGTGGGCATCACATTCCTCAGATTTTCCTACTAAGATTTTTGGTCAGACTCTTATTTGCTCCAATTGGTGTCACCACCTCAGGCAGCTGTGATGTTGAACAATCACCACTAATTTGTTTTTGCCTGTTTTTGTGGGTTTTTTTTGTTTTGTTTTTTGTTTTTTTTTTTAACAAATGCTCTGGCTTGGGGCTTTTTCCACTGAGTAGGGTCTGAGTCAGATCAAATAATGACAAGTCTTGCAAATAGGGCTTTTCCTGGGAGCTGCCAAAAGTCAAATAGTGACATTTCTCTGGGGATGAAGCTGTTTGAGGAGTTCCAAACCCAATCTGTCCCCTTCAGTGACTGTTCTTCACAACTTCTATTGTTCTGTGGCTGTTAGTTTTCAAGGATATGGAGCTAGGAAGAAAAGAATGAGAATAGAGAAAGTTAAAATAGCACAGACCTCACTGAACTTCCCAAGATCCAGTTCTATTTTCTTGACAAATGTTCTTTGGATTATTGTTCGCCATTGGTTACTTTACAGTTCTGAAAAAGTTGATCAAGATGAATTTTACCAGTGTTCTCATTGCTTTTATGGAGAGGTAGATTCTCAGAGGTCAGAACAATGGCTTTCTAAAAATCCATGAATGAAATATAAAATCTTTAAGGTTATTGTTTGCATCTCTTCAAATAAGAAAAATGATTATTCTTCTTAAACAGTTACTGTGATAGATCACTTGATAGATTTTTGATGTTGAAGTGCCCACCTGAGTTCCTAGGGTGAGTTACTTAGTGAAGTACGAAGTACTAAGTTTCTCTGTATTTTAATTTCCTCATTTTCAAAATTGTGAATATCAGCACATACTCTCATTGATTCTAAGTATTAGAAGGCAATTTAGAACAGTGTCTGGTATTTAGTGAACCTTTGATAAAGATCAGCTTTTATTGTCTCTACATTCCAGGGATAAAGCCTATTCATGGCATATTGTTATTTTAAATACACTGCTAGATTAAATTTGCCAATGTTTTATTTAGAGTTTTTGTATCCATGATCATAAATGTGAGATTGATTTAAAATTTCTATGTTTTACCATCCTTGTCCAGTTTTGGTGTCAGGGGTAGTCTGGCCTCAGAAAATGGAGTTGGTTATATTATATTCCTAATACCCCATTGTGAGGAAGTTAGTACAGAAGAGGGGATGGATGGACCTGAGAGGAGGTGGGAGTGGCTCCAGAGGAGAAGGCTTAGAAACCTCTCTCAGGGCTAGGAATGGCACAGAGGTCATTGTGGAATCCCACAAAATGAGGGGCAGAACCCTAAGCTCTTGCAGTCACCCCAGCAAAATGGAAGACATGTAGAGAATGACTGCATGGATGGAGCATGAATCTTACCTGCTTCATCAAAGCCACCATATCCAAGTTTGGCTTGGAAACAGCGCAGCCACCTGACTTTAAAGGACACAATGGGCTTGGACAGGAGTATGTATATGCAGTTGGTTGCCTTCCTTAATGTTCTGGGCTGTTAAGACCCTGGGACCTTGACTCAATCCTTAGGAACAAATAGGGAAGTCTCACTATTGGTTGACATTATATTTCTTGCTTACCCAGCAGTGTAGAGACTTGAAAAGGGCTGTCTGATTTAGAAAGACATAAGAACTGTAACATGTCATACAACCCATGGCATGGAGTCAACTTCATTCCCACTGCCTCTGCTCTATGCCTTCCCCAGCTTATCTTCTATTCCTTTGTGTTCCTTTTTAGACTGTGAACTCCATGAAAGCTGCAACCTGGCTTTATTCATCTCCATGCCTGCAGCTCTTAGCATGGGGCCTGGCACTGAACAGGTTCTCTCTTGGCTGTTGGTGGAACTGAATAAAGATGGAGATAAAAGTTCCCTCAATGAGTTGAAAGTGTATTTCTGAGCAAGGCTTTCAGGAAAAGAATTATTTAGATCTGAAGAAATTGGCTATGCAGTGGATGCTATAAATGTGCTTGTTCAACATCTATTCTGACCTCTTTTTAGTGCGCCTTCTTGTACTCTGGAGCTTGGAAAAATAAAATTAATTTCCCAGCCTCTTTTGCAGTCAATGTTTCAGACATGCTATAGGTTCCATCAGTCAAAAATCCCCTGCACAAGATTTGGAGCTGAGCTGATAATGAAAACAGGTAAGGCACAAGGCATCCCTGTTTTGCTAGCATGGGTCATGAAGAGGAAGAGCCAGTGTATCTAAGCAGCTTCCCAAATTGTTAGTTTCTTTGGCAAAGTGAGAGGGACTTTCTGATCACAGCAAAGACAGAAGGATTCTGGACACTGGAGATTTTTCCTCTGAGCTCAGCTCAAAGCCTGTTTCTCTTGCTCTTCCAACAGCCCACAAGCCTCTTAATACTTGATGGTAGATCTCCTTCTGCCTAACTTCTGCCTACTATCTGTAACTGAATCCTAACTGGTTGTAGACTAAGGTTTTCAAGAAAACAGAAATCCGTGGTTGATCATCTGGTCTGTTTGTATTTCCAGGCAGTGAGGATCCAGTTGGCAGAGTAGGTAGGATCTAGCATGAGTGCTCTATTAAAGGCAAGTCTTGGCGGGTGGATCGCCTTCGGTGATAATCTACTCATGCAAGAATGAAAATATAAGCACTGTACCGTAGAGTTTAAAGAAAGAAAACAATGAGATCAGGGTTTTAAATTCATGTTTTCTGGTCTAGTAAGAGGACCATGGAACTTCTGTGGCTTCCTTAAAAGTTAGTTCTCATCTCTGTTGACTATAGGTCTAACAGCTGAAAGTCACTTATATTACTTGAAACTACAGGTTGCTGAACTATAATATAGGTTGCCTTCATAGTCTCAATATGTTTCTTAAGTGAGAGCCTGGGCACACATTAGAAGAATGGGATTTTGAGTCTTGGAACTGAGATTTTTGGTGGTTTTAATGACTAAAGTACCATGAATCTTGAAATTTGCTGAGCATCCCCTGTCAGCAAATCCTGCCTTGTCTGGAAATCCTGTAATGACCTCCACTTTATAATAGGAAGCCAAGTTTCCTTCAGGTCACTTCCACCATACCACTGCCTCTAGATCTGTGACTGTAGTCAGATCCAAACATCTCATGCATCTAAAGAATGGTATTTTTTTTTTTTGCTAATTCACATTAGCAGAAAGTGAGAGATGGGTATACATGGATTCTGAAGGCATTAAACCAGGGAGGGAAAAATGTAATTTTAAATCACATTTATGACTTAATCCTGGATAGAAGCATCAGGGTGAACTTACCAGATAATTTGGATTCAGTGTGTTAGCTTGGGAAGCTGGAAGTTCTTACTGTTTGCTTGTATGGTCAATGTTCTTTGAAGATGGCCACCATGGCTACCATTCCTCACATTCATACTCCTGTATAATCTCATCCCATACTGGATTGGTGTCAGCCCAGTGATTCATTTTAGCTAGTAGAGTGGAGCAGAAGTGAAGGCAAGGAAGCTTCCATTTTTGTATTTTTGTGAGCCCCAAGCAGCTTTGTAAGACATCCAACTAAACTGCTGGAGAAAGAAGTCATGCTGAGGATCATGAGACCCCACACATGTGCATGAAGAGACCAGCTGTTATAACCCATCCTGTTGGGCTTCTTTGGTTATCTACTGCTTCTGCTCAATCCTGAGACTTCTTTCCCAAGAGGTACAATTTGGAGGTCTCGGTTTGGTTTGATGGAGGGATGAAATATGTCCTTATACGAGATGTACCATTGCCCAGATCCTGCAGAGAAAAGCTGTGGATGGGCTGGATTCTGAAGGCTGGACAGAGGAATTCAGAACTCCACGTGCCAATCAGAGGCCATCTGTCTATGTAGCCCACATCCACACCAAGCCCAGGAAAGTAGGAGAGCAGTTTTTCCTAGCTTCCCAGGAGGCTGTGCTCTGAGTGTTAATCTCGATTACCTGCCATGGTGCAGAGGAGCTTTGGAGACAAAGTCAAGAGGAACACATGGCACTCAAGTGCCTGATGGAGATTATCAAATCATCAACATGGACAGCAGAGACAGGAAGCTGGAGCTTCCTTTCTCATCACATCTGTTCTGAGATGGTGCAGAGAGTATAAAAAAGATGCGAGTTTGGAGATGGAAAGAGATGGGGGTTTGGTTCTAGTTTCCCTTTCTAGCCAGGGAAGTTTGTGGTTGACTCTCCAGTGTCCATTCTTCCACCACCCCCCAAGTGATTTTTAAGTTAAGGGATGAACCCCTTCAACCCTCAAGATATCTAGATGTGGGGTGGGATGGTCAGAACGCCATCCTCAGAACGCCACTGGGGATAGCTACCCCCAGAAAGGTGCACAAATAATCAGTTTTTGTGTGGAGAAGCATCTGCTTATAGCATTTGTGAAAACTGCTATAAGATATAAGATATCTTATATCTTATAACCCCTCACTACTCAGTTGATTAGGGATGGGTGTACAGTTCAATCTTGGCCAGGGAAGAATGAGAGGAAATCTCCAGGGGAAAGGAGGGAGCTTCCAGGGAAAGTCTTCTGTCTTCTAGAAAGGGCACCTAGACAGAGATAGCCTTTTCCTTCCTCTGAATGTTATGTCATGCCTGTGTGTGATGACTTGGACAAATCACTTAATCGCTACAATCCCTACCTTCGGTGAGAATAGACATGGCACATGTAAATCGCCTGTGCATAGCATTCACTCAATAATTAGCTATCATTATTTCTATTACTCTAATGAGGTTATACTATCTATGTAAACCCAAGTTCACTTTAATTTATGCTTGAAAAGGATAGGACTTGGCTTCTAGTCTCAGAGATGGCTGTCATGAATTCCTCCCCTCCCCGTACATACAAGCTTTCTCTTGCATCAAGAGGTAGAGCTTACTTCCTTCCTCTTTGAAGGCGAGCTGGCCCTGTGACTGCTTTGACCAGCAGAATGTAGTAGATGTGATGTTCTGGGACTTCTGAGCCCAGATCTTAAGAAAACTGGCAGCTTCTCTTCCTTCTCTTTGGTAATGCTCTGCCCTTGAGGTGTTTTCAGAAGCCAGCTACCCAGCTGTGATAAGCCCAAGCCATGGAGAGGAACACCAAGGCTCTCCAGCTGTGACCTCAGCCAATAGACATATTCATCAGGCAGTACAGAGTGCGCCATCTTGGGTGTTTCTGCCTAATCTACCACCCATGATTGCAGCCTAGTTAACACGGCCTGGAGTAGAATGACCTACTAATGTCCGCATAGCTTCCAGGATTGTGAGATAACATAAAAATGGTTGCTATTTGGAGCCACTAAATTTTGCAGTGGCTTGTTATGTAGCAAGCGATAACAAAACCAATTTCTTTAAATGCATTTTGGAATCCTGGCTTTCCCCTGTGTTCATATCTCCTCTCTACCTCCCCTTTGGGGTTGACTGTCATTGGCCATGGAGGCCCACTCTGTCACAAGTCTCTGTCTCTTGAGCTCCTTTCTTGATAAAGTCCATGTGCTGGGATTTCAGTCAACATGCTAAGCTTCTCTCCATACTCCCCAACATGCTTGCAAAGCAATACGTGTGCCACAGAAAGAATATCAGATGGGTGGTTTCAAGGCTTATGTTCAATACCTGGCTTTTTTACTTATCAAACCTGGGACCTCAGGCAATGTTCTTAATCTTCAGAGTCTCATTTTTTTTTTTTCCATCTGTAAACTGAGAGCAATAACTGTAACTTCCTCACTGAGCAATGGAATGGTCCAAGCAAGATAATACATGTGAAAGTCCTTTGAAAAGGTATTTTTACACGTGGTAATTATCATTACTGTGCCTCACTGTACAATGAACTCCAGGGCACATCAACCAAGAGCTCTTCTTTATGTTCCGTGGTTGAGTTCTTCCCGCTCTGGGAAACCAGCTCACCAAGGGGGAAGTAAGTACCATTACTATCATCTTCATCATCACCACCACCATCCTCTTCATCATCATCAGCAGCAGCAGCAGCAATGTCATTGTCAATGCCACATGTGTTAATCATCACTTATTGCTTCTTGAGTATCTATCAAGCTACATCCTTGCCATAGATTCTCAGAACGATCCTGCAGGATATGTGTGTTATTAACCTTCTTTTACAGGAAATCAAGTCTCTCCCAGGTTAATCTCCTTGCTCAAGACCATACAGAAGTAAACTTGGTTCACTGGAAATTTAAAAACCTTAAAAAAGGACGTTTGTTTTCCCATGCATGTTTCTTCTTTCCCCATCAACCTCGGAGAACTAATGACTCTTCTTAAGTGGCTCTGGGGGTATTTGGGATGTCAACAGCGTTATTAAGCTGCACTCCAAACGCCATGATGCAAATGGCACTTTTTGGGGGAAAAACACCCTCCGGCATTGGAATAGTGGCAATGAAGGCTGAGTCTGAAGCTGTCGACATCCTGAAAGTTCACGGGCTGGAGCTAAGGGAAACCCAGCGTCTCTGCTTATTTGCCATGTGCAGCCGTCTCTCGGAAGCTGGGCAGGCACTAATTAGATAGTTCCTCGCAAAGACGCTGTCGCTAACTGGAAGCCATCCAAATGGCTCTCTTTGTTCCAGAAGCTTCGGAAGAGGACGCCCCCCACCCCAACTCTCCTCTTACCCCACCCTCACTTGCCAAACTTCAAGGAACACAAATACAGTTAATTATGTCAGCTTGGCTTGGCATTGGTTTTCCAGATAGCATCTTTCATTAACGTTGACCTTCCTGCTGGCTGGCTGCTGTACTTTTGGGGTTTGTGGGTGATGTGTTGGTTACCTGGGTGACATAGGAAAGAAGTGGAGAGGGAGGTGGGAGGTGTGGACAGTATCTCAAATAGGCCCCCAAATTATGTCTCTTCTTCCTTCCATGTCTCCTATGCTTCCATAAGATAACACTAAGCCCCTTGAGGATGCCAGGGAAGAATCTGATATCAATTTATTATTTGTCTCAGCTTTGCGTATTGTAAAGACAACTCATGGTCTCCAGAGATAAGTTTTGGAGGACAGTGTCTACATTTTATTTACTATCCCTGTATTTCATCCCCTACCAGACATACATACATGCGCACACACACACACACACACACACACACACTGTCTGCCCAGCCCTAGATATGAAGGCAATTAGGCAGTGTATATGGAAGTGAATTTGTATCACTTATGCATGAATGGTGTCGACCAAAGGCAGGGTCATGGTGGCCGATCTCCTTGTGAACAAACTGCAAATTCCTCAATACAGTGCTCAAGCCGAGCTCTAAGCCCAGGAGCCATGCTAACTGGAATTGGCTACTATGATTTTGAGAATTTGCCTAACAAATTCTTAAAGTGAGGACA
>CM053606.1:10963882-10990009 GCA_028646535.1 Procyon lotor | reverse complement strand
GTTGACAAAAATATTTGGAATTAGGATCGAGACTCTCCCAAACAAGCAAAGTGTGGGATCCAGTGCTGACCCTGGTGAGATACACAGGACTGAAGGCAGACTGTTTCCTGCAGACAAGAGAAAAAAAAAATCCTTTTTTATTTCTAGCCCAGGAAATTTGGCCAGTGAGCTGGCTGGCTGCACTCCTCAGAAGTCAGTTCAGATGTAGATTTTCCCCTCTCCTTGTTTGCACGAGTTACTTGCAGCAAACAGCCAGCCCACCAGTCAGCCAGATGAGTTTCCCTTCCCTTATTCAATCAGATAAAGTGTTCCATATTGCGGAGTCCATGTAGGAACTAATTCATGGGCTAGGTGCCCAAGAGAAACTTGAATTTGTTTGTCTTTTTATATAAACCACGCTGAAAAGCTAAAAGCCTGAAGACAGAGGTCCTGCTGAGGTTTTATCTGATGACAAACACTTGGACATATCAGCAATAAAGTCCTGCAGCCTTGTGACCGGTGTGGACTGACCGTTCCTGTTTCCACAATAGCTGATGTTCAGTAAGTGGTTTTCATGGGCCAGACACTGGACTGAGTGCTTCACATCCACTGTCTCATTTAATCTTATAACAACCTTGTGAGGGGGGCTAAAGTCATCTTCATTTATGTTCAAGGCAAATCTCCAAGGCCGAGAGAGAATGAGAGAGAGAGAGAGAGAAAGAGAGAGAGAGAGAGAGAGAGAAAGCTCACCTGAAGTCACAAAGCTGGTGAGTAGGGTAGTCAAGATTGGAATCCAAGTTTTCTCTGACTCCTCCTGTGCTATACTGATAATTCTAGGAGTTAAGAGTTAAATGTCTAAAGGATCAAGGCTCATATTATCCTTATCTGGCTGAGACTTAATTTCTGATCTATCTTCTGGTAGGATTTTAGGGTCGAGGAACCAGGCAGCCTGGCTCTACTCAAGGCAATGGCAGGGGACATACCCCATGAGGCCAGTCAGTGGATCCAGAATGCCTTAGTTGTGAATGCCTGCAGTCCCTCTTGCAATAGCATCCTTGTTGTTAAATCTGATCTCCCCCCCCCCCCCATAATCCCCTTATTTTAATGACATGGAAGTAGGCGTTGTTACTTTCATTTGGGGCAGCTCTATAAAGAGGAATTCCTCCGAACAAGGAAGAAGCCACGTAAGCAGACATTGCTCAGACAGGACTGGTGGTAAGGTGAGAGGGCATAAGGAGGTTTCCTGTGGCTGGAGCCAAAGGTGTGCGGGATCTCCAGGGGCGTTCCCTGTAGGCCATGCAGAAGCTTGAACCACACCTGGAGAATGGCTACATTTACCAGTGACACGAACAGATTGGCATATGAGAAAGATTACCAAACAAGAACTGTCACTTCTGATGCCTAGAAACCAGGATTTCCCTGGATTCTATTATTCTAACCCATCAGATAGAGACACGGGTATGTCCTGGGCAGGCTAAGGGTTCTGTGACCCTTTAAAGGCAATTATTCCGTAACTGCCCAATCTTTCTTTCAAAGAGAATTTGAACTCTGGCAGTAGGCAGAGGGAGATTCCTGAGGGTGGCACTCGGTCTTTGTTCTGAGCAATCTGCTCGGGGCCTCAAATTTGCACACCCCATTCGACAAAGCAAGACTCGGCAGTGAGCAGAACTCACCCCCTCGAAGTTGGTTAGTGGCCAGCTCATTTGCCAGTATCTGCTTCTTGGGTCCTCATTTGCCAACCTAATTAGCTTACTGTGGGGAGTTTTAAAACATGTTCGTATTCTGCTTCTGGCCATAACGAAGAAGCAGGGACCAGAGTCCCTAACCCTTCTCATCTGAAACAGCTAGGAAAATCCGACAAAATTCATGGCAGCCATGTTCTCTCAGGCACTGGAAATAGGCAGCACAGATCCCTCGAGGGAGATGAGTCTTAAGGTATCTGAAACAAAAAATAACACTAGACGGGATTAAAAGCAGATTAGGTAAGGAAAGAAAAGCTTAGTGACCAGGAACATAGAGCAATTGAAACTATTTATAAGAAATTACACAGAGAAAGACTTAAGAGGAAAAAAACCCCAAAAACTAGTGACTTATACAGGAAAGTGACCTAACATATGAGACCCAGGAGGAGGGGGAGAGGGTGCAAAAAACTCAAAGATATAGAGCCAAAAGGCTTTCAGATTTGATGAGGACTAGAAACCCGCAGATCCAAGAAGCTCTGTGAACTTTCCTAAAAAGAACACACATTCCCTTGATGATTAATTATGCCAAGCATTATTTCATTCACTTGTAGGTCATTTGCATATCTTCTTTGGAGAAATGTCTGTCCAAACCTTTTGTCCATTTTTAATTGGGTTGTCTTTTTCTTATTGAGTTATAAGAATTATTTACATATTCTGGATCCTAGACCCTTACCAGATATATGATTTGGTCCCATTTTGCAGATTATCTCTTCACTGTCCTGATAGTGTCTGTGTCACCATTCTCCAGAGAAACACAAGCAATCAAAAAGAGAGACATATTTTAAGAAATTGGTTCATACAAATGTAGGGACTGGCAAGTCTGACATTCATAGGCTGGGCTAGAGGCTGGAAGCTCAGACAGAATTGAAGATGTATTCTTGGGGTAGAATTTCTTCTTTCCCAGAAACCTCAGGTTTTACTCTTGTATCTTTCAACTGATTAGATGAGGCTCACCTATGCTGTGGAAGGTAATGTCTTTTACTTACAGTCAACTGACTATAGATGTTAAGTACATCTACAAAATACCTTCACAACACCATCTAGGCCACTGTTTGCTGAGATAACTGGATAGCCTAGCCATATTGACACACAAAGTTAACCACTATAGTGTCGCTTAACATGAAAAGTATTAAGTTTTGATGAAGTCTAATTTATCAATTTTTTTCCTTTGAGTGTTTGTGTTTTAGGTGTCACATATGGGAACCTTTGCTCACTCCAAGGTCACAGGGATTCACACCTATGTTTTCCTAGGAGATTTTAATAGTTTTAGCTCTTTTTTTTTTTTAAGATTTTATTTGTTTATTTATTTGACAGAGAGGAGAGAGATCACAAGTAGGCAGAGAGGCAGGCAGAGAGAGAGGGAAAGCAGTCTCCCTGCTGAGCAGAGAGCCTGATGCGGGACTTGATCCCAGGACCCCGAGATCATGACCTGAGCCGAAGACAGAGGCTTTAACCCACTGAGCCACCCAGGCATCCCAATTTAAGTCTTTGATCCCTTCTGAGTCAGATTTTGTATATGGTGTGAGGCAGGGATCCAAAGTATTCTTTTGCATAGAATGTTGTCATCTTTGTAAGCCATTCAGTTTAATTTTCTCCATCATCTTCCTATTCCAGTAAATTCAGGCCCCTTAAAGAGTTTGTCCCTTAATCTGGTTCTAGATATCAAATGGGAGAAAATTTAGAACTCTTGATTTCATTTTCCCAGGTCACCTTCTGTTTGGTGGTCCTGCTTAGGCCTTGAAAAACAGTGGGAAAGGCCGGAACGAGGTAACCTTGGTGTTTTAGAGAGAGCACTCAGCAACTGGTCACCACAAAGTACCTGGACTTGTTTGCATGCACAGCCTGGCGGGAGAGACCATAGAGATTCACATGCTATGCCCTGTTCGCCAAATATGGGCCTCTACCTATTTTTGTAGGTACAGTTTTGTAGGAACATAACCGTATGTGTTCACCTACATACTGTCCATGCACATGTGAGAGCTCCGAAAACAGAGGTAAGTAGTTGTGATTGAAACCATGTGGTCTTCAAAGCCCAAAATGTTTATGATCTGTTCCTTTAGAGAAAACTCTGTTAACCCTGGACACATAGTCTTAGAGTGTGCAGAATGAAAATCTTTGCTTTCTTCCGAAAAAGAGGAAATAGATGGGTAGCAGAGGCTGCTGGTGCCCCAGCCAGATCCCCTATTGCAATTAGGTTGCCTACCCCCAGGTCCCATGCTGCTTCTGTGAATGGATCCAAACGCAGTTTTCTCTTCCCTTGTTTGGTTCTTTGTCTTTCCTTCTTCCTGTGTCCTTTACCCTCTTGCTAATTTCTCCCAGGACACCTTCTCAATAATGTACATACATATGCATTCTGCTCGCAGGTGCTACTTCTCAAGAATCCAACTTATGGCAGAATGCATTGTTAGAATTAGGATTCCAGTTCGTAGCTTTCTTCTTAAATGAGGTAGTCCAAAAGCCATCAAGTTGGCACAGACAAGGTAGATGTTTGCAAGGGGGAGACGGGCTCATGGTCCAGCAGCTGGTGAGAGGTGCTGGAGCCTGAGCGGAGAAGAAGATGTTTGCCTGGGGGAGGGGATCATGGGGGCTTGACTTGGGGTGAGAGCCGTGGCAGGATGGAGGGAGTGACGGCATGCATGAGCACCAGTGGTAACGGGAGATCGTTGTGTACAGAGGAATTGACCCAGTCATTAAATACATTGAGGATAATGGGAGGTTTGTCATTGTCTAAGGGGTTATAAATATGAAAAGGGAGAAAAGCTAGACTAGACTCTCCGGTATTGGGTTGGAATCGGGGGTATCCGTGTAACTTGGGTTTTCAACACACAGAGATAGGTCAATAAATATAGAATTAAATGCATGTGGTCACTGAAGGCCTGGCAGCTCCAATACCCCAAAAGCAATGAGCACCCTAGTACCCAGATCTTTGTTTCAGAATGCCTTTCTGCACTAAAAGGAATAAGGACTCTTTGGAGAAACAGCTGATTTCAAAGGTGGGACTGAGAAAGGGCAAGATGAGCTAGAGCATCTTTTTGGGCTGGAAAGGAAGGACATCCTCCAACTATGAGCAGAAAGTGTCAAAAAGGATGCAGAAGTCTGCTTGAAAGGGCCACCACTGGTCAGATCTGGGACCTTATGAGTATCAAAATAAAAGATGTTAGTAGCAGATTAAAATACATTGACTAAAATAGGAACCGCCAAGTCTATACTGATAAAAATAAATGAATGAATACATCACTGAGGAAAAGAGAAGGGTCTTACAGTAGAAAGCTAGTTAATAAATGGAGAAGGGATAAAGGAATTAGAACCTTCAACGTAGTAACTCATTCTGCCCCAAAGTATCAATGTGGGTGTCTGTGGAGTGAAGACAGAGAGGGGAATATTTTCCATCTGGGTTCACATTTCACTCCATGGTCAAGAGAGAGAGAGGCTCCGCAAGAGGAGTCTCTGGAGCAGATCTTCCCAGTTCAGTAAAACTCTGGGCCACACCTGTGGTGGTTCCTTGGCCTTGAAGAGGATTGGAATATGTCACCCCCAAACATGCCAGTTTGCATAAGGATTACTTTGAGCTGAAGACAGTTGAGAATCCACAGATGCAGGGAGAGTTTTCTGCTCTCCCCTTATCTGCCCGAAAGCAGGACAGAAATTTCCCTGTGAGGAAGGTGGCCCCTCCCCTCCACCCCCTCACCTCAGGCACCAGGGAAAGAAGAGCAACTCTTATCATCGGACACTGGGAATGGACACTGAGATCAATTTGCATAAACAGACCTTATTAGAATAGCCCTTATCTTCTGTTAGTTTCTCTTGTGTAGGTCTTCGTCACTTACCCACAATTTATTGTCCTCTGAAGTACGAGCCCATTTTCCTTTGTTAAAAGAATACACAAGCCCCTGAGTCTAAGGGCTTCTTTGATTTTCTGTTCTGTGAACTCCCAGTACATATCTATGAGTAACAATTCTGCTCTTTTTCTCCAGCTAATATGCCTTTTGTTAGTTTAATTTGCAGGACTCCGACACACCCCTGCGACGGTGGGGGAAAATTTCTTCCTCCCAAACGGAATTGAAGTGAGCAGAGAAATTCATTTTCAAGAAGAGTTCAAAACCACCCGGCTAATTCACTGAGCTCATTTGCTCAAAGGAGAGAAGGCTGTCTCCAAGTTGCCCAGCTAGTTGGTAACAGAGCCCGGACAAAGGCTTGTTGCTGTTCTTTATGAAAATGGTGGCTGCTAGCTCAACCTCAGTGGGCTGCCTGGTAGCACCCAGCAGCAGCTGAGCCCGGAATCTGTCTCCTCATTTGACCAAATTTGGGGGAAGGCCAGAGTGCATTTAGCTGCCATTTATGGGCATGAACGCATTCATTAACTCCTCACAACAGCTCTCTGAGATGGGTATTACCCCCATTTTATAGATGCCGGCATTAAGGCCTAGTGAGAATTACTGAGAATTACTTAGAAATCTGAATATGGGGGATTGCTTTCAGTGAATTGCGACATTATTCCTTTCAGAACATGTGGTGATACTAACTAACCATTGGCAAAGTGTTGCCAAGTACCAGTCCTGCCGGATCCTCCTTCAAAGCAGAAATAAGGCTTATCTGCAATTAGCTCATTCATTGTGTGCAAACGGTACTAATTGCTTGAGAATAGTGTGTTCTCTTAAGTAGGTTAAACATTCCCTTCTGAAATCTTGTTTATACTATTAATTTGGGCAACAAACTCTTCCTTTATGGAGCAAGGCGACTGCAGCTAGGCTAGGCCAGGAGAAGGATTACAAATTTTCGCTCATATGAGTTGGGATATGGGCATCAGTGGAAACGTTCCTACTAACTTCACTCTTACGAGCCCATTGAAGGGAGGGTCCGTCAATTCAGCAGCCACCTGATTATTAAATATTTGATGGGAAGTGAAAATGCCTTCTTTCCTACTACCAGAGAACCTCGAACTTTCTGCCAACAAAATCTTGCCAACTGGAGGTCCTGCTGGGCTTTACTTTAAGGAATAGATAAGACTCAATTTTAATTAGCACACTAATTGTTTCCATGCAAATGAATGCGGGGAAAGAACTTGCAAACAGTTTATTTTCTTAAGTGGGTTACCAAGGTGCCCCCTGCAGCCTGCTTGAGGGTGTTCCATGGCACAGTCAACTGTTGTGTTCACCGAATAGCACAAATCCAGCTCAACGAGTATTTCCTGAGTGTAGCCCATGTGCTGGCCTCTGTGCTCAAGTTGGGAGGCAGGGGAGGTGAAATATATTAGGCCCAGACCCAGTCTTTAGGACTCCACCATTGAGGTCAGTGGTGAGGTTGCTAAACTGTATCAGTTAGATTCCCGGTTGGAAGCAACAGAAATCAATTCAGAGGTAGGTGGAGAGAAAGGGACTGTATTGGAGGGGTCAAGGGATGGAGGTAGGCTGAGCAGGGGGCCAAAGAGGGCTGGACAGAGGGATAAGCTGTTGGGTTGATCGCCCTAGCAAGATCTCACTTGTCTCTAGCTGACCTTGTGTCCTTGTGTTGCTCAGGTCTGTTGCCTTTGTTAGGATAGAGAAACCTCTTAGTCTCAGTACCTGGGAACACGCAAATTAAATGGACAAAAATCAGATTAGCAGGAGAAAAAAACCTAACATTTATTCATGTGTAACACAGGAGCTTCCAAAAAAAGTAGCTCGCTAAGTGGCTAAAGTTTTGGAAAGAGAAGGGAGAGAAGAGGCTTCTTTGGGGAAAAGAACAAGTGGATTTCTAAGGGAACAAACAGGAGATAAGGAAATTTGTGATAGTGTTTGTTTATGCAGGTGTGAGTGGTCTTTTCCATCTTTTTCATGGCCATAAAACTCCCCCAGAGGACGGAATTTATGATAGTTTCACTCCCAGAAGTTTCTGCTTTTAGTGAGATAAAGAAAACTCCAAGAAGGCTTCTTTCTGCATCTGTTAATCTCAGATGTCTTCAATTTAAAATAATTTTCATGTTAACTCTGAGTGTCCAAGTGGGTACCCACACTTTTCACCTGAATAACCACAATACCCTCCTAGCTGGTATCCCCTATTCCTCTCCAGCTTGCCACCAGTATGTTCCCTGCCCCGTCCCCCCTAAGCAGCCTGAGGGACATCTTTAAAACTGAAATCAGATAATGCCACCCTTGTGCTTAAACACCATGCAGACCCTGTGCCCAGATCTCGGTTCTGAATACTGATCTCTAATAAAAGAAGCTAGGGCTCCTTAGAGAAAATGTGGGTTCCAGGACTGGGCAGGGAACCTACAGATGAGCCTGGAACGTCTTGCAGTGCCAGAGAATACTGAAGGGCTCAAGAAACAAAATCATGGGGCTATGTCTCAAAGGGACACAGCAGCCAACTGAAAGAGGTCCTAGGGGCTGAAGCTGGAATAATTAAAGCAACAAACGAAACAATATAGTATTGGAATCTAACCCAAAGTACAACGTCAGTATGGATGAGTCTACATGGACATCAATAGATAATTTTTTGGATAATTATTCAGATAAATGGGGAAGAAGAAGCAAATCTCCTGTACAGAAAAATTCTAAATAATTTATGAAGATGCTCCCCCATGAAGGTGGTAGAGCAGAGCTTCCTGTCCCTTAAGGGTGGGCAGTGCATGGAGACACCTTCTGAAGGATAGAACATAGGAAGAGGGAAAAGAGGGCCATGTTACCCTCGAGAGTCTGACAAATGCTACAGTGATCAAGTCTGACAAAGTCTGACAAATCAGCCCAGTGATCAAGGTCAAAGCCAACATTGGATAAGTCATGTGCCCTTGCTATGATGTGGGGAGAAGTGCACTGTACTTCCATGGTCTTTCACCCAAAAGTCCCAGTCGAGTAACTCATAACCCACAAGAAAAAACATAAGACAAAACCAAACTGAAGGATGTAGTACCTGACCAGGAGTCCTCAAAACTGTCAAGGTCATCAAACACAAGGAAAGTCTGGGAAACCATCACCACCAAGCGGAGCCTCGGGAGATAGGACTTCTTTTTTTTTTTTTTTTTAAGATTTTATTTATTTGACAGCGAGAAACACAGCGAGAGAGGGAACACAAGCAGAGGGAATGGTAGCGGGAGAAGCAGGCTTCCTGCCGAGCAGGGAGCCCGATGTGGGGCTCGATGTGGGGCTCGATCCCAGGACCCTGGGATCATGACCTGGGCCGAAGGCAGACGCTTAACGACTGAGCCACCCAGGCGCCCCATGGGAAATAGGACTTCTAAAAGGAATGTGGTGTCTTGGATGGAATCCAAGGATAGAAATGGAATCTACGGACAGAAAAAGGACATTGGGTAAAAATTTAGGAAATCTGAACGAAGTACGGACTTTAGTTAATGATCATATGTCTGGGTTGGCTCCTTCGTTGTGACAAATGTATCACATTAACATAAGATGTTAATAACGGGGACACAGGGTGTGTGGTCTCTGGGGACTCTCATGTTGCAACTCTTCTGTGCATCTAAAACTCTTCTGAAAGAAAAGATTTATTAGCAAAGGAAAAAAGAAACTAAAATCCTCTGAGCCTTCTCACTGGGCTGAGAATAAACCCCAAATTTCTTGTTCTAGTGGACCATTGACATTGCTCTAAATGACCTGGCTGGTCCCCACCTCCTACCACCTTTCTGGTCATTCTGGCCCTCTCTTGGGCCAGGACGCAGGACCTTTGCTCCTGCATCCCCTTCTCCCAGAATGCCCTCTGTCCCTCCCCCCTTCTTCCCTCTCTGTCCTTCTCCAGTCTTTCCCTCTTCCTCTCCACCTCCCTATCACCCCCTCGTTCTCTCTCTTCCCCCTCCTTCCTGTCCTCGGGTCAAATCCTTCTCATCTTTCATATCACAGCTTAAATACCACCCCCCCTAAGAAGCCACCTTGAGAACTATGACACATGTCCCCGGTCTCTATCACATGACATTTGTTTCCTGCTCTGAGCTTATGCCAATCTGCCATTATTTTATGCACCTGCTCACCTGTGTACTCCTGGCTTCTCCGGGAGAATTTGTCCAACCCACTCACAATTGTAACCTAGCTGCCTCTCAGGGAGCAGGAGTTTAATAAACACCTGATAAGTGAAGGCAGAACTCATGACTGTCCATCTGTGCTGACTTGCTGGTCTTGTCACTCTGTGCCCTGACCTCCCTGAGTCCTGGAAGAGAGACCTTCCTTTCCCTCCCCCAGCCCTGGTCTTCCAACCTTCCATACTCCTTGTCCTCATCCCCTGTGTACCTGCAGCTTCAGGTCCCTTGAACACAGCCTTTTCCAGGGTGTGCACACCCCGCAGAGATCATTACTATGCAATTAATGCAACACAGTTGCGCCTTCCTGTAAGTGCCATAATTGCATAATTAGGACCCATAATGTAACACAATCATTAACATGGTTTATACCTTGGCCTTTTCCAAACTATATTTTTGTTAAAGCCCCAAAAGTAATTAGTTTAGCATGAGAGTGGAGGAAGTTCATAGAGAACAGAGAAAACGTTCTCCCCTTTGTCTTTCCCCATGGTAATGAGGAGGGAATGCCGGGTGTCTTTGAGAAAGAGGCTATTGATTCCTCAGCCCCAAAGCATCCGGCTGAGCCCGGCTCTGGGTTGTTTGCTACAGAATGAATGAAAACCAGTGTGTTTTTGTGCTTAAGGCACATTCCCAATTATCTGTGCTGATGGAGCAGAGAACTTCCTCATCCTTGGAAGGGATACTTACCGCACTTTTACTTCTGGGGGGAAGGGGCTGGGAGCCAGGGGAGAAGGGACTGGGGAGCTGGTGTTTAGTGGGTACAGGGGGCGCTTCAGTTGGGAGGATGAGCAAGTTGGGGAGATGGATGGTGGTGATGATTGTGTAACAACAAGAAGGTACTTACTGCCTTTGAACGGTACACTTAAAAATGGTTAAAATGGTAACTTTTCTGTTGTGTATATTTACCACAATAAAAAGAAACCCACCGATATATCTTACTGGAAAGTGCTCACAATATTCTGATAGGAGAAAGGTGGGTTAGGCAGCCAGAGCAGAGTAAGATGCCATATTTAAAAATTTTTTAAATTATGGATCATAAATAAGAGGCTGGAAATAAAAGTCAAAGCAGTAACTGATTATTTCCGAGTGGGAGTGATTGCTACTGTCTTCTTTGGGCTTCTCCGTATTTTTCCAGCTGGATAATCTACAATAAATGTTTGTGTATCCTTTGCAGTCAGATAAAGCTGGACACACAGCATCGTGAATGTACTTAATACCATGGAGTTATATACTTTATAGTGGCTATGATGGTCGGTTTTGTGTTATGTATATTTTAACACATAAAAATGTGTTTAAGAAGGCAAAGACAACTCATACTAAAGACATTACCTACCTGGGGTTTCTTGGGGTTGATCCTGTCCAAATTTGCCATCAGGTCCTGCCCCACCCCCTCCATAATGTGGTTCGGGGGAGAGAGACCAGGCTTGGGAGGTGAAATTGAGTAGCTAACAGATACCAGCATGGGTTTCAATGTTTCTAGGTACAATCCGAGATTTTTGGCTCCTTCAGATCTGATGAGAAGCCTTCTGTAACAGGAAATTTTTTTTTTTGAGAGTTCACTCAAAATTTATTATGATTCAAATTGAGGCCAGCCAGGTTAAAGCTAACCCTCATCTTTTCTACAAAGCAAAGATTGTTGACTGTGATAGCATAAACATGATTGCAGGAAAAACAATCACAAATCTTTAGAGGATAAAGTGTTTTCAGGAACACAGAGATACCACACCGCTTTGACACTCATTACAAATAAAGATGCATTGCTTGTGTGTGATGTTTTTAACCTTCTAAAGTGTATTTGTGGTTTTTATTTATTGTGCCATCAGGCAAATCATGTGAAAGTGGGTCTTCTATTAAGATGGGAGATGCCAGAGCCCGTTTGTATGCTGCCTGGAACCAGGCAGGGGTAGGTGGTTGGTGCCAGAGCTGGGCAGTCTCCGGTGGGAAGTCCTAAAGGAGGAGAGAATGGATGAGTTTTAGGGGAAAGGAGGGCCTGCCTCCTCTACAGTCTCTAGAAGGAAGGAGGAGCAGGTGGAAAGATAGGCAGGGAGGATTGGAGCGACTTTGTTAAAGCCACATCCTGAGGCTGTTATCCACCGAGGGTCGAGGGACCTGGGGTATTTATACACCAATTCCTGCCAGCTGGGCTCCTCCAGGGGGAGCTAGCTTGGGCGCTGGAAGGCTCCTGGGTGGCAGAAGCAGGCTTGCTCAGCACTGTAAGGACTGGAGGGCTCTCTGTACCCCAATATTGTGTGCCAACGTGAGAGGGGTGTTTGAGGAGAGGGCAGAAGGCATAAAACAGTCTCCCCTTGGAGGCAGGAGAGCAACCCAGATGGGCAGTGCCAAACACCCCATTGCAATACTTGAAGGTACATTTTAAAAAATGTTTTGCTTATCTACTTGAGAGAGAGAGAGAGCGCACAAGCAGAAGGAGAAGCAAGCTCCCCACTGAGCAGGGAGCCTGATGCAGGACTCGATCCCAGGACCCCAGGATACCAGGATAATGACCTGAGCCGAAAGCAAATACTTAACCGACTGAGCCACCCAGGCTCCCCAAAGGTGCATTTTGAATGAGGACATAGCTCAGCTGCACCTGCCTCCGGGCCATGCTGCGTGGCTGCTCTGTGCCTGCACACATGCCAGAGGCAGACAAGACCTCCTCGCAGCCCACGGAGAACTCACGGGGGCCGATACACCTGCAGGCTGAGGAGTGAGAAGTGGGGGACTTACCTGTGCAGTGTGGGGGTCCCGATGGAGGACTGGGCAACGTCAGTGGTGGGGAGCTGATGCCACACTTTGAAGACCTTGAAGGATGAGTACTGATGTCACAGCTTCGAGATCTCTCTGAGCCTCACTTATTTCATCTGTGAAATGGGACGATGGTAGATCGGCAATCTCTGAATAAACTTCTCAGGGAATGCAAGTGTTGGGTAACGTGATGAGCAGAGCCATGGCTTTTAGCAAGTGGCCTCAGGATCTTGGATTGCCAGCCCTCAACCATAGGGATCAAACTCATATCAGGATGCTCAAGGGCAACCTCAAAATCACCAGCGGGTGGTCCAAGCAGCCTGGAAGCAGGCAGCCTCGTGGAGAGGTCCTTGCCACTCTCATCCTTTCTTTGGTAAAGTGTCGCTGAGGTCTCGCCCTTGTTCATGCACTTGGACGAACAAGACCCAGTGAGCAAGGTAGGCGAGGTCTCTGATCCATGTCCTGGAGGGAGGGTGTTGCAGGGGCGTGGGAAGCAAAGGTCTCCCTGTTTTCATAGCTGATTCATCTCCCAACAACTCTGGAGCAGCCCAGGGTTTCATGGGTTCTATCTCCCATTGGCTGTGCAACCGTGGCTGGTTACCTAGCCTTTCTGTGCCTCAGATTCCTCATCTGTGAAATGGTAAACTATTGAACACACCAGGCTGTTTTTAGAATGAAAAAATTCCCGGCAGTCAGGTGCTTAGAGCAGGTCCTGGCCCTCAGGCGGTATTCATGACTATTTTTCAAGGAGCTGATCCGGTTGTTCAGAGCCATCCCTCCGCAGAACTTGCCTGGGCACTGGTGGAGACCTAGCCCTTCTGGCAATGGCAGAGGGCTGAGCCCCAGAGCCCTGGTTTTGGCTGGAACTGAGTGTGGCTGAACTATGAGCGCGGCATTGGAGCCCGGCAGACCTGGGGCGGCATCCCAGCCTGTCCACCTTGTAACCACGTGATCCTGGGAAAGTTGTTTGCTTTCTTGAATCCTAGTTTCCCACTTACTGCTGGGTTGCAAACCCCAAAGGGAGAGGCTTAAAAGCACAACCCTCTACTTTGCTCCTGAGTCAGTGCGTTGGCACTTTGGGCTGGGGTCCAGGCAGGGGGTCTGCTGGTCTTGCTTGGGCTCCTTCAGGCACCTGGGGCCAGCTGTTGACTGAGGGAGCTAGTAATGGGGGACACACGTGTCCCATCGTCCAGCAGGCTAACCTGGGCTTGCTCACGTGGTGAAGGTTGCGGGGTTTCTAAGAGTCCCAAGAGAACAAACCCAAGGCCCAAGCTATTTGGAGAACGTCCGACGGCCAGATTCAAGGGGTGGAAGAATTAATGGAATGGAGAATTCGACCAGTGCTACATCTACGAGGTTGGGGTTTTTTTGGTTTTGTTTTGTTTTTTATTTATTTTTTCAAGATTTTATTTATTTATTTGTTAGAGAGAGAGAGAGCGCGCGCACAAGCAGGGAGAGTGGCAGAGGTAAAGGGAGAAGCAGGCTCCCCGCCGAGCAAGGATCTCACTGTGGGGCTCGATCCCAGGACCCCAGAAACATGACCTGAGCCAAAGGCAGATGCTTAACAGACTGAGCCACCCAGGCGTCCTTACTAGGTTGTTTTGAGGATAAACGAGATCGTATGATCTCTATCGTATGAGTCTAGTGCCTATTAGCATTGTGAATGCTCAATAAATGTATTGACGGAGACTAGACGTCTCTCTTCTGCTTTTTTATTTTTAAAGTAAGCTCTACGCCCCATGTGGGGCTTGAACTCACAACCCAAAGATCAAGAGTTCTGTGTTCTTCCGGCTGAGTCAGCAGGCGTCCCCTCTCTTCTGGTTTTTTAGTGATTTTTAGATTTCTGTGAAATGTCTTGTCTTTGTTTCCTCCCCTATGTCATGAGGATCATTACTCTCAGGCAGTGATGTCCCCATAAGGGTTCGATGAGGGAGGGCAGGAAGGTGCAGGGACGCTGGTGGTATTATCTTATTACCCGTGCGAGAGCTGTCTCCACCTCCCCTTTGCACACCAAAAGGCAAGCCAGACTTGATCGCTTTTCCATTTTTGTTCATATTTTGACTCACATCCCACTTTCCAAAAGAGCTGTTTGTAGAGATTGCCTCGAGCTGTCCTTTCTTCCAGAGCCTCCCGCCTAATCCCCTGCTCCCCGAGGGCACCTCCTCCCTTTCCTCCCTTACTTGTGTTCCATCTCTTTCCTCTGCCTGAGCCCCACCGGCACATCTGCCTCCTGCCTCCTGCCTCCTGCCACAGCCCCAGGGGATCACTGGGCAGCCCTGGGGCCACAAGACTCTTCCAGGCAAGGATGACAAAAGCGGGAAGTGAGGGGCACCTGTCATACTCTTACTACCCGCAGGGCAGAGAAAGGAGCCTGCTCCCCGTTGCACCTTCCTGAGGTTTCCAGGGAGCTCTGAGCAACCCCTAAAGCCCCTCTATGCTGTCCAACACCTGGGAAAATGCTGAACCCTTTGAGCCTGGGGAGACTCCCACCAGCAAGTCACCGACTGCGGAAGAGGAGAGCCCAGCCTCAGCGTCTCAAAACCTGAATGATATAAAATATGAATAACGTGAACGCCGCCCTACTCCTTCCCCAAACCCCCAAATCGTGTCAAATCAGACGGGACTCCTGCAGCTTCAATGTGAGACAACCTTCCTCTGAATCGGGGATGCGGAAAAAGGGGAGTGGGAGTACTAGCAGACCCTGCCCCCAGCTGGCCCCTGCAGAAGCCGATGGTACTTACGAGACCTACTTTGGAGCATCCCTGGGCCGGGTGCTTTGCACACATTTCCTTGTTACATCGGCTTGAGGTGGCAAACCCATTTTACAGATGCAGACAGCGAGGATGGGAGAGTTCAAGAATATTTGCTTTGAGGGGCGCCTGGGTGGCCCAGTTGGTTAAGCATCCGACTCTTGATATCAGCTGAGGTCTGATCACAGGGTCGTGAGATCAAACCCCGAGTGGGGCTCCATGCTCGGCGTGGACTCTGCTTGAGACTCCCTCTCCCTCTCCCTCTGCCTCTCCCTGCTCTAAAATAAAGAAATACATCTTTAAGAAAAAAAAAGAAATATCGTCTTTGAGTTCAGAGTTCAAGGATAGAGCACACGTGATCAGTGTGAGTGGGGAAGGGGCTGGGAGTGGCCCAGCGGGTGGCTAATGCCAAGTCCTTGGCCCCAGGGCTTCGTGATAGGGCACTGGAAGTGAACAGAGTGGGCAGGCCAGGTTCAAGAGTGTTTTGTTTTTTGTTTTTTTTTAAAGATTTTATTTACTTACTTGACAGAGGGAGAGAGATCACAAGCAGACAGAGAGGCAGGCAGAGAAAGAGGGGGAAGCAGGCTCCCCGCTGAGCAGAGAGCCCGATGCGGGGCTCGATCCCAGGACCCCGAGATCATGACCTGAGCTGAAGGCAGAGGCTTTAACCCACTGAGCCACCCAGGTGCCCCTCAAGAGTGTTTTGAAGAGAACTGAAGGTCTTTGAACTTTGCCATGAAGATGAGTTTCCTTGAACTCTGTGAGCCTCAGTTTTGGCCCCTGAAAAATGGGGTTATTGTCAGGATCAGTGAAGTGATGTGTAGAAAGCATCTAGTCCAGCTCTCGGTCTACACCGAGAAGGACCCTCTACACGTGACTCCTACCTTGCACCCCGGCTCCAGCAACGCCACAGGCCGTTGGGACGGCCTGGGACGGTCCCTCAAGGCCGCCTTGCCTTCCTGGTGGGGCGTTTCCAAGATCAGCCCCATGCCCCCCACTCCGAGCAGGGCCGGGCCCCAGCCCGAGGCGGATGCTTCAGCTTCTGGGCTTTGCCGAAGCAACCCCGTATTCAAGACAAGCCCTAGACTGAGCTTCTCTTGTAAATATTGATGGAGGCCCCAGACAGAGAGGAACAGGAAAACAAAGGACGGTTTATTTATGATGGAAAAAGAAACCAACAAGGGGAAAAAAAAAAACCCTACAGGCCCGACAGGAGGGGGGACTGTTTAAATAAACCGTGGTAGAGCCACTCGATGGAACATTGCGTCCCTATTGAAATGATGTTTACCGAGGGTTTGTAGCAACACGGAAAATGCGTATTCTAAAAAGCTAAGTGAAAAAAGGAAAGCAGCCGAATTGTGCATTCAGCATAATCACACATTGGCAAAAATCAAGCCACAGAAAAGGAGCCGCAGGCTGAAGGGACGCGCACTGCAGAGGGGGTGGTCTTTGGGTGGGGGAACTGGGGAGATTTTTTTGTACTTCTGTATCTTCCAATTTTCTTTCCTACCAAGCCGTGGTTGGCCCCACGTGGAAAGCAACCCAAACCAAAGGATGGCTTTTTTGTTTTGTCTTAAAGAAGAAACTTTTTAGGGGCAAGCAGGATGGATAACCCAGGGAGAGGCCAAGCGACACACAGGCTCCTGTGAGGCTGAAGGGCTCGAGGTGGCCGGACAAGGCTATCCCGCAAGGTCAAGTGGAAGTCCTAGACCCTGACCCCGAGGAGGATCACGGGCAGGCTGACACCCAGACACGCACTCAGGCATGGCGGGCATGTGCGATCTGGGCTCTGCCCTAAAATGAATGCGTGCCCTCTGCTTCTCTCCAGGGAATTAGCTTACGGTCGAGCAAGGAGCCTCTTTCCTAAACGCTCCCTCACATGAATGGCTAGAGCAGGATGGCTGGGCTCCCGTCCTCTTCACTCCGAGGGGGAGCTCCTCGCAGGCAGCCCTGCCCTCCCCGGCTGGGGGGACGGAGCCCCCACTGGTGGCAGGGTCAGCCTTCCCATGCCCTGAGCACCAGCCCTGGCCCCTGCATTTCCCAGATTTCTATCCAGGACTCTGCTCACTGTCTCCTGATCAGGGAGGCTGATCACACAATACTACTTCTTAGCCTCCTCTGCCTTCGTCGCACATATGTGGCACGGATTCCGTTCATTTGCTTACGCTTTTGTTTATAAAAATTGCCCGTTTTCCTCCAGCAGAACATGAGCTCTGTTAGGGCAGGGACCTGCTATGTTCCCAGCACCTGGGATGGTGCCTGGCCTAACCGTTCTCTGAATGAATCCTGGCTCTCGTGGCCCCAGGTGGTCTTTGCAGGGTCCCTGGGACTACCTTGCTCTACCCTGGTGGCCCTGACCGCTTACTTCCCTAAGGCTGGCTCTGGAGACCCAGGCTGGTGACGAGAAACACACCAGCTCTCGTCTATCAGGGATGACTGCCTAGGGCCCGGTGTTGACCTGGTTCTGGGACTCAGTAAGAAAGGATAAGTGATTGATTAGTGATGTCTGCACAGGACCCCAGGGAGGTAGATGAGAAGGGCTCCATACTTCCCATCTCAGTTCTCCCTTCATTATGAAGACTACACCTACCAGCAGCGGATCAGGAACAAACACTGTGATTTCCCTGGTCCTGACCTTGAGACCATGCCCCATGCACGTAATGGGGCTCTGAAATTTTTCTGGAGTGATCCCCAGTTCTCCCTGGGCTTGGAGCCCTCCCCCGGGGTCTCCTTGCTTGGTTGTGGTCTAGTCCATTGCCTGGCTCCTTACCGGAAGCCTGCCCTTGGGGGCTGGATCTGGCTCTGTCGGCCCCTGGTTCCCAGGTGGGGTGTGCCTTCCAAGCAACCCCCCCGCCTGCCATCATGACGCCCATCCGCTGGAGACTCACGTCTGAGTGTTAGCTCTCAGCTTGAGCATGGCCTTGGCAGGGATGGGGGCGGTCACCAGGCTCCAACTTAGGAATAAACTAGGCAGCCTCACCTTCCAGGCCCTAGAGTGGGGACGGCGGCTCTGAGTGGCCCAGTAAAAGTTCTCATCTCCATGCCAACCTCCCGGCCATTCCTTGTTCTAATTGTGCATTTTCCGGGAAGACCCTGGCTTAGCCCCAGTAGCTGCAGTGGACACGAGCTCCTGTCCAGACCCCCAGGGGAACTTGGGGAGGACTTTCTCCAGGAGTCCTCATTTCTCTAGCAGAGAAGCCCGTGGACTATCCTTCCCATTTTCAAAGTAGGAAGGCTGAAATCCAAAGCATCCTTAGCTCCCCGCTTGTCAGGCCTGCCTTGCTGCACCCCGTCTCTACTTCTCTTCTCCAGGCTGCTTGTCCCTTTAGAAGGGATCCCAGTGGTCTTGGTTTCGGGCTGGCCCGGGAGTATCCCTGCCCTTCTCTCTGTGTAAGCGTCATCCTCAGCGAGAGAACGGGCCTGCGGCAACAGATCAGACTATCTTTCTCCCCGATCCAGCAAGAATGGGCAACTTCTTGAGGTTGGAGGGTCTCTGAGCTTTCCAAATTTACCTGGTCTGATGTGAGAGGAGGTCCTGGGGTCCTGATGTGACACCAGACATTTCTAGTTCCTCAGCTGCATCATGGACCCGCCCTTCCCCCCTCTCCTGTCTGACCGGGCGGACCAGGTGACCACTGGGCACAGGGAGGAGAAATTATGCCAGCCTCTCTCACCAGCCCGGGAGGGGTGCCTGGCAGTGGCTGTCCCTGCTCCCCGAGGCGACAGCTTTGTTGTTTGGACAGCTGTGTCGTGCAGGCTCTGAGCTCTGGGGACGGAGTCAGTGGTCGGCTAGCAATGGGCCCAAGGGGGGGCGGGCCCAGGAGGACGGGCGCCTACAGATCACACCTTCTGCTCTCTCTCTTGAGACCTCAGATGTGGGATCACTGCTGTTCTTAGTGGGCCACTCCGAGAGGTATGTTTCCAAATGGCTGCTAATTGGAGGCTTCTCCTCCTGCTATGCTAGGGTTCTAGGCAATGAGAGAAAGCGAAGTGGGTAATGGCCAACTTGCTCTGCAGGCAAGGGTCCCATGGCAGCTCCAATTGTCACTGATCTACTTCTCCAACCATCTCTCCTCTGGCCAAGCTCCTGGGGGCTCTCCAGGGTTCCAGGCATGGCCGGAACCACCTCCCTGTGTGTCCCAGATGTTTCTGGGAACCCTGGAGGTAGTGGCTCAGTGGACAGTGTTTAGGAAGGGACCCTGGTGGCTTATAGAGAGCTGGACCACCCCCAGCAGGGTCAGGTGGAGGGGTGATTGGGGGTCAACTGGCACCGGGAACTGTTTTTGGGATGAGGCCACGGCCTGAACTTTGGCGGGGTCCTGGCATCCCTTCTGCCAAGAATTCAGCTTTGAAGCAAAGCGGCACTCATCCCTGCACATGTGGCTGCCCAGCCCCTGATTCTATCTCTGTGTCTCACTGCCAGCAAAGCCGCATCCCAGGGCCCCAGCCAGTGGCCAGTGGAAGAGGTAGGGTTAGAATCCGCCTCTCGCTGGCCAAATGCCCGAGCCGCCTGCTCTCCCAGAAACGGCTCCCGGAGTAGCCGGTAGGGGGTGATTGTCGCTTCCTGGTTTTGCTGGAGCAGTCCGGCAGAGGGGTAGCTAGACCCTGGTCTGAGGCACATCGGGGGTGGGCAGGGTCAGGACGGTGGGCAGGAGGGTGCCCCGCGGGGAGGGGAAGCTCCGCAGCTCCTTGGGCACAAACCTGGGCGAGACGTGGTCGGCCAGGAAGCAGAGCGTGCGCCGGCGGCCCACGCAGTAGACGAGGTCGCCCACCACAGCGCACTGGAAGGGGTCCGGATAGGGCGTCCGGTACGCAGCGCACTCATACCAGAGGCGGGCGCTGGCACTGCAGCGGTACACGCTGATGCCCAGGCTGCGATCCAGGTCAAAACGGTAGAGGAAGCCGCTGACCGCCACCATCTCGGCCGTGCGGTCCTTGCCGCCCCCGGTGGCACCCGCCTGCCAGCGCTGCTCGCGGGCGGAGAAGCGGAGCAGCAGGTAGCGCAGGGTGCCGCCCGTGACGAAGATGTCCCCGGCGCAAGCCGCGGCCGTGTGTGCCAGGGCGAAGGTGTCGTTGGGGAGCGGAGGGACGAAGGTCCAGCGGTCCAGGCGGGGGTCATAGCGTTCCACCGTGTTCAGACACTCGCCCCCAATGGCGTACAGGTGGCCGTCCAGGGCCACCAGCCGGCAGTGCGGCCGGGGCTGGTTCAGCGGGCACACCTCGCTCCAGATCCCCGTCAGCGGGTTGTAGCAGAAGACGCGGTTGGAGGGCTGGCGCCCGGACCCCTGGCAGCCCGACACCACAAAGAGGTAATTGAAGAGACTGCAGAGGGCACAGCCTCGGGACACGGCCTCAGGGGGAAGACAGGCCAGTGGGTGCCAGACGTCCCGCTGGTCATCATAGCAACAGAGACGGCCGGAGCCCTCCTGGGGGCACACATCGGCCACCACCAGGTGCTTGCGGCCCTGCAGCCGGCGCCCGAGGATCAGCTCCCGCTCCGTCCCGCTCAGGCGCCCATAGATGTCTGGGCTGCGCAGGACCTGGAGATAGTTGTCGCTCATTACCTTGTAGGCTGCCTCCTGCACTGCCTCCAAGTTCTGCCTCTTGGCCAAGGTCAGAACCTGGTAGCAGTTGCCCAGATCCAGGTGGACGTCGGGAGCAGAGCCCGGGGCCAGCGGGAGGTGGATGAAATTGGTCCCCGCCACCAGCTGCACGTGGGGCTCCCCGCCACTTCTGGCTGAGCTGGACCCTGTAAGAGCCCGGGGTAAGGGGTGGCCGGGCAGGGTGCTCCCGTCTGGGCAGGACACAGTGGAGGCCCCAAAGCCATCGAGCTGCAGCTGGAGCTCTGGGTTCTCCAGGATCTGGAGGAGGCTGTCCTTTCTGCTGAACCCTTGCGCGGAGGGTGATGGCACAGGCTGGGAGGACGTGGGTGGCTCGGCTCCACCTTCCGGGTCAGCGGCATGGCCCCCTGAAGCTGGCCCTGCTCCCGGGGGGCCTGGCAGTGGCACAGGGGGTGGGGCCTCTGCCAGGGCAGCTGTTCTGGGGACGAGCCTGCCCTTGGAGGTGGCCTGGGAGGTGGATTCCACATAGTAATCGTACACCTTCCCCTTCAGCCTGGGCCCGACCCCCTCCACCTTCTCCTGCAGGAAATTCTCCTCCACACGCACCCGGGCCACCGACGCGTAGGTGTAGGAGGCGCTGGTGTTTCCCTCCTGCTGACGCACGGTCAGGCCCATGTCCGCGGCGGCCTGGAGGGCCCTGGCCTCCTCCCTGTGGACCCCCAATGTGCGGGTGAAGACCCAGCTCTTGCTCATGTCACTCCTGCCTTCCACGTGAGCTATCCAGGTGGTGGGGGCGGCTTCCTGCTCCAGGGGCCCCGGCTGCCCCAGGGGGCCGCCGTCCAGCCACAGGGCAGGCTCGCTGCTCGCACTGCCACCAGCCGCCGTGGCGAGGCCAGCACGGGAGCGTTGGGACTCGCTGCCCAGATGGGGGTGGGGGTGCCGCTCGGGCTCACCGCCAGCAGCCGTTCTGGCTTCCCGGCCACTGCAGCGAGGAGGGCCCAGCTCAGAGTCTGGGCACTGCCCACCCCCTTCCTCACCAGCACCTTTCTCCTCGGGCTCCCGAGCCTCGCGGGCTTCTGAGTCTTCGGGAGAGGGTCCTGTTGCCAGGACTTGGGAGTCCCTCTGGTTCTCCCAGCCGTGGTCCGGCGCCTCTCTGGTCCCCTTGCTTCCCCTCCGGCGTCTCAGCACCCAGTGCGGAGCCCCGGGAGCAGCCCCCTGGACCGCAGGCTGCCCGGAGCCCTCGGCCTCCTCATTGGCCTTGGCCTTGGCATTCCCGGCCCCCAGTGGGGCCTGACTGGGCCTCGACTTGTACAGCCTGTAGGCCACCGTCACCAGGAGCAGGGCAGCGGCGGACAGCACCACCTTGCCTCCCAGCTGCATGTCCAAATGCCAGTCCTGGGCCTCTGCTCCTCCTCTTCCGGGGAGCATGCTTCCCAAAGCCGACCCGGGGCTAGAGAATGTCAAGAATCCGATTAATGATTGCCCAATAGGGGCCGGTTCCCGGTTCCTGCGGAGTGAGCTGGAGGGGGGTTCCGGGCTGGCTCTGGCTGGTCAGCAGGGGAGAGTCGGAGCCAAGGTGACCTTGAGCTGGCAGCCGGTGGCCACGGGGGCTCAGGGCCAGCAGATCTCGGTGCTGGCTTCTTTGGATCCTTCAAGGCTTTTCCTGGGGGTGGGGATGGGGTTGTGCCCCAGGGCTGAGCTTGTGATCAGCCACCTGAGCCAGCGGCTGCTGGAGGATGTTAGGAGTGTCCAGCTTGTACACAGAGAGGGAGGAAGCTCTCTTGACCAAATAGTCACCCGATGCCAGGAAACGCACGGGGTTGGTTATTATATGTGTGTGTGTTTTATTTTCTCTTTTGCAAATGCGCCGGGCTAGGAGGGTTGGGTGCGGTCAGTTGTGAGACAGGTGGAGCCGTGCAGGTGCGGCACGAGAGCCTCCCTGTCTGTTTCCTTCCTGATGGGGTCTGCTCGTCTGAGGTCCGTAATTAGCAGCGGGGAAGGCTGAGCCCAGGACCGCAGCCAAGCCACCTGACCTGGCTTTGAATGCCGCTGCCCTCCTTCTGGGCCTCCTGAGGGCAGATGGGGAAAGCACCGGGCGCCAGTGCCCAGGTCAGGGAGAGACGTGGGGCCCATCCCTGCCCACGAAAGCAGACAACGTCCTCTGGTGGGAGGCCAGGGACAGTCACCGCCCCCATCTCACCAGTGCTGTGGGTTCCAGATCCGGATGGGCTACCTGGCTCTGCCCCGTGCCAGCTGTGTGACCTTAGGCAAGTGACTTCCCCTCTCTGTGCCTGAGTTCCTTCAACTGAAAACGGAGGGGAGCAGCACACTTACCTCATAAGGCTGTGATTGGTGTGTGTGTACAGCCCGCAGCGCTGAACTAGCCCTTAAGAAACTCGTGAAATAGCAGCCATTCTTTTCCCTTCCTCTTCCTCCTCCTCCGCGGGGTCATTATCATTCATATGAATCATCACCGGCTGGACCTGAAGCCCAGATCTAATTCTGCCCCTCCCCAGACCAAGGTCCTCTCAGGGCACCCAGAGGCCAGGGCAGGACTCTCAGACTCGTGCTGCCTTCCGGGCCAGCAGGTAAAGTGGCTGACCTGCCCTGCAGGGGTCCCAGCCCTGCCTGATCCCCCCCTGTGTCGGAGACCCTGGTCTGTTGGCCCGTACGGGGCCGAGCACAGCGGGGACAACTTCCAGCACGCACTGAGCCTTTCCAGCGGTAGAATGGAGGTGGGCGCTCTGGATGGATCTCATCTGATGCCCGCCATCCCGTTTGGGAGAGAGGCATTTGTCACATCCATTGGACGGCAGCTCCAAGCTCATGTCAGTTGGCTTGTAACTGGGGACTTGGATTCCTGTTTCCAGAGTCCGGACTTTTGCAGACCTGACCTCAACCACCAGGTCTGGCCTCCCAGGGGTCAGCCCTCTGCAGCTTGTTCCGAGGGACACCGGCAGCAGGGTTCCCCCTTTTCCTTTCCCTCGTGGTCAAGATCGTGATTCTGAATATAATGGGCATGAGAGCCCCTGGGGTGCTTGTCAGAAACACACATTTCCAAGCTTGGCTCCCCAGACTTTCCGATTCGGTAAGTTTGGGGTATCTCCCAGGAAATCCCCAGGTTTTGACAATCACCTCGGAGATTTCCGTGGGTCTAGGAATTAAAAAGTATTTCAGCTTTGCCATTTATCTGCTGAGAATTCCTCTTCATGCCGAGGAGATGGGTGAGCGCCTTGTTTCATCAGGACGAGTAATAGGAAATGGGGAGTGAGGTCCTGGGTGCTTTGCATAAGTAAAATCTTTTCATCTTTCCAGTAATCTGGGGGGGAGATAGGTGCTGTCATGGCCCTCATTCTGAGGACACAGGCTCAGAGGGATCTGCCAATGTCGCGTAGATTGTGAGTGGCAGAGTCTTGATATATAAACAGGTCTCTCTGGTGTGTGGATCATTCCTCTTCCTCTGGGAAGGGGAGGACGAGGTATAAAGGGGTAAAGGGTAACAGAAGTGATTTGCCCAATAGTGAATCCAGAACTCTGGGGGCCCCCCGCGGCCAAGCTCCCATTTCCCAGGAAGGGGCAGCTTTGGGACTCCCACACCCTTGGAGAGGGGAAGACTTAGGGCGTGTCACCCTTTGATGACAATGCAGGGACCTGGCATTGTCCTCTTGGATGCCACGGAGTGAGCAGGGTGTTGGCCCCTTTGGCCTCCTGCTTCCCACCCAGTAAGGACTGCACTGTGCGGGGAGCACTCTCCGTGGCTGCAGCCTGAACCCTATAAGTCAGACAATCAATCTTTCCCTTTGGAAACTTGCTCCCGGGCACCGGGTGTGGCCAAACCAGTCCCCTGGGGTGGCAGGGGCACAGTGGGAGGGCCGTGGGGAACAGAGGACACACAGTCCCAGCCCTGAGGGGACCTACATCCTGATCCATAAGATGGCTCATGCACCTGAGATATGCTCAAGCCACAGGGGACCACAGAGGAAAAATTAAGGAGGGGACTTGTCAACAGGTGCTTATTGACGAAGTACCACGGGCCAGGGGCACCGGAAGAGAGGTCAAAAGAGTAGTCCAGAAAGAGGTGTTGAACATCGAGTATTGATAAAGGAAGGAGGGGGTGCAGACAGATTGACTGAACAAATACTCACCAGATGCTCACCCTGTAGCAGGGCCCTTGCTGGTGCAGCGAGATAGGTTAGAGGCGCACGTGGCCCTGGCACCTTGGCAGGTTGCCAGCGTGGGGAGCCGATGCTGAGCAGGAGGATGGTGGGGGGAGATGAAAAGAGAGTTGTGACTCACAGTTCCCAAGAGGGCCCCCTATGCTGCACCATGCAGGGCCTCCTGGGGAGGCCCTGGGGTCAGGAAGGAGGCAGACAGAGCTAGAGGACAGAATACAGAATAGGAGTGTTATTATGGTTTTCATGGGAAAGAGTGGGCCAGGCAAGGTGAATAGGTTTAGGGTTGGCTAGTTTGAACAACTTCAGGGGGCCCCAGGGCTGTCTTCCTTTGTCTGCTACTGTTTCTTGGAGTCACTGGGACTGGGGAATATTGGCCCTGGTCTACACAAGCCTTAGGAGAATCTGCTAAAGCGGGTGGCCCTGGCTTGGCTTTGGATGGCTTCATGTGCATACAAAAGGGGCGCTCCTGGGTGAGTCATTTGCAGCCTCTAGGAACTAGCTAATCCAGGGAGTTCACAGTGGACTCAGCAGGGCCCAGCAGCCCACCATACAGGAAAATAGAGGATATAGCTTCCCCTCAGTCAGAAGCCCAGAAGACAAAAGAACAAGGACTCCTGGGCCTCTAAGAGGTGGCATTTTCCCCCTGGGGGGTGGTTGGGACAGAGGTCTGATCCCAGCCTGCAGGGGAATGTTGCACTCCCAAGAGCTGGCTTTGAACTCTCAAAATTACCACTCCCTTCCCTGCCCCAGCCCCGGTCTGTTTGGAGAAAGTGAAATGAACAAATGAAGACAGGAGCGAAATTAAAAGATAATTGGAAGTCTGTATCGGGCGTCTAGGAGGGCGCTTGCGTGCTGCCAATCTGGGCTCTGGGTGCCAGCAGGACAAATTGAGAAGTCTGGGGCTGGCTCAGGGGGTGGATGAAACTGTCGGAGCTGAATGCGTGCCATGCAAATAAACGGGCCCATCTTCCAGGGATGGGCTTCGAATTCGGTGGTGCTGGTCCCTCCCCTGGTCTGCTCAGCACCGAGCGATGCTGACCCCAGGTGAGGCCCTGAGTTGGGGGCCTGAGGCTGGGAGGAGGTGGTTGCAGGGAGGACTGTGGGCTCTCACACACACATACATACATGCACGCATACCGTTGTGTGCACACACACACCCCGGTGCACACCCCC
>CM053606.1:10952521-10963382 GCA_028646535.1 Procyon lotor | reverse complement strand
ATTTCCAAACGCTCAGAAGTGAAGTCAGCAGGTCACGGTGATGGCTCTGGGTGAGGCTGCTGCCCTTCGTGAACGGAATCCGGGGGGGACCAGGTCTGAGCGCACGGAGGGCAGGGGGCGGTTGGGAGGTCATGTCAAATTGGAGGTGCCTTTGTGATATCCCTGAGAAGGTGTTGAGAAAGCTGCTGAATATATGGGTGGGGAGTTCCGGGGAGAGGTCCTGGCCAGAGCCATCGATGTGTGAGTCATCAGAGTCTGGGTGGTAATTGAAGCCATGGGTGAGCATGAGATCACCAGGAGAGGGAACAGGGCAGAAAGAGCCTCCTTAGGGGGACGGAGAGTCAGGCGGAGCTCCCCAGTCAACCCCACCTCCCCCCTGCAGCCCCGTCTCCCCTCTCCCCTCCCTCTCTTACCCTCTGCTGCCCCCAACCCCCCACTCAGGCCTTCCTTCTGCCCCCCAACACCCACCAGCAACCCCTTCCCCTCTGCCCCCATGCCTACCTGCAGCGCCCCCAATCCTAGCCCCCCCTCAGCCCAGGCCGCCCCCCAGGAGGGAGGGACATTTCAGCACTTGTGATTCTAATTGAATTTAATTGTCTCCTCCAAGTTGAGCTAAAACCTTTTCAAAGTCCCCTGAAATTAGGGAACATCGATAACACCACTCCTTGGGGTTTTAATCTGTGTCCTCCCTGAGAACAGTGATTAATTTTTTACAAGCTAATCATATCTCTTAGGCAGGCTGTCAGCAGAGGACCCGTCATCTCTCATCAATAATGAAGCGATCCCAGCTCCCGCTTCTCCCGCAGCCTCCTGCATAATTCACCGGGAGGGCTTCAAACAAAAAGCCAAGGGGCCAGGTCCTCTTCATCGGTGTCCTTGGTTATTAGGCACAGGTGCTATGAGGGCCAGGTGGGGGAGGGATTGGGGGGCAGGACAGGGGATATAAGAGCTGATAAAAGAACCCCACCTGGCTCCCTTTTTCATCCCTGCTCTCACCGCCTCCATCTAGTCCTTTCTGCCCAGCTGGTGCCCTCCTGGGACCATCTCACTGATCCCTGCCCCTCGCCATCCCCTCCTTTCTTCTTGTCTGTGGCACTACTGCACATCCAGGCTTTTGTCCTTTGGCTAGGCAGGGATGTACCCATTTGACAGATGAGTAAACTGAGGCCTATGAGATGCCATGTACTCATGAGACGCTATGTACCCCATTTGACAGATGAGTAAACTGAGGCCCAAAGAGAACCAACTTGGTTAAGGTCCCAGAGCAAATCAGGGGCAGTCAGAAACTAGACCTATAGTTTGGGGTCTCCCAGACCCCCTCTCTGTCCCCCCAGACCTTAGGCCAAATGAGTGGACGGGCCACCCCCATCCCTCCCCAAGAACCATGTCTATACTTGGATGCTAAAGAGGAACCACCCCCAGCTCAGGCCTCTCCTGGGGGATGGACTGTCCCGCGTGCACACTTCTGTCACTCTCGTGGTCCATCTGAGGCTCAAGGTCAGAAGCAAACAGTGGCTGGAGACAGAAATCACTTGCCCTTTCTCCTCTTTGGCACCACTGACCAGAACTGTGCATACTGGCCAATTGGACAGAGTCCAGGAGCAAGGGGGAGGCCTGCTGCCTGAAAATCCCCCATGAGAACATGATCTCTTCCTTCTAAACCCTGAGCAAAAGCCCGTAGCCAGGAGCTAAGATGTTATCCAGAAGGAGAAGGGACCTTCCCAGACCCCCACTTAGCAGGCACGTTCTTTCCGTGCCATCTCTGGGCTGGGAAAGACACCATCCTCAGGATGGACTCCTCTCTTGGCATGGCTCCGCAGCTGAGCCGGTCCCCAGGGCTCCTCTGTTCTCTACGAGTGAGCCCCAAATCTGGGCCTCTGACCCGATCCAACTCAACATGTCAAAAACTTGGCCCATTCCTCGCCCAGCATCCCACCCGCTGTCCCGCTGTCCCGTTTTTGGGTCATCACTAGGGCGACCAGTTGCTCTGGTTTGCTCTAGACAAGAGAGTTTCCAAGGACCCAAGACTTTGTTTTAAAACTGGGAAAGTCTAGAGCAAACCAGAATGAATTGGTCCCCTTGGTGTTCCCCTCGTTCCCGGGCACCCGGACTGGAAATGTCAGCGCCAGAGAGAAGCAGGGCTGGAGGCGCGATGGGCAGCATCATCCCCGGGCTGGCCACCGGGATCCCCCTCTCCTGGTCTGGTGACCTTGGGTGTGGTCCCGGACACCCCTGAGCCACAGTGGATTCACCGGAAACATGAGCCTAATCGGAGCTCAGCACCCGGCAGGAGGCGGTGCTCAGTGAACTGTCACTCCCCGGACAGCTGTCCCTCATGCCCTCCTCTTCTCCTGCCTGTCACCTCGTCTGGGGCCAAATCCTGCCGAAGCCATCAGAGCTTCCGCTGCCTGCACAATACAGTCCCCATGTTCCTAGTTCGGCACTCAAGGCCTTCAGAGCCTGTGCAGCTGACCTTTGCACCCTCCTGCCCCGTTCTCCTGCGGTCGCCATCCAGAGTCAGCCTCAAAGGACAATTGCCTGTTCCCTGCCCCTGTGTCACACTCTCCAGCTGTTTCCGCTCCTGACGCGCCCCCCCCCCCGCTGCCCTCCCCTCAAGGCCCATTACTAGGGTTGCCTCTTCCAAGAGGCTGTCCCAGATTTTGTCACCAGGGGGGTAAAGTCCCCTTGAGACCCCCTCCCCCATTATGTAGTCTGTACCTCTCAGGGCACCCGGCACTTTCGGGGAAGTAATAATATCTGTCGCTAATATTTATTAAGTTCTTTCTATGCACCGGACAGTGTTCCCAGATCTTTGACTTAGGTTGACTCCATTAATCCTGGGATCCAAGACCGTAGGAGGAGGGTGTGATTATTATACCCCGCTGAGATGCAGAAGCAGAAGCCCAGAGAGGTCAAGTCACTTGCCGAAGGTGATACAGGAGCTGAGTGGCAGAGCCCAGAAAAGTGCTTAAGAGTGTGGAGCTGGGCTCAGGTAGACTTGAGCTCAGTATCCGACTCTGGTGCCTTCTCCAGGAATGACCTCTGTAGGCTCTTTGCCCTCTTGACTCCTAGTTTCCCTCCTTAGAAATGAGGATCCTCAGACCTACTTCACAGGGCCTTGGGAGGATGAAATGCTTTACTCTCTGCCTGGCGCATAATAGGTGCCCAGGAAAACAGACCCTATCGCTACGAGCTTGCCTTGTGTGGTAGATTCTCACTTGCCTTCAGCTCGAGATCCATTTCCAGGTGCTGTGTTCAGAGGATGCAGGTGGGTGGCAGGAGGGTGCCACTCTGTCTGGAGTCTGGCCTTTCTCAGGCTGGGGACTGAATCCTGGCTCCAGGATTCCCCCTATGTGTGTGACCTTCACAAGGTCATGGTGCCTCCTTGGGCCAGAGGTTAACATCAGGGCACTCACTCAGGCCAGAAGGGGCCACAAGGAGGAAGGAAGGCAGGGTGGGGACTTGCCATCCATCACCGTGGTCACCGTGGGTCCTGTCCCCTAGCCTCCCCTGGCCTGGGTGCCCCTAGCGTTCCGTGGGGAGTGGGGGGAGGGGGGCTTAAGTGCTTGCCCCCAGGTGGCCCAGCTTAGCGGGAGCTACTGGACGTGGTGACTTTAATGCGTTCAGATCCTTGGTTCCGGGAGGAGGACGCTGCATTTGCATTTAAATGGAGGTTTGGAAGTCTGTAAATCTCCATTTCCCTACCGCAGAGGCCTAATGGTTGTTTAATCATGTTTAGATGAACCCCCGGAGCACTGGGGGCTGGTGCATCTTAAATCCTTAAGCGCAGAGACAAAGATCAAATGAGGGGTGTTCAGGAAGTGAGATCTTCCCCACCAGTGGGCCTAGTGGGCCAGCGCTGCCTGGGGAGGCAGGCAGAGGGTGCTCTCCCTGGGCTGGGCGGGGGGGGGGAGACCCTGACCCCACCCCTTCCAGGAAGGCCTCTGGGATTGCGCCCATGTAGCTGGCACCCCAAATTCCTGCAGCTTCCCTTTACGCCACCAAGAGGAGAAACCATGGCTGAGATGTGGCTGCGGAGAGACCAGGACGGGAAGCCTGGCTGCCTCTGATAAAGGGCGGCCGGCCGTGGGCAGGCGGCTCAACCGTTCTGGGCGTCCCCATTCCTATCTGGAACCTGAGGGAGGTGTCCTTCCACATCACGGAGGCAAAGCGCCTGGCATCCTGGAGGGGCTTTTCAAACGGTGGCAGGCAATATCACTTCCCATTGCCCTTCACCTTGAGAAGGATTGGCCTTTGGGGGGCTGCCGATGGCTGGGCTTCTCCAGCTTTTCAGGTTAGTTGCGGGGGGAGCATGTCTGCTCTGCCTCCCACCCCCGAGCCCACACGCTGCTGCAGTCCCAGTTTTGAGTTAATAACACGCGTGTGGCCAGCATTCTCAGCGTGCCTGTCTTTGCCAGGGCACCAGCTGCCATGGCCTGTCCTACCGTGTGCGTGGGCATTCAGGTGGCACCTTCCGTGGCCCGGGGCGATGTATAAAGCCCCTTACCATTCACTCGACACAGCCGCACCCACCGTCTTCCAGTGAGAGCCTTACGGGAACCGCACTCTACTCCTATCATTATCCCTTCTTTGCGGATGAAGACCCGGGCTCAGAGAGGGAGGCCACTTTCTCAAGATCACACCGCTGGGAAGCGGAGCTCAAGCCTGATGGATTTACCCCTCCCCCCGCCCTCCCAGGGTGACTTTCTGGGTCCTGGGCCACCTCACCCAGGAGCTCCTCTAGGAAGGAGCTTTCTTGGGTGACTTGTGACTTCCTGGTGTGCTCTTTGTACCTATTTCTGCAGCTCCTACCTGGAGCCCTCGGGAGGGGTGAGGGAGGGCTCAGCCCGGGGGTGGGGGCTCCCACCCCCAGTTCAAGCAGACAGCTTTGCTTCCGTCTGTTCTAAATTTGGGGATTTGGCATCAGTGTCTTTTTTTTTCTCCTTCCTTCCCTCCTTCCTTCTTTCCTTTCTTCCTTCCTTGACTTCGGTACATTTTAGAGCAGTTTTAGGTTCACAGCAAATTTGAGGAGAAGGTACACAGATCCCCCAACCCTCCCTGCCCGGATGCATGGCCAGCTCCCCCACGGGAGAGGCGCAGTTGTCATAATGACCCCCCACGGACATAGCACCATCACCCCATGTCCACATTTATAAAAAGAGGGGGTCACTCAGTGTTTGTTCTGTGAGTTTCCACAAATGTAAAATGAGGCGTACCCACTGTCCCAGTATCCTGCAGGACAGTCTCACCGCCCTCCCGCTCCTTAGCCTGCCTGTTCACCCTCCCTCCCCAGCCCCTGGCAACCACTGATCTTTGCAAGGTCTCCACAGTCAGCCTTTTCTAGAATGTCGCGGAGGCAGGATCCTACAACTCTTCCGACCGGCTCTTTGCACACAGTCATGGGCATTTCAGTTTCCTCCATGACTTTTCGTGGCTTGAGAGCTCATGTCTTCTGAGCGCTGAGTAATAATCCCGCGCCTGGATGGACCTCAGCTTGTTTATCCATTTACCTGCCAGAGGGCATCTTGGTGGCTTCAGATTCTGGCGATTATGAGGAAGGCTGCTATAAACACCCACGTGCAGGGTTGTGGGTGCACATGGGTTTTCAGCTCCTTTGGGTAAATGCCAAGGGGTGTGATTGCTGGATCCAGTGGTTAAGATGATGCAGTTTTGTGAGAAACTGTCAAATTGCCTTCTAGCACGGTTGTATCCTCGCACCTTATCGTAAGTGATGGACCAAACTTCCTGATGCTCCCCAGACTCGCCAGCATCCAGGGCTCTGGATTTTGGCCCTTCTGCTGGGTACATAGTGGTATCTCATTGTTTGGCCTCTGTTTATTTTAATTATTTTTTAAAGATTTATTTATTAATGTGAGAGGAGGGGGAGGAGGGGAAGAGAGAGAGGGAGAGAGAAAATCTCAAGGAGACTCCCGGCTGAGTGCAGAGCCCAAGACGGTGCTTGATCTCAGGACCCTGAGATCATCACCTGAGCTGAAATCAAGAGTCAAATGCTCAACCAACTGAGCCACCCAGGCCCCCCTGGCTTTTCTTTAAATCTGAGTTTACGGGTCTGTGTGGTTCCCCAGGTCCCTCCTGT
The DNA here is from genome assembly GCA_028646535.1 of Procyon lotor. Classification (NCBI taxonomy): domain Eukaryota; kingdom Metazoa; phylum Chordata; class Mammalia; order Carnivora; family Procyonidae; genus Procyon; species Procyon lotor. The sequence goes on along the minus strand of CM053606.1, from coordinate 10,957,285 downwards.
TCGGGAATTATGTGGTCAGGCTCTCCAGTCGGGGCAGAGTCCTGGCAGCCAACAACCCACCGTCTTCTCTCCCACCCTTGGCAGCCCCTCCTGCCCAGCCTGGGACTGCAAGTATTTGCCAAATTGGATTGGCTGTATTATTTCTGACTTGGTCCCCACAAAGGGCAGAATGCACTCAGGGGAGCTGGAACCCGGAGGATTTTTCCTGAACTGAAAGAAAGTCTCCTCTGTACCCCCTTCCCCAAGTCAAGCTGGGCCCTCACCGCAGACCAGAGCTACTGAGCAGCAGGAAGCCCTTGGACCCCGGGGTCTGGCAGACGGGTTCAAATCCTGGCTCCGCCACCCACTAATTGAGAGATCACAGGCAAGTTTCTGCCAATCCATGCCTCAGTTTCCCCATCTGCAAAATGGGAATACTGGTAGTATGAAGACTTGGTGAGGGGACTCCCACAGAGTACTTAGCACGGAGCCCAGCACCTGTCTCAGTAAGTCCTCAGTCAGTGGCACCTGCGAGTATCATGATCATCGCCACCATTCTGTCCAAGGGCCTCTGTGCAGGGTGGGCCCTCCCTATTGCCGCCCTCGTTTTGGCACTCACAGAAATGTTTCCTGGAGGGCTTGTCACTAGAAAGCTGATCTCAGGGTTGTCCCACTGGTCAAACACCTGAGCGGCTTCCAGAAGAGACATGAGTGTGTAGTACTTCCTGAACTTCCTTGGCCATGGGACTTGGCTGTTCTGGGACGTTTCATCGACCCAGATGGGCCTCGGAGGAGGCAGGCACTGGGGAGCGGAAGTGGGCCTTGCACTGGCAGGTAAGGCCCATCCTTGTGTGACTCCTGCCGCCCTTCCCACCATAGTCTCCCCATCCTCTCCCAAGGCCCCTGTGCCCTGGCCGCCGTGGGCTGCTTGGCTGATTGAGGACTGGTAACTCCCCTGAGACCTACTATGCGCTGCTCTGCCAGCCTTGTTCCTGCCCGTCCAGTGACATCCAACTCAGTGCAAATGTGGCCTCTTCTGCAAAGCCTGTCCTAACCTCTGCAGGCGGAATTAGGTGCTGCCTGGGCTCCCACCCTACCCTGTTCACCCTTTCAAGCCCTTATAGCTATAAGATTTTACCTGTTTGTCTTCCTAATGAGGTCATAGGCTTCTCCAAGGGCAGGGACCATTGCTCATTCCTAGCCCAGCATGTAGGCCTAGGGGCCTCGCACAGAATGAATGCCCAATGAATAGAAGTTGTTGCTCGGACTCGTGCAGTAGTATTCAGGGATGTTATCTAGCTTAGTAGTTAAAGGTATAAATATTGGCATCAGTCAGACCTGGGTTTGAATCCCAGCCTTACCCTTTTTAATTCGAACACGGAATAGAGATGTAACTTCTTTTAGTCTGGTTCCCTCATCTGTGAAATACCCTCATAGGGTTGCTATGAGCTATTGTACATGAAGCAGCTGACCTGGAGCAAGGGCTCAGTAAATGGGGGTTTGCTGGCTACATAGGCCCTTGGTCTCGGAGTGGAAGAACGAACCCTTTTCCCTATGTCTTCACCAAATTTAGTATATGCTTCCATTTTCTCATCTGAAAATCACAGATTTTTTTGTGATTGCAGGATCCGTGTCAATTCCATAGTCCATTCTCTAAGAGCACTTAGTCCCGAGCCCAGCGCGGAGGAAGCGGTCAGTAAACTCGAGATACTGTTACTCTCATTGTCGTTGTCAGAGATCCAGGTGGAGAGCACCCTGCCCTTGCCTCTGCCTCACCCTGGGGGCTGGGGGGCTGGTTCCCCCGTGTCTCCAGCACCTCCTCTCTATCTCCTGCCTCCTTCTTCCCCCCCAGGTCAGAGTCCACTGCTCCTGCTTCCTGTTCCCCGCCATCCATTCTGCTCAGCAGCCCTGTTACAGCCGATTGGAAATTTGTTTTATTTCTGTGCCTGCCCCCTCCCTCTCTCCTCACTGAAAAAGCAATTAAACTTGTGTTTACCAGAGTGGGCGGCCATAATCTGTCGTTTGACCATCTTATCCTGTCGAGCTGCCCCACTTCCTCCTGCTTCGCCTGGGCCGGGACTGGAGATTTGCATAATCAGTACAAATAGAATAAGGAAAGGAGGTGGATGTATTGGTTTCAGGCCAGCAGATTGTGGGCTCAGCTCAGGGGACCCTGATGGACCTGGTAGGGCTGGTGGGCAGGGGGGCGTCTCCTCTAACCTGGAACTCCCTTTGCAGGATCTTGTCTTCCTGTCCCCATTAGGCAGGTCAAGTCTCCATCTTTGACCCAACTTGGTCCATCCCTAAGGGCCAGACCAAGACTTAGAGGGGCTATAGTTGTCTGTTGAGCACCCCCTCTCTGCATATAGCTTTCAATGGCTCCCCAGTGCCCCCGCATCATGTTCCCACCTCATCTTGTCCTCTCCCCCTCCATCCCTCCAAGGCGCCAGCATGGCAGAATTGAGCACATGCTTAAGATCCCAACTCCTGGCTAAGCCATGGTCCCTAGTTGACCTTGAGACAAGGACTTGGATGCAGGTAGTTTATCGGAGAGGAGATTTCAGGAAGCTCAGTGAGACAGTGGGGAGAGTGAGCTAGGGAGAAGAGAAAAGTCTACAAAAGACACTTTAGGCAGTGGGCTAAGGGCTACTGGGCTCAAACCCTCTGGGGACTGTTGGAGAACCTGCAGAGAACACCCCTAGAATTGGCCCACTGAAGGCCGAGGGAGCTGTCGTGCTTACCCACTGGGGTAGACTGTACTTAATACTGCCCACATGACTCTTGCCTCCCTGTGTCCACAACCTGGCAGAGGCCTCGTCCACCTTGACACTTTGGCTTGATGAGCACCTGCCCATTAGGGCAGGTCCCCCGGGGACACTGCCACCCCCACGCAAGCAGCCTGGGGCTGGTCCTCACCGAGAGGCTGCAGGGAGGAGCCTGGGGCACCCCCGTGCCCAGCTGTACCCAACTGTCAAGCATCCAGGTCCATCCTGTCCAGGGCATCAGCCCGATGACCACGACCGCATGGGTGACCCCAGGTGACACAGGCAGGAGAGCCTTCCAGCCCAGTGGCAGGGTCATCAGCAAATAAATGACTACGTGAAGCCACCAGGTTTGGGGTCAGTTCTTACTCTGCAATAGAGAATCGATCTGTCCTCCAGCTCCCATCCACAAGGGGCTGCATTCCCACCACCTAGAACAGCGCCAGGAAGTCCCATAAATATTTGCTGCATGAATAAACAGAGAAGCGTGAGCCGAGTAGAACTTAACCAGGTACAGAGGGGACGCAGGAGATTTCCAGGCAGGAAGAGCAGCCCCGGCCCGGGCCGGTGTGGCTGGAGGTGAGGCGGAGTATGGGGTAGGAGGTGAGACAGGGAAGCCCGGGCGGGACCTCGGAGAGCCCAGGTGGCTCGCCGGAGAGGGGCTTCATCGAATTCACTTTAGGGAAGGCCTTGAGGGCTGCTGTGTGTGGAAAGGCCTGGGGGAAACGAGGGGGGAGGCAGGAGACTGGGAGGAGGTCCTGGCTCTGTTAGGCGGATGTGCTCGGACCTACAAGGGTCTCAGAGCCACTCCGGAGGGGACATCGGCAGGCCTGGGTCAGAGTAGGAGGAGCTCCCAAGCCGCCAGCCCCCTCTTTGTCCTGTTGGTCCTTCCAGATTCCTCTTCCACAGCATCTCACTGGGAAGGCTTTACCAACACCCATCCAAGGCGCCAGTCACTGGGGGTCCCCAGGGTGCTTGGTTTCCAAGTCAGCTATGCCACATCGCACGACACGGTCAGCTTGTGGGAGTGGCCCAGCAAACACTGCCTTCCTTTGCTCTCTCTGCTCCTCCTGTTCTCCTTTCCTGCCCTCCCTCCCTCCTCATTACTCCTCCTTTTCTTTCTCTCTCTCCCTCTTTCCTGCCTTTCTTCCTTCCCTTCTTCCCTCCCTTCATCTCTCCCTTCCTTCCTGCCCCATCTCCTTTCCTCTGCACACACTGAGCCCCACTGCCCCCAACTCCCCATCAGTATTAACCCCCAACCCCCCTAGCAAAAAGGTGGTGCGGGAAAGGGGAGGGAAAGAGTGTATGGGTCCAGAGGAGTCTGAGTTTGGACCCAGCCCCGCCACCTCCTAGCTGTGACTTCCTGTGGGTCTGAGCCTCAGTTTCCCCCCTGCAGGATGGTATGCGCACCTTACAGGACCGGCAGAAGGAGAGGCCATCGGGTCTGTAGTACCAGGTAGATCTTCAGCAAGGGAAACCTGCTTCGGTCCTCACCTAGAGCCGGATTCGGTGGGATAGGGAAAGAGCGGCTTTCCACCTCTTCCCCCTCCAATGCACGCGTGCTGGCTGCTTTCCTGAGCTGGTGGAGCATCTCCTTTTTAAATGAGGAGCTGGGCTGAGCCGGCTGTCCTCCTGGCCTGGCTTCTGTCCCATTTTCCCTCTTTCACTTGTGAAGTCAGCCAGGAGAAGGCAGTCTTTTTTTTTTTTTTTTTTAATTAAATTGGAAAAGTTCTGCAGGAATCTTTGAAATGTTCAGATCGGTGGCTTTTTAAAATAAAAGGGAAGATAAAGGCAGCCGTCCCAGTCCTTGGGTCACACAGGAATTGCACGGCCCCAAAGATTGTTTGAAACGACAACGGTTGCCGCCGTCCAGGGACCCGCTTTGTTGTAGAGAGAATCCTAGGGTTTGTTATAAAGGGTCTGCCCCCCGAGCCCTCTCTGGAGAGCATTTCCAAGGAGCTGTGCATTTTATATCCATTAGAGTTTCACTTGTCAGATCAGGGATGTAGTAAAAGTGGTCTCC
>CM053606.1:10923893-10952421 GCA_028646535.1 Procyon lotor | reverse complement strand
CTCATCCCTCCAGGACCCTCCAATCCCATAACGACTGTCCTGGACTGGACTTCATTGTTGGCTTCTTCCTCTGGCCTTCCGCACCACTGAGCAGCCCCCGCTCCCTCCCAGGGCACCACCTGTGGGAGACTGGGACTTAATCCCACTTCTTCAGCACCCCCTATATCTGTGCCCTTTGCCATGTGACCTTGTGGTTTGTCCCATTATAAGGCGGAGGATATCACCCACCTTCTGGCTTGAGTGGGGCGTGATGACAACTGCCCCCTTGGTCCTCTGCCAAAGCCTCAAGAGAAACGTGGCCGAGCTATCCTGCTGGCCCCAGGGAGAAAATGAGAGGCACGTGGAGGAGAGCTGCCCTGGCCAGGCCATCCCTTTGATCAAAAAGTTTGATCATTGCTTTTTGTTGTATATCATCGAGGATGGGGGATTGTTTGTTACGTGGCATAATCGAGGCCATAGCTAACTGATACACCACCAAAATCCTCCAAGTCTTCTCCGGCCTGAATCAGTATTTACCTCTTCCGGGAAGCCCCCCCCCCGATGTCCCCAACTGCTTACCTTCATTCATTCATTCATTCATTCATTCATTCATTCATTCATCCATCCATTCATTCATTCATTCATTAAATGCCATTGTCAAGCCCGATGCTGGAAGTTGGGTGTAATAAAGAAATAGAATACAGTACCCCAAGGATCTCCAGACTAGAGGGGGGAGATGCATGCCAACAGATGTCACTGTTATCACCCTGATTATTAATGTTCTTAATATATTAGCTACCATTTGCTGAACATTTCCTGTACGAAGCACTTCGTATGCATTACTTCCTGTAATCCTCCCAATGATTCCCAAAGACTATTTTATACTCATTTTACAGCCAAAGGTCCCAAAGCTCAGAGATGTTAACTTACTTGCTCAAACAAGAAGTCGGAAGAGGAGCAGGGGTTCCAGCCAGAGCCAGCCTGGCTCCCGAGTCTGTTTTGCTTCCACGATGAATGTGGTACAGGTGTGCCCAGGGGTGGTGGCTGTGGCAGAGAGGGTCCCGGTCCGGAACGGTGTGCAGGAGATAGCCAGGCAGTGAAAGGAGGACCCTGCAGACACAAAGGTCTGGGGGCGTGACATCAAGCGATCCAGGCCTGGGGGCTGAGCGGTGTGAGTGCGGACAAGAAGAATTGCCCGCACCTCCAGGTGGGTGGGTCCTGCGCCCCCCTCCAGGATAGCTTGGGGGGCAGAGACTGAGCACCTACAGCCCTGGGGAGCTCCCCAGGTGAAGATACCATTCCTTCCAATTAGAAGGCCTTCCTGCCCTCCCTATGTCAGCCCTGCAGGTGCACCCTGCCCCCTTCCTCTGATTTGCAGTTTGTTCCATAAAAAGGCAGAGGTAATCGCCTACCTTCTGACTTGAGTTGGGTGCAACGACAAAGTGTTTTGGGGGATAGAATGAGGCAGAACGGCCAGTGAGCCTTACTCTGAGTTTAGGTCTTAGGTTCTGTTTGCCCCCTTGGTCCTCTGCCAAAATTCCTTGTCATCATCCCCTAGGTTGGCATGAATTTGCTCCCTGAATGTGTCCCATGAGCGTCTTATCTGTAGCCAGACTGTGGGTCCTGGAGGGCAGGCCTGGGAGAATTATGCTCCTTTCAACCCCAAAGTATCTGCATCTAGCCACATTTGTCAGTCGATCACATCAGTCCCATCCCGTCCTGTTGCTTTAAGTGCATTTTATATTTTATTCGTGACTTCGTTTCTTCCTTGCAGCAACCCTATGAAGGAGGTAGTAGTTTTCCCATCTTTTCAATAAGGATGACCATCACTTCATCTGAAACAGTGGTCTCAGGTGAAGCTGGGAAGCCAAAGACCAAGGTCTCTTATCCTCTGTAACTTCCCTCTTTGGCAGGGGGCTTGGAGTTGGGGGCTCAGGGTCTTGTCAGAGACAATCAGCCCCCAGACACCCCTGTCGGAGCAGTGGGTAGCAGGGAGGGCACTTAAACAAGGTCGGAGCCTTGAGTTCCAGCCCTGCCTCCATCATGATGGAGCTGGCCAGACCGAGGACCTAGGTAGACCAGGGGAAGGCACCCCAGCCTGGTAAAGGGACTGCGTGTAGATTTCTCAGATTGCCAGGTGCTTCTGGGAGTGTGAACTTTGAAAGGTCAACATGGAGAAGAGCATCACCTTTATCCCAGATTCCAGGCAGGAACCAAGGCAGGGAACAGGGAGGGGCTTGTCAGGATCTAGACAAGATCCGTAAGCCTCTGGGTGGGCCCCGCTGACAAGGGTCATCCTGGGCTCTCTTTGCAAAGGGCAGAGCAGAGGCAAGGTATCACGGACTTGTTGCCACTGTCACCTCTATTTGCTGAGCTCCTTTGAAGGCACTGACTCAGTTTACCTCTTGGCACAATCGCTTTTGCCTTCTAGGCTTCTGATGGGGAGCCTTCCTGCAGGTTGCCTGTCCTCCCTGACTTGATTTTCAGGCCACGCCCAGGACCCCTGAAGCTCAGTTCCCTCTCTCAGATCAGAGGCAGTGGAGACCTCAACCATCATCCGAGTTCCATGGCAACTTCCCCAAATATATATCTGCCTTCTGGGCTCCATCTTTCTCCAGAGAAAGTGTACCTATGTGAGAACGTGGTCTCATAGGCGTGGGGATGTTTGCCTGTTTTGCTCGCTGCTCGTCCCCAGAACCTAGCAAAGGAGGCTCAGTGAGTACTCGTCGAATTAATCCAGGCATCGAGGTGGCTCTGAAGTTACAAATAAAGAAGACGTTGAGGCTGGTGGCCACTGGCTTAAGAGACGCTTAGTAGACAGCTGCAGCTGGGGAAGGCAGAGGACTGGGAGGAACGGGGGCCCCTGTAGAGGACAGACCGCCATCCGGTGCAGACGCGAAAGCTGACAGCGACCTGCCTGTCTCGGGACGCTTGTGTATTTCTTGCAGATGGTCGTGGCACCTCGAGAAGGATGCGCATTTTGCAGGAGATGACCTTTGATGGCCAGCTCCTCCAGCCCCCTCCGAGGCCATGTCTGAGAGCCTTCTCTCCTGGTTGGATTTCCTTGGAAGTCAATTAGACCCTCTTCCTCTCACCCCTGCTCTCCCCTGCGCCCCTTCATCCGACAGCTTCCAGGGTGTGGTTAGGGAAGGAAATCCTCCTGCTGCCCCGAGGATGAGCGACTGGGTGGCAGCCGCATTGAAGTGGCTTCAAGTCCAGGCTCTGGGCTCTCACTCAGAAGAGCCACAGAGCGGAAAATGGAGCTGTGGGCCACCCTTTCTCCAGTGAAATGTCCACCATAGAACAAGTTAAGGGTGTTTCTCAAAACAAAGTAGGCAGGCGCCTGTCCCAGAACCGCCCAGAATGGGTGCAAACCTGCAGGTTCATGAACCTCCTACCGGACGCACTGGATCAGAATTCACGGGGCAGGAGACGCGGAATCTGTGTGGCAAAGCCTCCTTGGGTTGAGGGGGGTCCCAAGACCGCTTCCAGCTGGATGATTCATTGGGAGGACCCACAGGACTCAGCATACAGTCGTACTCGTGGTTTTTGACAGATAGTGAAAGGATATAAAGCAAGATCGGCAAAGAGAACAGGGGCACAGGGGAAGTCGCGGGCAACCCAAATGCAAATTTGCGAGAGCCCTCTTCCTGGGGAGTCACTCACGCCGTGCCGTGACCGTGGCAGCAAGCGATGAGTACACACACGAGGTGGTGGTGTCTACCAGGGCAGCTCAGCAGGGACTCAGCATATCAGAGACCGGTTTTTAGGGGCGCTGGTCAAGCAAGCACCTTCTGTCTGGCTCGTCCCCAGATTCCAGGCTCCCAGAAGAAAAGCAGGGGTTCAGCACAAAACACAGTTTGCCCAAACAGTTCAGACGCAGCAAGCTGCTCTCGCCAGCTAGGGAGGTGGGTGCCCTCCCCAAACCCTTGTTCCCAGATGCCCCCCAAGGGCCAACCCGGCAAGGACGGCCCTCTCAGCCAGCTACACAAACACCTGTCTGCACCACCCATTTTCTCCCAAGCAATTCTTACGCACATCTGCGGTGAGACTCACTGGTCTGGTGGATAAAACTGGGTCAATCTACTCCATCCCCGGTTACTGTGTGACTCAGGATAAGTTGCTTGATCACGCTGAACCTGAAGTCCTGATTTGCACCAGAGAGGATATGCTTCCTCCCAGGAGCTTACATCCAAATCTCAGAGAACTTCTTCCTCAACTAAGCGGAAAGGAGAAGAGTCCTCTTTAAAGGCATCCTGCCATATCATACCTAGGCTGCTGGGGCAGAATTCGATGTTGGCAAGGATGGAGCGAAGGACAAGAAGAGAAGTAGCAGGGAGGGGCAGTCCTCAGACATATGAGGATTTGGATCCCCAATCACCTCTCTAGTGCCCTCCTTGGAGGGCAGGCCCCCCTCTGCATGGCTTGGGCCTCACATGATGAGGCCACCGAACTGAGTAAGACTCAGGTGCCACTCTTGAGGGTTGGGGCCAGAGTCTTGGATGGAGAGCTGGCTAGGCGTCAGGATCCCGGGACACCAGCAGCGACACCGCTCAGACACCGACAGGCACTGAGACCTTAGACCAAACACATTACCTTGTTGAAGCCCGGTCTCCTCTTTTTAAAAGTGGGGCTCTTGCCTACGGTCTAAAGGAAGATTGTAAAGATTAAAAAGGATAATGACAACTTTTTGAGAAAAAATAATAAAGCAGGGTTTTGAAAGAGCTTTATAAATGTTACATGCAAGTTATAAAATTATGTGTCTCTGTTGGTTCATCCTGCTGCACTTGGTAGACAGTGTGGACATTATGTCTTTACCACCACGGAACCCCTGGAAATCATCTGGCAGATTTCCCCCCACCTGACCCCTAAGCAGAAGAAAGAACAGTTTGTTGACTTTCAGGGCTCACTCTGTCACTAATTTTCCTGCTGACCTGGCAAGTCTAACCTCCTATCTGGGCCTCAATTTTCTCCAGTGGGAAAACAGAAACTGTAATACCCCTGTCTATCTCCTTATCACCACCATTGGATTTTTCCTTCTTCATCTTGTCCCAGAATTGCCTGAGACACATCTGCGATCAAGGACTTGGACTGGCATCTCTCTGAAGAACATTCCAAAGTAGAGTGGAAAACCTTGTCCAAGAAGGGCCCTTCTTGGAGCCTTGTGGGGTACATTAGCATCATAAGGGCTCTGACAAGTCCTGCAGGAAGGAAATTGTCTCAAGCTTGTAAACTCACGGACCTTCTTTGGGCAGAACACCTGTCAGCATCCTAAAGAATAGTCTATGGCTTTCTCTTGGTGGGTTGGGAGAGGAGGACTCAAACAAGCTGAACCCCAGTTATGTCCACCACACACAGCCTTCCCAAGTGAGTGGCATGCCATCTGCGCCCCTGGCCTCAGTCCCCCTTAGGAGGTGGCCTTGAGGCTGGAATCACAGTCTCAGCTCCAGCCTCTCCAGCTCTTGTTTTGTTCCCAGATGCCTGAAAGTGCTGCCAGAGCCCAAATTCAAAAGATATGATGAACCTGGTTCATTTTCTGGCCGTGGCAACGAGCAGGAGTCTTCCCTTGTGGGTTGCTTGGATAAATGAGTTAATTTTGTCCAAGCTCCAAGTGTCTTGAGAACTTTGGTGCTGAGGCTGTACATATGTGTTGGACGGGGGGGAGGGGGTGTGCGAGTACAGCTTGGATTGTGCTCTGGGGTCTGTGGGGACCCAAGAAAGGGGGAGCTGCTTACTCAGCTTTGCAATGAATGCTAATAGAGGTGTGGGGGTCCTTCCCAGCCGGGGAGCTTGACAGGTGGGGGAACTGTCCTCGGAAAAGCCTGAATCAGCAGCTTTGCCGGCGGGAGCCAAGAGAGGGGCCGGTTGGAGGCCTTGTTGCCCCGTCCTGAGGCTGAGCAAGGTGGTCCAGGGCAGCAGACGTAGGAGAGGTATCCTTCTGAGGGACCAAAGCACGGACACAGACAAGAGCAGGGTTTCTGAGACAGACCTCACCGGCTTTGAACCTTGGCTGAGCCCTGAATGCACTGTGTGTCGTTGGCTAGACTGCTTGGCCTCTCTGAGCCTCAGTTTCTTCATCTGCAAATGGACGCAATAATCTCTCTCACTCTCCGAGTAACGAGGGGGATGACTTGGGCAAAGCGCACAGAGATATCTAGCATGTAACAGGTCCTGCGTGAATTCCACTTTCTCTTCGTCCTTTGGGTAAGCGCAGAGACTGGCAGAGCCCCCCCCCCCCGCCTTTTTTTTTTTTTTTTTAACTTTTAATTGAAGTATAACGTGCACATGGCAAAGTGCATAAATCTTTTTGGTTTGTTTTTTAATTTAAAATTTATTTCAACTCTTCTGGGGCTGGAAATGGAAAATCTTAAAATAAGTCTAGAATGTCTTGCCTTTATTATTTTTTTAAACAGCATTAAAAATTATTTTGAAATCATTTAAGACTCGCAAGAAGTTGCAAAAATAGTGCGGAGCTACCGTGGACCCTTCATCCAGCGTTTCCCAGAGACATCTTACGTGACCGCAGAATGCTGTCCAAACCCGAAAGTCGACATCAGTACCATATGATTAACATAAAAAGTGTGTATGTCTTAACGTGTATAGCTCAGTGGGTTTTCACAGCCCCGAAACCAGCACTCAGATTAAGAACAAGAGCGTGAAGGACCAGCAGCCCAGAAGGGTCCCCTGTGCCTCCTCCAGTCGTTTCCCCCGTCCTCCAGGGTCACTGCAGTGGGTCCTGACTTGCTAGAGCATAGATTCGCCTTGCAGGTGTTTGAGCTTTGTGGACATATGTTCTTTTGTGTCCCTCTCCTGCTCCCCTTCATGTCTGGGCGCCCCGCTCCCACTGTGGGGCGTGGGCGGAGCTGCCTCCAGGCAGCCAGAGTTTCAGAAAGGGGACAACCTTGCATGACCATGGGCAGAGCCCACCCCCCATCCGCAGTGAGGTCCTTTGCTGTCCAGCTCCACGGGAGCCAGACGAGTTGGCCATATGGCCTCTCGGTCCAAAGGGTGTTGTTTTGGGCTGAGTGGTGTTCCCCATCCCCCAGAATTCATGATTAAGTCCTAACTTCCAGAGCCTGAGAAAGTGACTGGATTTCAAGATAGCCTTTAAAGAGGCAATTAAGTTACAATGAGGTCATTAGGATGGGTCCTGGTGCAGTGCGACTGGTGTCCTTAGAGGGAGAGATTAGGGCACAGACACACAGGAAGACAGCCGGATGAACACGCAGGGAGAAGGTGGCCACCTCCCAGCCCAGGAGAGAGGACTGCACCCCTGCTGACCCCTTGGACTTCACACCTGCAGACTGGGAGGGCAGAACCGGCTCGTCAAGCCCCCTGGTCTGTGGTGCTGTTGGGACAGGCCGTGCATGCCGACCAGACGTCCGCTCCCTGGCTGTCTTCTCCCCGTGTGTGACCTTTGAGCCGCTGGGCAGGTGCCCACAGATGACAGGGACAAGGGCCTCCCTGCCGTCCCCAGACCTTGCACCCACGGGGCCTAGTAGAGGCGGCAGCAGCTTTTTTATCCAAAGTCTCAGCTCAGCAGCAGGGGCGGGAGGAGTGGCAGCGGCTCTAAAGTTCCCAGGTGCGTCAGTCAGCTACTGCTACATAACAAACCACCCGACCTCCGTGGCATTTGGCAAGAAGCATGTGTTCCTTACTCGTGGTCCACGGGGCTTCGGCTGATCGGGGCTGGCCAGGGCTCCCAGCTGAGGGCTGGGCCCAGGGGTGCCGTAGGCATCTCTCCCTCTCTCTGGACTCGATTCCCTCAGGCTCCTTCTCACCGTGATGACAGACGTGCTAGTGAGAGAACTTAATGGGCCGGCATATGTGAAGGCCCTCATCGTGGCGCGTTTGGGAGCATCTCGTCGGCCAGAGCGAGGCACGTGGCCACGTCCCGCAGCAACGGGGCACAGAAAGGGGAATCCACATCATCGTGGAGATGGTGGGGAGGGAGAGAGTATTTGGTGCACAATAATCTGATCTGCCACATTCTATAAGCTTTTGCGCAAGAGAAGGAATGTTTTCCCCCTAAAAACTCAAAAACCGCTGGTTGGGATGATGGCATTCAGCAAATCTTTCTGGAAAATCATCTTAGGGTCCTTAGCCTGCGCCTGGAGTGCAGACCCCCCCCCCCCGCCCCCCACAGGGCACCAGGCTCCCTCCTCTCTCACTGCCTCCCCCTGCTGGCAGAGGAGGGTGCTGCCCAGGCCTGACCTGGATGATGGACCTCATTCATTCTCATCATAAGTTGTTAGGACAGAGAGAGAGAGAGAGAGAGAGGCTTTTAAAAAAAGCCAACCTGGGGGGACGGGGTGCCTGGGTGGTTGAGTCGTTAAGCGTCTGCTTGCAGCTCAGGTCATGATCCCGGGGTGCTGAGTTCGAGCCCCACATGGGGCTCCCTGCTCGACAGAAAGCCTGCTTCTCCCTCTCTCACTCCCCCTGCTTGTGTCCCCTCTCTTGCTGTGTCTCTCTCTGTCAAATAAATAAAATCTTAAAAAAAAAAAAAAAGCCACCGGGGTTCAAAAGCTGCTTCTGCTACTTAGTGGCTACATGACCTTGAGAATGTCCCTTGGCCTCTTTAAGCCTCAGTTTCACTGTGTATAAAATGGGCATAACATTAGAGTTTTTCTCTTGAAGTTCTTGTGCAGATGAAGTTTGAGCAGGAAGGTGAAGCCCGTAATCGCCTGGTAAGAGCCAGGAAGCGTCCTCGAGGTGTGAGGGCACAGCAGTCATGTCCTTACACCGAGACCACCATGCCCTTAGGCGTAAGCCCTGTGAGGTTGGCATTCAGCTGCCGAGCTCCCTGCTCCCGGGGGCTGCCCAGACCACTCCCTGTCTTCCCCTTAGCCCAGAGCACTGACCCCAGGGCACCCTGACTGCCTTGTCGTGGGTTCTGGCCACCCATCCCGGGACAGAGCCTTGAATGTCATGTCCACCTTCAAAGCCACCCCCCTCTGTGGGCATGGACCATCTGGTCCCAGTTTAGGATCAGAAAAGCTGCCCAGAGGCCACCTGGCATGCTCCTGGAAGCCGTGGGCAACGTGGCCCGCATGCCGACGTGGGCAGCAAAACCACATGCCCAATCTGGCAAGGCTCAAACGTGCTGGTGCACTGCAGTGTAACCGCCTTCAACTTAATATATGCTAATTAGATTTTAATGGAATGCAGATTTCCAACAGTAGTGCAGTGTTCGCCATGGTAAGTTATAATCATATCTAATTGGTAATTCTAACATAACAAATTTCTTGGATAAATTATTCTTAGTTAATAGTCCCCCAGGAACAACCTCAACACAGCCACGCACGCGCGCAAACACACATGCACACGCCCGCGTGTGCACTAATACACACATACATGCATATATTTAAAGGGAAATTTAGAAAAAAGAACAAGGTGGGAGCAGGCTCACAGTGAGGCAAAATTGTTCTCTAAAACCTGAACTCCTTCGGGACCTCAGCTAGAGCCTCTAATAAAAGCCTTTGGGGTTGTTAGAATCTGGAACAATCAGAGCATCGGGAGGCTGAGTGTGGCGCTGCTTTCCAAATTCAAGGCTATTGTCTTTGAGGGTAGGTAGCCCTTCCAGTAGAGGGCGCCATTCCCAGGAGGTGGTGGCAAGAGGGGCCACTGGGCTGAGGCCCCAGCCCCTACTGGGGGCGGGGCCCTGTTTCTGGGGAGGCCTGCCCAGGCTGCAGAAGCTCCTCCCCCTGCCCCCCACCAGCAAGATTGGTCCACTCTGGAATTCTTTCCTGCTACAGATCCCAAGATGGCAAAAGGAGCAAAGGCGGGGCCGAGTGGCTGGGTTACTATTTTCTTTACTAAGCGGAAGTAGTTCAGTTGAGTGTAATTCCAGAAAAATAGGATAGGGGGCGGTGGTAAGGCAACCCAGCTTCCTGTTTTCACTCTGCTGCTAACCTGCGGGAACCCCGGGGGAGCTGTGCAGGACCTCAGTTTTCGCAGCTGTAATATGGGTTGAAACTCAATGTGCCTTTGCGCTTCAGCTGCAAGGAAGAAGCCTTCTCTCTAGTGTTGGGGTGAGGGGCGGACCTTGTGTAGCATACAGAGTCTGCCCTGGGCATCCACAGAGAATGTTCTCTCCTGTTTCTTTCCAGCGGTCCCTGGCCACAGGAGAGTGTGGCACTCGCCCCCTGCTGGCAGCGGTTTCCGTCTTATGCCACAGAAGGTAGGGGTACGGTGGCCACGTCACCCCACTGAGTGGAAGCAGAAAAGGGAGAGAGAGTCACCGCTTACCCATAGCTGTGGGATGCTGGGAAGTCCCTTCTTCCCCTTGACGTTCACATCTCGTTCTATTTATTAAATGGGTCCAAGTAGTACTTAGGCGGCTGTTGTGTGGCCCGATGGACACAACCTTGTAAAGAATATGAGTTGGTAAGGGTGAGTTTCTCTCCTTCCTCTTTTCCATCTCCATTCCCCTTCCTTTACGCTGGAATGATCTAAAGGCACAGCATGACCTTGGGGAAGGGGAAGGAGGCCCACGAGATCTCTTTAATCTGGCACTAAAACCTGGAGACTAATGTTAGCATCTGGGACCAAGTGAGTGATGACAGGTGATATTTACTGAGCACATACTATACACCAGGCGGCTTTCTAAGTACTTTATGAACACTCGAACATTCAGCCGTAAGAAGAGGGTACGGTTATTCTCATTATATAGATAGATAGGCCAGTAAAGCACAGAGAGGGTGTGTGAATAGCCTAAGTCACACAGCTAGTTGAAAGACAAGCCAGAATTTGAACCCAGGGGAGTCTGGCTGTAGAGCCGACCTCCTTCACCACCACAGGGTACTGCCACTCGTGCCAACCAGCCTGAGATCGTCAGAATATTTAGGAGAATGATCTGCCTTGGTGGAGCTTTTGGGGAGAAGGGAGGAAAAGGAAATGAGTTCTCACTCTACACCTGGCACAATGCTTCTCACCTCCGGAGGCAAAATTAGCCTGTGCATTTGGGCTAGGTACAGACCTAGCTCCTGGGCTTGTTCGCTGGGTGAACCTGAGCAAGTGGCATAAGCTCTCTGAGCCTCTGTTTCCTTGTTTGTAGAATAGAGATAACGCTTCCTCTGCTGTGAAGTTCAAAGGCACTGAGGCTCTCCCAGAGCTCTCACAGCATGGTGCCTGGCACAGTGAGAACATCAGAACCCTGGTAAATTCTTAAATATGGGAATGTCGGTATTTATGTAAATTCTTGCATATGGAGGTGTTGATGCTTAATTTATCCCACACATCCTGTAGGTTAAGTGTGATTATCTCCATTTCATCTTTGGAAAAACTAAGTTCTGAGAGATGGAGCAATCTCACGGTGGGAACGTGGCCAAGCTGCAGTTGGAACCCTCCATGCTTTCTACCCCGATGGCTTTCCAAACCCTGGCCCTCACTGTGGATGGGGTGAGCTTGAGCGCCTGCGGGTAGGGGGGGCAGGCACGTGCAGTTACAAGCCTCTGGCTTCCTTGCCTGGCATCTACTCCTCTCCAAGGGGTGATTCTCTGGCCGCAGGGGTGAGCTCAGCCCTCAGTGGGGCAGTCAGAGGTGTGGGTGCATAACCATTCGAGCTTCCTTGCCTCTTAGCGGGGCCAGTCCGAGGCCCGAGATGTGCTCGTGCAGAATCTCAAGGGTCCCTTTGGAATAAAGGCCCCCGTTGTCCAGCTGGATACTCGCCCATGAACTACCCTGGAAGGGCTTTCCTTTCTTCCCCATCCCGGCTGCCTCACTCTCACTCTGCTTCCTGGATCCCCTCCCCAGTACACTGCTTGCACCCGATCCTTGTCTCAGGCTCTGCTTTGGGGGGAACCCAAATAAAGAATTCCCCCGCCCCCCGGCCACTTCAAGCATGGGTTACCCATGGCATGGTGCAATGGCAAGACGATGCACTCTTCATCCAGGCAGATGGAGGCTCAGATCTCAGAGCTATGCTTGTGGGCCGTGTGTGACCTTGAGCAAACGACTCCCCCTCTGAGCCTCTACTTGCTCACCTGTAGTTCAGGGAACATCTGCCCAGAACTACTGTGATGGAGCCCCTGGCAGATGGTTGGGGCTTAATCCATGTTTGTTGTTCTCAAGGCAGCTGATCCCAGATGGACTCTTCGCTTGAGCCCCTGATCTGCTGGATGCATCAAATTTTCACCGTCCTCCTGTGTTCTCATTCCTGGGCCTTGGTTCTACCTCTGAGTGTGGAGGCCGAGGACCTCTGGCTGGTTGTCACTGCTCCCTCGCCCTCACTAACCACCATTCCTGGAGGTCTGGGGGCTCCCCCCTGAGCCTGCCCCTTCTCCATCCCCACTGCCCGGTTCTGCCCCTGGGACCAGCCCCGGGTACTGCTGTACACGGTATGCTGGTGACTGGCAGGTCATGTAGCCCCTCTGAGCTTTGTGTCAGAATTTGGAGGAGGGGGGCAGCATTGTTTTAAGGGCTAAAGCATCCAGCCCAATGTGCAGTAAATAATGAAGGCTTGACACATCCCTCCTCTCTACGCAGTGCCGATGACCTTCACGGACTCTCCCTGCCCCCCAACGGCTCCTGTAACCACCTCACTGGTCCCCCTGTGCCAAGAGCAGGCTTCTCAAACTTTACTTGGCACATAGGCACCTGGGATCTTGCTAAAATGCAGGTTCTGGCTCGGCAGTTCCAGGATGGGGCCTGAGCTTTGCGTTCCTATCAAGTTCCCAGGGGATGCTGACGCCGCTGGTCTGGGGACCACACTGAGTAGCGAGGACCTCGAACTTTCCCCCACCAGTAAGTACTCTCCTCTCTGCTTCTGAGCCTCGTCCGTGATTCTGATGCTCTCAACCCCGGCTCGGAAGCTGCGACTGGCTCTCTCTTACACTACGAAGATAGCAAGAGCTGAGGCTCCCGGCATACTTTGGGCGTGCCAAGCCCCGCTCTAAGAAGAGCTTTCCAGTCTTCATCCACTGAACTCCCTGAGATGAAGACCCATTTTACAGACGAGGAAATGGAGGCACAGAGAGGTTAAGCCAAGTGGCCACGTCACACAGATAATAACGGGGCTGGACTTTGCACCCAGGTCTGTGGACCTGACCACCCTGAGGGCCTCCCTTATGGAGTCCCATCCACTCCGGCTGGGATTTAAGGACTTCCCCTGTGGTCAGAGAAGGAAGTTCCCTGCAGGAGGTGGAATTCAAGGCGGCGGATCAAGGACCCCAACTTAGGAAGGGGTTCCTCCAGGATGCTTCCTCTGGGGGCCCAGGAAACTCCGGGGTCAGTGGATGCCCAGCGG
This sequence comes from Procyon lotor, assembly GCA_028646535.1. Taxonomy (NCBI): domain Eukaryota; kingdom Metazoa; phylum Chordata; class Mammalia; order Carnivora; family Procyonidae; genus Procyon; species Procyon lotor. The sequence goes on along the minus strand of CM053606.1, from coordinate 10,939,196 downwards.
GAGGGAGCGCAGGAGGGCGGAGGGGGAAGGGCAGGGGGCCCAGGCCCCGGGGGCCGTGCAGCTGGCAGCCGGTTCCGCTGTGTGTGCTGACATTTAGGCCTGTCGCTGACAGTTGAGCCCATTTGACAAAAATGCATGTATTTTGCACATCTATTTCCTTCCACCCATCACTCAAGGCTAACGTTCCCGGAGGAGGCCAAGGGCATAATTGCTGACATAACAGCTTAAGTGCTTTTTGGAAAACTCACTCCCTGCTCTGGTCTGTGGCTCCTCCTCCCTGGCCGGGCTGCGGGGCCAGGCTCTCTTCCTCCATCTCTGTCTCTGTCTCTTGTTCTCCTCACCATCTGTCTGTCTCCCCCTCTTTGTCTCCGTGTCCAGACTGGCTTCTCGCTCCCCCTCTCCCTTTCTCTGTCTCTCCTCCCCTTCCCGCCCATGCCCTCTGTCTGTCCCTCTCTCTCTCTGTCTGTCTCTCTCTCCTCCACCTTGGCTTGTTCCCATCTGCACCCTGCCTCTTCAGCTTTCCCATCTCATTCAGTCCTGGCCTTGGTCTCTTTCTGTTCTGCAGCTGCCTAGCCGGACTGGAGGGCTCTCTTCCAGAGTCTTCCCCACGGGACCCCCTCTCGGTCCTCACCATCTCTCACCTCCAAAGTCCCACGGAGGAGCCTCCTGTGCCCCCAGGAACTCTGATCCCGGAGCGAGCCTGACCCACAGAGCCCCAAGCAGCTTTCCTGGGTCACCACCCCTTTGCCCACCCACCGCACCCCGCTTTCCTTTTCACGGGCAACTGGGGCTCCTGGGGGAGTCCGCATTGGACGCCCATTCACGCTGCCCTGGGAAAGTAGAGACATGCCTCCAGGTTTGAGGGTCTGCCTGGGGCTGTCAGCTCCCCCGCAGGGGCAAAGCCTAGGGGCCCTTGGTTTTGTTTCTGTTTTCCCAGCTCCGTGCACGCAGGTACATTCCATCACACCTACAGCTTTTCTGAGGTCAGGAGAGAGACTCTGAACACCCCGGTCCCTGCCTTAGGGTGGCCCCAGAGTCCTGAGTAGGGGCCAGGGTTCGTTGCTCAGCATCTCCCCACGGACAAGGTGGCCGTGACCCTGGGCGGAGACGTCCGTGGCTGAGGTGGGCCTCCAGAGCCTCTCCTGCTTGGCCCAGCCGGGGGAGGAGCAGGAAGGGGGAAAGTCTGGAGTCTCCCTACAGCGGCAAGTAGGGCCAAGGAGACTGTGACTCACCTCGGGGTGCTGTGGGGCTCAGTGCCCCAGGACTGAGGAGCAGGTGGTGACAAGGGACCTTCCCGGAAGGGGCAGCACTGGGATGAATGTCGTGGGCCTCCCTCACTTCCTGTGACCTGAGGGATGGGGGATGGGAGCGGCCCCCTTGAGGCCCGGCAGGTGGTCGTTCCGGCCCAGGGGTCAGTGGGCATCGTGGGCACAGGGCCTGGGGTCAGTCGACCAGTCTGACCAGAGCACCATGGGGCAGGATGGGGGGGACCCTGCGCATGGTGCACGGGGATCAGAACTCACTTGTGGCTGCGGAGAGCAGCGGGCAGAGCTGGGGCTTCCGGGGGTCCGGAACACCGTGGTGAGGCCCTGACCAGCCATATGTCTGCTGGTCTGCCTTTCTTTCTGAGACAGCGGCACCTTAGGGGACAAAAAGCCAGCTTGCAGCCGTCTGCTCCCCAACGACCTGCCCCATTCCGTGCTCAAGAGACAGCTCAGGGGCCCGGAAGGACCTGGGGTAAAACTCAAGTTTGCAGAATGGACTTCAATGCCTTCTTATCCTTCGAAGCCCAGTTGCAATGTCACCACCTCCTAGAAGCCTCCCCTGGCCTTCCCCAGTGAGAACAACCTCTCTCTCCTTCTCTGACCCCGCTGCGCTCTCTCATCTATTTATTCCAACACTTACTACATGGGACTGCAGTCCTTTCCCCCTTCAGCCCATCATTACAGAAGGACTAGGAGCTCTTCAATGGCACGATCTGCATCTTCCCACCTGGCATCGGCCCGGGCCAGGGGGATGCTCAGGGTCTGTCAAATGAGTGACGAGGCGAGTAGATAAAGAAATGAGGGGTCCATCTGCCCTCTGAGCCTGGGTTCTGCCCTATGCATCCCTATTTCCCTCCTTTCAATCCCAAGTTGAACAAAGCACTATTTCCAGTCAGCTCAGGGCCACCGAGTCCTCAAATTCAGAGCCCAGAGCGGGCGGCCAGCCCTTCCCCTGGGGCACTCAGCTGGCTTTCTTCGGGCGTGTCCCCGGCCAGTTTATGCACTTCATCCACTTGCAGGTGAGATATTAATGCACTTCAGGGGTCAGTGGAGCCCAACGACCGCACCGTTAATAGGGCAAAGCAATTCCAATTTCATGCCTACATGGGCTTCCCTCTATTAAGGCAAAGAGAGGGAACAAATCTTTTTTTTTTTATTCCTTCCAGAAAACAGGCAAAGGCATTGTGTGACAGAAGCTTAAGTAAATTGCTGGCAGGCAGCAGAGAGGAGCAGGTGGCTCAAGTGAGACAGAACAGAGTTTTAGGGAAGAAGGAAGTAGGATGAGGAGGCCAGTGGCACTGTGTGGTTGTCGCCTGCTGATCTGGCCCAGATGTTTATACTGAAGAACATCTGAGAGCCCTCAATACTTGAAAATCATCTGCTTTGGCATCGCTGTCCACCTGCAACGTGCAGGCATGCCAATATTTATTGAATGAATGGATCACATAGGTGGCCAAAATGGTTCTAACTCTGCCTCCTCCCCTATGTCCACACATTATGCAATATGACTTCACGTTTTCAGCTCAGGTCGTGATCTCAGGGTCATGGGATGGAGCCCCGAGTTGGGATCTGAGCTTGGTGTGGAGTCTGCTTGAGATTTTCTCCCTCTCCCTCTGCCCCTCCCTGTGTGTGCACTCTCTCTTTCTAAATAACTAAATAAATAAAATCTTAAAAAAAAAAAAAAAAGTCCACTCTATTTCTCTACCCTTTAAAGCTGGGCTGGCCTTACGACTTGCCCTGGTGAACCAAATCCAGTAGAAGGGATAGGAGGGCGGGTTCCCTGGACCCCAAGAGGCCTGTGTGCTTCGGCTCTTTCTCTTGCTCCTCCACCTTCTGTGGGCTGGCCTGCTGGAGGATGACGGATGGGATGAAGCAGACCCGAGTCATCTCAGGGAAGGTGACCCTGGCCCAGGCAGCCCCCAGCTGACTGTAGATGCGGAAGGGAGCCTAGCCTCAGTCAGCTCAACCCAGCTCAGACTGGCTGCATAACGAAAATAATAAAGAGCTGTCGCTGTCAATGGTTTGGGGATGTTTGTTACGCAGTAGCATTGTGGTGACTGGCAACTACCGGAGCCACACGACCATGTTCCTCATTAACCTGCAGCATTCGTCATGCTCCTTGACCCTTGGCACTTGCTTCATAAATATTTATCAAATGAGTTAATGTACTTTGGGAAGCACTGATATAACTACTTGTCTTTCCCCGCAGGAGATGGTAAATTGTCTTCCCTCTAAGCTTTTGCTTATTTCATTCACTCTGTCTAGAATCTTCTCCTCCATTCTCTGCCTTGCCAACCTCTCTTTTGGCTTCTGGCATGTGTCCATCTGGCACCTGTTCTCTTTGGTTTCCTCTGACCGGCCTCTCCTACCCCAGCAGAATGAACCTCTCCCAACTGAGTGCTCCAGAGCTCGGTGGGAGGGGAGGGGTGCCAAACGCTCATCACACTGACTTACCCGGGCTAGCTGGGTGAGCGTTTTCCCCCCACTGGACTGCGAGCTCCTTCAGGGTAAGGGCACGTCTTGCCCGTCTTCTGCAGTGTTTGGGTGACTACACAGGACCTGACCCTCAGCAGGCCTTTGAGAGGCGCTGACCCATTCATTCGCTCCCTCCCTCCCTCCCCAGCTTTTCAGCACCCGCCATGAGCCAGCTAGATCAGCGGGACGACTTCATCCTGATGCTGAATGTAAGCATAATAAATGTGCGCTGTCTGCCTACCACTGAGGTTTGGGCTGGTTTGTTAGGCAGCACTACTGTGGTAGCTGCTGACTACTACACTTGGCCCCAAGGAGCCTTGGATTTCCTGGGAGCGTCTGGCTACTTCCTGCATCTGGCGGCTAGGACTGGGGGGAGGCAATGAGGGGCAGCTCCACTCTCCTTCCCGGGAGGAGCGTGTCTTCTGTCTCTTCCATCACCGCCCCCCCCCACCCAGTGCCATCCCAATAGCTGCAGCCACCTAATAAATGAATTCAGAGCCACAGATGAAGGTGGGGAAAATTGTTCTGTTTTAATTAAACTGACTGAAGAAGCCAAGACACAGACAGAAAGAGACTAAGAACAGACTGGAAATAGTTTAGAAAAGAAATGAAAACCGATCGCAGAGATGTCAGTGCTGGGCAGAGCGGCGGGAGCGGGGGCCGAGCCTTCACGTCAGCTCCAGGACCACTGTCAGGGCGAGCACCAAGGTGAGCCGGACGCCAGGAGGGCCAGAAGCGGAACCTGCGGTGGGTGGCACAGAGCAGGGTCAGGGTCAGGGTCAGGGCCACCACCCAGATGGGTGCGGCAGGGTGTGGATCCCAGAACGGCGGAGTTTCAAAGGGCCCCCACGGAGTCTGGATTCAGCAACAGGATGCGCCGGGTTCAAATCCCTGTTCTGCCACCTGTCACACCAAACTGAATGTGACCCTTTCCCTGTCTCGGGGCTGCGGGGCTGAGCGTGGTGACCATGGAACCATCCGGTGGGGACCAGGTGCGGGAGCCTCCATTGTGAGATGTGCGGTGGGCTCGATGTGAGGAGGGGAGGGCTGGTGGATTGGGGAGCAGGGTCTGGGTGCCATGGGGCAGCAGCTTCAGGAGGACAATATCAGAGTCTCCAGCCAGGGCAGCTGACTGTGCTCTCCGTTGCCCTATGGAGTGGGCCAGAGCCCGGGGGCTGGGTTGGGGAGCACAACCCTACGGTCAACAATGGACACATGCCCTTGGGGCCAGGACACTAAGTTCTCTGAGCTACGAGAGCTGGAGTCTCTGTGCATAATGGTGGGCAGGGAAGGGGGCACGCTAGGTCCCTAGAAATCCCCACTGGTGGGTTTGGGGTACCGAGTCCCCCCTTTATTGCCGCAGCACCCACTCCTGACCACCTTTGACCCAGACTGCTGAACTGGAGGACGGTCGCCTGCCTGAGGCTTAAGGGAAAGGCAAGCGTATGTGCAGGGGCGGCTAGGGGGACCAGGGCATCCTGGAGCCTTGCAAATCACTCGCTTTCAGGCAAATAGCTCTGGGAGTGAGGACTTACCATTGGAGTCCTCTGTTCCTCTTGCAATATTTGGGTTTTCTGTTGGAAAGAACGGGAAAAGCAGCAGATGGGGGTGGCATTCAGAACCCAGTAAAGGAGCTTCCCAGAACCCAGCCCCCGCCATGTGGTATCACGCACGTGCTCTCGGGACAGCCGAAAGCCTCATGGGTGGGTAGTGTCAGCCCCATTCTACAGATGCAGAAACTGAGGGAGCTTAAGTAGCTTGCCCACCCGTTGCCCAGCTAGGAAGCGCTAGGTCTGGGATCTGAACCCAGAGCTCTCTGGTTTCCGGCACGGAACTCCAGTAATTCGCGTAGGGCCTCCTCTCAGGGCCAATTAGGGGACCCCAGCCCTTAATGCTCCCTTCCCCCTGGGACGGCTCCGGCCAGGGCTGCTCCCGGTCATCCTCCCAATCCCTGGTCTGGGCGGCGTACCAAAAACGATGAGCCGGGTGTGCGTGTCGGTGGAGCCCAGGGGGTTCTGGGCGGTGCAGCGGTACATGGAGCCATTGAGCTCGGCGGGAACCCTCTCCAGCACCAGCTCCTTCCCATCAAACTCGGTGCTGCCGTCCAGGAGGCGGCTTCCGACCCGCGTCCACGTGAACATGGGCTCCGGGAAGACTTCATTCTGTACGGGTCAGGATAGGGGGGAGTCGGGTCACAGGAGGACCCATTCTGCCAGAGCAGGACGGGGTCAGGGGCCTGGTGTGGCTGGAAACACAGGGCCGTCCGACGGGTTGGGAGCGGCTGCCCCGGGATGCCGGGAAGAGAAGGACTCTAGGACTTGACTGATGGTTAAGGTCCATGAGCTACGTCTGCTGTGAGCTCTGGATGGGAGAGCAAAAATGCATGCACGTCTAGCCATTCCTCATCAAGGCCAATCTGATGGCTGTGATGCCGTGCAGACCAGGCCACGGAGGCCTGCTGGCAGTGCTGAAGGTCAAGGGAAGGCCCTTGGAGCATGCTGCCTGGGATGCCACGCCCACTAGTGCCTGTACCACCTCCCACCAGCCTTCCAGATGCTCAGGGAAGGGCCGACCTGAAATCCATGGACCAGAATCCTCACTGTGTCCCCGACCCGGGCTCTGCTGGGCGTCATCATGATTTTGGGTCCTTTGGGGGCAACTGTAGGGAGAGGAAGGTCAGGTCAGAGAGGTGTACGTAGGTATGGGGAAGGGGAGACTTAGTAAGGAAAGGAGGCCCAGTCCAGGGGTGAGCATCCTTGGGACTGACCGTCACCGAGCCAGGGGCTCTGAGGGTGCCCGTCCATCCATTCACGCGCGTGCTCGTTCACACCCAGTCCCCACACCCCTGCGAACGGTCAGAGTCTGTCTGAGAGCTGGGCATTCGGGGATGTCCAGAACCCAATGTCTGCCCTTGTGGGCTTCACTCTCAGTGGGGATGAAAGACAGACACAAGCCAGCGTGACCAGGGTCAAGGCAGAGAAGCCCAGTGGACGGTTGAGTCAGAGATGCCCCAAAAGAAGTCTACCCCAGAAACGACTCAGCTGTGAATGAGGCGGGGAGGTGCCTGTTCCTGCAGCCCTGACTGCTTGAGGCACCCCAAACTCCCACCTGCCCTAAACCCTGGCGAGGTGGGCCTCTGCCGTTATCCTCTCCTGCCCGGTGGGGTTAACTAGGCCCAGGGAGGGCAAGTGACTTGCCACAGGTCACATTCTGGAATCCCTAGGTTGGAGGCGGTGGAGGATGTAGACAGGTGTGGAGGGACCATCTCCTTCCGTGGGCCTTTGCCTTCCCTGCCCCTTGTCCTCACATTCTTGTATTGCTTCTTTCAAGGCCCTTTGTAGCTTGAGCCTGGGGACGTGATGCCCGGGGCCTTGCTATCCGGTGCATGAGAGAACAGAGGGGCTGGGGGAGCCACAGGGACCTCGGAGCCTGTCCCCTAGGGTTCAGATTGGGAAACTGAGGCACATGGGTAAAGAAGGGGCTTATCCAAGGTCACCCACGGAGCTGGCTCTTTGCCCCAGATTCAAGCCTTCAGTCATTCAGCAGGTCACTCCTGAGCCATTCCCGTGCCTGACTCTGGGCGGAGCTGGGGGCACCTGCTGGCTGGGGGCTCACGCTTCGGCAGGGCAGACATCCCGTGCACAAACAAGCATGTAGACAGGAAGCCAGGAGACCGGTAGAGTTCTGCAGTCACACCGAGGGTGAGTGGTGGCCAGAGTTTCTTCCCAGGAGCTGGCATTTCAGTGGGGACATGAAACTCATGAGAAGGGCTCCAGGGGGAGGGAACAGCCAGGACCTGGGGCCAAGGCCGAAGGTCAGGGGCTGCGGGGGGGCAGGGGATTCCCAGGCTGGAGGACTTCTGCAGTGTTTGGAGCTGAGGGCCACGCTCTGCTCCCCGTGACTTCTCTGTGAACATCTTCCAGGGGAGGCGGCAGGAGAAAAGCTTTGTCCCAGACCCTGGGACCCCCACCTGGCCTCGCCTCCTCCCCAGCCTCTCCTTCCTGCTCAGCTCGCCCAGCAGAAATCCAAGCAGCCAGCAGATGTGGGTGGTCTCCTGGGCACTGCCAAGTTCATTCTCTGAGAATGAAACTGAAGGACTATTAATTAAACCACGAGCCAGGCGTCTGAAGTGCCACATGGGGCCAAGGGAAGCGTGGGTGGGAAGAGGGGGGGAGCAGGGAAGGCTTTGGCTGCCGCCTCTGCCCACCTGGGGGGAAAAGGAGCCCTGGCCCTGGGAGCCCAGGCAGCACGTGTGCCCTTGGGCCAGTCACTGCACCTGCTCTGTTCACCTTCCCCCCGGCCCCGGCCCCCATCCCCTGCCCCGCTGCGCTGGTTGTCCGGGAGGCAGTGGGTTGGAGGGCTGGCATTGGCCGGGAGCCTACTGCGCGCCAGGCCTTGTGCAGCACCTCTTACAACTTCCCAACCTTTGGATTGTCCCCCTAAGGAAACCAAGGCTGGGCGGGGCCTGGGGCGGGGGTCAAAGCAGATTCCTCCCCTTCTTTTTTGACCCTCAAGGGCTGTGAAGCCAGTTTGCAGGCAGGAGCCCTGCACAGGGGAGAGTGACCCTGGGTGATTTTGTCTGCTTTGTGTCCCTCTGGGATGGCTTTGTCATGCCTCAGCCAGCAGAGGGCGCAAAAGAGCACCACCCCCCAAGAAGTGTGAACCCCTTTTCTGTCCAGGTCCAATTGCTCACTGTCCTGTGTGCCACCTGATCCTTCAGGCTGAGGCCTGGGCCTAGTGACAGAGGGGAGGGGAAGCCCAAGATGCATGAGACCCCGTTTCAGGCCTGTCACCCATCCTGGTGCTTATGAGGCTAGGTACCATGAAACCCATACTGCAGGCCCTAAACCTGGCCCTCAGGAGGGTCATGGCTTGTCGGAGGTCTGGCCTTGCCAGAGGCAATGGGGTGGTAGGAGCAGGGATTGGTGGCACACAGGCCTTTGGAGGAAGGCCCGGTGGCTGGGGGAAGTGGGGAGGATGGGGAGAGCGGGAGGCTGGCTTCCCCTGGGCAGCCAGACTCCCTCCCCGGCCTTCCCTGCTGCCTGTTCCCAAGGACTCCCATGGTATGCTGACCAGTGGCAGTGGGGGGCAGGAGAGGGGCCTGGCCTGCCCTCCCTCTGAGCTCCATCTGGCAGCCGTTGACCTACCAGCCCCTCTGCGGCAGGTGGGCCTCTGCGACCCCCCTTGCCACCTACTGAATGCTGCTTCCACAAGCCAGGCCCGCTGCTGCCACCCTCCCCGCCCCCACTCCCACTCTGAGAGCCACCAGAAGCTCCTGGCAGCAGAATCCTGTCCCCCACCCCCGGCCTGCTCCTAAAACACAGCACAGAGAGGGCCCAAAAAGAATGTTCTTAGCCCCTGGACTTTTCCTGCTCTCTAGAAAAAGCAGAGATCCAGAACACCAGGGTTGGGGCCTGGCCTTCTGCTCTCTGATGGCCTGACTTGGATGTGTCAGTTCAAACTGTGGGGCCTCAGTCTCCTTACCCGTGAGTGGGGAGAATAGGCTACTACACTATTTGAGGAGTTGCTCTGAAAATAATAATGGTGGACAGATAGAAGGCTGATATGAAATGTAAAGTGGTATGCATCTGCCCAGGGGAGGGCATAAGACCCTGATTATATAAGCTGCCCTCCTCACCTCTCCTGAGCATTAGGCCTTGTGAAATCAGGAATTCTGGGTGTTCACTAAAACATCCATCCACCCACCTACCCACCCACCCACCCACTCATCCATCCATCCATCCATCCATCCATCCATCCATCCATCCACCCACCCATCCATCCATCCATCCATCCACTCATCCATCCATCCATCCATCCATCCATCCATCCATCCATCCACTCATCCATCCATCCATCCATCCATCCATCCATCCATCCACCCATCCAGTTATCCATCCATCCATCCATCCACTCACCCACCCATTCATTCATCTGTTTTATACGTGTAGCTCTTTATTGTACACCGAATCTGCATCAATAACTATGCAGGGCAATGTAGGGGATAAAATGATGAATAATAACAGTAGCTTATATTTACTGAGTACTTACTCTGTCACTATGCTAAGCACTTTGTATGTATTTGCCTTACTTCATCTTCACAACAACCCAGAAAAAGTATGAATTAATTATTAAATACGTGCTTACTAAGTAATATGTTAGGGATTGTTCTGAGCCTTGCACCACGTGAACAAGGCAGGTATAGATCCTGCCCACACGGATTTTAAATTCCAGTGGGGGATCCAGTGAATAAAGAAACATATAACATACTCGTAGGCTGAGATAAATATGTTACTGGAAAATAAAGCAATGCAAGGAGTTGATGGGGCCAGGAGGAAGAGGCTCTTTGAGATTGGTGTTCAAGGAAAGACCTGAGCAGAGGGCCTGAGATTATCTGGGGCAAGAATATGCTAGGCAGAAAGGAAAGCCAGCGCCAAGTCACAGAGGTGGGCCCCAGCTGGGTGTATTCACAGAAGAGTGAAGACGACCCTGTGGCTCTAACAGATGGACCAGAGGAGAGTGATGGGTGAACACTGCTGATACTTGGTTTTAAATATAATGGCAGTCTTACAGGGCAATGCACTCTTCTTAAGAACACAGTGTGATGGGGGCACCTGGGTGGCTCAGTGGGTTAAAGCCTCTGACTTCAGCTCAGGTCATGATCTCAGGGTCCTGGGATCGAGCCCCGCGTCGGGCTCTCTGCTCGGCGGGGAGCCTGCTTCCCCCTCTCTCTCTGCCTGCTTGTGATCCCTCTCTCTCTCTCTCTCTCTCTGTCAAATAAATAAATAAAATCTTTAAAAAAAAAAAAAAAGAACACAGTGTGATGAATCTTAATGTGAACACCTAAGTAACCACCATCCCAAACTCTAGAACATTCTCATCCCTCCAGAAGTTTCCTTTGTGTCTCTTTCCATCTCCCATAGGTGAACACTGTTCTGACTTCTATTACTAGAGATTTTATGTTCTAGAAGTTTATTACCTAAGTGGAATCATGCAGTATATACTCTGCTGTCTGGCTTGTTTCGCTCGGGATAATGTTTTCGAGCTCTGTCCCCATTGTTGCCTATAACAGGAGTTCATTTGTATTGACGAGAAGTGGTTCATGGTACAAATATACCACAAATTTGTTCACCCATCTTCCTAATTATGGACATTTGGTTTACTTCTAGTTTTTATGGTTGCCTTTGTGATGAATAAAGTGGCTATGAACATTCACATCCAGATCTTTGTGGTTATATACGTTTCTATTTCTCTCGGGTAAACACTTAGGAGTGGGACTACTGGGTCATAAAGTGGGGGTGTGTTTATCTCGGTAAGCAACTGCTATGAGTCCAATATAGTGGTACTGTTTCATATTCCCAGCAGCAATGCGTGAAGGTTCTGACTGCTCTGCACCCTTGTCTGCATTTGCTATCACCAGCTTCTCCAACACTAGCCATTCTAGTTGCTGTGAAATAGCATATCTCACTGAGGCCTTAGTCATCATTTTCCTGGTGATTAATGATATTATACACCTTTTAATATGCTTATTGGTCTTCTGTATGTGTTCCTTTTTTTTTTTTTTAATTGAGCTGCCTTGTTATTACTGATCTGTGGTAGCTCTTTATATATTCTGGATACCAGTCCTTTGTCATATATTTGTCTTAAGAGTATTTTCCCTTGGTCTGCAGTTTGCCTTTTCATGTTCCTAAAGGTGCCTTCTAATGAGCAGAAGCTCTGAATTTTGATTCAGGCTAATTTAGCCATTTTCAATTTTTCATTTGGTGTCTTTTGTGACCTTTTAAAGAAATTCTTGCCTACCTCAATGTCACGAAGCTGTATTTCCATGTTTTGCTTTAAAAGCTTTATGTTGTTGGGTTTCACATTTAGGCCTGTGATGCATCTGAAATTAATTCTTGTGTGCCTGCGAGGGAGGGGGCTGGGGTCATTTTGTCCTTAAGCTTCTCCATTTGTTCAGGGCTGTCTGTTAAAAAAGACTTCTCTTTCCCCATTCAACAGCCTGGGGGCCTTCGTCAAAAAATCAATGGACTCTCTCTATGTGGGTCTATTTCTGGACTCCGTTCTGTTCTATCAATCTATTTGTCTTCCATTGGAGGGTCCGGGATTTGTGGGTGTGTATCTGTGTCATGATCTGATTTATATTTTAAGTAGATCAATCAGGACAAAGAACAGAAAAGGACGAGAGCGGGAGCAGAAAGAGCAGTCTGGGGGCCACTGTAAGAATGAGGACGGGGACTGATGGAAATTGGGTTGGGTGGCTGGAGAGGAAACCATGAGAAGTGGCAGGCATGGGACAGGTTCTCGGGTGGGGCTGCCAGGGCTTGGTGCTGGTCTGGACGTGGGGTAGGAGAAAAGAGCTGTAGAAGGGGGTGACTGCAAGGGTTCCGGCTCCATTGATGGGGAGAAGGTAGTCGCCACCTACTGAGATAGGTTCTGGGACCACCAGGCATGTCGTCTTGTGGGGAGTGGCATGTGAGCTGGGCAGGACGTCCCGGCAGAGGGAATGGGAAGGATCATAGGGAAGCATGCTCTAATCTTTGCCAGCCTGACCTTCAAAGTCCAGATCGGATGGTTGCATTCTTTGCCCTGAGGTCGTCTCCTCACCCCTTCCACTGTCTCCCAGCCAAGGCCAGAGTGCAGGGGGCCCTCCGCTCCCTCGGGATGGGACCCCACTGGTTCAGAGCTTTCTGCACCGGTTATGCCTATTGGCTCAGAGGGTCCTCACCACAGGCACAGTAGGTGCAGTAGAGGGCAGTGGTGAAGAATATGGGCCTGGGGTCAGACCCGGCTCAGTGACCTAAGGGGAGGTACTCCACACCTGGCTCCCCTCGCTTATGGCATGGGAATGAGGACGGAGTCTCTCACTGCCCCAGGGGCTCACTGCACAGGCGCAAGGAGATCTTGTGCGGAAGTAATCTTGTATAGAGCCGGGCTCTTGGCATTTATGAGGTGCCAATTATTTGCCCCATTCAATAGGTCAGAAAACTGATGCTCAGGAACCTGAAGCCTGAGGTGACCCCAACAGACAGCAGCCAAGGGTGGATGGGAAACCAGCCTGGGATCTCTACTCATCCACTGTACTTTGGTGGCCCTGCTGTGTCCCCCATTCCCCACATCGCCGGGGGGGCACACACATGCCCGTGCATGCCCCTTGTCTGTCAGTGGGCCTTGGCCTTGCTTTGATGATGGGGGGTGGGGTGCCCGCCAACGTGGCTCCCGTCAAGGGAACCGTCTGGGATCAAGGACAGAGCAGGCACGTGCTTTAATCTGGCTTGGGGCGCAGGTGGGAAGGGGGGTGGGGCAGGCCGGCGGCAGCAACCCCTCCTCACCATCACGGAGATATGAGATGTGAACTACAAGCTCACCCCTCCAGCTGCTCTGAAGTCCTTGTCTGGTCTTTCTCGCTCTCGGTGGGGGTGGGGCAGGGCACCATCCAGGGAAGCCAACACTTGGGCAAGAGGGGTGGGGGCGGCTTTCCTGGGAAAGGAGTCCAATAAAGCACTGAGGCTGCTCTGCCTTCCAGGCTGGAGCAGATTGTTTCTTGAGGGCAGGGAGGTTCAAATTCAAGAAAAAATAGTGGGAAGCATGGAGGGTCCAGAGAGAGCAGTGGGAGGCGGGGGGCAGGGGGCGGCTCTGGGTTGACAAGGTCCCAGCATCTAGCAGGGGGCCTGGCTGTAGGGAATGCTCATGAAGTCTCTATGGAATGCCAAGAATGACAAGCAAACAGTGCTCAGGGGGCCATGGCCCACGATGGTGGGTGCATGAGGAGGCCCGGTGAGAGGCTAAGAGCACGACTCGGGGCCATACTGTCCACCTCCGATTCCTAGTCTGCTTACCTTGAGCAATTACAGGTTCAGCAAAGTTCTCTGACTTTCCATATTCTTGATCCTGACCAAATCCCCCCAACCTCCGGCGTTCCAGCAAACTTCCCTGAGTTCCCTGTGAACCCCCTCACGTTCCCCAATCCAGCTCTGCGAACCTTCTAAAGAACCTCAGCTCTGGGGGGCGCCTGGGTGGCTCAGTCAGTTAAGTGACTTGCCTTCAGCTCAGGTCATGATCCGGGGGAGCCCTGCATGGGGTTCCCTACTCGGCAGAGAGCCTGCTTCTCAGTCTCCCTCTGTGATCTCTCGCTAATGCTCTCTCTCAAATCAATCAATCAATCAATCAATCAATCAATCTTCAGAACCCCAGTTCTGATCTCTGCCCCTGCTGCCCGTTTGCTCCACCTCCTCCCCTCATCAGCGGGGCCCAGCGAGCCAAGGACCGAGCGCCCAGGCTCCCCGCCACCCAGCTCCGCAGGGGGGCCGGCAGCACTGCGCCCACCCAGGCTTACCCAGCGTGACCTCTGCCTGCATGGGCATCGACAGCGCTGGGTGCTTGACCTCACAGCTGAAGAGGGCCTCGTTGTCGATCTGCGGGTTGAGCGCCCAGGTGAGGAGGGCGCGCACCTCCACGGTGCCGTCACTGCCGGGGGCGTGGCTGTGGCGCAGGAAGTAGATGGGCTCGTTGCTGTGGACCCAGCGCGGGAACTCGCGGCTCACCACCGTCTCTGGGACGTTCTCCGTGGTGGGCTGCAAGAGGACGCTGGGGTCCGGGGTCAGGCCGCGGGCGGGGCGCTCTGTGGAGGGACGCCCACCCCGGTTCTCAGGGTCCAGCAGGGACAGTGACCTCTGCATCTTGGTGTCATCCAGGTCGCGGTGCAGGAGGCTGCGGAAGGGCCTGCTGTCCTGGAGTGGGCCAGAGCTCGCAGCCGGCGGCTCCGACATGGGCACTGCGTCGATGGGTTCCCCATCGCGTTTGAAATAAACCTGAAATTACAAGGAGGGTGTGGGAAAGACTGGGTGGGAATGACCTCCACCTCCCCATGGCTTCTCAGAGGAACAGAATGCCAGTTTTTCTGGCGCCTCCTCTTTCTCCTTCCAGATGGACTCCCTGTCTTTCCTTTCCCTCCAACACCCCCAGCAAGAGTCAGCTCAGGTCCAGGGGAACACACAGCGCCTGGCGGCAGAGGCTGAACGCATCTCTGTCTTTACCAGCAGGTGAGCCTCTCTGAGCCTGTTTCCTTGCTTGTAAAGGGAAATAAGAGCACGTATTCCTCGGTCAGGGCTGTTGGATGCTTCTTAAGTGACACAGTGTCCCGAAACAGGGGTCCGCAGCAGCCACTTGGGCTCTGGGGGCGCGCCCCTGCCCACCTGGGAACCGCCTCTGGAAGAGGGAGGTGGGCGGGCACGCGGGGTGGGGGGGGGGAGGGGGACCTTCCGAAGAATGAAGAAAAAAGGATCTCTTTCCTTTTGGGAAAGAGTGGCGCGTGGGCGCGTTTTGGAGGTTTGGACTGGAAGGAAAGAAACAGGTGCGCCTGAGGGAGGGAGCGAGGTGTGGGGATGAGGCAAAAGCCGAGTCTGCTCGCTTTCTCTGCTAATGGGGAATTCAAGTTCGGAGAGGCGGCATTTAATTTAATTTGCTGTCTTTTTTTTTTTTTTTTTTTGGTACAAGCGCCCAGAGGCCTGTGGGGATTGGGTGTATTTTTTAAATAAATCAGATGAATAAATCGATAGGAGACAGG
>CM053606.1:10889662-10916381 GCA_028646535.1 Procyon lotor | reverse complement strand
ACGGCCAGAATTGCCAACCCACAAAGTCTGGAGCCAGGCAGGGCCTGAGCTGGGTCCAGACTCCCCGGACTATGGAGGGAAGCTGGGGGCAGGGCAGGAGGGGACTGGAATGTTCCAGAACTTCTCCCCCTCTTTTGCCACCCCTCCCCATGATCCCCCCCCCCAGCAGCCCCATATTTGATTGGAAGCCACAGATGTTTTGCACCCACTGAGAGGTTTTATGATGGAAACCATTTTCAGATTGAAAGGGGGATGAAATTCGCTAATGGCTTTTCAAAGGCCCTGGGGGGAAAAAAAAAGAGTTCAGGCAGTTTCTGGAAAGAAAGGGGAAAGCACACAAGGACGAAGGTAATGAAACACTCAATGCCAAGGGACGGGCCAGGCCCTGAGCTAAGGGGCTTTTCCGGCAGCCCCAGGCCCCCTGCCCAGGGCTCCTTCTCCTCCCCGCCCTCCCCCCGTCCCTGAGCCCCCCAATCAGAGACAGGCTCTTCACCCCTAAGTGGTGCTGCTCAAATGTTCTCGGGGGAGCCCCCCACATTGAGGCTGACCAGACCCTTGGCTGGCCCCCCAGGGATGGGGGGAGTGGGGAGGGGCTAGAAGCGGGAGGGGGGCAGCTGTGGGCTTCCGGCCCAAGGAGGCATTCTCACACGTCCCTCTCCCGCGTGGTTGGTGGCAAGAGCAGTTGGACCCCAACTCTCCATCTCTGTGTCGTGAAGAGAGCACCAGGTGGTTCGGGCTCATGAAGCTCCCGATTCACTGAGGCCTCCGGCTCGAAGCAGCCACAGTTTAGGGGCCGCCCCTATGGGCCCCGGGTGAGGGGTCAGTGATGCTATCACAGTCTTCGAACCACCATGCGGGGGGCCGTCTGCGGCCCGTTGCCCGGGTCCCTCTCTGGGTCAGCCGACACAGGTCTCCTGGCCTCTCCATCCTTGATCTGCCGCTGCCTGCTGTCCAGCCTAGGGTGGATCTCTCCTCTCTCTTTAGTTTTCTCATTTGTCAAAGAGAAGGTGAGCAGCAGCCTGACTTGCCTGGAGCTAAAGGGCTCCTGGAGCACGGAATGTCAGTGCCGAAACGGCGAAAGACTTGGACAAACTGGTACGGATTAGTCACCCTGGTTAAGTGACCAGGCTGGATTAGGAAATCTGATATTAAAGCAGCAAAGGGCCCAAAAAGCCTCCTCCGCGTACATCCTGTGTGCCGGGGACGAGTCCCATAGCTTAGGCGAGAGTCTGTCTCCTCTACCAGCATCTCTGAGCACGCAGTCCCCGTGGCCCCACACCTGCCCCGGGGAGACGTCTCCGCAGTCGGCACCTGTCAAGGGCTCGCTGAAGGGGAAACTCCAGGAATTGACCAAAAGGAGGCAAGGGAATCGTTCCTGGGTTTCAGAATGTTCATCCCTATCCCCATGGGGTTGAAACTTCTCTCTCCCCGGGCGGCATCCCTAGGAATGTATTCACGATGGGGGGCTCAGGTCTTATCACTTCTGGCAACATCGGCCAAGTTCCCGCCAAGTAGAATGAGAACCCCCTGCCCTTGATCTCGGTCTGGGGTCTGGGTTGCGCTTTCTGGAGTGAGCTTGGGTTTAGACTCACCCCCAGGGGACCAGGAAAGATTGAGAACGCGTCATCTCTTTCAGAAGCTGGAAGACGGGGAGCAGGTGCAGGGTCCGGCTCAGGAGGGCAGAGAGAGATTCGGCACTGAGTCAAAGCAGAGTGAGAGGGATGGAGGCCACGCTGTGTGTGTGGCCAGCTTTTTGGCAGCCCCTGGTGGTTTAAAGACCCATGTGGAGCAGCAAAATCTCTCCTCTGATAATTTCTACTCAGCAGTACTCACTAGGAACATACCCTTCCAAGCTCTACGCTTGCTATGGGGGGTTTGGTGAAGCCAATGGGAGGGGGCCACCCAGTGTGCCTGGTGGGGGAGGGCAGGGCCAAACAGTCGGACAGACCAAAGGGATGGGAGAAGGACTGAGAACCCGAGACGGAGTTTGCTGGCCGGTAGCAGCAGCATCACAAGGAGCTTGTTAGAGATTCTTGGGCCCTGGGCAGACCTGCTAGAATCTGCATTCCAACCAGACCCTGCGGGACCGAGTACATTCAAGTTTGAGGTCTGTACCCCTGCACCCTCCCAGAGTCTCCGGAAGAGGATCCCATCCCAAGACAAGGCCCCTCCTCACCTGTCCTTGGCTGCTTTCCCACCTGCCAGTTGTCACAAATGCTATCCCTGGTAGCCAGTCCATTTCCTAGTCGTGGGGGGTTCACGCAGCCACCGGGACTGTGAGGGGAAAGTCAGAAGCAGCGAGGGCAGCTGGGAAGGGGGAGCAGCCGGAGCTGGCTGAACAGGTGCACACCTGGGCCACTGAGCCAAACAAACAGACCTGAGCTGCCCACGGGCTCCCAGGCAGGCTCTGCAAATGGCTCAGGGGTGAGGGAGGGGGCGGAGCCAATTCCTGCCCCGCCTTTCCCAGAGAGCAGCAAACCTTTTCCAAGGGTCTTATTAGCAAACATCCCAATGGCACCCACGGCTGCCAGAGACTTTATGGCCATTTTATCAGCCCTGCCTCAAGGCTCCGTAGAGATGCAGTGGGCATTCTGCAATAGTTACCCCCGTGTTGCGGGAGCATGGCCCTGACCTTGGAGAGTAAGCAGGTGTTTGAGGCAGGGAGAGAAAAAAGTCTGGGCCTCGGGGGCTGTGCAGCCAATCAGGGGGGCATGGCAGATGCACAAACAGTAAAACTTCATTACTTCCCGCTTGAGATCTTTCCAGCGGGGATGACAGGAGCAGGGCTGAGGCAGGCACTAGGCTAATAAGATTGCAGGGGGTGTGTTTAACCTACTTGCAAGAAGGAACGATTTCCCAGCCCCTCAGAAGCTCCGTTTCCAAGCAAACAATGGTTACACAAATGAAAAGGATCTCGCCTCTCTTCATTAAAGCAAAGCCTCAAAGGACCAATCGCTACCCGAATCTTCTCCATTAGCCCGGAATGGCGTACTGTGTATATAAATGAAGACATCTGAATTACAAAATGCTTTTTAAATAGGGTAGATTATAAAAGTTTGGTCCCAACAAGTCTTCTTATTTAATTGTTGAATTTTGGCAAAAGACGTGAAGCCACGTGCCCCTTTCTTCCTTCCATCCCTTCCTCCTTCCTTTCTGGGTCCAGATCAGAGACGGTCTCAGTCTCATTGAGTTTGGGCTTGATCCTCCAATGGGTGGAAGCCCAGGGAAGGTTCTAAGTTGGAAAAGGACTGATTGCACTATGATAAGGTCACTCTGGCAGGAGGGTAAGGAAGGGATGGCCTGGAGGGGCATCCGGCAGGGAGAGGTGGCAGGAAAGGATACAGGTGGAGAGGTTGGGGGCAGAGCAGAATGGGCAGAGGGGAGAGAAGGAAAAGAGCAGGTAGGTGTCTGTTACCTGCCCCCCAACCCCTCACCCCCGCTCCTGAGAGAAGATTAGAAGGAAAGAGAGTCAGGAACATCTCTACAAATACCATGCATACTTTTCTCATAGAGAAAATCACTTTACCTGAAATCTTAGGATGTGATGTACAGGCAGAGAAAGCAGATCAGTGGTTGGGGGGCCGGGGGATTACAAGTAGACACCAGGAAACTTGGGGAGGGGGTGACAGATACATTCATCAGCTTGATCGTGGCAATGGTCTCAATGATCTCTCCATATGTCAAAAGCCATCAGATGTGTAAACTTTGTGCACTATTTACTGTTTGTCAATCATATTTCAATAAAGTTACAAACAAAAAAAGTCCTTTAAGAAGAGAGGATCCCAGATACCTGTGTAAAGGAGAGGGGCAACCAGACCTAGCACACTGTACTAGCCCTAAGACGTGGCAGGATAAGACTGGAGTTCGTCGTGATGACCTTGATCTTAGGGCAACTTCATTAACATCCAGCCGGCTTCTTCCAATAAGTGGGGAGACATCTAGGCAGACTGGCTGGAAAGGATGTTTGATAGTGTTACAGTGTTGCTGTTGAAAAGTATTGCCCTGTCTTCTAGTCACCCCTGCGGACCACACCTGGTGTTTGGTCCGCGCTTAATAGTTTGTTTAAAAATGTAATCATGTGACGGTGTAGGGGGAAGAAACTGACAAGCGCCTACCGAGCACCAGGCTCTGAGTGTACTTGTCTGTTCATTCATTTAAGCTTCTGATATCCACACACGTCACTCCCTAGATCGCCTGATTCCCTAACGATGCAGCAAGGATAACTCAGAGACCCATTCTGTTTCTTCCCCGTCCCGCCCCCTGTTCCCAAGTCCACCACCTCCATTCTGTGCAAATCTGGGACTCTTCCCAGTGGAGAGACAAAGCCAGGAAAGGAGGGGCGAGCGGAGGCTGTGAAGTCGGGTCAGGTGTGGAGAATGTGAACACAACTTGCTCCAGGAACTGCAGTCAGCGGAATTAAGGGGGCCCACCGGAAGCTGGAGGAAGGGAATTTAGGAAAATAAAAGGCCATCCTGTTTCTCCCAGCAGGGAGGAAGCAGATGGCTCTCATTACCTGGATAGTGGTGAGGCTCAGAATAGAAATGCGCTCTCGAACAGTGGAGGCGAATTCCGGTACCCGAGCGCTCAAACTCACCTGCCCGTTGGTGAGGGAAGATCCCAGGAGCAGTGCAAAGTGGGGTGATGGGGTCCAAAGACAAATGCTCTGGCATCCTCCAGGCTTGGCATCAAGTAATGGTACCCACCTGCTTCCTCTCTGACCTTGGTCATGTTACCTCTATGCCCATAGGATATGTGCTATGTACAGAGGATTCTAGTCCATTGGACTGTGATGCCCCATCGGCTCTGAGCTAAACCCATGTCATCTTGTCAACTGTCTGATGGAGGTGGGATCACAGCAGAGGCTCACCTGCTAGGCTTTGAAAGCTGCCCAGAGGCTGGTCACCCGGACAAAAAAGGAAGAGGGGTCCAAGCAGAGCTAACAGCCTGGGCAAAGGCACAGGGGCAGGAACCAAGTCCTTGGTATCTCTGTCTCGGCCCCTCGCCCCCAAGACTCAGCATGGGACGTATCACAGAGTAGGCTTACACACTTGTGCTGTCCCTGGGCCTGGCAGAAGCCCCAGTGACCAGCCCTTGGATGGCCTAACCTGAGCCGCAGGGGCCATGGGGACAGCCGCTGCCCCCGTCCCACTATCTCTGTGTCCAGTTTTTCAAAAACACAATTACATGCTCTTCAGAGCCACTGTCAGTGTTGGTAAACTCGAGCCACTAAACTGCATTACACTGATTTTGCCAGAAACCTTTGCAGTTATTAATAGTTTATTGATCGGAGCCCATTGCTGATGAGAATTGGTCTTCTTGCTCCAGCCCCCTCAGGGCCCCGCTCTCTGTGCAAGGCCTTTTATCCAGCATTGCAGATCCATGCTGCTCAGATCTGGGGAGAGGGGATCTCGGGGCTGCTGAATTCGCTTTAGCAGGCTAGCCCTGAGCGTACAAGCTCAGACGAGGCGTGTGGTCCGAATCAGAGCCATGTGTTGGAAGCTATTGGGTCTGCAGGTGAGAATGAGACTCTACAGCTACTTTCCAGCACAGAAGGAAACAGGGTTCTCCGTGCTCACTCCACGGCCACAACTCCCAGCTTGCCGCCCAGGTACTGAAAACGACGGCAAGCACCATGCACGGTCGTGGGACATGCTGGTAAACCAGACAGAGGCCGACCCTGCCTTCCCCAAGTTTACGGTGCATGCCAGGGGTGGGGGTGGGGTGGGGGGGCTGGTTCGTGGGAAGGGTATTGGAGTGTCACCAAGTCATAAGTTACCAGTGACAATTTAGACAAGTACTCCTATATCGGTTTGCTACTGCTGCATAACAAGCCATCCCAAACCTGGATGGTTTAAAGCAATGACCGTGAATTATTGCTCATGAGTCTAGGGCTTGGCTAGGTTCACTCTCATGTTTGACCTTGGCTGGAATGGCTGGGCCACCTGGGGTCTCTCTCCACGTCTCTGTGTGCTCTTGTCCACGTCAGAGGCTTGTTCTCAGGGAGGACGCAGGGAGAGATAGTAGGAGTGAGGGGAAGAGAGAGGCAGGGGGGTACAGAGAGAGAGAGTTCTTTTGAAACTTTGGCTTGGAGTTTGCACACCATCACTCCTACACATCCTTTGGTCAAAGTAAGTCACAAGGCCAAGAATGGGACTCCACCCCTCGATGGGAGAAACTGCAAGGCAATTGGCCAGAGGCACAGATACAGGGAGGCTATTAATCAGGGCCATCAATGCCATCCATCCACCACACCCACTGGGTCCAGACAGTCACTAAGACAGTGACTAATCCCTTGTAAATTGCAGGATGCAGCCAGGGGAAGAAAATGCAACATTCTCAGGAAAAGAGAATATCGTAAGCAACAGTGCGGAATCAAAGAAGGTGCTGGGCTAAGTGCACCTGGGTCTCCTCTGAATTGGGAGGGATTCTGGAACAGAAAAGGGACATTAGCGGAAAAACCAGGGAAATCCAGAGTCTGGACTTGAGTTAATAGTAATGTATCCACGTTGACTTCTTCATGTGACAAAGTACCACAGCTGTTTAAGACGTTCCTAATGAGGGAAACGGGGGTGAGGGATGCTGTATTCTCTGGGCAACTTTCCTGTCAATCTAAAATGATTCCAAAATTAAGTTTAATTTTCACGAAGGCACTTGGCAATGAGAGGAATGGAAAGGACACCATCGTAGCTGGAGGAGGGCAAGGCTAAGAGATGTTGGAGACGTGGTGGGAAACAACCTTGCTGGCCTTGTCTGCCGAGATAAGGATTGGGGTCTTAATCTTGAAGAGCAGAGAGGAGTCTCTGAAGGGCTTGAGGCAGGGAAGAGTCATTCATTCTATTTGCATTTGAAAAGATCTGGGTTCTACCTGCAGAACATGTTTGGAGGGAGATTAGCGGGGGGCAGAAGAACCCGTGAACAGTCTGCCCACATTTCAGGTGAGAAAAGGCGGTGGTGGGGGAAGCAGGGAAGTGGATATAGGGCAGGATGTATTTAAGAGGCGGGTGCCCAGGACCTGACCACCGAGTGTGTGATCGGAGACATGGAGCGTGGTGCCCACCAGCCGGGCTGGGAGCCCAGAGAAGGAACAGCCGAGTCTGTACAGAGTCCTGAGGGGGACCCTGCCTTCTTCACAAGGCACCGACCCAGGTGTCCCCCGTGCCGTCTTCTACCACCTGCCCTGTGTCACCCACGCGAGTCGCCCAAACATGCTGCTTATGTTACTGTCCCCTGAGCATGTCATCAGTGAGGCACTTGACCGTGTCACCTGCGTTGCTCTCACCTAAACACGTCTGCGTGTATCACCCACGTGTTAGTTACCTGCGCGTCCCCACCTGGGTGTCAACCCTGTCACCATTCCTTCGTGGCATCATCCGGGTGGCTGCCAGCTACACACGTCTCCTGAGCCTGGTTCTTTAGGGAGCTGTGGCCTGAGCATGTCACCTGCGCACGTGTCACCTGCATAAGTCACTTACCGTGTAGGTGAGGACTGTCACCGAAACATGTCACTCTAGGAGACTGTCACTCAGCAACAATGCCCAGTAGAGGGGCTGTTTTTCCACTCAAGCTGAGGTACAAGCAAACAAAAATAGCTCCCGAGGGGAGACGGTCCTCCGCTGTTCCCTCCTACAGGGTGCTCCTCTGAGGGGGTGGGCGGGGAGGGGAGGAAGGCAGCCTCTTCCCCACGAAGTTTCCCTGATGAAAAAGCTCAAGGTTCTCCCAGTCCCTTTGATGACAGTCAGTAGACCAGATGTCAACCTCTGCGTATTCTATGTAAATGAAGGTGTTTGTTTATGCTAATATGTGGCTGGCTGTGCTCTGAGCCCAGGTGTGGGGGACACTGAGTCGGGAGAGAACAGTGTTGGGAGACAAAGATGGGGGCAGGGGACATGACAGAAGAGAGTGACTCTGAGGTTGGAGGGCACAGCAGAAGCTACTGGGAGCAGGTAGTTTGGCTGAATAGAGAGCCAGTGTGTTCTCCCGGGGGTGGGAGCAGAGGGCTGGGTCGAAGGAACCTCCCTCCTGGGGGGGGGGGCAGGGCAGGAGCCACAGCAGAGCCTGTGCCCTTCACCACCACCCTCTCCTTCCCGTACTAACCTCTCCGATCGGACTGAGGGGCCAGTTTGGTGGCTAGGGCTCCATGACCGTGACTGTGAACTTCTTCCTGTTTCATGCTCTGGTGTGACAACCTGAGACCCAAACACAGAGACCCCACTGCCCCTAAGTTGTGGCCAGAAGACCCTCCCCTTTGGCGGCATGATTAGGCCCAGAGAAGGCTGGAACTTGCCAGAGGACCCAGAGATTTCCCTGGTGCAGCAGCGGCCTAACCTGTGTCCCTCCAGGTCACCGCTCCCTCCTGAGGACCCCAGGGAGAACCCCGTATTCCCTGCTCTGTGCTCAGATAGGCTCACCCTTTGAGGGGCTGGGAGTGCTGATCCGCTGGGACAGGGGCTCCTTGGAGATGAGATGCTTACTGTTTCTTCTCGAGCCCCAAAGGCTGGACCCAAAGGGGCAGCAATGCGGTGCCTCAAGAGGAATTCAAATTGCCACCCTGGCTCTTAATAGCCTTGTCGGTGATGTTGGCCGGGGGACATCTGTGCCCCCTCTGGAGCCTTAGTTTCCATGTTTACGAGGTGAGAATAGCGATCCGAGATCCTACGTGGAGGGCAGAGTAAGATGATGCTCTAGGGCTCAGCTTTGAGCCTGGGCCACACAGCAGGTGCCTCATTCCCCGGGCATACCCGGGGCTCTGTGGATGCAGGCGCCGTTACGGTCCGCAGCTCATGGACCCTGAAAAGAGCCCAGATACAACTCTGGTTGAACGCACAGCCCCCACACCTTCACCTCTCGAAGCATCGGACACAGGGCCTGGCATACAATCAGCGCTCCATAAATGTTGCTGCTCCCCGCCCCCAGCCCCTAGCCTAGCCCAGGAGCCTGTGGTCCATCCAGAAGGCTGAACGGTGGGGCTTGGGGACCGTTTCCAGGGTAGGGGGAGCTGCGCTTTCCAGCGCCCTATGACCGGCCCTCACCCTGCCCCCCGCTTCTCCCCAGGCTGCCCGAGGTCCGCATCTCAGACAACGGTCCCTACGAATGCCACGTGGGCATCTACGACCGAGCCACAAGAGAGAAGGTGGTCCTGGCATCGGGCAACATCTTCCTCAACGTCATGGGTGAGTGTGGGGCCCCCCGGCCCCAGGGTCACAGCGAGGAGCTGTGTGTGTGTGTGTGTGTGTGTGTGTGTGCGCGTGCACGCGCACGTGTGCATGCACACATACCTGTACACAGAGGGGCTGTCCTGGGAACCAGCTGCCACAGTGTCTATAGGGAGGCCGTGAACCCTCTTCTTTTCCACTCTCACCTCCGAGGAGCGAAGAGACTGGCCCTGCCGAGGTAGGGCAGATGTGGCCTTACCACTTTTTCTCAGGAAGCCCTTCTCCTCTCCGCCTTGATACGCTGACCTCAGGGCCAGGCCTCGTCCCCGGGTCCTCGCGGCTGGGGACTTCGGAGGGCTCTGACACCTCCACTGGGACAGATGAGTTGCTGACGGAAGAATGAGGGCTTCCCGAGGGGCAGCAGACCTCAGTGTCCCCTTCTGTAAGGCAGGGGTGGGATAAAGGCCCGGTGGATCATTCCTGGACCCCCAGTTCCAGGCCCTGTGGCCCAGGGAGGACACCAGGAGGGAGGTGCTGGGCAGTGTGAACCCAGCTGTGGGAGCACCTTTCCAGGCTAAAGCCAAGAGTCACAGTCACAGAAATGCCCGAGGGGACAGTGCAGTGGGGGCAGGACAATCTGGGAGCCTTCCTGGAGGAAGCGATACATACGGGCTACAGAGAGTGACTCTGACCCTGGACCTCCCCTGGCCTTTCCCGGGACACGGAAGCATCAAGCTATCAGTGAGGACGTGCACTGGATGCGGCATCAGGGCGTCCAGGCGTCTGACCCTGTATCTGTGCCTCCATTTCTCCATCTGCAAGATGGGGAGAGTAACGATAGTGCCCATCTCCGGCTGCCTGTGTCTCCACCCCAGCCTGGGTTTCTCCATTTGTCAGACAAGGGCCTTGCCCCCAGCTGTCTCAGAAGCCTCTGTCGGCGCTGACGTTCCCGTCAGGCACACTCTCGGGTTCTGCTGCCAGAGTTCCAGGGACTTGGCCCCGACTCGGGGCTCCGGCGTCCTCTGATTTTCTTATCAAATGATATTTACCAGGGAGACAAAGCTTTTCGTAGCCAGGCAATCAGTGAAGGCGTAAAGGCCCCATGGAAAGACACCGCTTCTGGGGAAATTGAAAACCTCCAAAGGCCAGACCTTCAGAGGGACATTGATTCCCGCAGCGGCAGCACGCGGCGTGGGCTGGCTGGCTTCCTGGGGGCTGGGCCGCGGCAGGGCGGTGGCCGTGGCGGGAAAACCTCCCTCTGGCAGTTGTCCCCTCACTGAAGGAGCATTCTTGGTGCTCGGCCCTGGGCTGATCACCCCAGGGAATCTGGTGACGAACAAAACTCAGGGTGCACCATCGAGGGGCACCCGGTCTGATGCAGGACGTGTGCGTAGTCTTCTATCCATCAGCTATTTCCTGAGCACCTACTGTGTGCGAGGTAAGGGACACACTCCTTTGATAGGACACGGTCCTTGGGGAGTTATATCCGGTTCATGAGCCAAGCATAAAACACACCTAGAGGCCTAAGGGGACACTGTGGACAGTGCCAAATCCTGGGCAGAGAACCAGGCGGGTAATGGGTTAGAGTGTGTGCCGGGGGGTAGCAGCTAGTTTAGGGGAGGACCCGAGGAGTGCCCCTTGGAGGGTTCTGGCTATGCTTTCCATGTTATGTCGTTCAGTTGTCACAACCCACCTGAGGGTGGGCACCAGTATTATTGGACCCCTTTTGCAGACCCAGATATGGAGGCACAGAGAAAGCAAGCAACCTGCCTAAGGTCACACAGCCAGGATCACCACATCCTCCTGGGATGGCAGCCCAGTGTTGGGACCAGAACCCAGGCATCTTGCTGTTGCACCTCCAGAAGCAGTAGAGACACTCCAGATGAGGCTTCTGTCTATGTGAGCAAGGACAGAGTCCTCAAAAGCCACCTCCTCCAGGAGGCCCGCGCTCCTCATGAATTCACCGAAGCTCCCTGAGCAAGTTGCTCTCCCCTCAAGGCCCCTGTCTTCTCCTCCATACAAGGAGGAAGTGTCACCAGATGGTCCCAAGCCCCTTCCTAGCTCTGACATCTGTAAGTCCGTTATCCCACCCGCCCGGCCAGGAACCTAAGGCCCAGAGAGATCTTGCAGGACGGAGCAAAACTGCACAGCTGGCCTCATGGTCCCGACTGAGCAAGGCGGTGTGCTCCTCTCTGCCCGTGGCACGGCCAGCCGAGACTTTTCTCCTCCAGTCTCACTGTCTGGGCAGCAGGGAGCTGTGAGCCTCTGGGCTCCTCCTGACGTAAGGTGGCAGCCATGTGGGATGGGGCAAAGAACTGATGAGATCCCAGTTACTGAGCAGGAGGTTGAGGCCGTCAGGGAGATCGGAGAGGGGATAGGACCCGCTGGTGGCCCCAGACTCAGGGAATGGCTCTGACCTCTGGAAATTCAGAGTATCCATGGGCGGCTTCTTACTGAAATAGCACTCACCCATCTTGGTCAATCCTCTGACAGACCCACTGCGGAGAGGTCATTGTGCTTTGCTATTGATGGGCCCAGCCCAGCTGTCCCCTGATAAGGCAGGTCCCCCCACGCTCACCAAGGCTGCAGCTGAGCCGACATCACAGCCACTGTCCATCCCCGGCCTGTGCCTGAGCTTCTGGCTTTGTGCACCTTGTCTTATGGAATCCTGGTGACATCCCCATGAGCCAGGAGGTGTCATATCCCTGTTGTACAGGTTGAGGACACACAAGTTTGGGGCAGAATCCCAGATCCATCATTGTGTTCATTAGCTTCTCTGGGCCTCAGTTTCCCATCTATAAAATAGGGACAAGGGTGGCTACCCCCAGAGTAGTTGTAAGGGTTTTTTTTTTTTTTTATTTGAATAAAGTTTGCAGAGCACCTGGGTGGCTCAGTCTATTAGATATCCGACTCTTGGTTTTGGCTCAGGTTGTGATCTTAGGGTTTCGGGCGCCCTTCGCAGCCCTGATGCTCCATGCTCAGCAGGGCATCTGCTGGAGATTCTCTCCCTCTGCCCTACCCCCAGCACTCTCTCTCTCAAATAATAAATAAGTCTTTGAATGAATGAATGAGTGATGTTTGCAAAGCACCTAGACCAGATGAGGCAGCCAAAAGGTTCCATAGGTTGGACTTTATCGTCTTTAGTACATTTGTCTCGGGCCCACCTGCTCTTGGGCACAGCTGCGGCTGCTTGTTTCCTGCCCCTGGAAGTCTCACCAACCATTCATGACTCCTAACAAGCTTCAGGCCAGTCTGAGAACCACAGCTCCATGCACCGGGCCCTTGCACAGGGACCCAGCTCCGCCCTGGTTCTGAGTGGGTCCCTCTGCCTGGCCCCTCTGCCTGGCCCCCTGCTGAGGGGAGGAGCCAGGACAGACCCCAGCTTTGCTAATGACAGCCGGTTCTGCTAGTTCCAGAGTGCTTTCAGTAGAACGTGTCCCATGATCCTGACAATAGCCCCTCGGCTCGGGATTACTGTCATCCCCAACTCCCAGACGGAGGCCGAGTCTCCGGGAAGAGAAAGGACTTAGCCTGTGGGGCTGTGGCTGCCCCTTCCTAGAGCGGCATGCCTTCCGCGGCTCACCGAGGCCCAGAAGGTCAGGGGTTGGGGTGTGCTGGGAGAGACGGGGGGCTGAGTTGTGTCCCCTGTGGGCTCCCGTGCTCCAGCAGCCCACGCCAGCCTGGAAGGCAGAGATCTCATGGCACCTGTCGCCCAGACCCAGGCTTGGGGAAGGAAGTGACTCCGCCAAGGTTGGGCCATTCAATGGGAGGATCGCCGGGACGGCTCAGTGTCCTGAGCCCCGCGCCGGGCGCCTTTCGAGGGCTTAGTAAATAGCATCTCTCACGATAAATAGGGATCATGTCGGTTACACATCAGGCACAATTAGAAAGAATCGAAAACTGTGTGACTCTGCCTCTCCCTCCCAGACCTGCCCCTTGAAATATATTTCAGGGCAAGTGTGAAGCCCCACAACCTGCTCCTTGCCTTGGCCCGTGACATGGCATATACACTCATCACACACACACACACACACACACACACACACACGCACACACACACACGCGTGCGCGTGCGCGTGTGCGCCCAGGGGCCAACACCTTCCCTCTAAGCAAGTGGAACCCATTGAAAGCTGGGATCTCCTTTGAGCGACAAAGGACTCTAAGGAACATGGTCACCAACAGTGGGGCAAGACAGCCCCCTCCTTGATTAGGAGGTCAAGGGAAGCTTACTAAAACAGTGGGGGGAAGGGAGACAAGAAGCAGGGCCCCTCCCACGGCCCCCACGCACGTCCCAAGCACAGAACGGTTGTGTGGGAGAACTGGAACCCCGTCCGCCGCTGCTGAATCTGCATCTAGCACATTCTACCGCACTGTTTCCACGGGCCTCAGGGTGCAGATCAAAATGTGAGAGCGACTGTAATTTCACGCCTATAACATCCCCGCTATGTGGTGGGAAAAGACATTTGGGAGCCCCGTGGGTGACACCGAGGGTTCGTGCCGCACACAGTCATTAAAATGTTTTTATCCGAGCTGCAGATAAATTGTAAGCCAATTTGAAAGTTGCGTGCTGGGCCCCAGGAACGCATTATACACAGTCACGGAAGGATTGCCGAGGCTCTTCTTGGGGGTGCAGGTTATGCAGGGGAGCATGTTCGGGGTGCGATGTTACAATCAATTAAATGTGAGCCCACACCCCCCCACCCCCGATAGACCCTGCTCTCCTGCTTCCACCAGAAGGCTAAGGAGCAAGCTTTCTCTGCCCCCCTCACCATACATACCTACTACCAAGGGGGCCCTCTCAACCCACAGCGAATAATCTAGGCCCTTTTCCATCAAGCACGGGCTGAGCAGCCGGCGCAGCGTGGATCACACGACCTTCACCAGTGTCCCGAGACAGGCTACCATCATCTCATTTCACAGATGAAGGACGGAGGCTCTGCGGGCTAAGGGGCTCCCCCATGTGAGTGGGAGAGCTGGGGGCCCACCAGGTCTGCCTGAGCCCAGTGCAGTGCACCTAACAGCAACTCTGAGCTCCCAAGGGGCATGTCTCCACCTTTGACACAAAGGCCATTAATAATGCAAAGGTCAAGCAAGCGTGGGGTTGAAGGGCAGGGATTATGCAGAACCGAGACATCGGGGGTCTCCATTAGACTGAGCCTTGCCCAGGAATACTTGGCACTCAAAAATCCAGAGGGTTCCTGTGCCCCAGGCCCTATGGGGGCCTCTCATCCACTTCAACCCTGGGGCCCTTACTGAAAGGAGCACCAGCCTTGGAGTCCAGCAACCCTGGGTCCAAATCCAGGTCAGTGCCCGCTTGTGACCTGGACAAGCCTGGCACTGAACTGTTTTTCTAGGAAAAACAACAGCAGAAGGGCTTTTCTTTGTTAAAATGGATTAGAAGGTTGCTTGGATGCCCACACGCAGGCCTTCCAAATCTCACTGATTCATTTGCTCACATAGCAGGCATTTATTGAGCACCTAGTACATCCCAGGTGCTGTTGTAGGTACTGGAATTGAGCTTTAGTAATGGGCCAGACAAAATTCCTGGTCCTCGTGGGCCAGACCATGCAGGAAAAGAGGCCGATCGGCATAAGAGACTGCTGGAACCCATGGGTGCCAGAGGGTGGTGGAGCGAAGCAGAGGCAGGCCCAGCCTGGGGCAAGGTGGGTATTTTAAACAGGGCGCTCAGCAAGGCCCTCCAAGAAAGTGAGGCCAGAGCTCATGGACTTGAGCCCGTCATGCACCTGATCCCACTCTGTCTGACTCAGCATCTGCCCGGGGCCAAGCGCAGTTCCGGTTGCCGAGAATGCAGTGGAGAAGGAGGAAAGGCGTTGCCTTACGGAGCTCAGGTGCCTTCAGGGGCAAGGGCGATGACTGGCTCACGGTACAGATATAGAAGCCCAGGCTGACCCCGCCGCTGCCAGAGGTCTCCCGGATGCCAGTAACAAACGATCACCCTTGGAGGGCTGAAAGTCACAGTTCTGGGGGCTGGAAGTCCGAAACCAAGGTATCAGCAGGGCCACGCACCCCCTGAAAACTCTAGGGAAGCATCCTTCCTTGCCTCCTCCAGCTCCTGGTGGTGGCCGGTGGTCCTTGGCCTTCTTTGGCTCGTAGATGCCTCCCTCCAGCTCTGCCTCCATCCTCACGGGATGGTCTCCCTCTGCGGCTCTGGGTCTCTGGGTCCGCATGTCCCTCTCCTAAGGACACCGGGCATTAGATGAAGGCACACCGTGATCTACGGGACCTCATCGGAACTTGGTTACATGTACGAAGACCCTTTTTCCACGTAAGATCATGTTCGCAGGTGCTGGGGGTTAGGACTTCAACACATCTTTCTGCGGGACACAGTTTGGCCCACAATAGTCGCTGAGCCAGGATTCTGTCATCTGACTCCCAAACAGGGGGGGTACCCTCCCCTGAGCCTTTACGAATATGCCACACGTCGGGTTAAGGTCTTCCTAAACTAACCTATCACATAATCTCAGAAGCTCTGGGAGGTGGGTGCAGCCATTGCTTTGCCAGATGAGGAAACTGATAGGTGTGTCACTTGCTAGGGACACCGGGCCAGCCAGTGACAGAGCAAAGACAAAGACATGCTACACACGTACCCATTCTGCTCGACTAGAAGTCATGACATATTAATAAGCGCTAAGAAAATATTCTATCTTGGGATCCCTGTGTCTCTTCTGCAGGCCTCCAAGTGAGGGTGGCCGATAAAGGTAGAATTTTGGAACCCAAGGCCCTCACGGCACCAAACCACACCAGATCCTCTCAGAACCTGGGGCCAGGCGACAGGTCCCGCTGCAGAGAACAGTTGTTAATGAACTTTACATAGCTCGCTTTTTTTTTTTTCCAGTATGCCTTACTGAATTTTTATTAAGTGCATCTGGTGCTTTTTTCCTTTTTTTTTTTTTAAAAACTGTTTTATTGAGCTATAATTAATATAACATATAATTCACTCACAGCGTACAATTTGATGGTTTTTAGCACACTCACAGAGTTGTGCAAACACGTTTGATCGTGCAACCGATTTTAGAAGATTTTCTAAATCTATACCCATTAGCAAGGACCCCCCCATCCCACACCCCTTGCCCCAAGGCTGAGGTGATCACCAATCTACTTTCCTTTTTTTTCCTTTTTTTTATTAGAGAGAGAGCACACGAGCACACAAATGGTGGGGAGGGGTTGGGGGGGCAGGATTCCAAACAGGCTCCACACTGAGCCCAGCAGAGCCCAATGCAGGGATCGATCCCCAAATCCTGAGATCATGACCTGAGCCGAAATCAAGTTGGACGCCCAACGAACTGAGCCACCCAAGCAACCCTTACCAATCTACTTTCTATCTCTGTGGATTGGCCTGGACATTTCATGCAAATTTCATGTACATTTCCTATAAATCCTACAGTACATGGTCTTTGTCACTCTGGGACTTCTTTGACTTAGTGTAAGGTTTCCAAGCTCCGTCCGTATGGGAGCGCACATCTATCCCTCGTTCCTTTTTATGGCTCAGCGGTATTCCGTTGGACACTACATGACATTTCTTTTATCCAGTCACAAGTGGATGGACATCGCCACTTTTCAGCTGTTACCAGTGATGCTCCTGGGAATGTTCACAGACAGGGCTTTGTGTGAACGTGTAGTTTCAGCTCTTTAGGGTGTATGCCGAGGAGTGGAATTGCTGGACCAAATGGTAACTCTGAGTTTAACCCTTGGAGGGACTTCCAGGCAGCTGCTCCAGCTTACTTGGGCTCCAGTGCCCCGGGGGTCCCCGTCTCTCCAGACCCCGTCTCTCCAGACCGTCGCCAGTTCCCACTACCTGTCTGGTTGATTACAGCCATCCGGGTGGACGTCAAATGGCTTTCCTTGTGGGTTTGATTTACGTTTCTCTAATGGCTAACGATGTTGATCATCTTTTCATGTTGCTCTGGAGCCGTTTGGGTATCTTCTCTGCAGAAATGCCTTCAGATCGCGGGCACGTTTCAACTAGGTGATTTGTCTTTTCATCATTAAGCTGTGCGCGTTCTTTCTCTCAGATACAAGGGCCTTATCAGATGTAACATTTGCATATCTTTTCCCCCTTTTGTGAGTTATCTTTTCCCTTTCTTACCGGTGTCTTTTGAAGGATGAAAGGGTTTCCTTTGGATGAAGTTCACTCCATGTATTTATTTTCCGTTGCTTGTGCTTTTAGTGTCCTAGCTGAGGAGGCTTTGCCTAACCCAAGGTCACAACTTACTCCTGTTTTTCTTCTAAGAGTTTTAATAGTTTAAAACTCTTACATTTAGTTTTATGATTTCCTTCCTTCCTTCCTTCCTTCCTTCCTTCCTTCCTTCCTTCCTTCCTTCCTTCCTTCCTTCCTTCCTTCCTTCCTTCCTTCCCTCCCTCCTTCCTTCCCTCCTTCTTCTTTCTGACACTGCCCAAAATATAACTTTCTATTACTTTTATGTACAGAAAATTCAACAGTGTCCGCTCAGCTTAGTTTGGTGGCCAGTCCCTTGGTGGCCTCTGCCTTTTCCATCTTGGCGATGAGAGCCCCCGACTTTGGACTCAGGCAGGGCATTGTCTCCCCAGTGACAGTGGATCTCATCATATCTGTAATTGTAATCATCCCTGATGGCTTCCACCAGCTTAGCCAGAGCTCCTTTGCCTTTCCAGTTAACGTGTGTGAAGGCGACAATGGTGCAGGCCTTCCTGTGGACCAGACACCCCAGCCTGGCCTTCCGCTAGACAATGAAGTAGGGAACCCCCATCTTTTTTTTTTTAAAGATTTTATTTATTTATTTGATAGAGATCACAAGGAGGCAGAAAGGCAGAGAGAGAGAGAGGGGGAAGCAGGCTCCCCACTGAGCAGAGAGGCTGACGCGGGGCTCGATTCCAGGACCCTGAGATCATGACCTGAGCCAAAGGAAGAGGCTTTAACCCACTGAGCCACCCAGGTGCCCCGGGAACCCCCATCTTACGACGCGGAGCAGGCAGGAAGACACCCAGCTCAGTGGGATCCACATCACGTGCAATCACTACCAGCTGAACCTTCTTGTTTTGCACCAAGGTGGTGACCGTGTTAACCCCAGCTCGAAGGACAGGTGGCCTCTTAGTGGGGAGCTCCCCTTTGTCGGCAGCTTTCTTCTAGGCCCAGGCCAGCAATCTCTGCTTCTCCTCTGGCTTTGTCTCCGATTTGTATTTTTGGACCAGCAGTGGGGTAGATCTTCGGCGGTCCTGAACTGGTTAATTGTAGGAGGCACTTTTAGACATTTCTAGAGCATACCCCTTTGCTGCTGCAGTTGGATGTAGCGGGGTCATTTGGCACAGTCAGTGAGGTCCCCTAGGGGCTGGCTGTTCTGTCTGATGCCAGAATTCCTAGGCCTTTTCTCAGGCAGGGGATTGACTGCCTTCTTGGCCTCCTGCTTCTTTGCAACGCCAGGAGCCAGAGCCACCTTCTTCCCTTTTGCCTTCTTTCCGCGTCTCAGATGGCGGGAGGAGACAGAAGACTATCATCTATTTCGGGTTAATTTTTGAACGCTCTGTGGAGGAGGCCTCTGCCTCCATCAATTACATGTGGAGGTCCAGTTGTCCCTGAGCCATTTTTGAACACTCTTTCTTTCCCCCACTGAACTGTGTCGGCATCCTTGCTGGGAATCGATCGACTATAAGCGTGAGGGTTTATTTCTGGACTCTCTCTCTTCTGTTCCATTGACCTATACGTCTCTCCTTACGTGCGTACTTCTGATGCTTTTTAAAGCCATCTGGCCATCTCCGGTCCGGCTCTGTCCCTCCCCTGCTGTGTGACCTGGGGGCAGCAGGTCTATGGGAAGTCCTCCTGGGGCCAGTTCCTCGAGCTTTCCCTTGAAGAGAAGCTGCCCCCGGGTGAAAGCTACCAGGGGAAAGAGCCTACAGTGTGCGACAGAGCTGAGCTCACTTCCATGAGGCCAGGCGATCTGGGACTCTGCTTTCTTTCTTTCTTTTTTTAAAGATTTTATTCATTTGGCAGAGAGAAAAAGATCACAAGTAGGCAGAGAGGTAGGCAGAGGGAGAGGGGGAAGCAGGCTCCCTGCTGAGCAGAGAGCCCGATATGGGGCTTGATCCCAGGACCCTGAGATCATGACCCAAGGCAAAGGCAGAGGCTTTAACCCAATGAGCCACCCAGGCGCCCCTGGGACTCTGCTTTCTAAGACCAGATTCCTGAACCTTATCCTCTGGACCCCCAGCCTGGTGCTCTTCTCTAGAAAAAGGAGCGTGTTCCCAGCACCAGTAATTGGAGTGTCAAGGACCTCTTGTGACCTGGGGAGGAGAAATGTCTGTGGCTCCAAGGGGGGATGGGGGACCTGAGGGCTGAGGACAGAGCCTGCACCCCTCAAAGACCTGGTATTTCTGCCATTGGCTCCGAGCACAAAGAAGAAACACAGCTCTGCCTCTAAAGGACGCTAGCGGGAAAGCAGGCGGCAGCCTGCAGAACTTATTTCGAGATGCCTGCCTGGGCGCAGGACGGCCGTGGGAGATGTGCGTCTCCCAGGCATATCCAGCGTGTGCCCCGAGTCCGTGGCAGTCCAGGGGACGGCTGAGGTCCGTGGAGGGAGGCCGGTGGTCTGAGAATCCCTGGGGCACCCCAGGCAGGGTAGCTGTGAGGCGACACTCAGGGCTGCCACGAAGCTCTCTCCATAGGTCACGATGCCTGCTGGGTGGGAAATGATCAGCTCATTCCTCCTCCTGGAGCCTGAGCGGAGGAGCTCCCTGCTGGGCTTCCAGTAATTATACGAACTGGCCCCAGGCGACTGCAGTGGCCACAGGCTCCTGGGGGAGAGGCTGCTGTCAGGACAAGGAGGAGGAGATGGGGGCAGGTTGGGATCCAAGCCAGAGCCCCAGAGGAGTCTGGGGTGCTGAGAGAAGGGGAGAGCAAACCCAAACTTCCACCTCCCACCCCAGACGCCCCCGGGATCCTGAGGACCGGGCCTGGGCACTCTGGTCTCCCAAGCAAATGTCCAGCAGGCCCACCTCCTGACCCCCTCCCCTCCCCATCCCTCTTCCCAGAGGCTCTGGGTGAGTGACAGTGAGTGCCCAGGGCCTCCAGCTCGGAACCAGGAGAGGGCTGCGTGGTTCCCAGTGGAGAGTCATTCCTCGATTCAAGCAGTTTGACTAAAACAGCATTTACTTCTTTGGAGAGCTGGGGAATGGCTAAGGGGAGGGATGGGCCTTGGATCCAGCCCACTTCTGGAACTCCCGATAATAAAAGCAGCAAATGTTTATTGAGCATTTACTACACACCGGGCACAGTTCTGCTCCACACCTGCTAAC
Organism: Procyon lotor; assembly: GCA_028646535.1. Lineage (NCBI taxonomy): Eukaryota > Metazoa > Chordata > Mammalia > Carnivora > Procyonidae > Procyon > Procyon lotor. The sequence continues at coordinate 10,895,943 of CM053606.1, read as the reverse complement.
TCATTGTCCTAGCAGCGCTCTCCGGAGGGCCCACGACTCCCTTCCCTATTGTACAAGTGTGAAAGCAGAGAGCCTAGAAAATGTGCCCAAGGGCACAGGACTAGCGAGGGGAGAACCAGATTCGCACCCAGGCAGGCTGGCTCCAAGTCCTCAGCAGAGCCCCTGTCCCACACTGGCAAGTGGTTTGTTTCATCTCCTGAGTCTCGGTTTCCCTGTCTGCTGAATGAGGGTTAGAGTAGCACCCCCCCCCCCAATCCCCCCGTTGGGACAGGAAATGTCCTGTGTCAGAGTTCACCATGAGTCCTCTCAAAAAGGGCAATGTGTTTACTGTCACCTTGTCCTGACCTCCACCCTATAAGTGTCCACCGGGCCGGGGAGTTGGGTCAGGGCCACAGGAAGTGATGGCAGCCGAGGGGAGCTCTCCCAGCCAGGCTGTGAGGACTGTGACGTCCCATGCTGCCCCTGCATAGGACGTAAGATAGAGCAGTGTCACCCCATCCACAGTCTCGCTGTGACTTTTCCTCCCCAGTGTCAGTTACGTCATCTGGAAACGGGGGCGTGAGGGTCCCCTGCCCACGGGGCTCTTGAGGACCGTGGGTAGAGACGGCTCGAGGCTGGGGTCTGCCGGTGGCTTCTAAGGACAGGGCGGGCAGCTGGAGGGGGACGGTCCCAGCCAGCCCAGGGCTGGGGCTGAAGAGGCTAGATGTGTGAGGCATTTCCAGACAGAAGCCACAGGACATGGGGACCAGTCGGAAAGATGGGAGCAGATGGGGAGGACGTGGTGGGACCCGGCCCTGGACGGAGATGGTCCTTGAGAAGGCACCAGTGAGACCCGCGGTCTCGCTCAGCAGACGGTGACCGCAGGAGGTGGGCTTTGGGGTGGAGAGGCCAGGGCTGCAGTCCGAAGGACGTCTGCAGGCCCCCTCCCTGTTCGGGGGAGCTTCTGAGGGGCCAGCACGATGGGCCTCGGGGGTCTGAGACAGCTGCTGGGGCTCGGCTGCCAGAGGGGGCTGCAGCCCAGAGGACTAGGGCGGGGGTGGCCAGGGTCTTCCAGAAGGGACGTGAGAGCACGTTCAGAGACAGCACACGTAAGTGCCTAGAGAGCCTCCCCTGGCCAGGGACCCGGAGACAAGATACTCAATGCCCGCCCGCCTGCCCGCCCGCAGGCCTGCCACTAGCTCGGGTCACCGGCTAAGGGCCAGGTCAGATGGGGGCCAGACAGATGGGTTTGGGGCTCGGAGGAGCACTTTAGAGCTAACTGGATCATCGACCAAGGACGGTCACTTCCCAGCTTCAGCCCCAAAGGCCCGAGCCTGCTGACCGCCTCCCGTGCAGGCTTCTGGAATCCTCCATCCCTCCCTGTCTGAACCCAGGCCTGCGGAGGAAGCTTGCCCTTGACGGCAGCCTACTGCGCGCTCAGCAACAAGTCCAGCACCTTCCGTTACCCAGTCCCACCTCTGATTTTCCCACCGCAGGCTGGCCCCATGCTGCCCCCATTTCGGTGGGCATGTGCACGGCTCAGAGAGGGTGAGGAACTTACCGAACATCCCACAGCATTGAGTGGGCTGGGATCTGAGCTCAGGGCTGCTGGAAGGAAGAGGCTCCAGTTTTCCCTCTATGTGAAGCCTCCAGGAAGACGGAGGGACACCGCTTCTCTGAGTGGGGGACAATCCGACAGCCCTATGGGTCTAGGCCAGAGACCAGTGGTCCTCTCAACAAGGACAGCATGGACTAATTGGGCTGCCCGGTCAGCACGGCCATCGGGAAGTCAGGAAGATCAGTGTCCCCATTTTACAGAAGAGAAGACCGAGTCTGCTCATGCAGGGAAGCTTAGAGTAGGAACCCATATGTTCTCTGCTGTCTTCCTCCGTGGGGACCTGAGGCCCTGAGCCGGGGTGGAGACCCGGCCTCCGAAGGGCACTTCAGGCATGAGATGGACAGCCGCGTGACCTCTCCGACCAGGAGGGGAGGCTGGAAGGAGGAGGCAGCTTCATCAAGCCACGTACTGCTTTGTGCAGCTTGTCCCTGGGGCCACGGGGCTAGCGTCACCAGCCTTCCTGTGAGGGAAGCAGACCGTTGGCCCATTCATTCCTCACTCACACTCCAACCAGCATTTTGAGTCCCCACTGCATGGGTACTTGCTTTGGGGGAATGACTGTCACGTGGGGCGGGCAGGGTGTGCTAGAATAAAGGGGAGTTCTGCAGCCCCAGGGGCCAAGTCTGCCTCCAATATACTAAATATATTAAAATAGATTAGTTCATTTAATCCTCACCTCTCTAGGAGGTGGCTGCTCTATCGCTCCCATTATGATGAGAAACCCAGCCCAGAGACATCAAGTAGCTTGCCTAAGGTCGCCCAGCAAGCGAGTGGCAGAGCTTGCATTCAAACCCAGCACCTGGCTAAGGAGCCCCCTGTGTGCCTCTCACAGAGAGGCCCACTGTGCCCCCTGAGCCAAGCTGGAGGGACTCACATGCTCCCTGGCACCGTGCAGGTGGGGGGATGCCAACCCCCCCCCACCCCCCGGAGACCATCACTCGCTCCCAGGACCTGCGGCGTCTGATGGTTGCCTCTCCCCACCTACTCCCCGCCCCTCTTGGCCCCAGCCTTCCGGGTCCCAGCGGAGCAGGCCTGCGGCAGCGTCATTAAACCTTGACAAGTGTTAGGTCAGTGTGATGCTTTATCCCCTCCACCGCTGGGAGCTGGATTTAGTGTCTCCGGCAGAAGGTAAACTTCCCCTCCCTGGGACAGGCCCCTTAATTACAAGTGATATGTGGGCGTTGAAACTGCAGTGCCTCGGGCCCCGTGATTTAAGGCGCAGGCCTGAGTGTGAGCGTACAGGTGTGAACAGAGCTGTATCCCGGCTGGGAGGGAGGGCAGGGCAACGGCAAGCTGGCCCCTGGAGCAGGGTCTGCAGCCTCTCTTGGGGAGAGCTAAGGAATCCCACCGCATCCTGTACAGAAGGGGAAACTGAGGCCAACTCCACACACCAGGTTGTTTTGGCCTGGGAGTCAGCCGTCCTGTCTTGGCTGCTGCCCGCAGGCAGGTCACCCCTGGACTCAGTTTCCCTGTTTGTCCCCAAGGAGGCGGGATCACCTCACTCAGTCCCTGGGAGCAATAATCTTGAAAACCAATAATCCTAATAATCACGATAATCTACATGGCAACAGTGAGCCCAGACCGAGGGCTTATTCCGCACCAAGCGTTGTCCTAGGTTCGTTATGAGCGTTCTCCTGTTTGATGCTCACGCGCGCTGCTGAGAGAGTGGTTGTAGTTATTCCCATTTTACAGACGAAGAGCCTGAGGCTCAGAGAGATGAGGCAACTTCCCTGCAATGCCGCAGCTAGTGAGTGGCACATGGAGATTCTCAGCCCCTTTCTCTGCATCCAGAGCCTGACCTCTAGGCTCTGGGGACAATGGAAGGATATGAAACCCAGCGTCTGCCCCGCAGGGGTCCCTGCAGGATGAGGGAGCCTGAGAAGAGCACAGGTTTCCAGAATCAGGCAGGATGGAAAATAAGAGAGGGGAGGACTAGGGTGCAAGCTGAGGGATGCAGGAGTTCCCAGGGGGAGGGTCTCCTCTAGGAGGAGGCAATCAGGAAGGCTTCACGGAGGAGGTGGTGTATGGCTGGGCCTCGTAGGCTGGGGGCAGACCCACGGGGGCAGTTTGGGCAGAAGGAACCCTCCAGGCAACAGTGTAGGAGCAGGAAAGTGTGGCAGGGTGGGGAGCACTTCTGTGTGGCAGGACCCCAAGGCACGGGTGAGGAGTGGGCAGTGACTCTGATAGTAATCACAGCTGCACTGGGGACAAAGACATTTTTTCGGTGCTTGCCAGGTGCTGGGCCAGGGTCTAAAACCTTACTTTCAAACCCCATCCCAGAGATATGATGATCCCTATGCTACGGATGAGGAAACGGGTCCGACGGGGCTCAGTGACTTGCCAAGGTCACCCAGCTAAGAGTGGCAGAGCCAGGATATAGCAGCCTGGGTCCCGAGCCCGTGTCCAGCCGATCACCGTGGCCAGTCCTGGCAGGAGTCGGGGGAGGGGGGAAAGGTCTCTCTCTGGTGCTAGGCTGCCACAGGCCCTGCCTGCCCTTGGTCTACCAGGCTTGGCCACAGGCAGAGAGGAAAGGTGAGGCTAGAGCAGGGCCCAGAATCCAGGGACACGTGTCCACGGATGTCATGGGAGCTGGACGGGCCTGGGATGTGGGAGGGGAATTGAGGGTAGAGAAGGTTTCACCGGGCACGCTGGGTCCAGCCACACCCTCCCCACTGATTCTCCACCCCCCCGCCCATCAGCAGAGAGCCCCCAACTCCTGAGAATCTCCGGCAGGGAGGGGCCGGCCCTTCTCTGCTGAGCAGTCCCCCTGCCTCACAGCTGGTCACCTTGACCCCTCCTGCTGTAGCTTCCCCTCAGAGTCGCGGATGTGAGCAGTGACGGTCCAGCCCGGCCGCTGCATCGAAGAGGAGACCAGCGCTTTGAGAGAAAGCCCACCGCCCGTGACATGGAGGGCCAGGCGGGGCAGGGTCGTGAGCCTGGGCTGGGGACTTAAGCCAGACATGGTGCAGGAGCTAGTTGGTCCCTGCAGGCCGAAGAGCAGTGGACCATTGCCTTCGAACATCTCAGTTTCTGCCTCCGTATAATGGGGATAATAATCCCTACTTCCTGGATTACGTGAGGCTCTACTGCAGCATGGACCCTGCCCCAGAGTGACCACCCTGAGCACAGATGACAGTCAAGGGCCCTCCCCACCACTGACTCCACCCATTATATGCCTGGGGACCCAGTGGGCCCTCCACTTTAGGTGCAGAAGGGGATGCTCACTCAGCAAATCCGGCTCCCCCTCGCCCTGGTCACCCCCTGGCCACTGTGAACTCAGAGCACACTGGCTGGGAACTGCCCTGCGCTCCCCGCGCCGGGGGCCTGGCCAGCAGAACGAACCCGCATCCCTAGCGTGAGGAAGTCCCAGGCCGGCGGCCGGAGTGAGCGGCATAGGCAGAGGCCAGCTGTTGGTCCAGGCCGGGGACGCAAGTTGCTGTTCACAAACGGGATGGCCAGCAGGAATATGGGCTCGCCGGCGCCAGGCGTCCTGGGAGGCACTTCACAAACAGGAGCTCAGCCCGTCCTCGGGCCCTGTGACTCATTAGTCCTGTGACTAGGTACTAGCACCTGTGACTAAGTCCTGTTGCTTGCAATCCCATTTTACAGCTGAGAGGACCGAGGCGGGCTGAACCTGGGGGGGGATGAGGTTAGAAGGGTCGGAGATGGGGCCCCAGCAAGGCCAGTGGGAGAGGCCGCGTGTGTCGGATCTCTAAGACCACCGCCCCCAGAAAGAGCCCCTCCACTCCACCCCGGCCAAGAGTTGGTCCTTGGCTCTGCCTCTCCCAGCTCTTGAAAAAGACACAGTCTCACAGATGGTGACAGATCAAGTGCAGTTAAATGCTCATCCTAGAACCTGGGCAGTGGGGGCGGGAGCAGTCCCTGGACAGTTATCTGAACTGCTTCTTGGGTTTGAAAATTTTCATCGTAAAATGTCGGGGAGAAAACATGCACAATCTCCATCCCACCAAATGCCCCTTCGCCACAGCTCCCCCCATCCCTTTCCGCCTTTTCTCCTCCCCACCCTGGAATTTGCTTTATGAGAAGCAAGTGGCAAGAATGCTTTCCCTGCTCTCTGACTCAGGAAATCAATCCCGAGATGCTGAGAGAGCAAGGAGATTCGGCTGCAGGGGCCCCTGGGAAATCTGCTGGAAGAGAGGGCTCTGAGCTGGGGGGTGGGGGGTACAGGAGCTGGGGTTCTGCTGGGAGCTTGGCTGGGGGGACACCTGCTGTGTTCTTCAGTCCCCACGAGCCCCCGCGTGCACCAGTGACACCGACATCATCCTTGTTCTATGGATAAGACCAGGAGGCTAGCAGCTGCCTAAGGGCGACACTGACTGTGGACAGGAGGGTGGTGACTTCAGGGCCAGCTGCCCCAGGCCCTGGGCGGGCAAGGTCAAGGATGAGCCCTGTTCTGAGCCTCAGAACACAAAGGCCCCGGTGCTTGGGGTTTCAGTTCTGCTGGAAAGGACAGACGTCTTGCTAGGGGGAAAGGGGAGGTCTCCAAGCTCCAGCCCAGTGCTCTCTGGTGGGCGTGAAGTCCGGGGAGAAAAGTAGATAGTGGGCTGAACTTGAACTTGAGCAGGAAGAACTTGAGCGGGGTGCCTGCCCCTGGCCAGATCTTGAATGTGCTTCCCCGCTTACTAGGTAGGGCCTCCCCAGGCTTCCGCAGGCTTCCGCAGGC
>CM053606.1:10859799-10889162 GCA_028646535.1 Procyon lotor | reverse complement strand
CAGGAGCTTCAGCCAGAAGCCCCGCTCCCATCTTCCCTCCCACTCTGTCCACCCTATTTTCCTGACTCTCCGATCAGCTGCCTGTCCCTCCCAGTCCTCCCCTTCTTGACCCTCCCTCTCCACTCTCCCTACCCTTCCTCTCCTGGCCTCTCCTCCCCGGCCTCTTGCTGCTGCCATGGAAACCACTTCCTCCTCCAAGTCCTGATTGATCCGTTTCTCATGGTCGGCATCTCCACGCAGGGTCTGGGTGGGGAGGCAGGCAGCGGTGGGAGGGCCCAAAGGTTCAGGATGTCCCTTCCACCTGTCTTCACCCCACGCCATCCCAAGCCCAGCAGGCACAGGGCCCGGGACAGGTGCCACCTGGAAAGACACTGGATGGTGGGGAACCAGAAACCAGGCAGTGGGCCAAGGGACCTCGGAGAAAGAGAGCTGGGTGGTGAGCAGGTGGAAGCAAGGAAGAAGGCTGGGGCACATGGCTGTGCCTGCTCCCTCCTTTCCGTCCTCTTAACAGAAATCCCTGTCTCTCTGTCTCTGCCTCTCTACTTGGCAGTGGCAGGAGTGGGCATCCGGAAGACCCCGAGCATCTTGGAATCAAGATGCCTTCAGCAGGAGCGGGAAGGCATGGAGGTTGGCCATTCCGGGGGTCTGTGCACTTCCTGGCACCAGTGATCGCTCTGGTCTTGTTTGATGAACACGACTGCACCCCAGGGACCGAGGGATTCTAGGGGATCACGCTTGCCTCACTCATCTCTGCACGTCAGTGGCTCATTGAGTACCTACAGGCAAAACCAGGGACGGGCACTTTGGACACCTGCCTCTTTCAACTCTCACAGAAGCCCTCTGGAATAAGAGAATAATAGTAATAGTAATAATAGAGCTTCCCGTGTGCCCAGTACTCCCAATTTTATCATGCTGACGTTGAGAGATCTGGGACAAGTTATTCAGGATCTGTGCCTCAATTTCCGCATCTGGCAAGCTCAATCCTCAGAACAACCCCAAGAGCTAGGTATTAGTGGCATCATCTGAATTTCACAGATAAGGAAACTGAGGCACGGGGACACTGTTTAGAACTTGCTGGTGCTCACTCAGCCGGAGGACATCAGAGCTGGGGCTCACACCCTGGCAATCGGGCCCCAGAATCGAGGCCCTAAAGCCCCACGCTCATTGCCTTTCAAGATGGGAGTGACACAGGCTTCCCTACACGGTCACCGGCCAGGGGCAGGGCGGAAGCAAACTCCTGCAGACTGGAAAGAGAGGATGTGTGGGCGCTCTGAAGAAAACAAGGCAGCCGACTGTGCAACGGAGCGATGGGCTTGGCTGTCGGCCTCCTGCCGGCGAGGCAGCACACGGCTCGGCTGTGCCTTCTGGGGACTGAGAGCGGACCCCTTTGTCTGTCTGTCCACTCCATTCTCCTGGAAGTGAACTCCGGCAAGCACTGATCACATGGGTCCCTCTACCTGGGACCCCAGTGGCCCAGAGGCCAATCTCTTTAACCACAGTTTGACAAAAGGATCAGAAAGGAGGCTCAGAAGCCTGGTTCTTGACCCTGAGAAGAGCCGGTGGCGCCCGAGGCACTGTGATTCAGACGCTTGGTGGGCCAGGGCCCCAGCCAGCCGGGCTCTCCGGCGCGACTGTCCATCAGCCCAGCCTCCCGCAGGGAGCCAGTTGGGGGAAAGAGCCTCACAGTCCGATACGGGCACAGCAGCCAGCTGACGTTCTATAGCTTAGGACCTGCCACCGCCCAGTGAGATCAAAATGACAAACCTCTTAGCAGATCAGGAAACTGAGGCCCAGACAGGCCAAGCAATTTGGCGAAGGTCACGCGGCCGATGCCAGGAAGGGTTGGGGCCGGAGTGCAGATCTGTCTGGCTCCGAGAATCCAGTGAGCGGACAGTACCTGAGACAGTGGCCTGCAGCTCCCTCTCTCCTCTGGGAGGGCCCCGGGGTCGCTCAGGGCAGGACCAATCACTCTGGTGGAGTAAAGCAAACCTTAATGTTCCCTGCAAACCTGCAGCTGGGCCTGGGGCCTTGCGGTAGGGCCGATCCCAACCAGGTCAGCTGGTGGGTGACCCGAGGCCGAACCTGATTCCTGCTGTTTCATTCAAAGCTGAACTAAAAACAGCCCTTGCTTTGGCAGCGGAAAATTGAAACTCTCAGCTTCCTCTTAAGGCCCTAAACCAGGTCAGTCCACCAAAAGATCCTATCCTTCAATCCGGGTTCTCTTAAAAAGTAGGGCAGGCCAATTATGTTTTACTGTCCTGAGCCGTGTGGGGCTGAGTGTGGGAAGGTCAGGCCAGGGCGCCCGGGGCGGCCGGCAGATGGGAGACAGAGGAGCCAGGCAGCCTCTCCCATCAGCCTCTTTGTCAAAACAAAATTAAAACGCCCAGACTCTTGCTGGCACTGAAATCCCATCCAAGGTAATAGGTATTTATCTTAGCGGGTTCAGTTTTGGGCTGGATGCCACGGGGATGTGGAAACTGGAAGGTATCTTGTTCCCCGCTCTGTCTCCCACCCCAGTGCCATGACTCGCACTGAGAAGACATTCTAGAATGATCTCTTCATTCAGTGTATGTTTGCCGAGTACCTACTACGTGTCAGGGCCTGTCTGAGGTGCCGGGATATGGCTAGGAACAAAACAGACAGAAATCAGTGCGAGCTTTAAAAAAAAAAAAAGCCAGCATGTCGGTGGCTATCGGCGTATGAAATAAAGACAGGACAGGGATAGAGCACACTGGGAATGGAAGTAGGGGTTTAAATTTTAAATGTTAAATTGCAGGGTGGTCAGGGGGAGGGGCCACTTGAGCAGAGACTGAAGGAGGGGGGTGAGCGAGCCATGTAGACATCGGGGGGGCGGGGAGGGGGTGACTGGATGTGGCTGACAACCGCTGAAGTGACATTAAGCACCACAAATTCTGCTGGGCACGTTTACATTCATCATCTCCTTGTGAATTCCTTGGACCGACTTGACTTTACGAGATGAACAACAGTATGTAAATTACCAATGAAGTAACAGCAGCTCAGAGACAAAGTCAAAGACAAAGTCTCCTCCTCACAGGCTTACCTTCTGTCTAAGGAAGTTAAACAATTCAATAGCTACTCTCTTTCCATAATAGAACCTCTGATAGTTGATCACAGGGCTGCCTGAAATAAAGACTACATTTCCCAGCGCTGCCAGAGCAGGGGTGGTCATGTGACTTTATTCTGGCCAATGGGATGGAAATAAAAGTGTTAGTACAGAGTCCTGAAGGATCCTTAAGGGCAAGGGGGTGTGTCCTTCTCCTTCCCCTTCCTGGTCCTCCTGGCTGGAACCTAGTCCCAAGAGCTGGAGCTGGAGCAGCCTTCTTGGACTTTGAGGTGACCTTGAGAAGGGAGGCCATGCACAGTGGAGCTTCAGGAGTGAAGGAGCTTGAATCCTAGAAACCATGGAATAGCCCACATGCTCTGGACAGGCTACGTGGGCTCTCAGAAAAAAAGAAACTTTTATCTAGTTTAAGACACATTTACTTTGGGTTTTTGTTACACGTAGCCCAAGCGAATACTAACTGATACAGTTTCAGACAATAGAAAGCAGATGGGCTGTGGGGAACAGGGACATGATTCCCTCTGGTAAATCCAGCCACCCCTGATGGCAGTAGATTGCTGTAATTTGGGAATAACCGGTAAAAAGGCCACATCATCGGCTCTTTAAAGAAAAGCCAACAATAAAGATAATGGATGTGCAGTCTCCTAATTTTCAAAAGTTTGCCATTGATTTAATTTTTAAAATTTTAATTAAAAAAAAAAAAAAGACCCTCAGGGTTGGTCACACAGAACTCGTTTACCGGTTGGGTCTGGCCTGGGTGCCCCTAGTTCGTGTGCAAGACACCACGGGAGGAAGGCCTTACAGGAGAAACCCAAGGAGCAAGTGAGTGGCAGAGCTGGGACTACCAGGGGCTCGGCTGGTGGGAAGGACCTGGGGGGGCAGCCGCCTGCCTGAAAACCCCCCACAAGCCTTTCTGGGTTCGAGCTCCTCGAGGAGGCACCTCGGATTCCCACCACGGCTGAAAAGACATGGTGCTCAGCCAAACATACGCACGCGCGCGCGCACACACACACACACACGCCCCTTCTCAGTGGACACAGGCCCTGGCGTGTTTTAATGGCCACATCACTCAACCAAAATCCACCATCTGTTCCTTGTGCTAATCGCCCACATCAAGAGGAGCTGTGTTCTTGGTGGTGGCGTTGGAAAAGCCCCGAGGAACAGGGCAATTGTCCACCCACATGTGAGCTTGGGGGGCCGAGGGGGGAGGGCCGGGGCTGTCCCTCACGCCCACACCAATATCATTTAATGGTTGCCCTGGCCCAGGACCGTGCCAGCAGCTGGGTGTGGGGTGGCCCCCAATCCCGGTCTGGGAAGAGCCGTCTAGAGTCAACACGCCTGCCCCCTAGCTCTGGGAAAGGCCTTTAGTTTTCTGGGTGACCTGTCCCTGCGCATCCTCCAGACCCCCTGTCAACACCTTCGAGAATACTGCAGACGCCAAAGACAGCGGTGCTCGGAGCATGGACCCTGGAGCCTGGCTCTGAACCCCAACCCCTCCACTGACCAACTGTGTGACCGTGAGCAAGTTATGCCACCACTCTGTGTCTCTGTTGTCCCATCTTAATATTCAGGACCATAATGGTACCTTTCCTATGGGTTTTGGGCTTTCGGGGGGACTAAGTGAGAGAGCATGCGGACGGAGAGCAGAGCCTGCCCTGAAGCCGCCTTCCCGTTTTCGTTCCCGTCGTTAGCACGGGCGTGCAGGCTTGTCCCTCACTCAGCTCTCCTCTGCCGCTCCTGGAGAGGCCTGGGTAGGGATGTGGACTCATGCTCGGAGACCAGGTGGGAGAAGGAGGTCCTGGAACACGGAGCCGTCAGGGCGGGCACGGAGAGAACGCGGCTGGGTGCCGCCCTTGATGACACTCAAGACTAAACACTGGGGATTCATTTCCTCCACAAAGCCGTTCTGGGCTTTGTCCTGGCCTTGAGGTCTCTGGAATCTGGTGGTCTGATTCTCAGAGCCAAGGAGTGGCTTTGTGGCCAAAAGCACAGGTGGTGGGATCCGAGGGAGGTCGTCTGAGGTCAAATCTCAGCTCTGCCCCTTGGAAGCTCTGCGTCCTTGGGCAGGTTGCTTACCTTCTCTGGGCTTCTGCCTCCTGATCTGTTAAAGGGACTGATACAAGGCCTGCCCCCCAGGACCGCGGGGAGCGGTGTGAGACTAGGAAATGAAAGGATGGAACGTTCTTTCCCTGGTCACAGACCCCGGAGGGGAGGGGTGGGTGCCGGTCCTGGAAAAAGTTGGCATGAACAATCCCGCCATTGATTGAGAAAGCACCGGCTCTAAGCACCATACTTATTCCATCTCTTAATTGTCACCAAGACGCAGAGGGGAACTGGAGGCTTGGGGGATTTGGTGACCGGCCTGAGGCCACACGGAAAGGCCAAGAGACGTCATCAGTCCTACAAAGTGGAACAAAGGGTGGGCTCCATCCTTGAACATCAGCTCCACGAGCCAACCTCTCCACCTGTGTCCCCAGCACCTAAAACGTTGCTAGGCACCTATCAGTGGCCAGTGTGTTTGCTGGATAATAATACAGAGCACACAGCACTTAGAATGCGCCAGACTCTGTTCCAAATAAACACTTACGCCTCCTGACCCACCGAATCCCCTGATCGCCCTGTGGTTGTTATTATGCAGTTACTAAATATATCTATTATCTCATCTCTATTTTATAGCTGAGGGAGCTAAGGCACAGAGACGTTAAGTAACGTGCCAAGTCACACTGAAACTCGCTCTCTGGCCTGGCGGTGCCTGTGCCCCCTGCCAAGCAGGAGGGGACGGTGGCAGCTCTGCTCTCATGGGGCCCAAGGTCTCCAGGGCATCCGACCCCCACGGCTCAGCACCACAGCCTGGCAGAGCCCGGGCCCAATGACTGGCACAGGCTAAGGACCCCAAGAGTCCCCTGATATACCTGTCTCAGGCTCAGTCTGGGTCTCAGTTTTCCATTAGGGGGCCTGACTTCCAGAAAGTGAGGCTAAGAGGCAAGCAGGAGTTTCTGTACTCTGGAGTGTGGCAAGACTTTGTGCTTCCAACTTCACAAACACTGAATGATTTTTCTGTTCCAGAATATCATGCTGGGGGCTTCTACATAGGATCTTATTAAATTTTCAGTGCATCTATCCATTCCTTCACCTACCCATCCATCCATCCTTCCACTTCTCCATTCAGCCATCCATCCATCCATCTATGCACTCATCCATCCATCCATGCATACATCCATCCACCTATGCATCCATCCGTCCATCCATCCATCCATCCATCCATCCATCCATCCATCCATCCATCCATCCATCTGTTCATTCATTTACTACTCCACTCAGCCATCCATCCATCCATCCATCCATCCATCCATCCATCCATCCATCCAACCATCATTCATCCATCCATTCATCCAACCATCATTCATCCATCTAACAAGTCTACATTAAGTGCCTACCATGTACCCCTCAATGTCCTGGATGGAAGCATCACCACTCCCATTGTACACATGAAGACAGGCCTCAGGGAAGTTACATAATAGGCCCTGGTGCTGGGCCTATTCAAGTTAATCTCTGGCAAGAACAATATTATCAAACCCTGGATTCAAGTGTGGCCAGGCTTGCTGGCCAGAGCCAGAGTTTCCCTCTTTCCTTGGTTCCGGGTGGATGGAGGTGGGCCAGCTGATGCCGGCCTATGGACAGCTCTCAGCTGACGGTGGCCTCCTCTCTTTGGGTCTGAGTGGGAATAGCCTGGGAGGGTGTGGATGGACCAGAGCAAATGCTCCCCCATGCTGTGATTCCTCTCACATGGTGCTCCTACTCTCCTCTGCCTCTGCTCCAGCCACAGATCTCGGGATGCCCCGCCTGGCCTTTTCCCCTGCTGTGCCCCCCAACTGGAAAGCCTTCCTACTGTTTCTTTGGCCATTTTCCATCAAGCATGGTCTCGCACAAACCATCCAAGCCCTGCACCCCCCTGTACCTCTGTCCGCCAGACCACGTAGACGATTGTGGACTCCTGGGGTCCCTGCCAGGCTAGGAGTGCCTCCTACAGCTCAAGAAATGCGTCTTATTGCTGCCAGAATTCCTAGCTGCTCTCCGGGGCCTGGTGCCTCGCCAGCGTCTATGCAACCGCTGAGAGACAGAAAGGTACAGGGACGGCTTCAGACCCCCCTAGCCAGGTCCCGGCTCTGCTACAGATCATCCCTTTTGTGTGGCCTCAAGCAAGGCGCTTGACTTCCCTGATTCCCATTTCCTCCTCTGCAAAGTGGGGCTCATGAAGGATGGCCCTCGTGGGCTTATTACTAGGCTTCTACAAGTTCACGTATGCAGAAACTGGAGCAGAAGGCCCAGCCCACAGCAGCGGTCATACACACTCAATAAACGTTAGCCCTGTGACTACTATTAATTAGGCGTGAATCATCTTTATACATGAAGGATGACCGGCTAGCCTCCAGGGAATGAGTCAGATCTCTAGAGATAGGATGTGGCAAGAGCGAGCAGCCAGGCTGGGCTGAAGGAGGAAGAGGACAAGGAGGAGGCGGAGGGCCGAGGCAGACTAGACAATGTCTTTGTTAAGAAAAAAAAAAAAAAAATACAGGCTATATTCCGGAGAAGGCAGATGCATGAGAATAGGTTTATCAAGGCGGTTTTCAGTTCCACTGTAATTTAAAATAAATAAGTCAATTTAACGTTTATAGAGTGAGTTATGCCTTATTAGGGACATGGGGTGCTGAGGAAAGTTGGCCAAGGCGAAATTTGAGAAATTGGCCCCGGCCACGGGAGTAATTATGGCCACGCGTTAGTGTGTAGTCCTGCCCGGTGATATTTTCATTCTGTCTAATTTATTAGTTTATTAGCTTTATGGTGACTGGAGAAAGTTATACCGCAACACGGGTCTAATTCGATCACAGCCAAATTTTCATGTCTTCCCGAGATGGCTGTAATAAGGCAAGAGACCCCCGCTTCAGAGTCGCTTCCAAGTTTTCCAGAAAGACTCAGGGCAGGGTTCTAGGACCCTGGGTACTAGGGATGCAAATCAGGAGCCCACAGAGGACAGGGGTCAGACAGAGCGCAGACTGTCCAGTCTTAAATGCTGGCACCTCTGCTCTCTAGTCACGGGACCTCAAGCTCTGAGCAGGTGTAGGCCTCAGTGTTCCCACCTGTGAAATGGGAGCAATAATGAGTCCTCCCCCCAGGGGGTCATCGAGAACCCTGGGTAAGCAGGGCCTGGGTGGTGGGTCCCCACCGGCTCCCTAGGGCCGGGCACCATGTCTGTGTCATCACAGGCGTTCCGTAAAGGTTGCTGGGTGAATGTGGCAGAGGCCAACACCCATGTCTGGTGCTTAGCACATAATCGTCACCCCGCTTCTACTCCCTGTGCCTTGTGCCAGTTCTAAGAGCTTTATGAACTCATTTAAGCCTCAGAAACATTGTACAAGGGAGGTACTATTAATATCACCAGACCCAGTTTAGAGAGAGGGAAACTGAGGCCCCGCCTAGGGTCCCGCAGCCAGTGTGGCAGAGTTGGGACTCAGACGCCAGGAGCCTAGTGCTGGGGTGACCCTATCATGTCATCCCCTGTCTTAAGGGGTTCCTTACGTTTTTGGCTTGATCATTGCCAACAAAGATCCAGTTCCGTGACACCCAGAGGGGATCGAACTTGAGCCCTTTCATTTGGAGCCCAAACCTCTCACGAGCTGTCCACCTTTTCCCTCTCCAGATGCAATGTCTTCCGCTCCCTCTCCCCCATGGCCTCCTTCCCCAGCCCCCTTCTCTACCCAGCCAGTCTCTGTGCTGGTCCCATGAAGCGCCCAGTGGGCCCGCTTGTCCTACAAACGCCTTTGAGCGGCTCAGCCCGCCAGGCCAGCCCCGGATAGTGGGGGCCCAGGGATGGACAGGAGAGCTTCTTGCTCTCAGAGAGGAGCCCACACCACGCTCCTGAGCACCTACTGTGCACCAGATGCCGAAGAGGCACTGGACATACAGAAAAGAGGAAGAGGATGGTCCCTGCATCTTAGATGGTCAAACAGACTTTGCAGATGTGCTTGAAGATCCCGAGGTGGGGAGGTTCTCCTGGAATATGAAATCACAAGAGTCCCCAGCAGACGGGGCAGGAGCAGCAGGCTCAGGAAAGAAGAGGTGGTAACAGGTACCCGTTGGTGCGATGTCACTGCTGTAAGGCGGTGACAAGCCCAGGCACATGGGCGCTTCCAGAAGCTTCAAGAGGCAAAGACACGGGTTCTTCCCTCGAGCTTCCAGAAGGAACTCAACCCTCCTGACCCCTGATCTTAGCTCAATGAGACCCACATCAGACTTCTGACCTCTGGAATGGTCAGATACTGAATTGGTGGCATTTAAAGCCACTACATTTATGGTGATTCGTGGTGGAGGCGCTAAGACAGGAAGGAATACAGCAGCCCTGGGGATGAGTTCGCTGCTACTGTGTTAGGACCTAACCGAGTGGGATCTCATTTCCTCTCCCAGCGGCCGCCTTTCCCGGGCAAACAGGTGCTCTCACCCCACTCTACAGACCCAGTTACTCATTTCTTTAACAAGGACTTATCATTTGCCCTGGCAACCTTCCAGGTGCTGGAGATGGAGCGGGTGAGCGAGAGAGGAAAGGAACCGTGATTTCTAGAATGCAAGGGAGACCATAAGCAAGCAAACTTGTAAGTATCATACGATACCAGGAAGTTACATAGATATATTCTGTGGGGGGTTGGGGGGGAAGGCAGAGTAAAGATAGTGATGGGGATGCTGTTTCAGACCGGGTGGTTAGGGACGGCCTCTCTGCAAAAGCGACCAGAGGAGGAAGCCATGTAAAGATCTGGAACATTCCAAGCAAAGAAACAGATTGCAGAGAAGTGAGGCACTTGCTCACCCAGGTTTGAAGACCAGGGAGGGCCTGCTGAACTAAGCCCAGGTAGAGGTCTCACGGCAGATGCTCGAGGGCAGAAATGTGTGAGTTTGTTCTAGAAGTATTAGTTGCGGGGGGTGGTAGACAGGCAGGGGTGGTGGATGCCACTTCTGCCAAGTCAGGTGGCAGAGAAGCATGGTGGGTGCTTTAAGAAATGGAGACACGCTATGGCTGCACCAAGGGTAGGAACACAAAGGATATGGAGCATCTAGAACTTTCATCCCTTGCTGGCAGGACTCTGAAAGAGGAAAAGCACTTAGGCAGCAGGCGGTATTGTCGGCTGCATTGGGTCCTCCCAAAAGACAGGTTGACATCCTAACTCCTGGTGCCTTTGAGTGAGACGTTATTTGGAAATAGGATATTTCGTAGATGTAACCTAGGTAAGATGACGTTATACTGGATGAGGGCGAGCCCTAATCCGATGTCTGGTGTCCCTTATAAGAGGGAAATTGGGTCA
The DNA here is from genome assembly GCA_028646535.1 of Procyon lotor. Taxonomy (NCBI): domain Eukaryota; kingdom Metazoa; phylum Chordata; class Mammalia; order Carnivora; family Procyonidae; genus Procyon; species Procyon lotor. The sequence goes on along the minus strand of CM053606.1, from coordinate 10,878,728 downwards.
CTGATGCACAGAGCCAGAGGGAGGCTGCCACGTGAGGACAGAGGCAGAGAGTGGAGAGATGCACCCACAAGCCAAGCACTGCGGGCCACCACCAGATGCTGGGAAGAGGCAAGTACATTTCCCTAGAGCTTTCAGGTGGAGCATGGCTCTGCTGACACCTTAGTTCCATACTTCAAGCCTCCAGAACTACGAAAGAATGCATTTCTCGTAAGCCACCCAGGTTGTGATCTTTCGTCATGGCAAGTTAATACAGGCGACCTCCACAGAAGTTGGACATCTGCCTCCCCCACACTCTTGCATCGCCTCTCCTAGGGATGCATCCGAGAGAAATGAACACTCGCGTTCAAAGCAACTTTACCTGTCATTGCTCAAAACTGGAAGCAGCAACCCCAACGTCCCTGCGCGGGAGAACAGATAAATAGCCCGTGATCGAGCGGCGCAAATGGAGTAGGTCACAGCGATGAGATAGGATTATCCACCGACACATACAACCGAGTGGGCAAGTCTCCCAGACATCATGCCCAGGGAAAGAAGCCGGACACACAGTGCACAATTCTATTCGTGTGCAAAGCAGGTCCGGGAGAAACTAGTCTCAGTTGATTCATAAGTCAGAATCATGCTTCCCTCTTGGTGCAGGGACACTCTGTGGGGTGCCGGGGATCTCCTATACCCTGATCTGTGCCGTGGGCAGGCACCGGGTTACATGTGTGTGGTTTCCTGAGCCGGACCCTCTGCATTAAGCACTTTATTGGGTGTATATCTTCGTGTAAAAGGGAAATCCATAGATGGGGACCCCCCACCCCCAGGGTAGAGCCTTGAAAGCTCGACAGAGGCATCTGGATTTGGTTCTGTTGGCCTCCAAGAGGCTGGGGATGGACGGCTGCCGAGCAGGGGGTGAGATGCAGGCAGCCGCGGGTGGGGCTGGGGACACTTAGTGGCATCCAAAGAGGATTTATGGTGAGTCCAGGGCCCCCCTTGGCCCATCATCAGCCAGAGCAGCTGGCAGGGTCTCCATGTGCCCCTCCCTGCCCTGGATCTCAGGCTGGCGTCGCAGCCTGGGCAGGAGAGGGAGAAACAGAGCAGGGAGAGCTGATGGAGCAGAGTCACAGCCCAGGAGCGCTCTCTCCCCTGCCAGCCTCTCCTTCCCAGCTCTCTGCCGGCCCGCTCTGCATTCAGCAGCTCCGGCCCTCCCAGGGCACCCCGGCGCATACTGTCAGACCTCAGCACCTGCAGGCAGGCTGCTCTGGGGCCCAGCCCTCATCACCCACCCCCTCCGTGGGCACGTTGTGGAGGCAAAACAGCCTTCGCTGCTGGCTAGAGGCACAGGACGGAACGCCCCCCAGGGTAGGACTGGGATGTCAGGGGGAGTGATGCGGGGGCTCGGGGAGACCAAGTGATCGGCCCCACAGCCCCGCGGCCCGCAGCTCTGAAGGGCCAGCTCTGTGCTCCCCATTCTGGTCTGTTTAACCCCAGAGCCTGGCCCCTGCCTCCAGGCTCCTCAGATGATTCACTCATGCAACACACAACAGGTGAATGGACTCCCAGGCCAGGGGTTGAAGCGGGGGTGTGGTCTAGCAGAGAGGGGCAGGTACCCCAGCTGTCGGCTTCCTGGGTTCTAATCCTGGCTCTGCCCCTCGCCCTGTACTTAGTACTGAACTTGGGGCAAACACTGAAGCTCATGGCCCCTCAGTTATCCTATCTGTGAAATGGGACACGTAGTGGCATTTTCTCCATGGCTGGGAGTTTTTACCAGTGGAGTACTGGTGCTTGGCACATAGGAAGCCCCAGACAAGAGCTAACATAATTTTTATAGAACATAATTAATGTCGTAGCTACAAAGATGAAAGCAACAAAGTTACATATCTGCTGGGGGGCCCTTTGAGGACACTGGACCCGCCAACAGAGACTTTGTAGCCCTTTCTTCCTCTTTCTCAATGACTCAGGATGGGGAGAAGCTGGGGGTGGGGGCAGGGTGCAGTAAGGAGGGGCGTGGCAGCTCAGGAGTCATAGCAGAAGGAGGGGCCCCCTCCTCGGGGCTGCTGGGGCCTTGAGGCGGAGCCCAGACAGAGCCCAGCCACAGCTCCTGCAATGCAGCAGTGTGAATGCGACGACTCGTTGCTACCAGGCACCTAGTGGGATCCTGAGCCCCTCAGCCTGAGCTCAAGCCATTCCCCGCTGCCTTGACCCAGCCTAATGCCTGCTAAAAATTCTGGGTGTGCCCTGCAGGGGTCTTGGGTATGGATTCGGGCTCTGCTGGGTCCATAGATCTCAGAGAGTCATCTGGGCCATCACTCTACCTTCCCACCACACTCATGCCAAGCCAGAAAAGGGGGGTCCTGCCTCTTATCTCAAGCTCCAGAGAAGGGCCTTTGGGGAAGGTAGAAGTGGGACCCGGGGCTGGGAGTGAGGCAGTGAGTGGTCAAGCAGAGGAGGCAACTGGCGCCAACACCCCCCAGACAGAGAGCAAGCACCAAGGTAAGCCTCCCAGTATTGGGTCTCTGACCCCTCAGGGAAGACCTTACAAAGCAGGTTACTCTCCTGCACCCCGCTGTCCCAGACCCAGGTGGCCCTCACACAGCGGCTCTGCAACCCCAGCATATGGGCCACCTGGGCCCATGGAAAGACGCCACCTGCATGCCTGCTCTGGCCTCAGTCTCCCCAGCTGTAAAATGGGACAGGGGACACAGCCTGCTTCGTGGGGTGTGGTGAGACTCGAATGAGATCCTTATAAAATATTCAGACCCATGAAAGTGCTCCCATGATGGAGGCTCTTCCTCTGGGGGAGGGGTCTGGCTTCTTCTGCCATCCTGTCTCCCTACTCTGCTTAACCTGGCGACCGGCCCATCAGAGGTGCTCAGAAATGGTGGTTGAATAAACAGATGCATACAATGTTCAGCGACTCCTTTCCCCACTTGCTCCCAGAATATTCCAGGCCAGACCAGGGGCAGGAGCTGTACTCAGGAGGGGCACCTGAGGGAGGAGCCAGGCAAGGGTCCCCTAAAAAGCAGAAGGAGAAGCTGGATCTTTCACTGATTCTTTGGTTCCCTTGGTATTTCCTCCACACTGAGCTCGGCAAAGCCTAGTGCGGACACAGTCCCTTGCTCCAGGAGCAATGCTCTGGTGGTCAGACCATGCAAGGTGATGAGAAAGGCTCCTGAGGTCACAGGAGTAGAGTGTCCCTGCTGGAGCAAGTGGGGAAGCTCCCCCAGGAACAATGACCTTTCCCCTCCATCAGTATTAGTACAGTTGTTCTTGTTATTTTGCACGAAGGGGTCAACTAACTTGTCTCTTATAGAATAAGCACAACACATCCGTACACTGAGGAGAGATTATAAACAAGCACCTGTGACTCACTCATCTCTTACTTATCACAACCATGGGCTTGACACTTTGAAGATCAGAGGTCCTACAACCATCCCCCTGTCCCCCAGCCCATGGGGTTGGAATTACTGGAGCTGAGGCCCCACGTCCTGCCCAACATCACCATGGATAGCATCTGGTAGAAGCACCTGGTAGCTACCCATCTGCCTGCACCACGGCCAAGGGTTATGGGGGGTCCCATGTCCCCATACTCCAAGCCTGCTAGGACATTTACAGACCAGTGGCCGAGAGAGCCCAGTGTCCTGCCTCTCACCTCTCACCTGGCTTGGCCACTCACTGGCTCTGTGACCTTGGGCAAAGCACTTCGCCTCTCTGAGCGCCATCTTTCCACCTCCCTATGAGGATGGTAATAGCACCCCGACACCGAGGATTTGCAAGTCAGTGGGTGGGAAGTGTTTGCAGCAGTAAGAGCTTGAAAAACACTGATCTTAGCTTTACCGTTAGTCCTCAGATCTTAGGGCTCTGGCTGTATCCTCACTCTCACCGGGGAGGCAAAGGTCCAGGGAAGTTAAATTAAAGCGCTCAAAAGCCCCTGGCAGGGTCGGCGAGCAGGGGGGAGAGTTATGACTGGCTTTAGTCCCATGGTCCCCACAAAATACTCAACATGCCCAGGAACATTAACGTAGCACGGGAAGGGAAAAAGAACGACACAACCAAACAAATGCCCTGTCAAGGAAGGAAATATGTAATCAATTAACCGAACCTCCCCAAGCCTCTCCAAATAATAATTAGGAGTGTCAGCCCGGCTCACAAGGAAATGGCCATTGCAAGGGCTTGCCACTCCCCTGAGAATCCAAACGCGAGAACAAAGGACCCGTTGGGTGCTGAGGCGGGTTCCTGGCACGTCTCAGAACTCCAGGCTTCTGTCTCCTGGGCCCCAGCCCGGGTTGTGCACGGAGCCCCGTCACCCTGGGGACCAGGTTCACCCCTTGTTCATGTCGACAGTACAGCAGAGAAGAGAGAGAGAGGGACAGAGCTGGGAGCGATGCCCATCGCTGAGGGCTCCCTCTCATCTGTGCACTGGAAGAAGGTCACTGAGGCTCAGAGAAGCTGATCACTGACCAAGTCACCCTGCGGCTTCCCTGCAGACTCAGGACCAGGTCCGTGGGCCCTTGTATCTGTGCCAGGCTGTGGTCTAATAATCTGACCCTCTGACCAGGAGCTTGCATATCTGTGTAAGAAGGACTTCCTGGCCGCTGACTACAGAGCTACCCGGTACCGATTAGACGCTGCAGGAACAGAGGAGAGCTAGAGGGACCAAGCCCTCACCCTCGGGGCTGCATCAGGGAGGGAGGCAAAAGGGAAAACACATACTTAGATCTATAAGTGACAGAATCACATCGGGCAGTAGTCAATGCCATGAAAAGCAAGCAGCAAACAAACAGGAACAAAGGGATAAGGGACCGGGGTCGGGGGAACCCCTTCAGATGGGTGATCAGGGAGGCATCGCTGCAGAGGGGCTGTCTGATCTGAGACCTCGGATGGGAAGAGGAGAAGCACAAGCAAATGTCCTGAGGCAGGAGCGAGCTTGGCCACAAGGTTGAGGTGCCCAGAGGATGGCCAGGGAGCAAGAGGGATGGGTGATGAGGCCGGCCAGGTGGTTGGGATCATCTGCGATCTTGTAGCCCTGAAGCTACCAGAAGCTGGGGTTCCCTCCCAAGCGAGCTGGGAAGCTTTTGCAGGACTTCAAGTGGCAGGTGCCGTGATCTGAAAGCTCCCTCAGGCGGCTGGGTGTAGAAGGCACCTGGGCAGTGCAGGACCCAGATGTACAGAGAAAGGACGCAAGCTGTAGGGAGCTGGAAAGAAGCAGCTAGCCCTTGACGGGACACCAGGAAGCCTGGACCCTGGCTTCTCCATTGCCCCCGGGCTGTGTGGCCTGCAGCAGATCACTCAACTGCTCTGGTCATCGTCTCGGCTGTGGTTGGTGTTACTTGCAAATGGAGGTGACAGGTGCCTATTTTGTACAAAAGGCTGGCGGCCCCCACCATCTTCTTTATGTCTCTCCGCGGCAAGAGTCAGTGACTCCTTTTCCCTGACCGAGGCTTAGTTCTGCCACTACCTTGTGATCCAGCTGGGCACTGCTCCTCTATTCACTCATTCCCTCCCTCCCCTCCTCCCTCATTCATTCATTCATCCATCCATCCATCCATCCATCCATCCATCCATCCATCCATCCATTTATCCAGTCGGCCAGCCGCCATCACTGCACACTCGCGCATGCTCAGCAGTGCACTCACGTCTCCTTGCCTGACTTTTCCAGGACCCTTAGGCTCACCCGACCCCCGATTCACCACCAATCCCACCCAATCCTCACCTCCTGAAACAAAATTACCTTCCGAGGCAAGGAAGATTCTCCCAGAACCTGGGAACTTTATTAGGCTGCAATAATATATTAAAGAGGCGGTCTGAATCACCGGGAGCAAATTCTAATGTGAAGAAATACCACGGCGACAAATACTTTGTTCTGAACCGTTTACTAAATTAAGTCTTTCCTGGACATTTTTAGCCTTCAATTTTTTTAATACTGGCAATAAAGTAGTTGCATAATTAGTAATAAAGCTGACAGCCCAGTTACTGATTTTTTACTTAGAAGGAAAAGGATGTGTGTGTGTGTGTGTGTGTGTATAATTTCTAACAGCTCTGGTTCTCTGACTGCAGATACATAAATGATTTGCCATCTCAGCAACTCTGTCCCACGGGCTGGGGATGGGGGAAGCCACCCTGAGCTCTGTGGAGTGGAAATGCTTCTCCAGGAGTCGAAGATGAGCTTTGGTTCCCCAGCTGACTTGCTGTGTGACTTTAGGGAAGTCACCCACAGTCTCTGGGCCTTGGTTTTTCTCATCTGGAGAAAGGGCAGTTGGCCTGGGTGGATGTCTGAAGGCTACTGGCAGATGTGTCCTGAGTCCAGGAGGGGACAGTGATTTGAAATGGCATTGCGTATTGGTGGCTCCTACACTTGTATCCGCTGACCGAAACTTGTCCCTTGCCCTGTGTGTCCCTAGACCTACTTGCCATCTTTGCCCAGGTGTCTCACGAACAGGTCCCACCTGGCCCAGACAGAACTAGGGAATTCTGCCACCTGTCCCCAGCTCTCGCCGGTCTCCCCGTCTCAGGAAGGTGCCCCTCCCCCCAAGAGCTCTGGCCAAGGCCCCAGAGGCCGCTGTGAACTCCTCTCCCTCCGATGGCCCCCACCTGCACTCCATCAGTGAGTCCTGCCAGCTCTACCTCCTGCCCCCAGGGGCCTGGCCAGCACAGCCCATCACCTCCTGGGCTCCCTGCTGACAGATGCTTCCTGCCTCCGCACCCCGCCACACCCCGCCACCCCCCCCACGTCCTCCCCAGGTCGCTGAGGCCGATCTTCTCACAGTCCCAAAGCAGAAACAGGATCAACCTCAGTAACTCCTCATCACTTTGAGAACGCAATTCAAACTCTCTCTAATGACCCGCAATGTTCTATGGCAGGACTTCTCAAACTCGCCTGCCTATGGGAATCACCTTGGGGGGCTTTGCAATACTGATGCCTGTGACCCCACCCTCTCGCCCATGAGGTTCTGATGTAACTGTGGGTTCTGGATGGTGATGTCCGAGTGCGCGAAGCTCCCCTGGGCGTTTGTAATGAGGCCTGTGGACCACAGCACCGGTGCCACCCGGGAGATGAGCAGAAAGACGGGATCGTGGGGTTCCCTGCCCCCACCCAAGTGAATTTGAACAAGCAATGCCTGTGTGCAGTCAAGTTCAAGAAGCCTGCTCCTACCTCACCTCCCCACACTCCTTGCAGGACTCACCACTTCCCAGCCCCTTGCTTTCCTCCCCTGCCAGAATGCTCATTCCCTGGCCTCTGTGGGGTGGCTTCCTCTCTCCTCCAGACCCCCAGCCTCTCCCTGTGTCGCAGACATAGCCCGGGGACCCTACCTCCTTTATTCAACTCTGTCTCCTGGTGTCCACAGCTAAAAAGAAACACTTTTTAAGTGGTAAATGGATCAGTAGGGCCAGCCCTAGCTGAGGTACTTGAAAGGCATCTCGGCGCCTGGGACTCGGCCTCAGAGCCACCTCTACTCCATGTCCAAGGGCATGGTCTGACGCAGTTGACGGTGGGTGAAGACCCTGTCTCAGGGAGGCCCTTGGAAAAAGGCAACTTGTTCCCCAGAGGAGGAGAGGATTATCCCAGGGCCCCCCACTTCATCGGCAAGGGGCTCAGATCCACTCACTGGGGAAACCCCCAAGGGAGGAAATTTCTGTGTCGGGGGAAGCTCTCCCAGCTCTTGGGCTAGTCCCCTCTCTGGGCTGAGCTTAATACCCACAAATAGGGTCTGAGATCTGCACTCTATAGGTTTGTCGTTAGGGTTTAAGCAAATGATGGATGGGACAGAGTTTTGCTGACCGATTGAAATAGTAATTCCACATTTGGATAACCTGTCAGATCATTAATTTAACTAATCTCTACTGACATTCTGTGCTGAGCACTGATGCCCTAGAGATGCAGAAAGGAAGGTTCCCCATGCTTAAGGGACAAGACCGTCCTTGGTGATTGGTGGGGTGGGGGTGGGCGCACAGGCAGGGGACCCCCCAGTTGCAATACCCCATTGCATCACCAGAGGGCAGCAGACAACTTTGCACGCACTTCCCTTGGGGGGGAAGACCTTTGCAAAAAGGGCACATTCTGGGAGCCCCAGTGGCCTCCTCATGGGGGGGGGACAGAGAATGGGGTGGTGGGGGCAGGGGAGAGGATGCAGCTCCATGGGAGCTGCCAACTCAACAGAGCAACTCAACTCTGTCCCCTGCATCAAAGCTGTCTATCCCGGGACCCAACCATGGAGAAGTGCTCCTGACCCCCAAGCCCCACCAGTGTGGCCAGTGTGGAATGGGGACCCACTTGAAGTTTCAGAGGCCTCTGGGCCTTGGAATCCAGGGTCCCTGCCGCTGGGTAGATTCTGGGGCCATTGTGGGACTCCATCTCGAGAGATGTAAGGTATATGTGGGGGAGGGGAGGGAAGGCATCGTGTGTGTGTGTGTGTGTGTGTGTGTGTGTGCGCGCGCACACACACACATCCATCCCGCATGCTGGGATGGACACACAAGGCCGTATGCCCTTATTAAGTTACCGGAGTCCCTAGTGCCTGGCCCTGGGCCTGGAATGGGTGGGCACCCAATGCCTGTTGAACAAACCTGCTCCCAGGGGCCCAGAGAGCCAGTCTGGCTTGGTGTGTGAACCCAGGCTTCGCCACGGGCACGCTGTGTGACCTCGGACCGGTGACCGCACCTCTCTGTTCTGCGTCATCATCTATACAACAGGATTCCATGAATTCAAGAGGTGTACTCCATGGAACAGCTGTGAGGGCAAAAGCAGATGATGGGTCGGAACCAGTTCCGCTGACTGTTTGAAATGGTAAGTCCACGTTCGGATTACCTGTCAGTCAGCTGATTCCACAAGCCCTTACCGGGGCCCTGGGCTTCCATGCTGGGCGTGGGCCAGGCACTGAGGACCTCGAGGTGAGATAGGGAGGGTCCCTGCCCTGACAGATGGGCCCAGGGCCGGACACAGGTGGGTCCAGTAACTTCCTCCTCTGACTGGGGCTCTGGGCCAAACTGCAGGTGCAGCGGCCTGGGGTTGGGCCCAGTGGGACTCTGGCTCAGAGAGCCACTCCACCTTTGGGGAAACTGCCAGGGGCTGGCGGAAGAGCCCCTTGTGACTGGGCCCCTTTGTTCCCTAGTCAAGGCCTCATTTTCTGAGAAGCTCAGCACAAGGTCCCGTGCACTCTGGCTGTTCTCTTTCTACCAGTAAACTGTGCCAGTGGGGCATGGGGGGCGGGGTGACCCAGGCTCGGGAACTGGTCGGTGCCTGTGAGGTCGCTCTGGACCGCGAGGTCACTGGCTGGTCAACTATTTCGTCATCTTCAACCCAAATGAGTCTGGCCTCGGGGGCCTTAGGACAATCGCCTGTTGGGGCCTCCAGCTGCCGCAGCAACTAGAATTATCTGAATTCTTTAGCCCCAGTCAGCACATGGGAGCAGGCGGCAGGTGCTGCGGGGATCAATTTTATCTGGAGGGCTTTTTTTTTTTTTTTTTGACAGAGAGCGCACACAAGTAGGCAGAGCAGCAGGCAGAGGGAGAGGGAGGAGCAGGCTCTTCGCTGAGCAGGGAGCCCGATGTAGGGCTCCATCCCAGGATTCTGGGATCATGCCCTGAGCTGAAGGCAGACATTTAACCAACTGAGCCACCCAGGTGCCCCTGGAGGACTTTTTAAAAGACTGATGCCCCAGGCCCTCCTCCAGACTCCTTGAATCAAAATCCGTCTTGGTGGACCCAGAAATTGATCTTTTTTAAGCCACTGCCAAGGTGATCCTAATGCAGGTGGTCTGGGAACTGGCCTGCAGGGTAAGGCTCCCCACCCCACACCTGCCAAGGACAATTTATTGCAACTTGCAGACCAGGCTGAGAGCTGAGCTCCGGGGCTGGACGTTCCCCCTAGTGGCCTCAAGGAGAACTGCAGCCCTGGTTTTGAGAAGGGGACTGGCTCCCACTTGGGGTGTTCAATTCACATGAGACTAAGAAGCACAATTTGTTCTGAATAATCTGCAGAAAAGTGGTCAAGGTTGTCCTTACAATGTCACTCTGGCTCTTTTGCATCCCAGAGGCTTACTGGGTACGAGAGAGGAGGGGGTGCCCGGTGGGTCAAGAACCGGGCGTCACCCGGCACGGGTCTGAACACATGAACGGCCATGTCTGTGCAAACAGCACGTGCTGTGTGTATTTCAGAGGAAAAGGACGCACAGCTTATGATAATGTGCAGGAGGACAAGGAAGCTATGCAATTCAGACTCAAACCAACAGGGTCAGAGGGCACTTTTCTTTGTACCAAGACCGAAGAAGGAGTTTGCCGTGCACCTTCACAGGTGAGCCTGCAGGAGAGCCCGGTGACTCTTCAGAGCGAAACAAGCCTCTTTGGACCAAACAGTGAATGCATCTATTTAAAAACCAGCTCCGTTGGGTGGCTGGTTGGTGAAGCATCCGACTCTTGATTTTGACTCAGGTCATGATCTCAGGGTCCTGGGATCGAGCCCCGCATCAGGCTCCATGCTCATCAGGGAGTCTGCTTGAGATTTTCTTCCTCTGCCGCTCCCCCTGCTCTCTCTCTCTCTCTCTCTCAAATACATGAATAAATCTTAAAAAAAAAATAAATAAAAACCAGCTCAGCGTTCCCTTGAACAGATTCCAGGGAGCTTCTGCTTTGCGGGTTCCGTCTGCCTGCTTGGAGGGGTCCTGTCACTCCTTCTAGCGCCTCCCTCCCTCCACGCCTTTGCCCACGCCATGCCCTCCTCCTAGAGTGGCCACTCCCCGCGCCTCCTTGTCTGAAACCTACTTAACGCCTCTAGGGCCACTTCAGACGCCGCCTTCTCTGTGATTTCCCGGGTCTCTCCAGCTCTGATTCATCGCTGCATTATATCGGAGTCCTTCCTTAGGACAGCTATCACTTTATTACTCAAATCGTTAGCTATTTAATCTCCATGTTTTATCTCCCCTTCCTGTCCCTTCATTCCACAAATACGTACTGTTCCTCTCTAAACGCCGAGTAGGGTCTCAGGTGACTGAAATGGAAGAGCTAGAGTGGAAACTGGGAGAAACTTCTGGGCCCGTGGGGGTGGGGGAAGGAAGGCAGGCTTCAGGGTCCGAGGAGGAAGAGGCTGGGGCTGCACCCTGACCACCTCTGAGAGTGCTGTGACCCTCTCCCTGCTCTGTCCCTTGGAGGCAGCAAATGGTCAATAGTGCCTTCAAGCTAATATGTGCCGTCAAGCTAATATGTGAGCGGGTGCATCCCGAAGTAATAAAGGAAGTGGCATTTCTGTTTGCATTGTCTTTCCTCCAGGCTCTTCCTTCATTCACTTGATTTCTCCCCATCTCCCTCCTCTGATAAATATGAATGAGGGAGGTGTAACTGTGTCCTCCTGCTCTCCCTGAGAAGCCCCCGGGCTCCTCCCCACCCACCCAGCTGTTCCCCACCTCCTGCCGTGGCTTCTAGGGACGGCACCTTTGTTCTCGAGGTATGGCCACCAGACCCCGGAGGGAGAGCTGGCCCTGCCGCACCACCTCGCCTCCTGGCCCCTGCCGGCCCCTGTGGCCCCTCCCTCTCCCAGCTCACTCAGGCTTGGAAATAAAGTTCCGGGGCCAAGGAAGAGACCTGTCTCCCCCTCCCCACACTCATCTGGGGGAAAGCTCTATCTTCCTGCCCTGGCGCCTCCAACCCACCCTCCACAGGGCAATCAGAGGGAGCTTTACAAGATGTATCACATCAGACCATGACCTTCAGCAGCTTCTAGGACACAGAGAATAAATGCCACTTTGCTCCCGAAACTCTGGCCACACTGGCCCATCAGTAGCCCCTAGACCATGCCAAGCTTGCTCACCTCAGGACCTTTGCACTTGCTGTGCCCTCTACCTGGAATGCCCTCCCTACCCCAACCGTGCCAGTGACTTCTTTTCATTCTGTGGATTGCTACTGAGATGTCATCTCCTATACTGTAAGAGAGCTTGCAGCCGCCCCCCACCCCCCTGCTGCCGACTCTGTTATTCTTGTCATTCTCTGACATGTTACCGTATTCCTTCACGCACTCATCACCAACTGTCAATATTTTTCCTTATTCTTTTAAACATATTTTTATAGTCTGAGTCTCTCCTCACCCCCTACACTGCAAACCTCACAAGAGCAGGTCTGATTACGTCTTGCTCTCCATTTTATCCCCAGCACTGTCCCTGACATGTAGCAATTGCTCAATTCCTTTGTGATGAATGAAGGATGAAAACGTTGGCGAAGGCGGGGTGGAGGTGGGGGGACAAACCGCTCCCTCCTGCATTTATCCAGCTGCAGGGAGAGCCGGTGGGAGAACACCATAGCTTCCGCCACTAACTCATCCACCCTGCAAGCATCTGCATATTTTCCGCAATGTTGCCGGGGAGGGGGGTGGGGGTGCTGGGCTGGGGCTGGGGAGATAGTGGTGAAGACATCAGACCCAGTCCCTGTCCACGGGCTGTGAGTCTAGTCGGAGCGGCAGACTTTGAACACCTAGTGTTAGGGCAGAGGGGGATGGAGGGGAATCTGGGGTATCTGATCCGGTCTGGGCAGTCACAGCCGGCTTCCTGGAAGAGGTGGCATGCAAGCTGAACCTGAATGGATGAATAGGGCCTCGGCAAAGGAAGGCGGACAAGGTGTGGCAGGGGCAGAAGCATACTCAATCCTTTGAGTGTGGATTTCCCTTGCTGCCGAATTAGGGCCAGCAAAGCCTGCTTGGGGTTCCTCGGGACATCCAGGACACAGAGAAGGGGACAAGGGACTGTAGAAGACTTGGGGACATGGATGGCTGCATTCTGCGGGGATTCATGAGTTTTGCCCACACAATCCTCCCCTCTGTGGGGCATCTATCCATCTGCCCCACCTGCTCCTGGCCTAGGGGAACAGGTGCACGGGGAGCTGAGGTGGTGCGGGTGCATGGGGGGCCAAGGCACAGGCATGGGCGGGTAGGTGTGGAGGACGGCGACGTGCAGGAAGGCAGCAGGTAGAACTGTCGCCCATATCATATCTCTCCACTCAAGGGGGCCCCGGAGAAGCAGACCTTGTGACAAGGATTCAGGAGCCAGTGGCTAATTTGCAAAGATGCCCAGGAAGCTGGGAAGGCAGTAAAGAGCAGTGGGGAGGGAAGAAGCTAACACAGGGGCGTCACGGAGGTTCCCCCAGGGGAACCGCTCAGCCTCGCTCCTGCTGGGGAGCTCGAGGGGACAGCTGGACATCCATCTGAGTCCCACCCAAGGGGCAGGGGGGCCGGGAGATCCACCCATCTCCCATCGGCCAAGGCTGCTCTGGGGATGCCCGTCCTCAGCCACATCGCCCTTGTCCCTACCATGGTGGCCCTTTCCAGCCCGCAGGCCTTGGCTCACCATGCAGATGGCACCCCAGCACCGGGGTCCCTCCCTGGCACTGCGCCCTGCTTGCCCCTCATTATACAGCCACCATCCGAATTCGCACTTTGTGGAATGGGAACATTTTACTTATGTCTTGCTTTCCTTGTTTACCATCCCCCCCCTCCAGGAGAGTTTAATGCCAGGTCTTTCGCGTTCCCCACTGGGTCCCCCAAGACTCCTTCCACCACGCCAGGCTTCCAGTAAGTGCTCAATTAAATATCCTCTGAAGGAAGAATATGCTGTCAGTTCCAAACTGGGATTTCTGGATTCTGAGGTTCATTCTATGGACATTGGATAGACGGCGCCTCTGGGGCACTGGGAGGGGCAGTGACCTGCCCAAGGTCACGAACTGCGGTACCACACCCGCACCCCGCAGGAGGTAGAAGTCCCATCACCCCACGCAACGCCCATCCCTCTGGGAACCCCACCAGCGGGAGGAGACGCTTTGGGAGTCCCTGGGGCTCCTTTCAGCTGCCAGAGAATTGCTCTCTGCCAATTCTTGGTGATCTCAGCCTCCTTCTCCCCCTACTTTCCCCAGCTGAAGAGGAAGCGGCTCAGACAGCTGTGGAGCTGGGACTCTCTCTAGTTGAGATGCATTAATTTGTAAATATCTTCATTTATATGTAAATGCGGAGTCCCGCGCCCCGCCGCCAGCCCTAATGGGGCCCTGCAGCCTGGAGAAGCGGCCTCCTTCAGCTCTGCTGCTCTCCCTGATCCGATTAGACTCCTTCCTTCCCACCGGCTGGTCTGGCGCGCGCTGCCCAGGAGCCTGCCCCTGAAGGTTGGGGAAGGAAAGGGCACTGGCCCCAAGTCAGCACGGCTGTGTGACCTTGGGCGAGCCCCCTCCCTGCCTGGGCCTCAGTTTCCCCAGTTGTAAGATGAACAGGCCAGCCCAGTGTAGGCCCAGGACGAGGTGGCCTGGGGTCTGATGCAGTTGGTGTCATTCCAGCCTCGAAACCCCGGGGCGAGTTCCTTGATTTTTGCCGAACTTTGACCCTGGCCGTCAACCGGGGCTAGAGAAGACAGTAACATCTGTGGGTGCATTCACAGGGTCTTTTCAGGAGGATTAGAAGAGCCAGAGGACACCTAAGGGGCCTTTCTGCGATGTGGAAAAAGGTGAGGGTGTTTTATGGTGGAAGAAGGAGGGGTTTTTCTGGGCAAGAACGCAAACATGCACTGCTCAGAGACTGTGGCAGCAACTAAATGTGAATTAACGGGGGGACCCTTGCAAGGCCGCCGTGAGCTGCCCACTGTTGTTATTCCCTTCTAGAAATCGGGCAACTCAGGCACAGAGTTAACCAGCCTCGGTGACACTAATGCCGGCGGAGGTGGAGGGGGTCAGCATTGGAACTCAGGTCCCTAGGGCAGAAATCCCACTTAAATCCCACAACGGTGGTGTGAAGCCCATCCAATTAAGTCTGCTTTGCAGGGGAAGAAACTGACACCGAGAGAGGTCGAGGCCTTCGTCCAAGGTCACTCAGTAGGAAGTGGCTGAGCTGAATCCGAACCAGATCTTCTGGGACGGTCTGGGGCTGGGCTCGGGGTGCTCCAGTGCTCTGGGTGCTCCAGTGCTCTGGGTGCTCCAGTGAGCATGAGGGGCTGGCCTGGTGCTCTTGGGCTTCCTTCCTGGCTAAGGACTCTAGTGGGAGGCCGGAAATGATGGGATAGGCTGGGGGGGCGGTTGCTTTTCAGAGACCGCGGTAACCATGTGGGGGGATGGAGGCGGGAGGCGGTGGGGTTCTGGGAAGCAGGGGTTGGGCGGCTATCGGAGTGCTCACTTCAGCAGAACCATCTGTGGCTCCCAGGGCTGTTAGCTGCTTCTCCAAAATGAGGTTTTCAACTTGATTGTACCTGACTGGTCTTAGGTGTGCTTTAGTATTTTAAGGCACCCCAAATCCTTTTTGGAAGCAGGTACAGGGGAAATCGCCCACATGAATAAAGGCATCTGTGCGGCCATTTGCTTGCCTCTCCCGTGTCCCCGGGCGCCCACATGCCCACCAGATTCCCCCAACAAGGGCTGGTTCTCAGCTCCTGGCACAAAGCCCAGAGAGGAGGGGGACCCAGAAAGGTCCTCCAGGGGAGGACCTTCCCCCTTACAAAGTGTGCAGGGAAAGATCACTGGCCAGATGCCTTACTCCGGGCTGGGCGAGCCCTGGGCAACCTTCCCATCCAGTTTTCTAATTTTATCCAGGGGGAAACTGAAGCCCAAACGGCTGAGGAACACACCCAAGGTCCGTGTGCAAATTTCACTGTGCACCTACTATACGCCTGGCCTGCAGACTGCTGCTTCCCGCCTGGACACCAGTCAAAGCATGTGTATGTGTGCAAGACTGTGCACATTCAGTGCCCATGTGAAGCTATTTGTCGTGAATGCAGTGAGGCTCCCCGCCATCTCATGGAGGGGTGGGCACTAGAGGACCGGCAGCCACCTGGCTTTGGGGGACAGTCGCTCTGCTGATGGGGGGCAGTCTAAAGAAGGTGTCTCACGGGAGGGCGTGCTTGAGCGGGGCTCTGAACACCGATGAGGGGCTCACCAGGTCCCCGGAGGGACAGCCGCACTCTGGCACATCAGCGGTAAGGGTGAAAGTAGGATCGGGGCCTTTTAGAGAGCACACGAGCAGGGTGTGAGGCCGCGGCATCCCCACACTGAGAACACGGCAGGGCCTGGAATGCGATCTGCTGCTACCTTAGAGTGTTCTAGAAAAGGGGTAGGGATAAACATGTCAAGTATCTCCATCCCCGAGGATTCTTTCCTACTGTCCTGCTGCCTCTTCTGACCCGGGATACAGCTGTTTAGGGTCTGTTTGCCTTGCTGGGCAGGGGCCCGTGGGGGATGGGAGAGCATGTCGCTCCGCGTTGCTGAGCCGGGCAGAATGGGCTCACATCCCAGCTCTGTCCCTGCTGGCTGCAGGACGTGGGGCACACTGCTCACCCTCTCCGGACCTCAGCGTCCCTGCCTGGAAACTGGGTTTGGGCAACCCACCTTGCAGGATTGTGGGAGGAGCTGGCTTTGCGGGGTGCGCGGTGGGGGGGCGATGTAGCCAGTCTGCTGCCCGGGGCAGAGCTGTGACTCGACCTCTCCCTGCTCTTCCTTCTGGGGGAGGCCCCTCGAGGCACTGGGTTCCCCTGTGCAGCACAGGCCCCCCCACCCCCACCTTCCAAGCCCGTGGGGGGTGACCGTGAGAACCCCCGAGAGCATCACAGGGCAGATGACGAGAAAGGGCTGGAGAAGCGGGCCCCGGCGCTCGGCCCCTCACCTCACGGTGGACTGATACACCAGGTCCTCTCTCTTGCGGTAGTTCTCCATGTGCGAGTAGTTGGTGGAGAACATGGCATCGAAGGTGAAGATCTTCTGCTTGATGGTGCCGCCGTCCGTCACCTACGACAGAGCACAGAGGCAGCTGCAGGGGAGCGCTCGGCCATCCCGAACCTTTGCTCCAGTCGGCGCGCGCACAGGGTTGGGGGACACTGGGAGACGCGGAGGCCAGGACGCCCACCCCACCCCCACCCCCGCGCCGTGCCCTGGGAGAGGCCTCTCGGGCACATGTCACTGCCACCACTAGGGCCCTCCCAGGTCATCCCCACTCTGCTGATGCGTCAACGGAGGCCCTGGAGGGAAGTGATTTCCTGGGGTCCTATGACAGGCAGGAGCAGAGCTGGCTCTTCTCCCCAGCAGTCCTTTCTGGTAAATTCTGTCAGAGGTAGGCCCAGAATGCAGCCCCTGTCTGGGGATAGGATCGTCATAAGGGGCTTCATGGAGGAAGTGAGGTCTAAGTCACCTTCTGAAGGAAGAGCGGGAGGTGGCCTGGCGACAGGTAGGAGAGTTCTGTAGGCAGAGGAGACAGCAGGAGCAAAGGCCCTGTGGTAGGAAAGAGCAGGTGCGCTCGGGGCAGGAAGACTATGTTTGGAGTGCCCGGGGCAGAAAGGCAAAGGTGAGAAACCAGGGGTGTCAGGTCCTGGAAGGTCTGGGAGGCAGGGGGGCTCAACTGCCCCTGAAGGCAACGCGGCGGTCACCCTGGACACTATTCAGGGCGAGGCCTGTCCGGAGGCAGGGGGCCCTTGAGGAGACTGGGGAGCACCCAATCCAGTGACCTGGGGATAGGGCCCCCTGGACCGCACTGGGGCTCACGGTCCTGGAAGGCTGCCCTGGGGACAAACCAGCAGGCAGGTCCCCACCTCCCCCTAGGAGCAGGGAGGTCAGAGAAGCAGGGGGACCTCAGGAGGTGACAATAAAGCCTGTCTGGAAGACAAAGGCTCGGAGCCCAGCTGTTTGCAGCTGATTAAAAGTCGGACCCAAGTGTCCCCTGCTCCCAGCTGGGGGCCGCCTGCCGCCCCCCCTCCCCACGGCGCGGCCGCCTCCGGCTAATGAAAGTGTTACTCCACAAAGCAGCAAGGTATGTGTTGTCACTGTTTCAATTATTTATCTGTTTACTCGGCTGCAGTTTTCCCTACAGTTTTCCGCCTGCGTCAGCAAGTCTATTACAGACCCGGAGCTCGCCGCCTCTTGCGGCTCGGCTGGGCTCCACGCTCACAGCCTGCAACCCGGGAGGCTTCTGCCTGGGCCTGGAGAAGTGGAATTAACTCCCTGCGGCTCTGGTGGCGGAGGCAGGGGGGCCTGTGCGAGGGCAGTGGGCCAGGGGCGGCTTTCTCCAACGGGCGGGGCACGGCTGCGGTGGGGGCGGGGAGGGGGCGGCGCTGAAAGCTGCTGGGATCTGCAGCCTTCCAGAGAGGACCAGAGGATGGGCCGGGGGCAGCCGGGCTCCTCTGGGCACCTCTGGACCCAAGCTGACTTGGACCACATCTGTCTGGCTTCTGGGGGCGTTTTTTGTGGCTGGTTTAGGGGACACAGGTTCAATGCAATCTGGCAAGCATTTATTGAGCGCCAGCTGTGTGCCAGGCACTGGCCCACATCAGTGTGTCACCTCCCCCCACCCCCCACCGTGGTCTGCAGGCTCATAAGGAGTGAAGAGGCCCCTAACCATCCTGGCGGGGCTCCAGGGAGCCCCAGAGACGGGGTTAGAATGGTGAAAAGCTCCAGGACCCCGTGTGGGAAGATCAGCTGTGGGACTGACTCCTCAGTGCGAGGTTTCTCCCTGCCCCTCCCTAAGCGCACGCCCTTCTGACCCCTCTGGGCTTCTCTTCAGCTCATCTTCTTCACTTGGGTCCCCACCCCCGTCCCCCCACCGCTGGGGGACTGTGTGTTCTCAGCCTCCTCTGTGGCACTGGCCCATCTTTGGTGTCAGAGCCTGGTGGGATGGCAGTTTGGTGTGGAAATCTGGGGGCAGAGAGCAGGATGCCATCACCAACCCATGAGGCGCAGGATGACCCCAAAGAATTATCTGGCCCCGGACGAGGAATGTGCCTGCACCATCTCTTTGTGCGGACCCACTGTACCCCTGGGAAGTGAGTGCAGGGGACAACAGCTTGCCCATTTCACAGACGAAGAAACCGTGGCTTGGAGAGGAAAGGAGATTCAGCTGAGGGCTCCCCCACCCGCGTGGGGGCTCCTGGTGAGGCTCTGGCTCCCGTGGTGGGCTCCCTCCCCCCACCCCGACCCTGCCGGGCGGGCGGGACCCCCAGGGGCTGAAGACAGAGCAG
>CM053606.1:10839739-10859699 GCA_028646535.1 Procyon lotor | reverse complement strand
AGAAGGCCTCCAGGTGGAGGTGGGCTCCTTCTGAGAGTCCTTAGTCCCAGGCTGGTGCTCCCCATCTCTGGCAGACCGGAGCAAGCAGCAAGCCCGATTTTCTCCACCCCCAGGAGAGTTCTTAATTCTGTTCCTAAGTAACTTGGTGCAGTCACTTCCCCGAGCCCCTCCTCTCTCATCTGTAAAATGGTATAACTCGACCTACCTCCCTACCTCTCGGGAAGATTCAATAAGAGGTTTGTAACAGCGCCTGATGAAGTGGGGGAGCGCTCAGTACAGACAACTATTTCTATGCATATTAACAATTTTCTCGGCCATCCCTCCTTCTGGGTTCCTTGCCACCCTCTCTAGGGCTGGGGCTGGAGGGCAGAACAGCGCTTACTGGAAAGCCAGAGGATAAAGAATGTCTGTAAATGGAAGAAGGGGGCCCGCCTGGCAAGCGAGGACCGGAGGGCTGGAGGAGGGAGAGGGAGTAGAGAGCGGGGCCCAGGGCCTGGCTCGCAGTCAGGAGAGCAGGCAGCCAACGAATTCGCTTCGAGCGAGGACGTGGAAGCGGGCTGGTCCGGGGGACTCCGAGATGCAACCCTGGTGCCACAGTGACATGTGACAAGGTCACGGCAGGCAGAGGATGGGAAGGCTGCTGGGAGCGGACGAGATGCTGTCCTGGAAAGCCAAGGCCCAAGAATGTGTGGGTCCTCCCTCCCCAGAGGGAGAGGAGCCCATGTGTTCATTCACTCACGTGACAGATTTTCACTGAACCCAGAAATAGGTCCTCGAAGGTGAGCTACTCCTCGGACATTACCTCTATGAGGGCAAGGTCTTTACCTGTCCCGTTCATTGCTCTGTCCCCGCACCAGTAAGATGCAGATAAAGCAAGTGAGGCCAAGAGAAAGGCGAGTGAACTGCCCGGGGCACGAGGGCCGGAAGTGGGGGAACTGAGCCCTCCACACAAATTAGTTGAAAAGAGCCAGAGTGGGGGATCCATTCTGAGGTCGAGGAGATGGGGGTGCCCGGCGTGGTGACAAGGGCGGGAGCTTGGGGTTCACACAGCCCTAGAGAGTCAGGTGCCCGCTCTGCCACTTCTGGCTTAAGCCATGTGACCTTGGAGAGGTTTCTGTGCCTCGGTCTTCTCATCTGTAAAATGGGAGCCCTCAGAAGCTCCCTGTAAGGCGCTCGCGTGACGACGCGGCACACGCATCAGCATGCACAGTGCTGGAAATCGGAACAGCCAGCATTCTTGCGCTGCTTGCGGCGGCCACGCAGTCTTTGCAAACAGGAACTCAGGTAAATACAAGGAAGTATTCAATGCATATCAGCGGCTATTAGTTGTTTTACTTGAGTCCAAAGGGGAGCGGTTGGTCGGGGTGGGCAGACTCTGGCAAAGGCAGCAGGCACATAGTAGGTGTTCGAGAATGCGGGACTCCTCCTACTGCCCCCCACCGGCCCCCTATGACAGCATCTCAGCCATGATGTCCCAGAATGATCAGCTGTGCTGCCTGGAAAGGATGGAGGAAGCAGAGACCCGGGTACTGTATCCCACAGGCTGGCCTCCGCACTGCTCTCCTCTCTGGGCCTCAGTTTCCCTAAGGGCTCGACGAGAGGATATGGGGCGGGAAGACCTCTGAGCTTCTTTGAATGCCCAAATGCTCTGCTTCGAGAACAGCCAGGCCTGGAGACCACAGGTACTCCCACCGCACCGGCTTCGCTCACCGGGGCTCAGCAGCTGCCCACAGACCCCAAGGCGGCAGACCCTGTCCCAGAGCCCTGGCTGTCCCCCCACCAGATTTGCAAATCTGGCCTCAGCCAGGCTGGGTTGATTTTCCAGCAAAGCCATCAAAGCGTGGCGAACGGACACAGTCCAGCCAGCGGCACGGACGGTCAGGCCGGGGTTTTTCATTTGGAAAACAAATGTCTCCAAGTCCACCTTTTCAACATCGTCCCTGGATGCCATCATCCGGAAAAGAGAGAGAGGAAAAAAAAAAAGAAAGAAAGGGGGGAAAATCACCTCCTCCACCCCCAACCTCCTCTCTTTGTGTTCCACAAAACCAATTACAGGTTGGAAATAGCTGTAATAAACTTGATATCCCACTTATGGGCCAATCCCGCCGCGGCTGGAAAGTGTAATAGTGGTGGGGAGTGAAACCGCTGGTGTATTTTGCCGGAGCTGTTTAAATTGCCTGCCTACATTACCCCAGCTCCTCTCCAGCCGGGAAGGAATTTGCTCTCCTGGAAATGGAGCAGCTGAGGTCTCTGAGGCTGGGCAGCGAGGGGGGTGGTGGTGTAAGGAGGGTTTTAATGAACTGATTACATATGGGAGAGGGGACAGGGGACGGCGTCTGGGCTCTCAGAGTCGGGCAGCCTGGGTTCGAATCCCAGCACGGGCAGCTTACAGGCAACACCCCTGCCCTAAGTTGGGCAAGAACCATGCAGCCCTGCAGGGTTGCTGCTGGGAGGGAGGGAAGGGGAAGGGACATTTAATTGGACCATGCAATCGGCCAGCACCAGCTGGAGTGCTGCGCCCAGCACGAGTCCCGGGTCTCGGCTCTGCGGGGGGCGCTGTCACTGCCTGGCCTGAGCCCCTTTCCTTACGTGTAAAATGAGGATGTTCACTGAACTTGTGCCCCCAGAGTTGTTAGAAATACTCAAATGAAGGCATGTATGTGAAAGCATCTCATAGAACATGAATTTACCGCTCTGTCCCTAGTACCGCGGGAGGTGATGAGCATTCTAGAAACTTCTGCCGCAAAACCATCACCTAGAAGCCCCTTCCCGCCTCACTCAGCTTGCAGTGCAAAGAGGGCAGCAGATCAACCGGAGTTCCTAATGGGCCGACTTAGATCGAGTCAGCCCCCCGGAGTAGAACTCGGGCCAGGGAGCGTGTGAGCGTCCTTCACGGACAGAGCTCTTCCGTGAGCTGCGCCTGATTCTGGAGCACAGCTGTGAACACGGCACGTGTGACAGTGACGAGACACGACCTCACCTCACCTACATTTCTGCAGTGGGGGGGTAGGGTTCTGACTCCTCCAGCAGAACCTGAGCTCAGGGGGCTCAGACTTCATCTCGTTCGGTGTGGACCCCAACTCTGAGAGCACCGTCTAGTGCATAAGGGACTCTCGGCCACTGTTTTTATAGAAATGAATAGCGTTTTTATAGGTGCAAAACCTGGGGCCAGGGAAGGGCTGCCACTCGTCCAGGCTGCCCAGCTGGTAAGCGGAGCAGCAGAGATTCAAAGCTGGGTCTGATTCCAAGGTCCAGATAGGAAGTGATCCAGACGGCAGAGTCGGACCAAGTATTGGGTAGGGGCCATGAAAGGGAGGGGGCATCTAGGCAGAGCGAAAGGTGGGCAGAGGCACAGGGCAAGGGGCCACCCGCTCAGGGAGAAGGGGCCAGGAGGCAGCCTCCCTCCCCGTGGCCTGCTGTGTAGGACAGGGGCACAGGGCACAGTTGCTATGGTGACCTAGGGCCACTCTTCCCCCAGTGCCCTGCCCACCTGCTCTCCACCTCCAGCCTGCTCTCGCAGGCTCCCCTGGGGGGTGGGGGAGGAGGAGGCCGGGTTCCCAAGGACAGAAGGGAGGGACGTCCCCGAGGCCAGGGCCACCTAGGTCTCTGGATGGCCAGATTCCAGCCCTGCTCTGTCTCCCTTATGAGTCCTGGCTTCCGGCGGGCCCGGGTTCAGGGTAATTGGCTTCCCCAGTGTGTGTGTGGCAGATCCGGTTTTGACAGAGACAGCTGGTGTCATAAATTGCTCTGTGTCTCATCCGGTTACTGTGTGAAGGCAGACAGCAGCTCGGGGCTGGGGTGTGGGGCGGGTGGGGGGCCGGGGCGCCAGGGAGCATGGCGGCCAAGAGAGCGGCTGCTGGCTTTGTGGGTCCCACACATGTGGGCAGGTGCATATGCAAGTTGGAGGATATGTGTGCGTGCGACTAGTGTGATCTCAGCTACGGGGGTGTCTGGAGCCCCTGGAGGCCAGCTCACGAAGGTGAGCACCGGCGTGAATGAGAAAGCCTGTGGTCTGGGGGCGTGGGTGTGTCCGTGGGGGTGAGTATGTGAATCTGTGTGTTTCTGGGCTGCATACGAGGATGGGTGTGTGCGCGTGCGTGTGTGTGTGTGTGTGTGTGTGTGTGTGTGTGTAAAGCAAAGAAATGGTGAGAATATTCGCCGTAGCTCTAAATGTTGGGGGAAGAACGTGAGGGCTTGTGTGTCAGTTTGTGGATTCACAAGGTGTGTGAACTTGTGTGTGCATGAACGATGCCTACCTCCATCCACAGCACAAGGCCGGTTTACACACCCTGTTCTCTGCCCTGCCCAGGAGGATGCAGGGTGTCAGCGAGGGGGAGCGGGGGGGGGGTGTATGTTTCTGAGAAATGCCAGGCCAGGAGACACCATCGTGCCAACCCGGGCCCGTGCAGCCTCCCAGCCCACCTGTCAGGTGCGAAGCCACAGGTCAGAGCCCAACCACCTGAGCCCTCCCAGCCCCGCGGGATGCAGGCTGCTCCGAGACCTCCCTCCCCATCTTCTGTGCGTATCCCCAAACCCGCACCGCAGGGCTAACAGCGAAGAAGCAGGGGAGATAGGAAGGACCCGGGTATGTGCTAGATGCTCAAAATTCTGGGCACAGCAGAATCACCCGGCTGGGTGGGAGGAGGATTGGAAAATGTTGATTTCTTTGAAAGCCCACCCCCAGGTTCAAATTCCATAAGTCTTGGGTGGAGCCTGGATTTTGTATTTTTAACAAGCCCTCTTGGGTCAGTTGGATGCAGGCGTTGGGGACCCCAGGAGGGACCCTCTGGCCTCACCCCTGGGACCCTCCCCCAAGTAGGGCCCCTTTGCTGCTTTCCCAGGTGGCTGTCAACTGCCAGACCCTTGGTGCCCTGGGAGCCGGAGGGAACCTCGAGTGGCCCATCTAGACCCCTTACTTTAGAGAAGGCTAAGCTGAGGTCCATTGAGGAGACAGACACGCCTAGGGTCCCACGGGAAGCCAGGGGAGTGAAGTCCTTGGCTTTGAAAAAGTTTCTCCTTGCACTCATGCATTTGATGCTTGGAATCCTGACCCCCGAGAGCAAGGGTCCCCAATGAGTGCAGTGCGGCTGGGACACCGAGGACGTTCTTGTCAGGTGGTCATAGCCTGCTGCCTGCTGTCTCCTGGGAATGAGCCGCAGCATCGGGGTGGGGGCTCCAGGGTCATGCAGATGGCCTCTTTCCCAGCACAGCTAATGCCCTCCCCTGCCGCGTTCCGGAGGGTGGGGTGGGGACGGAGGATGGAAGAGTGACTTTGCCCCATTTCTCTCTCCCTGAAGGCCACCCCTCCCTCCCTGCCCTCAGCCTTCAGCACCTCATCTGTTCATTCAGCTGTTTGCTCATTCCGCACCTCCCCGGGGTCAGGCCTGTGGACAGAGGGTGGCATCGGTGCGGGCTCAGCCCTGGAGGAGCTCACAGGAAGGGCTGGCAGGGGCACCAGAGAGAGAGAGAGAGAAAGCGCATGCCCCACGCTCGCCCACCGTGGCTGCCTGGGGAGCAGCGAGCTGTGCCTGGGAGGACGGACAGAGTCTGCAGGATATTCGACCCACAGAGACAGCCGGGCAGAGGCCCCTCAGAAGGCGGGGTGCCGGCGAAGAGTGAGCGGGAGCGCAGGGTGGGTTCCGCGGGGCACGGCGGCGGCGCAGGGACTCGGAGCCCGGCGGGCGGTCGTCATTCACACGCGCAGAGTCTGGATTTGGTGCTGGCAGTCAAGCCCCCAGGTCCAAATCTCAACCAAGTCCTTTCTCATCTTCCTGCCCCCGTTTTCTCTTTTATGAAATGGGGACAAACAGTAGGGCCCCCTCACTGGCGGCTGGAGGAGGAACTGAGTTTTCCCAGGCAAAGTACTTGAAAAGCGGAGAGCACACACAGTCAGCGCTATGATCACGTGTTAGCTTACGGCTGTGAGGTGCTTACGGTGGGTCTTATGGAGTAGGTATTATTATTGCTATGATTTTCTGGGAGGGAGATAGGGAGCCATTGAAGGCTTCAAGCAGGGGAGAGGCCGTTCCCATCAGGGTCAGAGAAGCCCCCCTGTGGGAACACCGGGGTGCTGCCCTATCACAGACAACAGGTCTGGGGGCAAGCCGGCCTGCACTTGGGAAAAGGCCATTAGCACAAAGAAAACAGTCCCCTTTGCAGGGTTCCAACTGAACTTTCGGGCTCCACGAGCCAGAGGCGCAGGTGTGTGTTGGGGTGGGGGCGTCGGCTGAGTCCTGTCTGTCCCCCATGTCTGTGTATCTGTGTGGGAGGCCTTTGGCCCCCGTCCCCTGGTGGTGACACCCCCGTGACGTCCCTCAGTGGCTATGCTCAGCACTCCGTGCCCATGCGGTCCCCGGGGCTGCCCATCAGCGAGTCCACCTGCGGGCCGGTCGCGGGCACGGATGCCAGCCTATGCTCATCTGGCTGAGCACTGCAGTCAGGAGGGCTGCCAGTCCTCAGGGCGGGCCCTCACTCTGCCAGTCTGCTGGCCATCCACGCTGACAACCCGGCCTGTGCCAGCACGGTCAGCCGCCGGCGGAACCGTGGACGTGACCGCTTAGCCGCCCGTGCCAGCCTCCCGCCTGCTGAACAAGGGGCGGAGCGCGCCCGCGAGCACTGCTGGGCTGGCGAATCCTGCCCACTGTAATTAGCGCATGGGCTCGCGGGCGGTCCGGCCCCGCAGAGCCCATCTGTCCGTCTGCAGCCGCCCGCTCGGCCCCAGCGCCTGCTAGAGGAAAGGAGCACTGTGCTAGGGGCCCCGATGGTGGGGCAGAGGCTGCCCACGTGCATTCTCTCTGAGCCTCCATTTCCTCATCTGTTAATGGGGCCGGTCTCTAACCTGTGCTCGCTTCCTGCACTCCCGTGCAGGTGGTGTTCACAACCGGCAAATGCCGGGTGGCCGAATTCTGCGCTCGAGCGGTCACACTAGGGTTCACCCGGCAGCGGCGGCATTCCCTTATCCCCTCCCTCAGCAAAGACACATTGTGTCCATACTCTGAGTTTGGGGCTGTTTTAGGTGCAGGGGCTAAAGCCACGAACGGCACAGAGTCCCTCTCCTGCCGGAATCCACGGACAATGAACCAAATTAAAGAAGATCGAAGACACGCATCCGATTTGGGACACGTGTCATGCAGACAGCTAAAGGAGAGTGAAAGGGGTGGGGGCCACGGCGCCTTCGGGGGCCCGGGAGGTCCGTTTCAGGAGGCCCCATTTCAGCTGACGTTCCAATGAGGCACGGTTAGAAGCAGGGATGGGAAGGCATGGGAAGAAGAAGCAGGTTGCTTCCCGCCACTCCCTAGGAAGTCCTCTTTGTTCAACACTTCTGGGTTCTCATTTAATCCCTGAGACACCCCTCTGGGCAGGGCTGCCTGCATTTTCCAGAGCAGGGTACAGAGGCTCAGGGAGGTGTGCCAGCGTGCCCACTGTCCAGAACCAGCTTGGAAAATACAATCCTCCTTCTACTTCGTCTTTACAACTGACGTTCACCTTCCCGAAAACCAGTCTTAGTGCCTGTGACAGACTGAGTGACCTTACACGAGTCACTGGCGTCCTACTCCCCGGCTTGGTCCTACAGCTTCATGCTTTATGCCCCTGATATTTGATTGCGAACATTTTCAAACATACGGGAAATCAAAAAGAAGTTTAAAACCAATAGCCATGCACCTGCTACTTAGCTTCCACAATGACCCCCTAGCCGTGCTTTCTTTCTTTCTTTTCTTAAGATTTTATTTATTTATTTGACAGAGAGAGATCACAAGCAGGCAGAGAGGCAGGCAGAGAGAGCAGGGGAAGAAGGCTCCTCACTGAGCAGAGAGCCTGATGTGGGGCTCGATCCCAGGACCCCGGAATCATGACCTGAGCTGAAGGCAGAGGCTTTAACCCACTGAGGCACCCAGGCGCCCCTAAGAGCACCCTTGTACATAGTTAATGGGTTTATGCATTTATCCCACTGCTTTGTTGGTCAAAGGGTCAGTTTAATTCAACAAGCGTTTCCTGAGAACCTACTATGTGTCAGGCCCTGTGCTAGACGCCAAGGGGAGTGACCCCAGCCCGGGCAGGGGTTTTGGGCTCTGAGAGCTCCAGAAAGGCACGGCATGTCAGATTGCATGGGACCCAGTGCTCTGTGCCTGGTACCATGTACCATCTTCCCCACAGCTCTGTGGGGTGCTCACTGTGACCCCAGCTTTCAGAGGAGGAAACCAAGGCCTGAGCAACAAAAGGACCTGTCCAAAGCCTGTCCAGACTCAGGGCGACGCTAATCCATGCTCTGTCCTTTGTCCTGCATGGGGCAGGGGCAGCAGCCCCAGGCGGCCAGGTGGTCTGTTCAAGGTCACGCAGTGACAGTGCAGTGACAAGAACAGAAAGCTCCTTCCCAACACTGCGCTGGCTCTGTCCGGGAGATCTTTAGCCAAGGTGTCCATACGTGCTGGGCCAGCATTCTCTTCCAGAAACAAGGCTGGGACAGCGGAGTTGTACCAAAGCCTTGACTATCTGGGTGTATTGTCTAGTGCATGAGCCCATCGGAGTAAACTGTCCCATCTGTCGGTTGTTCCGAAAGCACAAGGTCAAGGGTCCCTGGAGCCTGGCAGATGCCGGTGAACCTCTGACAGACGGTGGGGAGTGGGGAGCCAGTGCTGGGATGGGGAAGCTACGCAGGCCCAAAGCCATTTATTTATTTATTTATTTGAGAGAGAGCCAGCATGAGTCGGGGGAGGGGCAGAGGAGGAAGCAGGCTCCCCACTGAGCAGGGAGCCCGACGTGGGGACTTGATCCCAGGACCCTGAGATCATGACCTGAGCCGAAGGCAGACGCTTAACCGACTGAGCCATCCGGGCACCCTGAAAGTCACTTAATTAAACACACACACACACACACACACACACACACACACACACACCCCATGTGTATCTAACCGACTCAATCTACAGGGCAAATCTGGTGTCAGACAATGGTTTTGTGAGCCCAACTCTAAGCAAATGGAGAAGGTGATGGTAATGGGGGGAGGGTTAAAGATGGAGCCACATCCTTTGACACCCCTACATTGAGAGACGGGGCCTGGACTCCCTCCCTTTGAAACCAGGCACATCCTATGCCAAATGGAATATGCAAAAGTGGTGCAAGTCCACGCCCACGCCTTAAAGCGCTGGCCGTCCCTTTCCTCTCTCTGACTCTGGTCCTGTGGAGAGCACGGGGAAGGAAGGGGATCCTGTGGGGCCCAGCCTTCCGACCATGCCCCACACGCCGCCCAGGGGTGAAGCCGCCTTGACCTTGCAGACCAGATCGTTACCAACTGAACACCACCTCGTCGGACCCCAGTGGACGCTGTTGGCAGCATTAGAACCGCCCAGCTTTGCCCTGGTTGAATTCCTGGCCCAGGAAACAGTGCAATATAATAAACTAGTTGTTCCTTTTAAAGCTGCTGTGATTTGGGATGGTTTGTGTGCAGTGGTATCCAGAGCTGCTGGTTCAGCCTCCCATCGAGGGGAAGTTCAGGGTCAGCACCCACCTGCACAGGAAGGGCCTGCTCAGGCTCCATCTGGGCGTGAAAGCCTCTATTTGACCCGGGCCTCGGTGGATGGGGCGGAGGAGGGGGGAGGGTGGGTCCGGCAGGTTCGGGGGCGGGAAACAGGGTCTGGGCACAAAGGGTACAGGGCGGCCTTCAAGAGCAGGATTATTTACACAGATGCAGGCATGGCTAAGGGATCCCAACAAGGCCCTGGGTGGGGGCTGGCGGGAGATATTGCTCCTCTAAGGAGCAGAGGGAGAGGGACAAAGGAGTGGGAGTTTCATCTGCACGAAGAGAACAGCGGCTGAAGCAGAATGCCCTCCAACAGGAGCTTAGGCAGAGGGAGAAGGATCTGGGACAGAAGAGCCGAGGAACGAGGCCCCAGCCCATCCACCTCCTGCAGGGGCCTCCCGTTGGCCGAAAAGCAACCGGAAGCTGGTGGGCAAGGCGGCCCGGCAATGCCGCTGGTTCAGGTCTGCCTCCGGCCACAGCCAAGGATGGAGAAAGACCAGGTGAGTCAGGGGAGATGTCCAGAGAGGGACAGACGGCATGGACATCAGTCTAGGGACCCAGGGGGCTGAGCGTGTGCCCACCTCGCGTGGGGTTTCCGTGAGACCTGGGTCTCATCCGGCTGTCCCTCAGCAGGGTAGAGCGGGATCCCTTCCCCCACCGCTCCCCTCCTCTGGCGATTCCTGACGAGCACACAGAAAAGGGCGCCGTCAGAGAGGTTCCCATAAGCTGTCATGTTTCTTCCCACGGCTGCCTCACATCTGATCGCCAAGGTGCCCCCCGGCGGGGAGACAGAGCTGGGCCCATCTCTGCTTTTCCATCACAGCCAGGCCCCATGAAAGGAGGGAGGCAGGGGAACTGAACAAGGTAGGCTGGCCCTCTACCCTGTTGGCTTGCAGCTTGGAGACTCGGAGCCCGGACCTAGAGCGCGGGGTTGAGATTTTTTTCCCAGAACCGCCCCCAGGACAGTCTTCCGGTTTTCCGCAGGAGAGGCTGCTAAGCCCTGGGGCCAGCTCCACTGCGCCCCGTCCATGGGCTCACCCAGGGCCCCGTCTTAGAGGGCCTCATGCTCCGTGGAATGCTCTGCTCTTGCCTTCCTGAAATGCGTAATCAGTTTTGAGGGAAGGACTCCCCATCATCTTGTACCAGGCCCTGCACATTAGGTAGCCAATCCTATTTCCAAGCAAGCAAGAGGTTTCTGGGCTTCCCTTGGCCCGATTCCTTTATCTGGACCAGGACTCCACAAATCTTCTGTGCTTGTAAGTATTCTAGAATTTTCAGGCTATGCAGTCTCTGTCACACCTGCTCAGCTCTGCGGCTCCGGCACAAAAGCAGCCATAGACAATCGATAAACAGATGAACGGACACGGCCACCTTCCAACAAAACTTTATTTGTAGAAACCGATGATGGGCTGTGTTTGGCCTATAGGCCGTAGGGAGCCAACACCTCCCTGGTCTGGAATCTAAGCCCCTCCTCTCCTCGACCGCCCCATTCTGATTCTAGCTCATTCTTTATGACTCAGCTCAAAAGCTCTCCATAACATCTTCAGGGAGCATTCAGCAAGCCCTCCGGCTGCCACCTCCACCAGACCGACCCCCCCCCCGCCACCGTACATATATTTCCTGAGCCTGAGCTAAGCACCGAGCTCTGGGCTGAGCAAGGGGGCTACAGTGGTGAGCCAGGGAGTATGGCTGCAGACTTCAAGGAGCTTTGTGGCCAATAGTTGGGGAGTCCCAGGGTATACACTGTAGAAGGGCAGGGCTGCCACCCATTCGCTCAACCCTCTATCTCCCCAATCTTAGCAGAATTATGTGGTAGCAACCAGGGTGAACCAATATCCAAATGCGTGGCCATACGCTCACAATTCTTTCCTTCTAGTTGGACCACTTGAGCCCCTGAATCATTTCTGAGATGGACCTCATCGATGTCTTCACCAGAGACGTTGAGTAACTTGCCCCAAGACACACAGCGGCAGACTAGTGACAGAGGAGGGATCCAGACGGTCAGTCCAGGCCTATTTTCATGACGCCCGGGTGTCTTAGCAGAACCAGGGCAACCACACGAGCGGCTGCTTTCTCGGGTCCCAAGGAGGGGTGTGCAGATGGTCTCTCTCCCCACCGGGTCAGCAGGAGGGCTGCATTATTTCCTCTGAGGGAAAGAAAAATTGAAGTCTGCTGCTGGGTCTTATTACAAGGAAACTGTCCAATAAAAATCACCCAGTACATTAAAAAAAAAATCTTTACCTGGTGTTGAATGAACACTTGGTGTTATTACATCAAAAAAAAAAAAAAATCCCATTTGCTTTTCATTATAGATCTGGTTGTGTTTTGTTTTCTTGTCCCCAGAGAGCAAGGATTTCATTGGCCGGGTGATTAAAACAAGAGAAAAAAAAAAAAAAAGAAAGAAAGAAAAGAAAAAGAAGTGTGCTTCGGAGTCAGAGTCTTGGGTCCAAATCCCAGCTTGACCACCGATTTACCGAGAGACTTAGAGCATTAACTTCTGTGAGCCTGGTCTGCCCGCCTGTAAAATGGGGATGCTGCTGCCTGCCTCCCAGGGTGGAGGCAAGGACGAGATGGGGATGTGGTCAAGAGTCACCGCTCTGGGCCAAGCACCTTTATTGGAGACATGGGCCCTGGGCTCAGGGAGCATACATTGTATGGAGAGACCACTGTGCATGCGGACATTAGAAAATCCAAAGAGTGAGATGATTTGGAGTGATACTCTTTGCTATGAAGCAAACACGCCAGAGTGTCAGGGGCTAGAAGGGGACCTGGGGATTCTGGAAAGGCCAGAGGCGGCTTCTGTCAAAAACATGAATGGTAGGAGAGAGCTGGCTTCGGAGGGGCCAGGAAGAGGAGAGCGCCATGCCGGGGCGAGAACAACGGTGAAGGTCCTGGGATGGCTCAAGCTTGCGTGAGTTGTGTGAGGGAAGAGAAAGGCAACTGGAGGGTGGAAGTGCAGTGAGCAAGGGAGAGAGTTGTGGATCCACAGCTGAGAGAGCTACCTGAGGTCAGATCACAGAAGATCTTACAAGTTGGTGTGAGGAGGTTGAATTGTATTCTTGCTGCAATGGAAAGACATGCGAGGGCCTTAAGCAGGGGAGTAATCTGATCTGATTTCCACATTTAAAAGATCCCTCTGGCTGCTGCTGGTGCAGAAGGAATTATAGGGCCAAAGGGTGGGGGAGTGGGGGGGATAGGGGGGTGCAGTAATGGCAGGAGCCCTGGTCAGAGGCTCCTCAGTCATGGAGCAGATAGCAGTTCTTATCTGAGCATGAAGTGGACGGACGCTAGACCCCTGATCCATGCCTTTGGTCGTTTTGCTGTTTCCTCCTCCATTTCCCTGTTATCTGAGTTTTGTTTTTGTTTTAAGGTTTTATTTATTTATTTGAGAGAGAGAGAGAGAGAGAGAGAGCATGGGCAGGAGGGAGGGGCATAGGAATAGGGAGAAGCAGACACCTCGGTGAGCAGGGAGCCCAATACGGGCTCGATCCCAGGACTCTGGGATCATGACTTGAGCTGAAGGCAGATGCTTGACTGAGCCACCCAGGTGCCCCTTTAATGTACATCTGAAGGCCAAATGGAGACGCTGCAGGAGGATCTTCAGACCTCAGGTCACTTGGGATTACAATGCCACTATTGTCCAGCTGGCCAGACCCAGAGGCTCCGGAAGCCCCCTCCCCCACTCCCGGTGGCCAGGCCGCCGGCAAGAGATCCAGTTTCTTCCAAGTCACTCATTCCAATGCTGGAATGCAACTGGATGCCAATGCAAGAGGCAACTGGCGCGGTCCAATGGGGCAATGGGCCAAAGAGCATCGTTGTCACAATGACATGTTGCAGTAACGACAAGGGCAAGGAGGTGCTGCGTCCGCGAGCCTACCCGGTGCCACACACAGCGCGAAGCCCTTAGCACATGCTCCCCAGATCCTCCAGTCACCTTGAAGTAGAGTTCGTTCTTCCCACTTTACGGACAGGGAAACCGAGGCCTCTAGAGGTGAAGTGACGGGCCCAAGGTCACGCAGCCAGGATGTGGCAGAACCAGGCTTGGAGCCCCGGCGGGAAGGGCAGTCCTGGTAGTGGATTCTCAGCAGCCTCGGTTTGTAGCCTCACCTGCCAGCCTCTCGGGAAGCCCTCCTCTTTCATCGTAGTGACTCACTGAGCAAGGGCCTGCCTGCTTCTATGTCACTCATGAAGCAGAAAGAGCATTAATGGGTTGAAGTTATCGGGGGAAGAGGCCGTCCATGTCAAGACAGCACTTTTTAACAGTCAGAGACACTCAGAGACGGAATGGTGTGTGTGCAGTGGGTGGTGAGCTCCCCATCACCAGAGGCATGTAAATGGCAGTTAGAGGATATTGGTAGAGAGCCGCTGCTGGAAGTCCCTCCCCTGTCACTATCTCTGTGAAGTGGGTGGAGAAGTGGTGTCCCCCCACTTGGCTGCCTGGCTAGGACCCCTCCTCACCGCATTTTAGCTTCTCTGGAGCCCGCTGTCAGAAGTCGACTCCATCCCTGCTTTTGGCCATGCCTCGCCGGCCCACTAAGTGAGGCCTGAAAATTACTTGCACGGTCAGGTAAATATTACAGCGGTCAAAGGTGCGGCTTTGGTCGGGAGAGTGATGTGTAATTTACAGAAAAGCTACCAGTGCATCAAATTACACATGCAGCCCAAGAGTGGGGAGCAGTGATTGGCAGTTTCAATAGCACCCGTTTGAGTAGCTGGATTTTTTTTTTCCTTTTAAAATCGTTCATGGACCCTGATAGGGAGACCAGAGTTCACCCCCTCTGATGGTGGAGTGTGCCCAGAGGGCACGAAGTCCTTTCCACCTTGCCTGGTCTGTTCCCAGGGCAGCTGACACTGGACTCCAGGAATATTCTAAGTATTCCTAGAATTCTGCAGCTGGGCAAGAAAAAAAATTTGAGAGACCTAGCCGAGCGAGTGGACTTTCTCAGGATTGTTTTCTCTCTTGATTAAATTGAGGTCTTCAAAGGAGCCACTGCCTGGAGCCTGGGGGGTGGGGGAGGTGCAGGGGACAGATGGGGGTTGGAGTCTCTTGATTTTGGCTCCCCACAGGGCTGGTAATTCAGACACCAGGAAGGCTTGGAGCGCAAAGAGGTGGGAAATGAAGCTGCCACCAGCCAGCAGGAGGAAAGAAGCAGCTGGGCTCAGCCTTCGAGCCAGAGTCCTGGAGGAGGGAGACACAAAGAGGATGCGGGGGGTGGGGGAGGCAGGTGCTACAAGCAGGTTCCCTCCAGGAGGTGAGTGGTGGGGGTTCGCAGAGCCAGAAGTATGCTTCTGAAATGCGGGGAAGCCTCTTAGTACATGCCTGGGGGAGACAGAGCTCCAGAGAGGGCGGGGAGGCGCCTGAGGTCACACAGCAAACCCAAGTTGCTAACTCCGTGGCTGTCCTGGTCTTCCTGGAAGTCCTCTACTCTTGCTCAACGGTCCTGTGGCCCTGCAGGGAGGCGAGGGCCTGGGATCGCCAGCAGGGAGCAAGGAGGGCCTCGCCTTGCTGCTAGGTGATGGGGATGTGGGGGACACATGGCTGACGGGGGAGACTCGGCAGCTGCCCTCCAGGGGCTGGTGCTGGTCCGACGGCACAGAGGTACTTACTCCCCAGTCCTGGGGCATTGTTGGCTCTGATTCTAATGGAACTCTCAGTCTGATGTGGGAGACAGAGCTCTGGGGGAAAAGCTGCAGACTCCAGACTTGGGGAAGTTTCCAGGCTGTGAGGGGCCCTTTCGTCCAGGGCGATGCCTCGGCAGAGGGGAGCCCGTGGTGAACTCTGCCCATGAGCTTACTGATGCTCCTCCTCCAGGAAGTCCTCACGCAGACCTGTATCCCACCCCTCGACACACGATCTAGGCGGTCTGGATCCTCCTTTCTCCACTAGGAAGGGACTGACAGTGACCCCAAAGCCTGGGCCCCTCAGGAATATCCTGCTTGTCCCACGTGTTCCCCGGGCCTGTCACCCCGAGTCTCATCAACATGACGCAGCCTCCCCCACCCGCCCATCAGAGGCTGCAGTTGCCCAACTCCACCAGAAGTCGCTCTGCAGGACGCCGCGGCCCTGATAGGCACCTGAAACAACCACTCCTCTCACCCCCTGACATGTTTATTTACAGCCCATTTGCCTGGACTGGGAGGTTCAGTGGGGGAGCTGGGGACATCAAGACCAACCGACCAGCTCAGGAAAGAGAAGGTCCTGAATTGACACAGGTGACGGATTCAGGGCACAGAAGCCCCTGGAGCTAAGGTGGCAAGAGGCGAACCTGCGTGCATTTGAACCTGTAGCAGGTGCCACTGAGAGGGCCAGCGGGGGGCGGGGGGGGAATCCCTGCCTTGCATAGCACAGGTGCGACAAATGACAGTCTTCTGCCCGGGTAAGCCTGGGGGACAGTTGTCCACCTGCTCCCCCTGCCCCTTCCATGCGAATCCCCCATGGGCCAAGGCTAGCTGCAGGCTTGATGCTCCCCGGACTTCCATATGCTTCTAGCTCTGGGAAGAACTTGATGGTTTTTTGCTTTGCAAGTTGGTGACAAGTAGTTTCCTCCATTCCCAAACCTCAGAAGCGGCCGCCCCAAGTGGGGCTGGAAGAGAGATGAATCATGGCCCAGGCCTCAGGCTTTCCCAGCTGAGTGCACTCAGTGTTCTGGATGCACCACGGGCAAACTCGGGGCCCATCTCTGCTGCAGCCTCACTCCCCAGGGACCCCAATACCCCCTTTGACAGCCCCAACGTACGTGAACCCACTGGGCATCTCCTACAAAACACCAAAGAAGGAAACCTCCGAGCTGATTGCTCAGGCAACAGAAAGGGAAGCTTTGAAAGCTCTAAGGGCATCTTCTAGAAAGAGGCCTGAGATGTGGGCCCAGAGACCTGGGTCCCAGGGCAGGCTCGCTGCTGATGGGCTGGAAGACTGAGGCCATTCACCTTGACCTCTTCACGTTGTTTCCCCACCTGTGAAATGATCAGCCCAGGCAGAAATAAACAAAGGGCCAGAACAACATTGCTCCATGGGATGGGAAAGGGGTTCTTTCCTCCACTGTGGACAATACGAATTTGGCATTACCAGCAGGTAGGGGAAGGCCATTTCTGTGTTCAAGACATACTGATCAAACACCTACCCCGTGCCAGGCACAGTTCTGGGCGCTGAGGACAGAGCAGCGAATAAAACAGGCCAAGATCCCCGCCCTGGGGAGCTTGTGTTCTACAGCGGGCTTTTCTGTAAAGAGCCGGGTAGAAACAGTTTTAAACTCTACAGGCCATGTGGTCTCTGTCACAATGACTCACTTCTATTGCCGATCAGTGTAGACAATACCCAACTGCATGAGCATGGCTGTATTTAAATAAAGTTTTATTTACAAAAACAAGGAGGGGGCCGGATTTGGCCTACGCACTGCGGTTTCCATCTATTTTGGAGGCTGCTCTAGGGGACCCAGATTGGAGAATTAGTTCTTCTAGCCCTGATGCTGGAGCCAGGCACAGTCCAAAGAACAGAGTCTCTACCACCTGAGAGCTTGTGTCTTGAGAAGTGAGCAGGTTCCAGCTTGTAAGACCTGCTCTCCCTCCCCTCTCCTCCCCCCTCCTCTCCTTCCACCAAGTTTCACAAGGGGGCTTGGGGCCTCCTTGTCCAAACCCCTCCACACTTGCCCTTTGAACCCAAGGATAGCCTTTCCCACAGTGGCTTCTGGGGAGAGAGGGGGGAGAGGGAATGCAGAAGACCCTCAGAGACTGGGTCCTGAGCAGGAAGCCACAGCAGGGTATGTAGGAAGCTCACAAACGGCCAAGGTGTTGGGAAATTAGCTCCCCCATTCTCCTCCCCTGCTCTCTCTGACTCCACCTTCTAACCCTTGTCTAGCTGGGAGCTTCCTCTGCCTCTCTGGGGCCAAGCCTCACCTCCTACAGGACGCCCACCCAGATTGACTCTCTTGGATCAGATCTTCCCTGTATCTCTCCAAGTCAGCTGGCCCTCCACGTGCAGTAACATTTGTTTTCTGATTATAGGCGTGATCCACCTCACCCCTGAGCCCACTCATTCCCATCAGGAGGAGGGCAACGTCTAGGTCAGGCAACAGTCAGTCAACGCCCAGGGCATGATAGTGAGCACAGCCAAGAACACAGAGCTGCCTAGTGCATCACTCCAGATGTGTGAGCAAAATGTGCTTTTTGCAACCACTGAGACTTCGTGGTCATTTGTTACGCAGCATTATCATGACAATAGGTAGCTGACAAAATTATGGTTACAAATTTGGGCTCTGGAGTCCAATTGCGGGGATCAGCTCTTGGCTCCACCGAATTCTAGCTGTGTGACCTGGAGCAAGTGACCCAGCCTCTCTGGGCCTCAGTCTTGTCATCTATTGAGTAAAGGTACCAAACAGAACTCATCTCATGAAGTGTTGGGAGGATTAAATGGGACAGTTTACGTAAAGTGCTTCAAACGTTGCCTGACACGTAGCAAGTGGTCAAGAAATACTAAGTCAGGGCGCCTGGGTGGCTCAGGGGGTTAAAGCCTCTGCCTTCGGCTCAGGTCATGATCTCAGGGTCCTGGGATCGAGCCCCACGTCGGGCTCTCTGCTCAGCGGGGAGCCTGCTTCCCCTTCTCTCTGCCTACTTGTGATCTCTCCTCTCTGTCAAATAAATAAATAAAATCTTTAAAAAAGAAAGAAAGAAATACTAAGTCAGTATTGATGTTCCAGTGTTGGACCAGAACCCGCGGGGATACGTTTCCGGGTCATTCCCACCTCCGCACAGTCTGATAGAAAGGGACTCCCACCCCCTCTGCCGCTCCTGGCTCCACCGGCCTTGCACTGAGTTACCGAAGACCCTTTCCTCTTCGGCCAGCCTCAAGCTCCTCATCTCCGTGGCTCAGGAGAAAAGCCCTTGGGAGAAAGTCCCAGCAGAAAAGGTTCCAGAACTTCAGACAGAGTTGAGTGGCTGGGCTTCCACCTGCTCCTCGGTCTGGGAGCTTAAGGAAGAAGCGGGTTTGCCTGGGAAATGCACACTTGGGTTGGGAGCTCCCCAGCAGCGGCGTGGACCTAGTGCCAAGAATGTGCACGAAGAGCCAAGAATTCAGCCAACAGCGCAACGTGGGGGAGGTAGGCGTGGGGATGGCAGTCAGGGCAGAGGCTTTCCCCTCCAGCTGCCCGCTGGGCACGGATGTCCGCCTAGAAATGGCGACGGGGCAGCTCGGTAACACGGGGACTCAGGACCCCAAGGAAGGGGCTGACCAGGGGGCGCAGGGCTGCTGCGCTCGCGCCCACCGTGTGCGTGGGGTGTGGCAAGGACCGTGCTCAGGTGGGGGCGGGGGCTGAGCTGGATTTCCATGCACCTGTCAGTGACAGGACAGCTGTCCCAACCACTACTTGCCAAGAGGGGAAGCTTGCAGGAGGCACCCAGGGGGCACCCAGGGGTGAGACTCCGTGCCTGGCCCCACAATCCCCATCCGGAATCTTGGGGCCAGATTCGTCTGGAACTCAGGCCTCATTCTGCAGGAAGGTGATACGGCTCTCGTTCAGTCTATTAATCCCTCCCCGGGGGGTGGGGGGGAGGGTGGGGAAGGGGCCGGGGACTCACTCCGCCATCACCCACATCGATAGTTCTGCAGTGAGACGTCTGGATGGAAACACCAAATGAGACAAATAAACACCATAAATAACCTCCCATCGACTCAGGCTGGGTTTTGCCACCAGATCGGTTCAAGTCAGGTCTAGTTTGGCTTCCAAATGGATCACCAAAACAAACAACTCAAAAAACAAAAACGAAAAACAAACAAACAAACAAAAAACAAAAACGAAAACAAAACCCCCAAATCTTTCAATTTTTAGATTTTTTTTTTTTTAATTTCCAGGTCGCAGGTAAGGGATCGCATTGCAGGCTTGTGAAAACAAAGTAAGAATGAAGGGGTTACTCTCAGTGATGGCTCGGGGGGCTCCGTGTGTGGGATCGTCCACCACGAGCTCGGCCCTGCTCATGGGCGGGCTGGAATGTTCGTCACGGCCCTAAAACATGCACGCGGCCTTTTCTACTTGGTGGAGAAGGGGAAAGGCAAGGTTGCCAAGGTTATGGGGTGCTGCCTGAGTCACCACCACTGGTAAGAAGAGGCAGAAGCAGAGAAGCAGCAAGTTGCACTCAGAGAATCATCTAGAATGATGGGCGCCCGAACAGAGAGGTTTGGTATGAACTAAATGGTTCATCAGCTGAATTTGCACCTGCTGGTCTGTCTCCGTTTATATATAAAATATATTCTGAGGGACGCCTGGGTGGCTCAGTTGGTTAAGCAGCTGCCTTCGGCTCAGGTCATGATCCCAGGGTCCTGGGATCGAGTCCCACATCGGGCTCCTTTGCTCGGCGGGGAGCCTGCTTCACCCTCTGCCTCTGCCTGCTTGTGTTCTCTCTCTCTCTCTCTCTGTCAAATAAATAAATAAAGAAAATCTTTAAAAAAAAAAA
>CM053606.1:10809247-10839639 GCA_028646535.1 Procyon lotor | reverse complement strand
TATATTCTGAGTAAGAGAAAGACGAGGAGGCCTTAAAGACATCGGACCCTTTCCCCAGGGGCTTCCTATCATCATGTCCTCCTGGAAAGAGATGCCAGCATCTCCCTTCTCTCATCGATCCTCTTCTGGACTCACTCTGTTCATACCTTCTCTCCCCACTTCACAGCTGGAGAAACTGAGGCTCAGCGCGCAGCGTCCTGAGGGCACATGTGGTCTCAACATGACAAAAACCATGGCATCCGACTGTCCCAACTACAACATTGTTAATAATGGCATTAGGCATTGGTCGGGCACCTGTATGCCTGGCCTGGTTCTGGGCGCCTTGTGCGTATCATCTCATTTAATACAAGTGCTTTGCCACCCGTGGTTTATAAATGCTTGGCTTCTTGCTGGTGGGTTTGAATAGGACGCTTGAGAAGCAGGAGACGAATCAGAGATTAGACCCCAGGAGACCAGGGGAGAAGAGGGAGAGGGACTGGCCCCCTATTCAGAAGGAGGGAGGGCAGTGCAGCTTGCTGGCAACATGAGATAAATGAACAAGGAAAACAATCACTTTATTTAAATGAATTGAGGAATATTTGGCTTCACTCTGTAAGAGGAAGCAGTTAAGGGGTTTTATTTTATTTTTGGCCCTAATAATATTACAGTCTCCAGGCTGGATATTATCTGTCACTTTCCAGAGAAGATTGAAAAGAAAATAGTTTTATCCCGGGCAATTGTGAAGTTTTCCGTTTGATGAGTTGTTGTTCCCACTTAGAAATTACACATCCCCCGTGTCGGGTGACCCAGCCCGGCTGGGTGGCTTTGTTTAACTGGTTATGGAGGAGAGGGAGAGAACATTCTCCCATCTTTTCAATAGGAGTTTTCAAAATGCAGTGTGTGTGTGTGTGTGAGAGAGAGAGAGAGAGAGAGAGAGTGTGTGTCCCAGGGATGGGCAGGTAGGGAAAGACAAAGCGAGCACTTGGCGGGACCTGGGAAACTACACTTTTTGCTGGGGCTCCAGGTGCTGCAGCTCCGGGCCCTACCTGAGCCCTACTTGCCTACCTGCTTGGCTGGGGCAGCGTGTGGCCCTGAGAGATGTCCAGAAGATGGAGATTTGGAAGCTGTCAGGGCAGGAAAGGGGCTCAGAGATAACCTGGCACATTCACATCATGGGTAGAAACCAGAGCCCCGTGGTTCCATGGCAAGAAAGAGGCAGAATTGGGCCAAACCTCCGATGCTCCGAGCCACACTGGTTCCAGGACACACCGAGTAGCGAAGTGGGGCGGAGGGGACCGGAAGAGCCCCAAATTCTTCCTTCTCTTTCCTCGGGTTCATCTCAGCAGGGTAGTCCCAAGCAAGGAGCGAGCTGGGGAAGCACAGCCTCTCCCGGGCATGTAGGGCCATTCCCACGGCTGGCTCTGAGCAGCGTCCCACAGGGGAGGTCGGTATTAGGTTCTTGGCTCTGCACTGCTTACCCCCTCCCTGACCCACACATCCGGCCTGTGTCTCGCAGGTGCTGACTCCTCACCCACGCAGCTGTGCAGAACTCTCCGTCTTATGTCTTATGTCTCCGTCTTATGTCCGAGATGCCTCGGGCAGGGAGTGGGGAGGGAGGGCTGGGATGGGAGGGGAGGTGGCTGATGTGTCCCAGGGCCCCATCGCTCACCGTGTGATTGCCGCTGCCAACCACCGCTCAAGGGGCAGACCCACCTTGGGAGCCCCACTGGAGAGCAGGCTGGGTTATGAGGCCAAGTTTCTGCTAGAGCTTTCCTGGGGTAGACCGGGGTTGGTTCTTAGCAAAAAAGAAGACCCTCCCTCAATACGTGATTCAGCCTTCCAGGCGGTGAGAAGCCACAAGGGCACAGGGATGGGACTCGCACTGGCCTCCGGCTTTCAGCTCTCTCTGGGATCCGAAGCTCGCTCATGCCCATGCCCTGGGATCATCTCTGGAATAAATGGCTTGTCATCAAATCTTGGCTCGGGGGAGCGGTTCAGGGGAAACCTACCTAATACAGACCTGATACCCAGCTCTTTCTGTGGGATCTTTGAGGCGAAGGTGAGGAGCGATGTTCTACTGTGTGCACTCACAATCCTTCCCGCAAGCCCCCAAACCCAGCGCCACCTCCCAGCGCCACCCCTGCTCTGGAGCGCTAGAGCCCATCCTGTCCTACTGTGCGCTCACATTCCTTCCCGCGGCCATGCCCCCTCCCCGCCCGCTGGAGCGCTGGAGCCTGTCCTGTCCCACTGTGTGCGCTCACATTCCTTCCTGTGGCTGTGCCCCACTGGAGCCTGTCCTTTCCTACTCGGGCTGGGGCCTTGTCCTTTCCCTTTCCCATCCTTTCCCACCTCCGCCACCAAGCCCTCCCATTCATTGGCTCCTAGTCCTCAGCCCAAAACATGGGTGTAGCTTCCCTGTCCTAAACTCAAACACACCTGTGAACCCTCATACCCCTGTCCTTCCTGTTCTTTAATGTGAAATGTCAAGAGAGCAGACACTATCCAGTGGCATGAGGGAGGCTAGAAGGTTCTGGGAAGATGAAGATGAAATGAAAGCTGCTCATGGGTGGACTTCCATCAAGGGTTTTATGGGCACTGAGCCCACTGACCTCCTCTTTGTCCCCTAAAATTAACACAGATGATTTCATTTATGAAAAGCCCCTCTTTTGTTCCATGGTCTTGGGGATTCCTGGAAGAGGGTAAAATACTAGCTTGTATTGAGCACCTAGTGTATGCAATGAACTTCGGCAGACTCTTTCTAATCCTGACCATTATAAGGTAGGTATGAATCTCCCCATTTCACAGGTAAAGAAATTGAGGCTCAGAGTGGTCTTCTTCAGCATCACAGAGATGCCCAAAAGGAAGACTCAAGAATGCAAACTCTGGGCACTGGCTCAGTAGGTTAAATGTCCGACTCTTTTTTTTTTTTAATTTTATTTATTTATTGATACAGAGAGAGAGATCACAAGTAGACAGAGAGGCAGGCGGGGAGCGGGGGGAAGCAGGCTCCTCACTGAGCAGAGAGTCCAATGCAGGGCTCGATCCCAGGACCCTGAGATGAGGACCTGAGCCCAAGGCAGAGGCTTGAACCCACTGAGCCACCCAGGCGCCCCTAAGCGTCTGACTTTTGATTTCAGCTCAGGTCGTGATCTCAGGGTTGTGGGATCGAGCCCAACATAGGGCTCCACACTCACTGCTTAAGATTCTCTCTCTCCCTCTGCCCCTCATTCCCATGTTCTCTCTCTCAACAAACACAACAAAAACAAACAAAACAACAAAAAAAACTCAAGCTAGCTCCGAAGTGCCTGGTCTTTGCAATAAGCTGAATTTTCTCTCATCAACCAGCCTCAGCAGTACGTCCCAGCCTCAAGGGGATCTGGCAGATGCCCAACTCTGGGGCGATCTTTTCCATTTTGCTATTTTATTTATTCATCCAAAGACTCGGCAGCCAGGCTCATTTCCTTTCTTTCAACATCTATTAGTGTTTTACCTGCTTTCAAAAGGGCCTCACCAGAGGGAGGGAGGAAGGGGCTGCCTCTGGTCCCATGCCTTGCTCTGTCCACTGTGAAACTCAGAGGAGCACTCAGGCCTGGGCGCCCCATGGGACTGGGTTGCAGAAAGCTTGCCCGGAAACCAGTTTCACCAGAGGGGGAGAGACGAGAGAGTCCTGAGCCCTTACCTGCTGCCAAGCACTGCACCAGAAACTTAATGTCAGTGTGTACCTGATCCTCACAAAATCACATGGAAGGAAGTATCGCCCCATTCTGTAGATGGGGAAACTGAGTCTCCGCGAGGTGGAGCAAACTGCCTGAGCTCGCACAGTGGCAGTTCCGAGCTCTTCCTGCAATAACACGGTCCTTAAACATTCTTACACCCAAGCTCAAACAGTGACAAAGATCAAGGTCAGGTTTCCCAGCGCCCAGTCCTGTGCTCTGTCTACCATCCTTTCCAGCTTTGCCCAAGGCACCACCTGCCAAGGTCAGGGTTATTAGAACCTCAAAGATGATAGGGCCCACCTGGCCCTTAAGGGTCATTGAGTCCCTTCTCCTGCCTCTAGAACATTCTGCTTCTTAATCAGCCTTGAAAGAGAAGAGGAGCAATAAGTGTGGCGGACAGAAATCCTTTTAGTTCCCAAACATCCCCTAGAAAGGATTTTGCAGAGAGCAAAGCCCAGCGCAAGGAAGGGAGCCCATTCCGCCTGCCTCCCTTCCAGTTTCACTTGTGTGTCTTTGGTGCGGGTGTAACCTTAGGGATCTGGTGAGCCTGAGGCATGTTGAGGAGTGTGGCTTTTCTGGGACTTGGGAAAGGGCCAGCTGAGCTGATGCCTCCCTACACAAAGGGTTCCTGGGTTTTGCAGGAGAGCCTGACATGCTGATTTACAAGTTGTACAAATATAGCTCAGTGGCCCTGCGGCTTTAGTTCCGTGAAGGGTGTCATTCACTTGTAAGCGAGTGGGAGATTGCCTCCTTGCCCGCGGGCCCCTCAGAAAACGTGCAGGGGAAGGGCTCGCGGAGAGGGGAGAGAGGGCTGTTGTCCGGAGCTGGGCAAGAAAAAGACACCATCGAGATAAGAGGTGCCTTCCTTTGGCTCTTCTTCCAGCCACTTTTCTTTAGAGGTCTTTGGTCTGTGCTAAATCCCCCAGGGCTGTAATTTGTAGTCAGACACACAGTAGGTCCTCAATAAAAGGCTCGCTGGCCTGTAGGCTGGGTGCGTCTGCCATAGAGCAGGCCGTGGGTGTTTGCTGATTGGAATTGAGCTCAGTGAGTTGGGCATTACGACAACCAGGGTCAGTTTCTCTATTTCTGGCTCCTTCCACACCTCCATCCACGGGTCTGTCTAAGCTTTGGGAGTCTAGATTGTCACTTCGGAGAGATGCCTGTCCTGAGCGCCTATAGTGTCTCTCAGGGGTGGGGTGGGGGGAATCAGATGTACTCTCTATAGATAAAGCGTAATGTGCTGTCATTACCAGGGATTTTCATATGCATCCTCTCCTCCAGCACTATTAGGAAGTCCTTCTTAAGGTCTAACTTTCATCCTGTCTGCTGCTGCAGTTTAGTTAGGATCTACGTATTCCAGGAAATGTAAGCCAATGCACCCAGAGCAGGGCTGGCACAACTGGTCAGAAGGAGTGTGGCGATCGGACCAAAGCGTGTCTTCTTTAAAAAATAACTTCCTCCACTTGCAGTGGCTGTTCAGAGTAAAGTGTATAATTTGCTTGACTGCCCTGGCCCATCGGCTTATCACTGAGGGCCTAGCAACTCCGAGAGGGGAGGATTATGCAAATAGAAATCAGCTTTCAAGAAAGTGGGCTAATCCAATATTACAAAGAGGGCTGAGGTTGA
The DNA here is from genome assembly GCA_028646535.1 of Procyon lotor. Lineage (NCBI taxonomy): Eukaryota > Metazoa > Chordata > Mammalia > Carnivora > Procyonidae > Procyon > Procyon lotor. Next base: position 10,834,318 of record CM053606.1, on the reverse strand, counting down.
GAGGGAAAGGGGAGGCAACTGAGATGGGTGAGTTAAAGAGATAGCAAGCAGGTTCCTGGCACAATGTGAAGCAAAGAAGCTGAATGGAGAGGGGGCCCTTGCCGGCCCCTGAGCCAGGGCTTCAGGAAAGGGCACCGGGTCTCTATTTTCCCAATTCGCAGAAAGGGAGGCTGGGGGACTAGGCTAGTGGACAGAAAACTCTTCCCTAAATTATTTGTTGCTGGGATGGCCCCTTCTCAGAAATCTGGCCAAATGCCAAGAGGCAGGTGCAGTATCAGGAGGTTTGATGCTTTCCCATTGAGCTTTCCACATAAAGGCAGACTCAAATTCATTAGGTGGAGCAGACTGCGAGTTTAGGTCAGACCAAGGTGTTTCCCAACACAGTGGGAAAGATCCAGTAACATGGGACACCTCAGAGATGGTGCCTGAGGCAAGGCTGCTCCTCTACGTGGGAGCCGGCAGCACCACGGACAGCTCCCAGCAATGGCGGCAGGGATAGCGGCATGCTATCATGCTATCAAAAGAAACCCTTAGGCTTTCTTTTGGGAAACTGGAAGCCTATTGTACCCTTGTGGCTCCAGCAGCGGAGGCAGACAATGAAACAGGCAATTCGGATTCGCTTTGATAAGTGTTATGATTTAGAAGAAGTGGAGGAGATCATGGAAATGCTGAGCAGAGCATCTAACCCAGATTTTGGAGTGGAGGAAAGACTGCCCAACTGAAGGATGAGTGGGACTAACCCCGGTAAGAGAGGAGAGTGAATATGTTCCAGGGAGAGGGATAGCACAGGAAAAAGCCCAGAGATAAGGGAGGGCATGGCTTTTTTTTTTTTTTTGAAGAGCTGAAAGAAGCTTCCTAGGGCTAGAGGTCAGCTGGGAGGGTCTGGTTGGGGGCTGGTGGAAGATGAGGTGGGGAAGTGGGCAGGGGCAGGATCCTGCAGGGCTCTTTATGGCATGGAACAGAGCTGGATTTCATTTTGAGGCCAACAGAAGGCTGCTACAGGGCTTTATGGAATGAAATGATACAATTAGATTTGCATCTTGAAAGTTCCCTCTAGCTGCATGGATTGGAGCAGGCAAGTCCATACAACTGGGCAGGTCAGAAGGTGACAATAATTCTGACCAGGGTGATGGGGGAGCAGACTTGCAGGTGGGGCCTCAGGATGGAAGGCAGTGGACACAATTGAGAGAGAGTTAAGAAATGGAATTGACAGGGCTTAGTGGATGTGTGGAGTGAGGAGGAGGGTGCTAAAGGATGAATGTCAGGATGCGTGAGCACAAACAAGAAGAGGGAGGCAGAAAAGGGAAATGGGGCAGAATCAAGAGGGAGCTACAGAGAAAGAGAAAGGGAATGACTTAGAACAGAGATGGACACAGTCATGAAAATGAGAGTGAGGAGCATAGGGAGAGGGGAAGGCCATGAGAAAGTCTGGGGCATGATAGCATAATCAGGTTTAGGGATTCAAGCCTTTATTCTGTCACCCATGTGTCCCATCAGGATGTCTGCCCATAATCACAGGGCTTGCAGCAGGTCTGCACAGAACTATGGGCAATATTGGGCTTGACAAAAGCTACTCTGCTTGGATATGTGAGAAAGATATGTGAGAAAACCCCCAGAGGGCTAGCAGGGGCACCAAGATGGGTGGGCACTGAGAAGGTGGCACTACGAGTGGGGTTTGGTTCTTGATTGCTCAGCTCCCTCCTCCAGACTTCAGTTTTTCACTTGTAATATGAGTAGGGGCACACTTAAGTCACTTCTCTACAGCACAAAGGGCTAGAGGCTAGAAGATCAGTCTGGACGGAACCAGGCCTGTCACTTGTCAGCATATTTCACTTAGTGGATTCAGAGCATCTATCACTTGACAAAGTCCAAAGAGAGACAGGCTGTGAACTAATTTCTCCATTTGCTAGAAAGTCCTAGTCTATGGTGCAAGGGCCCAGTATAAGGAAGACAAAATTACCAGTTCAAAATATGTGCTGGATAGATGGGTGGATGGATGGATGGATGGGTGGATGAGGTGAATGGATGGTCGAACACCTGAATGATCACCATAGTCTTATGAGCTCTAGGCATAGATAAAGTCTCTTTGGGATATTCCAGAAGGGGACAGCCACTAGCCTTGGGAAACCCATGTCAGTAGTAGTGTAAGTAATGGTCTAAATAGTCTATTTGGTGGTCTATGAGAAATTTCAAGACCATCAGCCACCTGAAACTAGTTACCCCAAACTACTTTGGGAGTAATAGTTTCCAAAGGCACCTGCTAGAACAGCAGGGGAAAGATAGTTGGTATGAGGATCTTGGGGCTACACCAGGTCAGTTTAGGTGGTAGATCTAGGTCTGGTGAATGGGTGGATGGAGAGACAAATGAGTGGACAGATGCCCATGGGAGGCTCAGAAAGAGGGACATGGGGCCCTGTGGGCTTCAGATAAATACAAACTCTATCAGTTTCATGAATCCCTTACTCGTGACCCCATCACACCTGTCCTCCCACTACTCATCCCAGGGGTTAAAAGAAGAAACATGGGTCATCTGCCCGGGCTGTAGTCCAGGTTCCAGTATTTACCAAAAGCATGAACTGGCTTGAAATATCTAAGCCTCAGTTTCTATATCAACAAAATGGGGACAACAGAACCGATGTCACAAAGTTGTTGGAGGGATTAGAGACCATTTATAAAGTGCTCAGCACAGTTCCTAGCACATAGAAAGTGCCCCCAAATGTTATCGATGAGCCCATTAACCCTGCCTTTCCCCCTGCAGGGCTTCTTTTCACCTTGCCCTAATTGTAGCTACCTTTCAAAGCCTAGCTTAAAGTCTGCCCCTTTCAGGACATCCTCCTTGACCAGCCTCACTCCATTGTTTCATGTCTCTCTACTGCTCTGAGAACTCCTGAGGGTAGGGACAAAGTCAAGGAGTCCTTTGGCTTCTCTGTGGAGGCTTCAGGAGAAGGCACTTGGTGACTGTAGACAAGTCCTGTCCAGGGGAGCTGGGATGCTTGTCTGTGTCTTCGGTGTCTGCATCCTCCCCTGTGCCTCCTCTTCCAAGATATGCTAGTAATAAAGTCATGTTGAACTGGCCTATACCTTTAATTGGTGCTTTGGCAAAGGACAGACTCCCTGCTAAGCATTAAAAGGCTTTAAAATTCTCTTTATTGAACTATCTCTGAGAGCCCATGCTGAATCCCAGGGACTGGCAGGATCCAGCCTGGAAGTTGGCTGGTCAGGACCATGGAGAGATGAAGGGGCCCTTGCACCTGCTAAGAGGCTCCTATACCCTAAATTTGATCTAATGCGAATGACAGAAGCCTATCTAAGGATATCTGGGTGCCAGAAAAGAGTGCAGCCCCTTAGACAACTAGGGAAAGTTGGGTTTGCGGTGGCCTCTCTGGTCTCTAGACCTGGTGGTGAGGATGCTCAGTTCGATCTTCCTGCAAGGCCCGATGGACCCCATAAAATGGATAAAGATGCCAGGAAAGTGTCTACTTCTCAGGGAAGGAGAAAGCATTCATCAAGGCAGAGTGGGCTCCTAAACCTGTCCTGATCCTGGAGAAGGTTTGGCAAAATGACTCTGCACCCAGGGTCATGGATGTGAGGGGTAGGGACAAAAGGAGGCTTGGTGACTATCCCCTAGATGCCAAGCTCCGAGCTTAGGCCTTTTAACCTACACAGTCTCATCAGTCCTAATGACAACTCCACAAGGCTGGTGTCATTAGCCCCATTTTCTAAAAAGGTTAAGTTACCAACTGAAGACGTCATGGTGAGGAGGTGACAGAGGGTGAATTAGGACCCGCAGTCTCTCTCACACCCCTATGTGTGTCTCAGGAGCATGAGGACAGGGAGGAGAGCAGCAGCAGGCCTGGGTGAGCAAACCCCCGTCCCTCCCCCTTCCACGTCCTCCATTCAGGTCTCACTTCTCCAGCTCTGGGACTTGCTAAGGAAGGAGAAGTCCAGACATCACTTGATTTATAGAGAGACACGTGGGGTGGGCAGACCTGGGCCCTGGCGCTGGCCCCTGGCCTCTGCTTAGCTAGTGACTTCTTGCACAGCTGGGACAAGTCTATAGCTTCCTCTGGGCCCTCCTTCCACCTGAGAAATGCAGCAGGTAGACTTGGATAAGTCTAAGAGCCATGCCAAGGCTAAGGTTGCAGGGTCTTATGATCATGTCTTTTATTTTTTTAAAGACTTATTTATTTGAGAGAGAGTGAGTGTGCACGAGCATGTGTGCATGTCGGGGGAGGGACAGAGGGAGAGAATCTCAAGCAGACTGCCCACTGAGCAGGGAGCCTGACCCGGGGTTTGATCCCATGACCCATGAGCTCACGACCTGAGCTGAAACCAAGAGTCAGAGACTTAACCAACAGAACCACCCAGGGACCCCACAGGATCATGTCTCTTAAAGCATTGGTCAGAGAGTACCTCAATCTATTAACCTTTGGGATCGGGGGAAAGGACACTTGGGGGAATGTGAGTCCATCCTGGGAAGGAATATTTCAGTATTTCCATTGTAAGGGATTATAATAAGAGTGATGGTCCAATGGGGGCCTACCGGTCCAGCATAGTACCAGGTATTGTATCGATGGTACACCGTCCATTTCTCTACATGCCCATCACAGTACCTGCACCCAGGCCACCACCTTTCCTCCTCTGGGAGGCTGTGAGAGCCTCCTAGCCCTTCTCTCCTGGCTCCTGTCCTCAGCAGAGACAGCGCAGGGTAATCACCAACTTTCACCGTGCTGTCCTCCTGCACAGCCAGGACAGCCCCATTTCCCAGCCTCCCATGCAGCTGCAGCCACGTGGCTGGGTGCTGGCCAATGGAATATGAGAAATGACCTAAGCCACTTCCAGACAGGCCCCTAAGAATCATCACATGACCATCTTGCCTCTGCGGCCCCTTTCGCTGGCAACGTGCGCGATGAGAGAGTGGAACCGCAATACGAAATGAGTCTGGATCCCTGCATCACCTCGTGGAGGACAGCTGCCCTGGAGAGGCACGACCCACATCCAACTTTCTGTGAACAAGAAACTTTGGCTGCATCAAGCCACAGACCTGGGAGGGGATGCGCTACAACTGAGCCTGACTCATACACCCTCCTAGAGTCCTGTTTCTGCACAACAGCCAGAGAAAATTTGGACCCTTTTCCAAACATCTTGCTCCCCGCTGGACACTCTACACTCAGTCCCTCATTCTACTGTGAAGACAGTCTACAAAGTCCTGGAAGCAGCCTGAGTGTCCAGCTAAACAAATAGAAAAGAAAATGTGTGTGTATACCCACACCCCCTCCACACACACACAGGAATATTCCTCAGCCATAGAAAAGAATGAGATCCTGCCATGTGCGACAACGCGGATGGACCTAGGAGGTATAATGCTAAGTGAGACAAGTCAGACAGAGAAAGATTTCACTTATGTGTGGAATCTAAAAACATAAAACAAATGGGCAAACGAAACACAGACTCAAACACAGAGAACAAACAGGTGGTTGTCAGAAGAGAAGGGTGTGGGGGCATGAGAGACACAGGTGAAGGGGATTAAGAGGTACGGACTTCCAGTCATAAAACAAACAAATCTCCAGAGATGAAAAGTACAGCTCAGGGAATGCAGTCAATAACACTGTCATCACTTTGTAAGGTGACAGGGGTAACTACATGCACATGGTGAGCATCGTGTAATGTATACAAATGTTGAATCACTATGTTATATACCCGAAACTAACATCATAATTGCGCATTGACTATACTTCAGTGAAAAACTCTTTTTTAAATCTACAGGGCCTAATATGAGGTATCACTGCCTCCTCTCCGACTTAGGTTCTTTCTCCCTTGTGCCCTCTGTGTTCTAGGCACACATCTGATCTCTGGACAGAACACCCACGCTCCTCCCCTCCGTAGATGGCCTCCCCGCGTCTCCTAGATCTCTGCATGGCTCCTCATCCTACAAGCTTTGGTGTCACTCCCTAAAAGACACCTTTTCAGACTAGCCAATCTAAGAAGCCCCAGTTACTTTCTTTCACACTATCCTAAATTACCTATACCACACGTATCACTGTCTGATATTTTCTTGCTAATTGATTAATTAATGGTCTGTCTCCCCACCCCAGCCCTACCAGAGCAGGGGTGTCGTTTGTCTTATCCACCATTGGATTCCAGTAGCGAGCACGGTTCCTGGCACATGGTAGACGCTCTGTGTCTGCGGACGGGGAACATTAACTTCTATAGTTCTGTGAGGTGGGAGTTACTATCCCCAAGTAGCACAGAAGGAAACTGAGGCCCAGGGAGGCTAAAACCAGTAAATGGCAAAGCTTGGATTCCAACCTGGCTCCAACTCCACGGGCATCCTCTTTTTACTCCATAATTTTTGCTTCTTTCAAAGGTATTTCAATGATCCAGGGTCTACGATCCGACATGAAGAGGGGCGTCTACTCTGTCTCCAGTAATTTCCCTTAATTAAGTCCTTGCCCTCACGGGCTCCTGTCTGATGGGGAGACACGGTCCTTTTCTCCTGAAAGTGCAGACAGTCTGGGGCTGCAGCCGGAATCCCAGCCCTGAGAGAGTCACAAGAGCATTTACAAAGGAACGTGTAGGGGATTGCTGATGGACGAGCGCCTGCCGCTTTATAGGGCCTGTCCAAGGTCTCCTGCAGAATGAACCGAGAGAGAGAACAGGAGAAGGAGAGACGGAGGGAATCAGAGAGACAGAGAGACAGAGAAAGTGATGGAGAGAGACAGAGACAGAGAGACAGAGAGAGCTGTGTGCACTGGGTTGCCCACACCTCCCGCCCAGCGAGGGCAGACGGACTGTCACAGAGGAGCCTGCAGGGCCTCCTGTGCGGGCGAGCCCTCCCCCTCCCCCAGCGAGTGTGGGGACACAGAGGGAAGGCGGTCGGGAGCAGGGCCCGGCCTGCCGGTTCTGAGCATCGCAGGCCCGAGCACCAGCTGGCTTCTGGCCCAGCACCCGCTGCCCCCACCCCTCCTCTGCGCGCCAGGGTGGGGACGGGGAGGCAAAATCCAGGATGAGGACAGTCGGTGGCAGGTTTTAGTTTTTACGGCTGGACTTCTCTTGCCACGTGGCTCCCGGCCTGTTCCCTGGTGCCCACCAGACAGATTCGGGGTCCAGGGTGGGGGGGACAGGGGCCTGGGTTTCGGAGCGGCCATCCAGCTCCTACATGTGTCCGGCCCTGCCTGGACCCCCTTCCCATCCTCCCCGTTGTCCCCGCCTGATGAATCGGTGGAGGTGCCCACACCTCCAGCTCACCTGGGCCATCACCCCTTCTCTGAGACCTCTTTCCGTCCCCCCACACAGCAGCTTTCTCCCCCAGCTGGGCATCCAGCGAGCCCTAGGCCATTAATCGAGCCCCTGCACTCCCCACTACCTCCCCTGCCCCCCCGGTCCACGCCCTAACTCCGGGTGACATCACTGCTCCCCACGATTGCTGCAGCACCTCTGACCTGCCTCCCCCGGGCATCGTCACCACACAGCAGCCAGCCACCACATAGCACTGGGCACCCCCTCTGGGTCCAAGGAGGTGCCCCTTTGCCCTTGGGGTTCAATTCAAGCATCTTAAGTCAATGAACATGCGGTCTAGACCCCGCCACCCTCTCCAGCTGCGTTCTGCTTCTTGGCCTCTCCCTGGCTGGTTCCAAACAGATGGCCCACTTTAATTTTCGGGGTGCCGTACTCCCCCACCTTCAGAAGCTTGCACAAGCTCTTGCCTAAGTTTTCTTCATTCTTCAAACCCTAGCTTCCATTTCCCTTCTTCCGGGAGGCCAACCCTGACCCCTCAAGTCTGCGTTGGGGGTTGAAGCTACGTACCCATCATCTGACAAGTAATCCCGGTCCGCACCCTCTGCATCTACCCTCTGCATCTCCCAATAGAGTGGAGGCTCTTTGGGAGCAGAGGGAACCTGTCTGCCTTGTTCGAGGCTGTATTCTTAGCATCTAGCACAGGGCTTGGCACCCCACGGGTGCTCAGAAATACTGGCTAAGTAAGCGAGTGACTTGGGGATGCTGGATAGCGAATGATTTTTGCCTGGAGCACCTTGCGGCGGGTGGGGGGGAGGGGGAACTCACCATGTGGCAACACCGGACCTTGTGTTACCCACACCTGCGTCCCAGGGACCACGGCAGGCAAAAGCGAACATCCTAACTGAATCCTCAAGGCCCCAACGCGGAGGCTGTCCGTCTGCTTTGGTAGCATTTTCCTAGGCTCCTACCCTCTGACCTCCTAGAAAGCTACAACAGCAAGCTGCCCTGTTCTAATGGAAATTCCCAGCATCGCTTTTCTATCAAGGCAATCTATAAATCACGCTGCGGAACTCCACCAGCACTGCAGAAATCAGCCGCTGACCGTCTGCCAAAGCCCCCCCATGCTGTGCAAAGTTGTGAGCCGTACAGGAGGGTTTAGTCCAGCAGCTTGCAATGAGCTGCACTGTCTCCTTCAAAGTCAAGTTAGCCAGCATGGATAGGGCCCCCAGGTGTGCAGGGGCCCCCGGGTGTGCAGGGGCCCCCGGGTGTGCAGAGCCCCCTGTGTGTGCAGAGCCCTCCATGTGTGCAGAGCCCCTGTGTGTGCAGAGCCCCCTGGGTGTGCAGAGCCCCCATGTGTGCAGAGCCCCACGTGGGGAGTACTGAAGGGACCGAGGGAGGGTGGAAAGCGCAGGCTCAGCTTGCGGGAACCCGGTCATCTCTGCGAGCTGGCTGCCTCCCCCTTGGGCGGGTGTTATGAGGGCATCTGTCTCCTGGGCTGGGGAGTAATCCTCCATGCAGTGCTGATGCTTCTAGTCCTGGGGCTTTTCCATTTGAGTATTTACTTCTCCTGGCTCCATCTGTCTAGGCAGGCAGCGCGTGGGGAGGACCTAACATTTGAAGTACTTAGGAGCGCATACGCCGAAGCCAAACGGCCAGGGGCCAAGTCCCACTTCTGTCCCTGACCAGCTGCATGGTCTTGAGCAAGTTTTGCTCCTGAGCCACAGTCCTCTCTTCTACAAAGCAGGTCAAGGACAGCGCCTACCCTCAGGGTTGCTGTGGGGATTAAATGAGCCAATATGCGTGAGGCGCTTAGCGTCTGCCCTGCAGTCCGTGGTGGCCTGTAGTCAATATTAGCTTCTTTTATTCCTGCTATGGATACTGTTGGCCAGACACCCCAGTAAAGACTCTCCGGAACTGTATCATTGTATCCCCTACAATGCCCCATAGGGGGTTATTCCTTCCCTCATTTTCCAGGAGGGGCCAGTGACCGGCCACCAGCCCCACATGCTGCTTCTCGGCTGACTGTTCGCCGGCTGGAGCTCGGGGGCAGCGCGGGGAACCCCTCCGTCCTCCCTGTCATCTCCCGGTGCCCTCCTCCACCAAGCACTCTGCAAGCTCGCCCTCAAGAGACGACATCCTTATTCGCTGCCACCAGCCAGGATGACAAAGACAAGCGATGTGTCCCGGGTGGGGTTGGGATGAGGAGGAAGAGGACACAACCCAGGGCCCAGGCTGGAGCACCCATGCCCGGAAGCCTGACAGAGCCGGCTTCATCCTGGGGTCACCGAGGCCAGCAGCCCCTGCGAAGGGGAAGATTCACACCCACTGCGTGTCTCAAGGGAACAAGCAAAAGGCTATCGTGGAGCTCCAGAGTCAGAAGGACTTGGATTCAAATCCCGACCCTGCAACTTTCGGGGACTTGTGTCACAAATCTGAGCCTCAGTTTCCCTATCTATACAATGGAGCTGCTCCCAGCGCCTGCTCTGGGTGGTACACGTACAACCCTCAGCTCCGTGCTTGGCGTGGCATGAATAATCAAGGAGAAGCTTCCAAACCCGGCCTCAGCAGCTGATGGATTTGCTAGAATCTTCTGAAAGCCCAGGATTCGGGGGCGGGGGGGATGGCTGTGCCCAAGGGCTGCCTGGGACCCCGGGAGGCTCTCAAGCCTGTGGCTTGTGTGGGCAGGACAGCTCTTTGGTGCCACAGGCGACACAGGCCACCACAAACCCACACAACGGTTCGGCGTGAATTAATAAGAGCGTCGGAATCATGGGGCTCGCTGATTAGAGCACACGCCGCGTAGGCCGCAGGGCCTTCTCAGGCGGGCAGTGGGGAGGGCACAAGTCCACAGCAAGACGCCTGGGGGATGAGACTGCGGAGGGGGAGTCCGGAGGCTAAGGCCGGGGCACCCACAAGGGTGATGAAGTTGTCCATGGAGGCGAAGCGAGAATACAAGATACCAGCCCTCAGGGGTGTGAGGGAAGGGGGCCGGCTGTGCAAGATGAGATGGGCTAATGAGCTAAAAAGCAAGAGCAAGATGACAGCAGGCAGGAAGTGTGAGGCCTGGGGTGGCAGGAGGCGAGCCGGGCAGGCCGAGCAGCCTGCTGGGGACCGAGATGCCCATGGTCTCTTAGGGACACTCATTCGGGGAGCAGCAGAGACCACCCACGGGCTCGGGGTGGGGGCAGGGGAACAAGGCACGCTGCAGCTCCAACTCACGCCCGTCACAGCTGAGATGCTGCTCAAAGGGAAAATCAGAAGGATGACATTTGCACCTTTTTATTCCAAGCAAGTTCCGAATGCAAGGGCAGGAAGAGGGACAGCGAGTGGGACCGTTCAAGGCCTGGTTTTACAGTCAGGACGTCTATCTTCACTTTCTCTTCGAGAAATGACTAGAGGTCTGAAACTGCCCCTTGGGGTCAAGGTTAATTACTCCTGCCTCCCGAAAGGGGAGGGTCATCAGTCAAGAGGCAGCCTGGCCTGAGGGTTAATGGGGTTTGAATCCCGATCAGAACTGAAGGGGCTTTGGGACCTGGAGGGACTCCTTCCCTTCCTCGGGTCTCGGCTCTCAACATGTTCGTGGAGAAGGTCCCCTCCCTGACCACCTTATCCTGCCAAACAGTGACAAGAGTCCTCAAGTCACCAAGGAGACAGAGATGAGCTCGGTGCCTGGCACATGGGAAGCAGGCAACTCATAGTTGTTTATGGATAAAGGCAAGATATCTGAAAAATACACGAAAAAAAGAAAGATAAATGTCAGGTGGGGAGACTGAATGCTCGGACGATGCAAGGAAAGCCACCACACGCTTATTAAAGAGAACAAATGCATTCATCTAATTTGTAGGATGCAAGATAAAGCCACAAAAAAATCAATTGCATTGTGTTCTTACATCCCAGAAACCCACAGAAAATCCAATGAGAAAGATTCCATTTATAATAATAAAAAATAAATACTTGAGAGTTCTTTTAATTTGAGACACAAGATATTTGTTTAAAGAAATTATGAAAACCCAATGGAGGCTCAATACTAGGAAAACCATCAACATAATTCATTACATTAGTAAATTGAAGGAGAAAAACCATATGATTCTTAAGATTCTTCAATAGATTCTTAAGAAACATTTAATTAATTTTTCTTTATAAAAACTCTCGGTATAATTGGGATAGAAGTGAACTTCCTTTATGTGATACAAATAGTATTTATCAGAAACCTGCAGCAAACATCATATGTAACGTTAAATGTAATCCACTGAAAAACAGAATTAAGACAAGGAAACACTTTATAAGCATTCTGGAGACTTCCGACAGTACAGTAAGGCAACAAATTAGAATAAGTTCAATAAGTAATCACAACACCAATATTTCTGCAGTTCCAGGCACTATCCGACGTTTATTCCGGGAGATGAGAAAACTGGGCACAGAGAGATTCAGTAACTTGCCCAAAGTCACACAGCTTCTATGCAGCAAAGCTAGAGCGTGAATCCAAATGATCTGGTCTCAAGATATGTGCTTTTATAGGTTATGAGATAATCTCTCTCGGGTGTTAGCAAAGTCATTGCTATTTGCAGATGATATAATTGCAAATTTTTGAAAAAAATCCAAAAGATCCAAGTTTTTTTAAAAAGCCTATCAGAACTGACAGGTCAGTAAGATGTCTGCATAGAAGACAAACCCATCAAGGTCCCGGTTTTCTTTAGTCCACTGAATGGAACCCCCAGAGCAGCGCCCAGCACCCTGACCGGAACACGGTGGGTTCCTGATAACCATTTGTTGAAACGTGACTCGACGGGGAGTAAGCCATTGTTCGGATAGGGCAAACCAGGTCAGCGATGCAACTGGATTTCTCCGAGGGCTCCACAGAAGGACTTCTCTCCAGCTTTCAGCTGGTTCCCCTCCAGCATAGCTCTCCGTGCTCCCCCAGGGTCCTTGCGACACCCCCTTCAAACCAGCCATGCCCCTCCGTGTCCCATCTCGGCCCCACAGCCAGGTGGGATCACAGCACATCGTCCCTGCTGGACGATGAGAGGGAGGTGAAGTTCAAATCGGCACTCCCTTAATCCAGCAGGCTAGGTGCCCTCCCTTTCTCCAGCCAATGCTCTCAATGTTCTAGGGCTGTTGGCAATGCACGGACGGCTGTCCTCAGATCTGCCCCCATAGCCTGTGTTCATGGAGAACCACAGGGCCATCGTGAAAGCGACACAGGAAAGGTACTGCCCATGTGCCCCTTGGCAATGGTGTGAACCCAAGCCAGGATACTTTGGAGACTGAAAGAGGGACGCTCATAACAACTACCCTCAGACAACAAGCACCGTCTGGATGGTTCCAGGCAAACTGAGCTGCATGGCTACTTGCGCATCGCCCTTCCATTGTACGAACACAGATACCAAGGCTGAGAGGTGAGAGACGGGGAGGCAGAGCCTGGGGGATCGGCCTCAGATCTCTCTGCCTCCAGCCTCCCGTGCTCAGCGGCTTCTACACCTCCGGCCCACATCCTCCTGGGGGGCACAGGCTGCTTTCCTCGGAGACAGTAGCAGATACAAGCTCTTACCTATCAGGAATCAAGTCAGGTCGGCTTGGACTCTTAGGAGCTGTGGACTTTTGGGGGTGCTTACAGGACACTCACAAGGCTGGGGTGGTGGTCAGGGAGGGGCAGGGCCAAAGTGGTCCCTCGGGGGTTTATTACTCGACCTGGTTTTGTCTCCAAAAGGGCCGCTGTGTGGACACATTGGATTGGGGGGGCAGGGGGTGGGGGGACGGGACTGGAAGCAGTCAGTGCATTTAGCGGACTGCCAACTCCAGGCGGGGACAGTGGCTCGGCAAGAGAGGGGAGGCCGGGACACGTTAAGAAGCAAGTGGATTCAGGTTGCGTTTTTGAATGGTAAAGTGGAGGGGCTCTAGGATGGGGTAGGGGGAGGGAAAAGGAAGGAGGAGAAAGGAGAGATCCCTAGGTTGTTCCCTAGGAAGAATGGAGAGGCTTAGATTTGGAGGACAAATCCAGAATTTTCCTTTGGCCATGCCAAGTCCAAGATGCTTTTCTGATATCTTTGGGGGGGGGGGGTGCAGTTGTCTAGAGATTTAGAAAATCAGCTGCTATTGCTCTTTTGCTTAAAATTCTTCAAATGTCCCCTGTGGCTACAATCCAAGCTCCATTAGATGGGACCCCAGATGCGGCACGTCCCGCTTGAGTCCCTGACCGCTGTTAGCCTCCTCCCCCTGCCCCAGCGCCGCTGCCCCCCCCCACCCCCTCACCCCCCTCGTCCTTCACCAGCACCTGATGGGATTATTCCAGCGGGCGGGTCCTCCGTCTCCCACACCCTGTCCCCACCTCCTTCCAGAACAGCTCCAGACCAGGGCGGGGGGCACCTTGCCTGTGCCTCTGTGACATCCTGTCTCTCCCGCAGAGGGTGAGCGGGGGACGGCCCCTCTGTGCGGTGCCTGCACTCCCCGCGGGGGTCTGCTGGGAGTCGGTTCTATACCAGAAGGAACGGCCTGGACACCTCGGTCAGCCAGAGCGCACGCACTCAGGCGGGTTCCACTTCTCTGCCTCCGCGCGTGATTTGATATTCACAGAGTAAACAGGGTCAAAGGGGAATGTTTCAACCACTTCAGGAAATAAGCAGCTTTCCAACACCCTCAATTATTTTGGAAACACCTGCTCACATATAATTAATGTGCCAATTAAAGTGATTATTATCACCATTAAAGCAGGTCCCCCAAGAACCACTACTTGACAACACTTGGTTAGACTCATTTGCGTTCCTCCACTGCTTGCAAAATAATATTAATAATAATAATAATAATAATAAAATAAAAATTCCGTGTCTTGAAGAAGAGTCTCCAATTCAGACTTCCTACTACTCCAGGCTGCCTGTCTCCCTTACAAACGGGGTTCCTGAGGGCTGAGCACCACGATTAGAAGAAGACCCTGCCATAGATGGGACCAAACAGTCCACCGCATTCGCCCTGTGTGGGCGGAGAGCCCGGGGATGGGCGCAGGTCTGGTCCCCGCCACCTGTCCGCTCGTGTGCGGCTCTATCATCTCTGCGGGGGGTGGGGAGAGTGGGGGGGTGGAAGCTGTTCTCCCTGGGGTCCTCCTTCCAGGGTGACGCCCCTGTGTAGCTCTGCAGACCCGCTCCGGCTGTGTCATGATGAGGACAGCCCCAAGCAGCCGGACCCAGATGGCTCCCGTCCACTCCGCTCACCTGGCCGGCCCTCTCCCCAAGGGGAGGCTCGGAGCTTCCCCAAGGGGGATCCCAATGCCCCCCACCCCCCGTCAGCGCTGTGGACCAGCCTGGGCCCCGGGAGGGCGGGGTTGTAGGGGAAGTCACACGGTTGTTGGATGAACTCGCCCCACCCTACTGTCCTCGAGGCTGGGGGTCGGTTACCTAACCTCACGGATGCTCAGCGTCCTCGGCTCTAAAGTGGACGATAGTACCGGTGTCCACTAGTTTCCGCGAGAATTCAGTGAGGTGACCGAGGGCAGCCCTGACACGCCTTGCCCTGTGCCGCAGCGATGGCATTAACGGCGATGATTATGGGGAAGAGACAGGCTCCCCAGAACACGGGGCTCAGCCCTTCTGAGGGTCCAGCCCTGGGGCTGCTGTCACTGGGGGGGGATCCCTCCCACCCCCCCAGGATGACATTTATGGCCTTCGGCGGTGCCTCCCCCAAAGCGTCACTCTGGAGTCAGGCAGCCAGGTTCAAAGTGAGATGGGCCAATCTCCTGTAGCACAAGGGCGCCTCACTTCGGGATCCCAGGCTCGGAAATGGGACCGGTGGTGCTTGGGCAGCAGGGCCCACTCTCCCTCCACCGCGGGCTGCCCTCTTCCTCCCTCAAGGCTCTCAGAGTCCCATTCTGGGGTCACGGGGAGACCAGCCTGGAGAGGAGGCAGGGGCCACAGCCCCCTGTGATAGCAGGGATCCCGGTTTCCATGGGGAGAATGATGAGGACACTGATGTGTTGCAGGCAGGGCAACGTGGACAGGGGGGTGCTGCACGTGACCTTGGGCTGCGGCGTGCTCTTCTGGATCCCATCTTCCCCTTGTCCGGGTTCCCAGGCATCTGCCGCTTCAGCTGCTCCGAAGGCTCACTCAAGGGTGGGGCGCCCACATGTGTGTGACTCTCGGGGCAGCCACAACCCACCCCTCTCCTGGGAATCTAGAACTTTCCGAGAACTGTGTCCCACACTTGATGTGTGGCCTCGCCAAGCTAGGGGGATGCTCCGTGACCTGTCTTGTCACGGTGTCCTTGCTGGGCAGCCGGACTGAACACAGCACAGAATTCTAGAGCTGGAAGGGACGGCGTCATCCTGCCCTGTGCCCACTTGGGCCAGGAGGCCAGAATTTCTGTCTGTTGCATTTCTGACCCGTGGCTATTCTAACATCTGCTTAGAGACCTTCGAGGCTGGGGGACCTCCCAGTCCCTAAGACACCCCATCCTTTGTTGACAAGCTCTCTTTGTGAGAATAGTTGTTATCTCATCAACTAAGAGTTTACTTCTGTGTCCCTCGGAACCACATAAACCCTTCATTCATTCATTCACTCACTCACTCGCTCACGAATTCATTCATTCTCTAGGTACGTGCCTGGCCACAAAGAGGGAACCTGGTCCTTACCAATAGGGGTTACATTCCGGGAGAAAGACATTCCATGGTTATAATTAATCGCCCCCCTCGTGAGCTCTCAGCTAGCACATACCACACCTCTTCTTGGGGCAGTTACCACAATTTCAAGCATTTCTCTGATCACCTTTCCCGGAATACCCATTTCCCCGCTCAGCCGCGAGTGCCGTACAAACAAGGCACGCCGTCATGTCATTCCTACTCGGTCCCCTGTTCCCAGCACTTAGCACACGGTGGGTGCTTGAGAAACACCTGTCTCAGAAATGGACACGTGAGTCCAGGGTGTTGGCTCGGAGGTAGACTTGTGAGTATTCTTAGAGTGTTAAGAAAATCTAACTCAGCCTGCTCACGGTGGTTGAATGGGGAAGAAGCTGGAAGGGGAAAATGCGTGGGGCAGGGGGAGGTCCCTGGGAATGACCTTGTAGCTGACCTTGGCGAGCAAGTGGCGTTTGCCAGCTGGAACAGGCAGAGGATGATGGCAGCGCGGGCATCAGCACCTTCCAGGAACTGCAAATGGGCCATAAGATGGGAGCGGTGGGCCCATTTGGGAACATGGTAGGAAGCATTGCTGCCGAAATCAGCCAAAGGAGCTTGAATCATGAAGGACCTAGTATCCTAGGCCAGTGACCTTGAACATGGTCCCTAAGGTGAGGGAAGCTCTTATGAAGGGTGGAGTGAGAGGTGGGATCCTGGTCTTATCAGTGATCAGCTGTGTGGTTTGGAGAAGTATCAGGTTCTCCTATCTGCAGGGGGGGGGGTGCAGTACACAACACGACAGGGACCGTCCAAATGCCCCCGGGCGTCTCTTAGTGCCCTGGTAAGAAGGCACAGTCACCCTGAGCATGACACACCCCCACCAGGAGAAGGTGGGCCGAGGAGGAGAAGGAAGGACTTGGAAGGGAAGAGGATCCTGGGCTGGTATTTCTCGGAAACATCCCTCATTTCTGCCACCTTCCTTTATATCCCAGGCGTGCTGGAGTGCAAGTTCGCCTTTAATCCTCTGTGACAAGTCAGCCCCTTGTCACTTAAACCTAGCAGGGCTAAGTCAGGCCAAGGCTGCTGGAAACCACACTCTGGGCTCAATACAGCTCCCAGAGTTCACTGGCTCAGACTCTCTGTACCTCTGATGAGGAGAGCCCGAGGCTCACTTTGGGAGCGCAAAGTGCCAGCCTCCTCCCCAGCTTGGCGTTCTCCGGGGGAAGGAGGGAGGCTGGGTGCAAGGTGGGAAAGAGATGGTACATTCTATACAGACCATCCCGCTTGCCCCTTTTATTTTACTGATGAAGATCCTGAGGCTGGTTTACTCAAGGTCACACAGCAGGACGTCTGGCCCCAGACCCCTGCTATTTTCTCTTCTGTGCACTTGGTAAGTTGAGGACGACCTCCCTGGACCGAGCTAAGTCATCAAAATGTTCACCTTGGCTCTGCCAGCCTACTGTGTGTTTCAGCACCATCCAATGTGAGAGTTTATTTATGGGGGTGTCCAAGTGTGGCCCAACAGAACCTCTCATTATCTGGGTGTCCCTCTCAACACTTAGGGAGCCAAGAGCTCTTCTCAGTCCCATACGAAGCCTCTGGGCAGAGAAACGGTCTCATTGCCAATATCAGAAACTTGATCTTAATCTTCCAAAGAGGATGGATTTCTCTGGTCAAAAGAATCCCCCCACCTTATGCCAGGGAGAGCAGTGACATATTGCCAAAGCCTTTCCTTTTTTTCTCCCTTCTTTCCTCCCTCTGCCGTCCACGGGCGTCTGTGCACACACCCAGACTGACCGTCCGATGGTGTCTGGGCTGAGCCCAATGCCCGACGTCCTTCCCACGTGAGGCGGGTGCAGCACGCTCTTCCCACCAGGTCCCGGGAGAGTGTGCAGGGGCCGCAGGCTCTGTGACGCAGCCTTGCAGCCCCTTGGTCTCCTAGAACCTTCCTGAGTGTGGCCCCTGGTGACCCGAGGGTGGACACCTTACACACTGCATTCTCTCGAGCATCTGGACACCTGCTGTTCTTCTGGGACTTTTCAGGGAGACGTCAGACCCCTCTGAGAGTACTCAGCCCCTTCTCTCCCCAACCAGAATCACGTACATTTTGGGCGTACTCTCTGGGGTCCAGAAGCTTATCCAACTACTCCATAGAGATCCAAAGATCCCATGTAAGGATCCTAGCCCCCCGGCTTGGCCAGCACCACGGCACATACTGAGGAAGCAGATAAATAAAACTCAGCGACAGACACAAAAACGAGACAAGTAACTAAGATACCAGGTGACGCGTCCCTAATGGAAGTACGTACAAGGTGCCAAGGAACTTCGCGGGAGGAGCTCTTAATTCTAACTTGGTGAAGGAGGTCAGAGGCCTCTCGGAGGTTTGGCCAGGCACACAGAGAGGATTTAGTAAGCTAAGCGAAGCCTCCGTCCCCTGCTCTGTGGGTAAGGAAGCAGCTTGTCTGCAGGGCATCTCCTCTTTCACACAAATCCCGTAAGATGCTTGGGGGAGGGTGATCGAGCCCGTTGGCCAGATGAGAAAACAGATCTTTACAACGTAATGAAGCCCGGCAGTCTCTCCCTGCAGGGGTAGGGGGTCCACCTGGCTCTTTCAGTCTCCAGCCCTGAGTACCGTGCTCAGCACGGAGCAGAGCCTGGGGGAGGTTGTGTGAACAGCTTTTGTCTAAAGCCAGCTGAGTTACTCGGATGGCAGAGCTGGGAATCTCTCCTCCAAATACCACGCGCACAGCTGAGTTACCCTGGGATGCCCCAAACTCTCCGGGCAGCCACTCTCCCATTCTCCAGGAGGAGAGCAAGGCTGCCCCCAGGTCTGGGCTGCAAGGCTGGGCAAGTTCGGAATAGATAATGTGGCTGGTAGCTTATGAGAGACACACACACAGAGGGGCCCCCAACAGAAGCAACCGAGTCTTATGTTACGGCAAACGTTTGTTCGGATGATCAAGGTCAAATCCCCCAAACAGCTGAAACCTCGAGGCCATGCTACCACTAGCCTCCATGCCTCCTCCAACCTCCTCCAAGGAGGCTTCTGCCCCACTCGCTCCAAGGAGGCTGCTCTTGTCCAGGTCCCCAGTGGGCTCCAGGTGTCAAATTCACGGCCATTTCTCTGCTCTTGTCCTAAGTCATCTTGTCACAGCCATGGACACAGCTGGCTCTTCTCCCTTGGGATTGAGACCCCCATGCACCTAGCTTTCATCACATCTTTCTTGTTGCTCCTTCTCAGCCTCTTCCCCAGTCTACTTTTCTATCTATAAATTTTGAGCGCCCCAGGGGCCAGCACTGGATGCTCTTCTCCCACCCCCTCCCCCCATCCTCCTGCCCAGGCTCACCAGCCCTATCTGACCCTGGTCTCCACTCCATCCTCTACCCACAAGTGACCTTTTAATAAAGGGAACCAGATCCCATTACTTCCCTGCTCCAAACCCTCCAAAGCTGTCCTTGGAACAACTCCAGACCCTGTGCCCTGGAACACCGGGCCTGGCAGGAAGGGTCCTGCTTGTCCGTCTGTCTCGCCTCGTCTCTGAACTCCCCACAACGGGCTACATTCCAGCCCGGCAGGTGGACTTGCTTTCTGTTCCTTGAACTTGCAAAACAGCTCCTTTGCAATGTGCTCCTCGCTCTGCCCAGAATGTTCCACCTCCTGGCAAGACAGATTCCTTGTTGCCTTTGAGGTCTCAACTTAAATGAGTCTTTTCCTGACCACTCAATCCGTTTTCATCCCACCAGACTATTTCAATTCTATGCACTGCCCTTATCTTTGTCTCATATTTTTTCTGTTTATCTTTTACCTCCTTCCCCAAGCTCAACTATGGGAGTTCAGGATTTTGGTGTCCTGTTCCCTGATGCACATCCAGTGCCTAGAACCATCCCGCTCAGTAACTACATGCTGGATTAATGCATCTCGACTGAGTGAATGGAGCACCTAGCTTCCATCAGTTTTCCATACGCCGGAACATGGTCCCCCTGGCTAGGAAGTGCATTAAGGTCACCTGGGAACTGTTTCAAAGTAAAATGCCCTGAGGCCCCAAACCTCAGCTAATGGCATATTTTACAGGTCCTTCTGAAAATTCTACAGAGCAGCCAGAGTGGACAACTCCTAATTCTTTATTGCCGAATCATTAAAATACCAGGGATTGGGACCCTGCAGTAACTGCAATTCACACTCTGACCTCTAGGGGGAGCATCCGGGTTTCTCCACCACTCCGCCCCTAGAAGGAGGAGCCCTGTGATAAGGGTCCCGCAATGGATTCAATCTGTTCCTGAGGGTGGAAGAAAAAAGTGCAACAGACATAGCCTGGAAAATGTGTTCTTACTTCCTCTTTTCTGTGTTATAATCAGCTGTCCTTTGGCAGGCCCCCTCCCTGGCACACTGTCTTTCCTCTTACGTAAGTGGGGTGGTGAGATGGGGCATGGGGCACGGGGCATCCTTCATCAGAGAGAGCCTGCCCTTGGGAGGCTAGGGGTGAGGGAGGGAGGCCTGGACAAGGCAGCTCTGACCAGCTTATCCCTGGCTCTGTGAAGAATGTGCCTTGTCTTTCTTATTCCCTTCCACCTCCAGATTTAAGAGCTGTCAGATCAGGATGTGTGGGTCCAGGGGAGGAACAAGGAGCAGTCAGTTTGGGTCCAAACCAGAGGGGCTGGAGGGGTGGTCCGGCTCACTTCTCCAGGACTGAGGCCTGATCGCCACTCATCACCAAGAGTGTACCTGCCTTCTCACCCTTGGTGATATCATTGGACCGGAAGGTCCTCTTGTGACCATCGCTTTCTATTATGGTTTCAGACAACAAAACATTGTCAAGGACTTACACTAAAAGAGAGCCAACGCCGGTAAAAACCATTTTGAAATAATTCTTCGCTTTGGGGAGAGAAGAGCTAAGATCCACTGAAATGGCTTAGCGGTGGGATGACATTTCCAAGAACTGAAATCCAGTAGGTTCACCAGCGTAACCGTAGAGACACGAAGAATATACCCTTTTAAATGATTGTCTCTGCCCGTCTGCTTTGGGACTGTAGGTGGGAGGATGGAATTCAAGGAAGCCGGTGATCCTTGGCAATCTTCCCAAAACACCCTCCACTTGAGTTTGTAATTTCCTTTTCTCAATCTCTGAAGCCACCAAGAGACATGCTAGGACCACGGCCACCGTTCTGAATAGATGCCACAAGGTTGTGTGAACAGCCTTGGGTTTGTTGGCTGCATATGTTATCTCTCGAAGCCTACAACGTAGGTGCTTTCATGCCTAATTCCACGTGAGGTATCTAGAATACAGAAAGGTTAGGTCATGGCCCAGACATACACCCTGAACTCAGATGCAAGTATCCTAATGTTTCAGCCCCGTCTTCCTACCTTACCCTTCCCAGCCTCGTGGGCCAGAGTGGCCACAGCCCTATTGCACAGGCCCTGAGCAGGACCCCCGGGGCGGGAGCTCGCCCCGGGCAGCTAGCATCACGGAGAAGGCACTCGTACCACAAAGCAAACACCCAGGCACATGCTCCCCCCAAGGTGAAAGGAGCGAGATACGGGGGTCCTGGGAGTGGGGCATTATCACTGCGGCTCAATCTCCTCCTCTATCTCCCTCCGTGGCTCTCTTTTCTGTGGCCTTGTCACCTGGGCCCACTGCAGCTCTTGGGAACAAATCGTGAAGGAAAGAGATGAAACAAAGGAAAGATGATAAAAACTGCCATGAAAGGTTAAGCTCCCATGATTCCCTGTGGCTGCTTAATGGATTTCTATGATATAAACAGACCTTTGGCTTTGCCTGCCGGGCAGGTGACCTCCAACTAAATGAGTTTAGACAGTATTCCCTAATAAGAAATGTTCCTTTCTTCTGCACCCTCGCCCAAGCCCCCTGAGCATGCTAAGACCCCCGTCCCCTGCAGATAGATGTTATCAGCTGCACACACACACCCCACCTGAAACACAAGTGGGCTATGTGACACCATCTGCATTTGTACCCATAGCTTAATCACTTGTTCACTTAACAAGCATTTACTGAGGCGACTCGGCGCGAGGCATTATGGATACAGTGGGGAAAAGGTCCGGCCTTGAGCTTGAGATGTTCACCTTCCGGTTGACACACAGGTGTTCTGACACAGACTGCTGGAGTACAGACCCACAAAGAGGAATCGTGGAGGAGGGAATGTCTAGAACCCTGCGGAAGTCAGGAAAGGCGACGCGAGCTGAGACGTGGTCTCTTTGGTTGGCCTCAGTTTCTTCATCTGAAGAGGAGGCGTAACAATAGACCCCGAAAGTGAAAATGAAAGGCAGCAGGTATCCAGTGCCTGGCACCTAAGAAAGGCTTGATCCTATTAACCACTCGGATTGGTATTTGCAGCATTACTGAATGAGTCCCCAGTTATAGATGTGAATGGATAGGAATGGCTAAGTAAAGGATACTGTTAATCCTTTGTTTTCTAGAACCAAGTCCTGACTTTAATGCCAGGGTAGTTTGCTTTTTAGGCGACCGTCCCCTACTGGCCAAGTGTGGAATTGCACTCCTGCTCTATTAGCCTCTACATAGTTCTAGGGAAACAGCATGAACCGGGGAAACTCAGATTTGGGAGAGGAAGCCGTACGATGGTGGAGAGGGCACGGGGAGATGCGAGGAGGGCTGTGAGGCATCCTGGGAGTGAACAGAGCTTCGACAAACAACTGGAGTACCCAGGACTGCCTCACAACCCTCTTGACGTCTTCTCTCTGTTTTCGAAGAGGTCTTCTGAGAATGACAGTGGCTCTGTCTTTCCCTCCCCTGCCCCTCCCCCCAGTCTAATGACAGCAGGTTACACAACAAATACAATTCATTTTTCACAACTTCACGTTAGAGTACCTTTGCCTAGAAAACTGGCTCCATGAGCAGTCGCCCTTATTCCCTGGCCAGGAAAGCACAGTATATTCCAGAAGCCTCCAAAAATTTGCAAATATCTATAGCGCACTGTCCAACAGAACCTTCTGTGATGATGGAAATATTCCGTACTTACTCTGTCCAACATGGTAGCCACCAACGGCACGTGGCTAGTGCGCTCTTGAAATATGGCTAGCCCAGCTGAGGACATGGATTTTTAATTTGATTCGATTTGATTGAATTCAATTTAAATTTAAATGGCCATAGGGACTAGTAGCAGCTGCCGTATTAAACAGCACGGACCCAGACGCTCCGACTGCAGACGCTTTCTTGAGTCTATTCTATAGTTTGGGCAGACTGTGGGGCAATGTGCCCAA
This sequence comes from Procyon lotor, assembly GCA_028646535.1. Classification (NCBI taxonomy): domain Eukaryota; kingdom Metazoa; phylum Chordata; class Mammalia; order Carnivora; family Procyonidae; genus Procyon; species Procyon lotor. The sequence goes on along the minus strand of CM053606.1, from coordinate 10,811,249 downwards.
GGCGCAGGCCCTGGACACCTCCTCCAGTCCCCTCCCCCTGCCCGACCCCTAAGACATCCACATGGCGAGACCCTCCCAAATGCTCAGCCAGAGGTCTTGTTAACCCCAAGGGAGCGATGCCTTTTGCTTCAATTTCATCAGCTCTGCCAATCTACCCAAAGAATCCAATCCATTCATCACATTGCTGAAAGCTCAGGATGATTCCATTGCTAAGATAACGTCTTTAGGACCAGAGGGGAGGCTGCTGGGCTTTACACGTCTTGGGCCATTTTGTGCCCACTGGGCTGAGCGGGCAGTGGCGGCCTCCCCACAATGCCCTGCTTTTCCCTTCCAAAGAGATTGGGAGACACAGTCCTGGCTGGGCCTGTGTAATCTATTCATTTCCTTCCAAGCCGGGCTCTGTAAGCTCATTCACAGAGGATGGGCAAAGGAAGCTGGGGAAGCAAACAGACATACAGAAGACAAATAGCGCTGGGCAGCTCCCTGTTTGGGGGGGCAGCTGCGGAGAGACGGAGGATGGGGAGAATGGAGATGTAGAGGTTTGTCTGGTGGGGGGTTCTGACCAGAGTGGGGCTCCCATTGCTGCATCTCCCACATCCTCTAGAAGCCGTGCCCGCCTCCACAAGGAGCCTTGGCTCCTGCAGCCCCCGTCTTGGTAAGCTCTTATCTCTCTCCATTCAGCTGGCTCCTTGGGAAAAGAGGCGATGGGTGGGGGAAGGCCAGAGTGGCAGCCGGCAGAGCGAGAGCTGGCAGCGCGGAGACACTTCGCTGGAGTTGCCCCCGGCCTCTCCCCCGGCCGCACCAGCACAGACAGGGCATGCGAGGCTCCCCTGGTCCCAAGGAGACTGGCAAGTCAGCTGGAGCTTGCTCCCTCCATCCAGCTACAGAATCACAAGGGCCCAAACACTTGGCTCCAGTGGGTGATTTGCATGCGATTTGCATACATCTGCATACCCCCTCCCCACTCCAGAGGCACGCAGTCAAAGGATGGGAAATGAAGTAAAATAAATTAATTAGTGCAGCCTACCATAGCCCAGTACACAGGGCCTGACACCGTGAGAGATGCAACTGATTTTCAAGGCAATCAACGTGATAGCAGGCTAGGGCGGAGAGAGGTGGGGGGGCGGTTGGTGATGGGGGATTCTCCGCATGGGGGATAGAGATGGGGAGGTAAGTCCACGTCTGGACCGAAAGCTGGGCATCCTCGTCCTGCCCCAGCCTTCTCCCCCATCGCCGGGGGACATAGGGTGGAGACACGGAGAACCCTGGTCCCAATTTCATACACCTGGGCCTGGCGCTTCCCTTGCCCCCAACCTGGGGGCTCCCCTCCGCCGGTAATTTTCAAAATGCCATTTCAGACCAGAGTGGGGACAGTCGCTTCGAGGGCTGGCAAGGCAATGAGGAGCCCACGGGTACTTCCCCGTCCGCAAGCTTCGCCCTCATCAACCGTTACCATTGGGTGTCCAGATTTCTCTCTGCCAGCTGGGCGGGTCTCCTGCTTCCACTCTTTCCGATCCCATCCCGGGATGCTGGAGGGAGACACAGTCCCTTCGTTAGCAGTGAGCTGCAGATAATTTAGCCTGGTCCTTCTGCCAGGTGCTAATGAGATGCTCGTGGTGTGTGTCAGCCAAGCAGCTCCCCTATCATGTAAATACGCCTCTTAGTGATTCAGTTCATGGCACTGTTTAGCGTACGCCTTGACTTTCTCTAGGCCTGTGGCTCTACCAAGGATCGCAGTCTCATCTAACGCTGGGGCCCTGCGGGGGGGTGCTCAATGTCAGGTTCGCACCTGTGGGGCCCAGGCTGCAGGGAGAGCTCAGGTGGGGGTGGGGGGAGATCCTAGAGGCAATTTCAAGTGGGAGGGGCTACAGCGCTAAGAAGGAGAATGATGATTTTGGTTAAAAGGAGCCCAAGTCGCAGCCCGCGAACCAGCAAATGAGGAACCAAAGACCAAGAAGGCCAGAAGGCCCAGGAAGGACAGGAGGGTGCAACCAAGGCTGGA
>CM053606.1:10782086-10809147 GCA_028646535.1 Procyon lotor | reverse complement strand
AGGGTTTAGGAAGAGGGCACAGGACAGCACAGAGCTGGGACCGAGAACACAGCCAAGCCTGCAGAAATCTCTGGAGGGGTTCTGGGGACTCTGCCTTCAGCCCTGGCTGCGGTGAGGAGGGGAGAGCAGCGGCGACTTACCCGGTACCACACGATCTCGCGCATGCGCCCGTCTGTCTTGAAGTTACACTTCAAGGTCACGGCGTCACCAGCCACCACGGGTGGGAGAGGCTCAATGTTGACAGTCAGGTAGCCTGTGGGAAAAAAGAGAAGAGAGGTGAGGGCATGGGAGGCGCAGAAGGGCCAGGCTGACCGGGGCAGGGCAGGGAGAGAGCTAGTCCGGCTGTGGGGTGGGGGGTGCTGTTCGTCCCGGAGCCCGCGGGGTCACTGCCCGAGCCTGAGGGCCGCTCGGCACTCTCTTCTTCCTTCTCATCGTCGACTCCACCCTAAGAACCTCTCTGGCTCCTGTGGGTCCCTCCAGTCCCGAAACACTTCTTCTCAGCATCATTTTCCCTTCAAAGTACCTTCTGGCAGCTGGAGGAAATGCCTCAGTGTATCTCTACAATACGTCCCAGAGAAACGGTCCTGTGGTCAAACAGTATTCCTCCTCCTCCCCTTTTACGGGGTCTCGATACACATTAGCAGCGAAGCCCCATGGGAAATGGCATTGGCGAAGCGCATCTAAGCCAGCATTTCTCTTAGCCATCCCTGATGCCCTGTTGGCATCCTGTGACTCCAGGGTGCCATGGAACCCACATTGGGAAACAGTGTTCTAGGTGCTCAGACCCCTCCGTTCCCAGCCTCGTAAGCAAATTACTGCTGGTAAAGGGGGAAGAGCTCCCCAAGGAGCTCTCTAAATCTCCCACGTCACACACTGTGCAACCCAAGAGGAGAGGTAGTTCCCCCTGAGGCCAGAGTGGTGAAGGGGTGACAATGAGCTCACCGCCTTGGCAGGAGTCCACGTCCCGGCAAGCCCCAGATGCTGTCCCTGGTGGCCACCACCCCCTGGGGCACACTCCTGTCCCCACACCCAAGTCCAGCTCAGTGAGGCCTCTGATCCTCGCTGCTGCCTCCCACAGCCCCATCCTGGAGGGCCAGGCCCCACTCCAGCATGGGAGGGGACCTCACTCTTGGGCTGATCGTCCAGACCCCTCTGATTGGCTTCCCGCTGGCTGATGTCCATCCATTGATCTAATGGATCAATCCAGTCTGATTGTTTTAATGAGAAAACTAGCCAGAATGGGTTCAGGGATTTCAATTGTGCAAGCAACCTGAGCGGATCGAGCCCAGGGGCCCGACCCCTGCCTGAAGCTTAATGGTTACAACACTCTCGGCTGGGGGGGCGGGGGGGGGGCGGGGGGCGCGGGGTGCGCAGCGAACCAAGAATCGACCTGTGCAGGATCAATTCGGAAGCTGGAGTCCGAATCGACTTGTGCGGTACCAGCCTCAGGTCCCAACAGGCCAGGCGAGGGCTAAGGCAGGGGGTTCACCTCCAGGGAGCCTCAACCTTAGGCTGGAGGTCAGGCTCCCAGGGAGCCCCACGGAGCCGGCCTAGTCCTTCAGAGCAGTGACTGGAACCAACCAGACCAATCCTGTCCCTTCCTTTCGTCATTCATTCAGGCCCCAAGTCTGCTCCACCTGCTGTGAGCAGGGCCATGAGCCAGGGAAGCAGGAGGGTCCCAGCATTGCCCTGTTCTCTAGGCACGTACGGTTTGGGGCCAGATTCATGACCCGGTCACCCTTAGCAGGCAGGTCAAGGTGGGGGGCTGTGGAAGGGGAAGGAAACCTTTGCAGCCTGGACCATCGGGGAAGTCGCCAAGCCCCACTGGGTCCCTAGCCATGACAAACAAGGAGGCTGTCCTCAGAGGGATGAAGCCCGATGACCGAGGAGACTCTGGGCAAGCCCGTCCTAAGCAGGAAATAGTAATAATGGGTCACATTTCCATGGCATCTACTCTGAGGTACCCCTGGGCTAAGAGCTCAATACACACTCACTCATGATCTATCCGGACAATCCCAGGAGAGAGGAAACAGCGCGTTACCCGCACTTTCCACGGGGAAACAGAGAGGCAGAGTAACGCCCCAAGATCCCACAGCTGTAAGCGAAAGGGCTGGGACTGATGCCCAACCTTCCATTCTGTTCTGACCACTAGGCTCTACAGCCTCTCTCCGGATGGGAGAGGGAGGGAAGGGCCGGCAGACACTTCACACCCAGCCCCGGGGAGGAGGGAGGGTGTTGCTGGGGGGCTGCGGCAGAAGTCCGGGACCTGATCCTGTCTGCAGCCATTCCGAGCCCTGGGCGGACCCCAGGGCTCACCTGCCCAGTAGGGGCTGCCCTTCCTGAGGGTCTCGCCTTTGAAGCTGCAAGCCAGATGGCCGAGGAGCTCAGTCCCAGAGAGGGGTGCCCTCCCACCGGAAGGAGGTAGAAAGGACACATTCTCTGTTGGGTAAATCTCACAGCTGGCCCATGGTGGGTGCCGATGGCGCATGCGTGTGAGGCAGGCTGTGGGGCATGGAGGTGCCAGCTTGCAGGGTCACCATTTATTGGCAAATCGGGGGGGGGGCGCGATTGCAGATGTGAAGCCGGTGGGAACCGGGGGGCAGCTGAAGCTTTGGTAACTGGTGGCTGGGTGAGTAGGTGGTTGAGGACACAGGACTCGGGGACGTGCAGGGTGAGAGCAGTGCACGGCCCCCTGGCACAGCGGGGGGAGGGGCAGAGGTACGTAAGACCCCCGAAGAGGAGATTTAGAAGGTAGGTGCATGAGTGCGGTGGTTCCAATGCCTTAAGCCTGCATCTCCCGCACCGTGTAGACAGGAGGGAGCTTCTCATAGATGCTTCAGGCAATAAGATCTCTATTACCAACACGGCGTTGAACAAAATTAAGCATGCTCCCGCCCCTCCCCCAAGACTCCTTTCCTTCCAGCTTCCCGGACTGCCTTTCTTCGTGAAAAAATATTTATTGGGAATCTAGGCAGTTCCAGCACTGCTCCAGGCACGAGAGATGCCACAGGCGGATCCTGCCCTCCAGAAGCTGACGTTCCAGAAGAGAGGATGACAGTCAAATGCGCAAATGAGGGGAAATATGGCAGGTGGGGGCAAATGCCAAGAAGAAAGCAAACCAGGGCGAAGCATCAGGGAGCAGCGGGCCAGGGGACTGGGTGGCCCACGTCCGAGGCCTCTCGGACGGGGCCAGCCTAAAGGCAAGTGTGAGCCACACAGGTATCTAGGGGGAAAGCATTCCGGAAGGAGAACGGCACATGGGCAGAGGCCCTGAAGCTGGAGCCTGCCTTTGACTCAGCATCTTGCAGGAGTAGAACCAGGGTCGGGGGAGAAGGGGTGGGTAGGAAGCTGAGGGAGGCACTCAGCCGACCACAGGTGTGGGTCCCGTTGGCCTCCCCTCCTCCCGGCCTCGCTCAGTCCCTTGGAACACGTACAGCAACAGGAACGGGTCTCTAACCCGAGGTGGAAGGGACTGTGTCTCCCCTTCCCGAGGTCCCCCTGCTAGGAGGGTGGTGGCCTCCCAGCCTAGCTGCCCCCAGGGAGTGGAGGGCAGGGCCCCGGCTATTGCACAGAGACTAAAACCTCCTCCCCGGGCAGCGCGCCCCATTTCAGCTGTCCCAGCGCCCCGGCTTCTGTTCAGTCACCGGGGCTCGCGACAACCGGGGCGACGCCATGCTTGCTGTGTGTGTCACGCTGAGTGTAGCTGTCTGTTTGCACATGTGCCTCTCTTTCTGGAATTCAAGCTCCCCTCATGTCAGCCGAGGATGAAAATGAGATTTGACAAGTACGGCTTTCGGAGCTCTCCTACGCCTGGGCGGTGTGGGTCCCGCCACCGCCCCGTGAATGCTGCTGTCACCAGGGCAGGAACGGCGCAGTTCAGGGCCCATCCGAGGCCGGGAGAAGCCTCAGGTGGTGCGCAATGCGTGGGCACGGCAGCCTCGGGTCTGGAGGGAGGATCGCGAGCCGGGGGCGGCGGGGAGAGGCAGGCGACAAGGCAATTTTCTGATAGATGCACCAGGAGAGGATTGCGTCGGTGCCAATCAACACCTGGATCACAGGTGAGAAATCACCTTCGCAGACGCAGACACACGCAGGAGAGCGGACAGCGAGGGTCCGTGGCCAAGGAAGTTTTCGCAAAAGAAAAACACATGGGAAGTTCTCCTTTAGGTCGGACTAACGTTTCTCCGGCTCCTATTTCACTGAATCCCAGCGCCTTCTGAATGCCTCGTGTCAGTTCTTTCTCTGCAAGTTCCTCCCTCACTTCCTTTGCCCGAGTGCCTCCCAACAAATTTGAAGCCAGTTATTCTGGTTCAAGGTTCTTGCTCTACCACACGGCACGGCAGTGACCTGGGCAAGCCGGGTGGCCGCCATGGGACTCAGTTTCCCCGTGTGTAATGAGGACATGGGAATAATCCCAGGGTGGTGAAGCCCCGCCCACACGGGGAGGTGCCCCTGAGCAGGGTGAGCGGGCACCGTGCTTCCTGGCTTCCCAGACCTCCGTTCCTTCCCACTTCCCGCTGTCCAGCTGAGACATCGGTCCTGGAGAGAGATGGGAAGAGTGGAATCTGACATCTGGAATTTGGTCAAGGGGTAGGAGACTCAGAGATGACCAGGGATCAGAGCAGGGAGACCCACACGGCATCCTTCTCCCAAGGGAGAGGACGGGAAACCAAAGAGAAGAGATTTGAGCAGGACCCAGGACCCATCGCCCCCTCCCTGCTTCTCGCTACTGCCCAGGTCTGGGCTGGTGGGAAGGGGCAGCTGAGCAGGCAGGGGTCGGCAGAGACGCGCTCATCTACCTGCCAAGGAAGCAGTGAGCATAGTCAAAAGAGCCCAAGAAACATGAGTTCTGGTCTCAGTTCCCAATCAGTTCTGGGACTTCAGGCAGGCCGTCCCTCTCTTTGGGCCTCAGTTTCCCTGTCTCTAAAATGAGGAGTGAACTGGATTTTTAGGGCCTTCCAGCTCTAATCCATCCCATGTCAGCTGGCAACTGAGCCCAAATCTTGCCCCCTTCCTTCCTGGTACGACTCAACCCCATTCCTCCGAGAAGCGGCCTCTCAATTAATCAGCCACCAGCGAAAGACCGAGCTCTTTCTCTGTATTAAATTTGCCACCAATCAGTCTTTTGCGTGAAAGCCCCCAAGCACGGTATCAAGAGGCAGGATCAGGAGTGGGGCCGGATTCATTTTAACTAAGCAGTTCATTGTTCCGAAGGGGGCCGTCACTCTCCCCTTCTATCTCTGACAGCATTTACACCGCTAATCTTAAGATACAGTTAGCAAGATGGCAGGCAATATTTAGGAAGCAGGAGCCCTCCCCAACGAGCCAACGACACATAGTTCCTCTGTCCCGAAACCTGCCTTGTCCTATCCCAGCGCCCCTTCTCCCCCTCTCCCCTCGTCCAGCTCAGAGGCTCAGCGAGTGTTGCCAGGGGAGGGGACCAGGCCTGCTCTGAGGCAGTGAAAAGAGAGAGAAGTTATATTCGGGTGACCAGATGTGTCCGTCTGTCTAGACTGACGGGTTTCCCGGGACAGGGGCTTTCCAGAATGTCCCTGGCAAACCAAAACCAGGTAGTCACCCTAGTTATAATCACACCATGGCCCGCGGATGGCCCTGGCACACGGCTGAAACCTCTCTATGTAGTTCAACAATGAGAGTCAATGCTGACCTCCCCCCGCCCCCCGTGCTCGACCCTGCGTGGATTCAGCAGACGTTGGTGGTTAATGAAATAACTTGTGGATTGGGGCCCAGCTTGGACTTCCTGCATCCATTCATGCCCTTCTAGCACACCTTTCTCTAGAATGCACGCTCCTGGATTTCTTAGGGGTCCTCAGAGCTTTCATTCGCTCCACGGGAAACGTCTTGAATCCTCTCGGGGAGATCTGGCGAGGCCCAGCTCAAGCCCCCTGTCCGGGCCCTGCTCCTCCTCACAAGCAGCCCGCTCTCTCGCTGCCGGGTCCTAGCACGGGTGGCCCCTCCAGCCCGAGCCCTCACTCTTGGCTTGGGAAACTGCCGTTCACCTGCAAGGATGAATGGAAATCTTACTTCGTCAGGAAGCCTTTTCCTGACTCCCTAGGCTGCCGTGGTCCCAACATAGCCCTTCTTCCCTTCCACTCAGACACAGAAAAGGGGTTATAATGATGTATTTGGTGAACATTCACCACCAAAGAGGCCACGGACTGGATCTAAGTGCCGTGGTACCGATGCGCCCGGAGCAGAGCCTAAATCAAGAGTCTCTGTTGGATGAAAGCACAGACGAATTGTGCCCGTGCCCTAGACTGTCCCATAGTCAGAGTGGGTGGTTTCTCAGGGGGACCCTTGTGCAAGCCACTCTTCCCCTTGGCCTTGTGTGATGTGCCCCCGGCCGGGGCTCTCCAGAGACTCAGGTGACCTCTGCACCTGCCTCTCGGACCACGTTTGCCTGGACTGGCATTGGTGCCGCCTTAGCGTATCCAGGGGGTCAGGCAGAACTCCATCCAAAGAAGAAACCCAGGGCCAGGCGGTGAGCAGCCGCCACGGACGGATGTAAGACACACCAACTGGGTCAGCAGACAGACGGACAGAGTGGAGCGAAGACCATGGGCAACACGAGCCAGGAAGAGAGGCAGCAGAATCCACGGGGGATGGCACTTGCTGAGCCACCACAGAGCTGGGCCCCTAAGCGGCAAACAGCGGGTGACCACCTGCACAGGGTGACTGCCGGAAGTGGCAGGCTCAGTGTCGGGGGACAGCACTACCGATGCATTCTGAGCAGTAGCCCACTTCTCCTGGGAACACTGTGCTGAGCCGGCATCCCGTCTCCCTTGCGTCTCCCAGTCGCCCTGCTGCCAACGGTGGTAACCAAGTCCCTTGCGGCAGGTGGGTTAGGGACCCCGAATGTAGGCCACCACATCACTGCCTGCTTCACCCTTGGATGTCTGCAGACCTCAAAGGAACAGGTCCAGAATGAAGTGATGTTTCCCCCTTGGCTCAGGGAACATCAGCAAAGCCTGCTGTCTCTAGAAAATATACCCAGAATCCAACTCCCTCACCCCTCCACGGCCACCCCTCTGGGCCCAGCCACCATCTTTTGTCACTGGTCTACTGCAGTGCCTCCCAACTGGGGTCCCTGCTCCCGCCTTTGCCCCACCCACCTCTCTGATTTCATCTCCCCTCACTCTCTTCCTCATTCCCTCCACCCATGCACAATGAGCCCTGCCCAACCCCGAACACTCCAAGCATATCCCCACCTCAGGGCCTTTGCACTTGCTGGCAGAAGTGTCTTTCCCTCCATACCCACATGGCTCAGTCCCTCAGTTCTGAGGCTCAGCTGCCACCTCTTGGGAGAGGCCTTTTCCAATTATCATCATAAAGTAGTATCCCCATCCTTCTCTTGCTCTTTACCCTGCTTTGTTCTTTTTTAAACACTCATTACAGCCTGGTACGTATTTATTTGGTTATTATTCACTGATATTTCCCTCCCCCTCCCCCATACCCAACCCAGTTGGAAGCTCCACGAGAGAGAAGCCTTTGTGTGTGCACGTGTGTGTATATTTCAAACTTCTCCCCTGGTGCTCAGGCTGGATAATTTCTATTGATCGGTTTCAAGTTCACAGACTTTCCTCAGTCATCTCTGTCCTGCTCCTGAGTCCGTCTGGTGGGTTTTAATTTCAGTTACAGTATTTTTCAGTTCTGGAGTTTCTATTCGGTTCTCCTTGATACCTTCTATTTCTTCGCCAAGCCTCTCTATTTTAATATTTGTTTCAAGACTATTTGTGATTGCCCGTCCAAGCATTTTTATAATACCCACTTTAAAGTCCTTGTCAGATAAGTCTGACACCGCTGTCACCTCGTCACTGGAGCCTGCTGATTGTCTCCCTGTGTGAATTGAGATTTTCATGATTCTTTCTATGTCAAGTGATTTTAGTTTGTATCTTGGACATTTTAAGTACTACCTTATGAGAGTCTGGTGTATAGACCTGTTTATACTCATTCTTTCAGGGGCACTTCAAATTCTAGCATTCGAACCGCCTGCTAGTATTTATGTTTTTGATTTTCCAAATGGGTATCCATACATTCTGTCCAGGTCTCACAGTCGTATGAGAGGGAGACAAAGGAAGGCTGGTCTTCATTACTTCACACCAGAAGTCCTTGACTTTTGTGTTTTTTTTAACCACGACTCTATCCCTAGAAACTGCAATGGTTCCTGGCATTTTGACAGGAATTCCATAAGTATGTGTTGAAGGAACCAAAAACTGAGCCAAAGACATGTGATCAGTGCTTGGCGATTTTCAAAGGCTACCTGTGATTATTAGCTCGCCGATCACCATGGCAACCCTGTGGGGACAGTGTCCCCATTTTTTTTTTTAAGATTTTATTTATTTACTTGACAAAGAGAGAGAGAGATCACAAGCAGGCAGAGAGGCAGGTAGAGAGAGGGGGAAGCAGGCTCCCCGCCGAGCAGAGAGCCCGATGCGGGGCTCGATCCCAGGACCTTGAGATCGTGACCTGAGCCGAAGGCAGAGGCTTTAACCCACTGAGCCACCCAGGCGCCCCCAGTGTCCTCATTTTACAGGTGAAGAGACAGAGGCTCTGGGATACAGAATGACTTCCTCATGATCATACAGAAGCAGGCTCAGCAGGCCGGCCTTTTGGTTTTTTTGTTTTTCTGTTTTTGAAGATTTTATTCATTATTTACCCGACACAGAGAGAGCACAGGGGGAGTGGCAGGCAGAGGGAGAGAAAAGCACGAGTAGGGGGAGGGACAGAGGTAGAAGCAGACTCCCCGCTGAGCAGGGAGCCTGATGCGGGGCTCGATCCCAGGACCCTGGGATCACGACCCAAGCCAAAGGCAGACACTTAACCGACTGAGCCACCCAGGCGCCCCCAGGCTGGCCCTTTGATTCTGAATCCTATCCTCCTTTGCCATCCCTCCCACGGGACACGACCCCCCTCCCCCCAGCCCCTGGCTCTCAAATGGCAAGCAAGCTAAAATCAGGGGTGAGTCAGAGGGTCGGGTGCCCAGCAGTACTCAGGAACCCTTTCTCCGAGTGGGCGGGGTCAGACGCCAGCCTAGATCAGCAGAACACAACACCTCCACGAGGGGTAGCAGGATGACTGGTAGCTGAGGCCATTTTCAAGTTCAAAGCCAGCAGAGGATGCTAGGAAGGCCAGGAAATTGTATCTGAGAACGTTCCCAGGGCTGTGAGAGACCCCGAGGCTAGATGAATGAACTGGTTTTATCACCTCTCTGACACACAGTCCCCTGATCCCAGCTCTGGGCAGTCACCTTGGTCTAAAAGGGACTCTTGGGTGTCACTCAAGCCATGGCTTTTTGATGTAAAATAGCTACAGAAGAATCAAGAGGCAAGGGCTGTGTCTACCATCAGACTGGGAGCCCCCTGCAGGCGGGCAGGGACAGTGTCTCGCCTCCTTCTGTGGCTGGGAGTGCAGAAGTGGTGCAGGGTCTCACGGACCCCACTTCCTCGGGAGACTCAGCCCGGATGCACCAAGACGTGAGCGGGGGGCAGACAGAGAGGTGGTGGAAGCAGTTCCACCAGCTGGATTTAAGACCCTGCTGGGGTCGACCATGGGAGTCGGGGTCACATAAATTCCCGATGACACCCTCCCCTTCCTGTGGGGCTGGGATTTATCCCCATGTGACAACAGGAGCTGCGCACACCACCACTCATGAAGAAAGGAGGTCACCCCATCTCATCAAGATAAATACCAGAGCGTGGCACTGATGACAGCCTCCCTGGGCTCCCCGGGCCGCATAATTACTATCGTAATAAATATTATTACAACAAAACAATTACTGCAACCACATGTTCCAGGCAGGTACAGAGGGTTCTGTGAAATACACCTTCCATGCTGGGCTAACAGGTGCTCTCAGCCAGGAACCAGGTTGAGAGGTGGGGCAGAGGGTGGAGGGGGCTTTTTAAGAAAAGAAAGCCTCCAGGGGCGCCTGGGTGGCTCAGTGGGTTAAAGCCTCTGCCTTCGGCTCAGGTCAGGATCTCAGGGTCCTAGGATCGAGCCCCGCATCGGGCTCTCTGCTCAGCGGGGAGCCTGCCTCTCTGCCTACTTGTGATCTCTCTCTCTCTGTGTCACATAAATAAATAAAATCTTTAAAAGCAAAGAAAAGAAAAGAAAGCCTCAGAGAGAAGAGAATTTAACAGCTCACTCGTCTCTACGATGGATCAATTCTTCCTCTCAAACAGCTCTCAAAACTGTGTCTGCCCAGCACAGATCCTACCTTGGTCTGGGCCCCTAAAATTCCTCCCCAGGACCCTGCTCTGCCAGCTTGCTGATATCTACCCTCCAGCCCGGGGAACTCAAATGCATCACCACCTGGGGTCTCAGTGACATCTCTAAAATGCAAATATGATAACAACACCTCTCTGGCTAATGCCATTCAATTTCCCCACCCCATTGCCTTCCAATTCAGAATCAAGTTCAGCCTCCGTCATGGCCAGCCGGGCCCCTAATGATCTCGCCTCTCTCAGCCTCTCCAACTCAATCAGTCTCCTGCCGCGTCTGGGCCGCCGTGCATACCGTCCACCAGCCCTTCCACACCCCCTCAGGCTCTTCTTTGTGCCCATGCTCTTTGCGCTTCCCGGAATGCTCCTCTCGGAGTTCTCCTAGTGAAATCTGTACGTGTCCATCCAGGTTCAATGCAACAGTCCCCCCTTCCTGGGTTTATCTGAGTCGGAGACTCACTCTCCTGAGCTCCCAGACCCTTGTAAACATCTCAATCACAGCCGTCCACTCCGATCATAATGTAACACATGACTCTTTGTGCACGTCTCTGCCAGAAGACAGGGAGCTTCGTAAGGTCAGGGACCTGGTGTGCATCTCCAGGTCCCCCCGCATGGTGTCTGGCACACGGTGGGTGCCCGGCCCGTGGCTGTACCAATGACGTAGCGAACGAGCCGTATCACAAACGCCGCCTGTGACAACGCCTGGTGAGCCGTGCAGCCCTGGGCAAATGAAGATGATGCTGTAGCCTAGTGTACCGAAGTCACGCTCTCATCCACATCCTTCTTCGTCTCCTCACTGCCGTGGGGATCAAGTCCAAACCCGTTCCCCTGACATTCATGGCCTGCCCCCTCCTCGGCTCATCTCGTCCCCCTGCCTTTTGTATGCTGAGCCTCAGCCATCCTGAATTACTCAGTGCTCCCCAAACATGCGAGACTCCACGTGGCTACTGGGTCCGGGCACCGGCCACGTTTCTGCCTGGAACACCGGCCTTCACTTTAGCCTCATTGTTTTGACATGCCCTTCAGGGCTTAGCTTAGACATCACTTACAGTAGAGGCCCCCTCGACACCCACTCCTACTTCATCTAGCCCATGCCCAGCACCCTTAGGCTGGGGCTAAGTGCTCCCCTCAGAGCCTCTACCATAGCCCTAACACACTGCATGGTGACACCCTTTGTGGCTAATCTGTCTCCTACTACCATGGACTGTGGGTTCTTGGAGAGCCAGAAACATGTCTCAGTAACCGTATTATGAGGGCTTAGCATGGTGTTGACCCCACTGATGGCATTAAAGGCATAGTGAATGGATGGATGGATGGATGGATGAATCCATGGCTGAACTAATAAATTCTACAGATAACTTCAGCTAGCCTAGCCTTGCCACAATATCCAATTCTCTTGGGGCTGGAAGGGCTTCGTGTGTTTGTTCGTTTGTTCATTCGTTTGCCTTATTGAGCTATGGGTTTTCACCCTAAATTTGGGCCATGAAAGAACACTGAGAAGGGGAGTCCTCACCCTCAGACTCCTGGTTCTCACCACCCCCCAGCTCAGCTCGGATCCACCAGAGACCTCAAACATTTTGCAGGCTTTGTGGGGAGATGTGCTTGCTACTTTTGGGCGTCGATCTCCTGCCCCAACCTCCAGGCTCTTGTAAAATATTCCCATTCTGTGATCTCCAGCCAGCTAATCAAATTCCCCTCCATCAGAGGCAATAGATGCTCAAAAACCTTGTAGTATTAATGTATTATTCATGACATATGTATTATTTATCATTAGTTTGTTTATTTATTATTAATTTGTGTTTCATTATTGATAATGATGTGGTTATACTATTAATAAGAAGGCTGGGGGAAGCTGTTCTGTGACCCTTTGCAGACACCTGATACTCCTCCAATTCCCTGGAGAGACAAGGAGGGTCATTTTTCTTCCCATTGTGTGGATGGGAGGCACTGAGGACAGAGAAAGGCAGGACTCGTTTGGTCAGTCCCCTTGCCTCTGCGATGTATGCCAGGGAAGGTGACAGGCTGGGGAGAAGCTTCACGAGGCAGCACGTCCTGGGCTGATGATAAGATGCGGACAGCAGGATGTTGGTGCTGGGCCAGTTAAGCAGGTCCCCATCCGGAACCTCACACTCTGCCCCTCCCAGGCTCCTCCACTGGAGTCCACCCCAGGGTGGGAAACTGTCTCTGCTCTGTCTTGTGCACGGTGCCTGCTCACGCGTGTGTGATCCGCAAGCCCTATCCCTCTTCCCTCGGGTACTCGGAGTGTGGCTTCCAGGCCTGGGAATGGCCCGTGCCATCATCCACACCCTCTCTCTGTGCCAGCTACCTGGATGGAGGGGGCACTGAGGACCTGGAAAGGGGCGAAGTCATAAGGGGGAAAGAGCCTGGGCCCTTGAATGACAGCAGGGAGTGACAGGCCCCTGCGGTCCCTGATGGACGATGATATGAGTGAGGAATAAAATCTTATTCTGTTAAGCCACTGAGATCTTGTTGCAGCAATACTTTCCACTAGGATAGCGCACTTAGTAGGTACTCAGACGATTCCCAGTGAAAACCAAGTGAATAGGCAGATAAAGAAATAAGAGACAAAATCAATGGTTCTGGCTGCCCTGTCATTGAGTGAGGCTCCCAAACCATGCTTTCCACCACAGAGAAGTGGCCTTCACCTCGAATCGAAACCCTTCTGTTATACAGATGGGTAGACTGAGGTCCAGAGAAGGGAAGGGCCATGGCCAAGGTCAAAGAGACAATCGACAAACAATTTAAGACCAGGATCCCGGTCTCCTGAGCATAGCCCTTTGACCCCTCTGCCACACCATCGTCTTCCCTCCAGCTAACTTCATCCGACAGCCTGCCGTCCCCCTGGAACTTTCTCTGTGTGCTTGGGTGTGGGTGAGAGGAATCACCATTGCTTTATCCCTGGGTCAGGCCAGCATCCAAACAGCAGCTGGGCCCGCTGAGAGACATGGGATGCGGGATGCCCAGGAAATGCCTGACAAGCCATCGCTGCCTTCTCACGCCCCCTCCGGGCGTCAGCCCGCCCCCCCAAGTCAGGGCTGGCCGCACAGCTGCCAACATGGAAGCCACAGACAGTGCCAAGAAGAAAAGGAAACAGCTCCAGGCCTTGAAGCCGAAGACCTAGCTTGTCCTGCCATGGATACAGAGGGCAAGTCCCCGTCCCTCTCTGGGCCTCCGTTGTCTCCTTGGAAAAAGGGGCTCATGGTGCTTATTGCTCTGGGCAATGCTGATGCCAGAAAAGAACCAGAGGCGAAAGTGATCTGAAAAGCGCCGTTGATAAAGTTGGCCCCCTCTGTATGGGGATATTATCAGGGAGCACTGGTGTTAAGAGGTTACGGTCTTGGGCTTGGGGGCCCGGCAGACCTGGGGACAAATCTGACACGGTCACGGCCGACTCCACAGCCCTGAGTAAGCTGTCTCACTCCCCTCGGTCTCAGTTTCCATTGCCAAATGGGGATACTCATCCTTCCTTCTTAGGGCTGGGAGGGGCGGGGACAATGCAGATGCAGGGAGACGGCCCCCCGCCAGGAGCCTAGTATGGTGCCCAGCACCTGGGGCCGGAGCGGGCACCTACAGCCTGGCCACCACTCCCCTGCCTCGGTCACCCCCATCCCGGCGCCCTCTACCCTCTTCCACCAAGCAAGACTGCTCTGAGCACTTTGCTAGAAAGCTTAGGAGCAGATGGCCCATTTTTGTTGGCTGTTTGAGATCAGCTCGGCTCACGCAGGCTCGGCAGCACTAGCTGATGCCGTCTTGTTCCCTCCATGGGGATTTTTGAAGCAAAGCACACAGAGGGCCCGGCAGCCTGGCATCCTGAGACATCACTCAAGATCACAAGCACAGACTCGTGAGCCACAAGGAGGCTTCTCTGACTTCAAATAAAAGTTAAAATACGGATGGTAAGTTATTAAGTTATTAAGGAATATTTTGGAAGAAAAATAGTTATTACTCAAGGAACACTGTCTAAGCTGGGTTATAAACTGGTCTTAATCAGTAAAACGAGGCAACTTAATGAAAAAAATTACAATTTAAAATAGGCCTACATTAAATAATAATGCCTCATAAACACAGAAGTCCTTTAGCATATAAGAATTAATTGCTGGGCTAAGAAGCTAAAGGCACAATAAAGGAATCCTTAATTTTTTTGATCTTTTCTTTTTCTCTCCCAAAAAGGCATCCTGCTTTAGACCAGATTCCCTCACTTTGGCACCGAAGGATCTGGAAATTTGCAAAGGGAATTTGCTCAGTAACAACGGTTTCCTTCAGCCGCCGATTTCCAGGCATGCTCTGAATGAGGTCGGCTTTGCTCACCGGGTCTGCACCAGCGTTGAAGAAGAAACTCATGCGACAGAGTTTCCCACTGATGACTGGGGGCTCATTTGGTAGAATGGAGGTCCCTAAGTTAAGACTTTTCAGCAGGGTGGAAGCCTTCCTGGTCCGTGAGATTTCAAATCTTCATTCCAGAAACCATCAGAAATAGAGTGGTCTCGACCAGGAGCCATTTCTGCACCCCCATACCCCCTTCCGGGGGCACATTTGGCAACGTCTGGAGATAAGTTTCCAGCAGTCGCAGCTGGTGGGGAGCTCTACAGGCAGCCACCCGTAGAGTGTAGCACCCAAAGATGGTGCCGAACACCCTACAATGAGCAGGGTGATCCCCTTCAACCAAGGGATGTCTAGCCCCAAATGTCAATAGTGAGGCAAGCAAACTTCTGGAAGGTATGAATAGGTACTCACAAGTTTGCAGGCACGGGAGACAGGAAGAGTCTCCAAATACCCAGCCATCTGAAGCTGGGAATGGAGATCGCTAGAAAGTTCTCCCTCAACATGACCCCGGCACTGGTTGTGCCTAACGCCTGACGTTCACCTGAGCGTCTTTCCCACAGACACGGATCGATTCTCTCCATCAGAGTATCTTTTCTGCCCTCCAGAACCTACATTGATTTTCTGATACAAGAATCCTAGGAGAAAGTTCTTTATGGTCACCCTTGGCAAAATGCATTTATTGTGCAAAGCAAAGGAGTCCTAGCACAAAGGAGAGAGTATTCAGGGCTCCTTCCTCCCAGGAGACCCCTCGGCACCTCCCTCCTTGCTAATCTCGCTCAGCCTGCTTGGCAGGAGAAGCAATCTGGTCTTCATATTAATACTTTATTAAACGCACATGTCTTGCAAGATAAACATCAACCTATTACAGCTGTTTGGTTATGGAGTGCCTTCTCGTCACCCGAAGGCTATTTGGGCCCGATTCGTTCACCATCTAACTTCCTCCTGCTGCAGGCTAGGGGACAGATTGGAGGCATCTTATCGAGTGGCGGGATTAGGCGGGGAGCAAGGGGGTCGGTGCGGGGAGAGCAGCAGACAGTTCCTACCCATCCTCTGGGGCTTGAGGCTTCCCGGGGAAGACAGAAAGGCCTCAGGGGAAGAGCTGCACAGACCCCACGTGGGGCCAGCTCGTCACCAGGGATACAAATGCAAGGGCAGGCTGGATCATGCTCTAGGGATAGTTCTAGTTCAACTCGCACAAGGATGGTAAGCCTGCCGTGTGCCTTCCTGGTAGGCATGGGCTCGAGCCAGACCTTGAAAACACACGGGCCTCTTGCTCAGCTGCACCCTAACTCTGGGAACACGAGGCTTCAGTCTTTCATCCATCCAGTTAGGAATCCGGATGCCTACCTCCGGGGGTTGGAGAGAAGAGACGCACAGCGCTAACGTATCACCCAGTTCGTGGTCGACGCTACTATGGTGGGCACCATTTTCTTTCTTTTTACAGGGAGAATTTACGGTAAAATGCACAGATCTCAAGCGAACGGCTCGATGAAGTTTTGTATATCACACACTCACGGAAGCACTACCCGGATCAGAACACAGAATGCTCCCCGCAGCCCTGGAGGGGTACCTCGCGCTCCTCGCTAGCCCCCCCAGCACCCCCATGCCAAGGATCACCTCTCTTCTGGCTTTGCCGTCATAGACCAGCTTTGCTTCTTGGCCCTCGTATAAACAGAATCATGCAAGATGTGGCCTCTTGTGTCCAGCTACTTTGTCTCAGCACTGTGTTTGCGACACTCCTCTAGGCACTGCATTTATCAGTACTTGGTGCTTTCTTAAAAAAAATGTTCCCTGGGTAATAGCCTGCTGTATGAGATATCACAATTCATTTATCCATTCTAC
Organism: Procyon lotor; assembly: GCA_028646535.1. Taxonomy (NCBI): domain Eukaryota; kingdom Metazoa; phylum Chordata; class Mammalia; order Carnivora; family Procyonidae; genus Procyon; species Procyon lotor. The sequence goes on along the minus strand of CM053606.1, from coordinate 10,792,723 downwards.
CATTGAGGGATATTTCAGGTGGTTTCTAGTTTGGGCCTATGGACACATAAAGCCCATTGTGTCATTAAAGTATTCATCTTAGCCCCAAGGGACAATTGGTCGGCCCCCTTTCTTTCCAGGGGAGCCGATCTCTGTCCTTAGCCAGCTCTGGGTAGGGAGGCCCACTGGGACGTAATGAAGAAGACGAAGGTTGCCTTCAGCATGCCCATGCGGCCCCCTGGGACCCTCGGCCTTCCTCCCAGGGGCACGCAGGGACAGCCCACAAGAATGCTGGCCACTTAACCTGTCTTTGAGGTGAATGCTCTCCCCATCCCCACCACCCCTCCCCTCTCTCCCAGGGGCCCGTCAAAGCCCATCTCTGATACCTCTCAAAACAAACAGCATGACGTTTGAACCTGCTTTGCCTTTTGCAAGAAGACAAGTCCTCCTGTATCTAATCTTCCCACAAGCCTGTGGGGAAGCCAATACTCCCACTTTTCAGAGAGGAAAACTAAAGCACATTGATTTATCCGCTTAGTGGACAAATATTTATGAAACACCGGTCAGCTGCTGGGCCCAGGCATTTGAAAAGAGCCATGAGTTAATTTGGTGGGAGATGTGTAAACACAGAAACCATACCTTCTGGCAGATTGACCTGCTGTTGCATACTTAGGCACCGAGTGCCCTTGTATCCTACCGAGCCCACGGCTCACTTTCTGCACCATTAGTCCCAGCTCCCCAGTGAGACGAAATTTCCCGCTGTCGCTTTTTTGCTCCCTTAATATTTCCATAATGCACAACGAGTCTTAGGAATACAGAAGCGCTTAATAAATGCTCAGCAAGAATGTAATGGAGACTGGAATTGTTGACCTGCCTTTGTAAGTCTGGATTTTCAAGTTCTACGCTAGAGACGCTCGCCCCTACCCAACTAGGTTTCCTGCAAGTAGACATCGCATGGGTGGAGGTCAATGAATGTCAAGGTCCGAGAAGGACTTGGCATGCCCTTGGTGGCCAGAGAAGGAAGGTGGACAGGCTGCCGGAGCAGAGAGCGGTCCCCATGGGGCACCGGCAAGCCGACACAAACCTCAGTCCCACACCCACGAGGGACTGAATTCCACAGTGACCCGAAGAGATCAGAAGTGGATTCGCCCCCAGAATCTTCAGAGGTGGGCCCAGAAGGCCAACACCTTGGTTTTGACCCTGTGAGGGCCGGAGGAGGGAAGTGAGCCTAGGCCCTGGGGACTGCTGACCTATAGAAGTGTGAGACGAGACAAGGGTGGTGTTTTAAGCTGCTGATAGAAATGTTTATGTGAGATCACAGCACTCCCCAGCTCCCAGCTAACTGGGCAGTGAGAACCAAAGCCTTCTCGTGGTCCGGATGGCCCGGCTCTCCCTCCCTTGCTTCTTACCACACCCTCTCGCACTCTCCATTCCAGCCACACTGGCCTCTTTGCTTTTCCACAAACACCCCAAGCTCATGCCTACTTCAGGACCTTTGCACCTGCTGTTTCTTCTTCCTGGAACACTGTCACATCCCAGCTATGTGCAAGGCTTGCCTACTCATTTCCTTTAGATTCCTGCTCATGGACCCCCAATCCCCTGCCCCCGCCCCCGCCCCCAGAGGGCTTCCTTGACCACCCAGTCTACAATTCTCTAAAATTCCCACCTAACTTCTCTCCTATCCCTGAAATTACTCCACTTTGCAGAACACTATGTCTCTGTCTGACACGCTGTTTTAATTTATGTGTATTTATTACCAAGGATAGATACCCTCCGACCCCGCAGACCAGAACGTCAGCCCCACGAGGGGATGAACTTCGTCTGTCTGCTCACTGCAGTCCCCAGCACCGGGAACAGTGCCTGGGAATCGTCACCATTTTACAGTATTTACGGTAAGCTAGGCACTGCTTCGATGCCGTCCACTGCTTCAATGAAAACAAGTCAGCAGGACCATTCTTCAACATTAACACAGATCATCCTACGGAATAAGCTCCAAGAAGAAAAATCCCACAGGTATAGGATTCTGTACCTTTCTCACGAATCCCTGACTCTGATGTTGGACGTGTGGACTCACGTCCTGCGTGAAGGTCACCCTGAGGCAGCCAGTGGTCCTGGGGTTCACATGGGAGCTCTCTCACAGGAGAGCTTGGAATCAAAATGCTCAGGAGACTCCCCCACTGGCTACAAGATCAGCCTCTTATTTTATTTCCAAAGCTGCTGTTTGTGATTACCTCCCTTCACCATGGGCTTCTGGAGTCATGCTCCTGTGAGCTTCACTTGCTCAGAACCCCCTTCTCCATCCTTCTCCTTGTCAGCAAGATAAGCAGGAGTTGGGGAAAGACCTGGATGACAAACGTGCCCTGTACAAATGGGATGGTTTTTGCACCGAGAAGGTAACTTCCCACTGGGTTCCGGAACAAGAGACACAGCCTGCTCTTATCAATATTTTTATCTTTAATGACTTCTCCTGTTGGCGACTTCAAGAACATTTGTTTATTGTAGAAAATAAATAATAGCTGTAAAAGTATAGGAGAAAAAAAAACCCACCCACCCCATCCTGTAAACCGGAAAAGGCACTGCCACTAGTCTGGAATCCCTGCCCCCTGCCCCTCAATAACATTTTAGTTGGGGGGGGGGGGCGCTGGGGTGGCTCAGCTGGGTTAGGGGTCTGACTCCTCTCTCTCCCTCTCCCTCTGCCCATTCGCACGCGCTCGCTTTCTCTGTTGCTCTTTAAAAAAACATTTAGTGGGATTCTTTGATACTGGTATCACCGGACATGTAAATGCAAACCGTCTCCTGCCCAATCCTGAGGGTTAAGTGTATGTGTCGACTTGAATGGGTCACGGGGCACCCATGAAACATGATTTCCGGGGGCGCCTCCTTAAGGGTGCTTCTGGGGGGGATTAGCATGTGAATCAGGGGCCTCAGGAAAGTAGCTTATATCCAGGCCCTGTGGGTGGGCAGCGTCCAATCCCTGGGGGCCTTGGAACAAAAGGCAGAGGAAGGAGGAGGAGAAGGTATCTTCTCCTGCCCTTGACCTTGGGCTCCCCTAGTTCTCAGGCCTCTGGACTCAGGATGGAACCACCCCACGGGCTTTCCTGGGTCTCCAGCTCACGGACGGCAGAGAGTGGGACTCCTCAGCCTCCGCTTCCCTGGAGAGCCCTGACTCACACAGACTTCTAGGCCCCAGAGTGGGGCTCGAGGAAGAGGATTTTGAGGCTCCGTTTTCTGAGTTGGTTCTGGGGTTTCTGGAACTGGCTCTCTAATCTGATTAGGAAAGATGCTAATGACTCTCTTTATGTCTGTCTTAGGAGGTTGGGGTGGCTCTCACAGAATTCCGGGGATTAAGGGGCTTATAAAGCACAGAGACTGGCCTCTCACCGTTCTGGAGGCTGGGAATGCTGAGATCCAGGTGCCGACGCATTTGGTGTCCGGTGAGAGCCCTCTCCTGCCCCTTTGATGGGCCTTCTCTGTGTCTTCACCGGGCGAGGGAGCTCTCCGGGGTCCTTTCACAAGGACGCACGTCTCATCATGAGCACGCCACCCTCTTGACCTAACCCAGAGGCCCCGCCTCCCGATACCATCACTTTGGGGGGATGGTCAGATCCCAACATACAAATTTGGGGCCAACCCAAATATGCGGCCCGTAACATCAATACCATAATAAACTCAAACTTCTCCAGAGTCACCCAGAGAGAGGAAGCTTTGGTAAATCCTCTCAGATCTTGTCTCTCCAGCCTCAGTCTGCTTTAAACAAAATTGAAAAGGGGGTTTTGAACACCCATGTAAGGAAAGCATTCGCACCCATGAAGGAGTTCTTTCCTGCAGCGACACGCTCCCTAGCTCAACAGGGAGGAAGGATGCTGCCTTGAGAGGTCAGTTTGTCCATCCTCCTGCCTCCAGACCGCACCAGGCCATGAACTGGATGTGAATCCCGTTCTTTTAGGATCTCCCTCTGGTTTTTCTTCCTGCCCCACCCGTGTCTTTGCTCACAGGACTCAAACTTCCCGGACCTCCTCCCCTTCCCCTCCCCTCCATCCCCAAGCCCAGGCTCAGAGACGTCACACTTGTCACTCAGGAGGGAAATCGATGGCTACACAAAACTAACAGAGGGACACCACCCCCAACTAGATGGCCTTGTGTGTCGCCCGTTGCTTAGAGGTGACCTGAGTCCTGGTTCATGTTAGATGCCTTTCGGGTGCTTGCGAATGAAGCAGGAAGGTCCCGTAGAGCTGCAGACCCTGGTGGTCAAGTGCACGCTCTCTGGAGCTCAACTACCAGGGTTCAAATCCCAGCTCTGCCTTGGGCAAGTGACTTGTGCCACTCTGAGCCTCGGTTTCTTCATTTGTAAGATGGAGCGCATAGCGGTACCTGCTTCATAGGGTCAGAGGAGTTCATGAATTCATCTCCTCAGAGCAGTGCCTGGGACCTGGGGAGCCTTCCACACCACAGAGCTTTTAGGATTGCGTTCTCATGTGCTGAACACTGCCAGGTACATACCTTATAACTGGGGTAGGGACTCTCATAACTGCCCACAAGACGAGGCCTGATCACAACCTACAGACACAGGACACAAGGCTTGGAGAAGCACTCACCAAACCATGGCCCCCAGGGTCAAATCCTTCCCGTCACCTGTTTTGGTAGGGCCCACCAGCTACAAATGATGTTTATATTTTTAAATGATTACGTTTTAAATGATAGTGTAAGTCTCCACCTAATATCTTCCATTTCATCTCTGGGCCTGCAAAGCTATTTGGCTCTTTCAGAAAGTTTGCCCACCCCAGGCTTAGGAAGGGTTAAAGGCTGGCGCTGGGATTCTGAGCCCCAAACGGGGCCCCTTTCACTGCTGCCCTAGTTCTAGTGAATGAATGCCCTTCAGCCCCCAGGAAGGGGATTCGAACACCATTCACTCAGGTGTTCTTTCCACAGCTATTTATCAAGGGGCCTCAGACAGAGCCAACTACATCCCTGTGCCCATGGGGCTCACATTCCTTGTCACCTGGAGCCTCCCCCAGTGAGCCCTGCCACACCCGAGCTCTGCAGGAAGGAGCCAGGGGGTCTCTTGTGAAACTTAGATTGCCCAGAAAACTCCTCTGGTCATTGACAGCTTATGTCCTCCAGGTAAAGCCAACCCATCCCTACCCAGGAGCTCAGGGACTTAAAATCCCACCATCACATGCCGGCCTAAGGCATCCTGTTCTTCCTGAGAGCCCTGGGGTCCTGGACAGCATCAGGGGTGGTGTCTCTCACACCCCGTCCAAGCCTGCATGGGTCCAGGGGCCAGGCCCAAGGTGCCCCTCCCTGGGGCGACCTGGGCTGAGGGACGCCTGTCCTGTACCCTCCCTGGGCGCCATCGTGGAGATCTGTCCCTTCTCTTCACTTAGCAGTCCGCGAGTCTGGATGGTGCCCGTCAGAAGTGGGTAAGTGATGTAGGCACGGAAGAAGGGTCACCAAAATGTAACGAAAGTGGTCGTCTAGTCGTCCAATGAATGATAATGGCAACACGGACGGATTTTGGCTCCTAGTGTTGGGCCTCGGGACGACTTCCGGCACCAGCCCCCGCCAGCCCCCGCCGGCCCAGGGAGTGTGAGATGGCATCGCTCGATCTACTTTGGATACACGGAGAGCTCTAATAGGCTTATGAAAATATGGGTGTTTACAGCCTTGTTCTCATCGTGGGAAAACTGACATTAGGAAAGTGCACCATAGAAATCTTACATACTTTCCAGGATGTAAACAGAGTTAAAAGCAAAGCGGTGGGTGGGAAGGTGGTCAGGCGCCGGAGAGAGGAGCGGGGCAGGCCCCGAGCAGAGAGTTCCGATAGCTCGGTGCTCCCTAGGACCAGATTGGCCACTCCTGCGGCAGAAAGAGGGAGAGGAGGTTCAAGGGGAGGGAGGGCTGAGGTCACGGATTTAATATCTGGCTCATTTGTAGGTGGGTTTAATCAAGATCGGAGGACAGAAATAAATGATTGCACTTACATGCAGGGCACAGAAACAGAGAGCAGGCCTTTGGAGCCTCTCACCGCTGGCTTTTGGAAGGTTCTACCAGGAAAGCTGAGGTTTGGATATAGAAGTTAAAATTTGGGGAGTGGGATGGGGGAGAGTGACCTATGAAGAAGGGCTGATCCTCATGGCCTTATCAGGGGCAAAAGGGGCCAGGGATGTGTGTCCCCTTGTTATTTCCCTAAGAAGGGGGAAGAGCCAGGTCCCAGCCCCCAGATATCCTGGGTCAAGTCTGATGTCCATCATCAACGTGCACAAGAAGCCAGGACCAGAAGGCTGAGGCAATGGGGCTTAAAGACCTGCTGGGAAATTTCTGGTCAACTGGCTTCTCTAGGTCTTTAAACGTCCAGTGATAATTGCGTCCCTAGATAGGAAAGCCTTTCCTTTAGCAAAAACCTTAAAATGTTTCCGCTGCTGGGTTAGCCCTCTGAGTCACAGTTCTGATGTTACCATTTTTCTTGCTCCACAACCTTCACTGGCTCCCCAGTGCCTACGGGCTCAAGTCTGCACTTCTCAGCCTGGCCCTTCCAGGTGTCACTCCAGCTGCCCCTTGGCCTCTCCTCCAAGGAGCTCCAGCCCCCTTCCAGGAAACACGAAGTCCCTGACCTGGCCCTCCCAGGGCTGCCCGCCAACCCCCTCCCCCAGGACAGCTCAAGTGCATTCCTTCCCCCGGCTCTTTGCTGTTCCCTCTGCCCAGAATGCCTTCCTCATCCTTCTGTAACCTTCTGGGCTCAGTTCATTGGTCCCTTGAGAACTTTCCTCATTTCACTTCCCCTTCGTGTAGAAGGAACATTGTATCTTTGCGGCCCCCGCCTCCTATAAAGACTATTATCTGTTTACATGCCCGTACCCGGGGAGAGCAGGATGAAGCCTCAGAGGAAGGGAGGGGACCCTGTGGCAGCACACCCTTCACGGGACATGGTAAGGTAGGTGAGGTAAGGCACGGGACTGGGAGCAGGGCGACCCTTGCGACAGAGCCTGCTTCCCAGGGCACTGATGACCCCTACCATTGCAGAAAGGAAGGTCTGGGCAAGGAGTGGCCTTGTGGGGCGAGACGTGTCCCCGCAAAGACACGTGAAATCCTTACCAGTGGCACCTGTGAGTGTGATCTTTCTTTGGAAATGGGGTCTTTGCAAATGCAATCAGGTTACGATGAGCATGGGCCCTAATCTGGCGTCTGGTGTCCTTATAAGAAGAGGGAGATGTGACCACAGAGACACAGATCCACAGAGGGGGCCACGGGGTACGTTGGCGGAGATGCAGGGGTGCCTCCAATGCCTGGAGCTGGAAGAGGCAAGGCAGGATTCCTGCCTAGATCTCTGAGAGCGCACAGCTCTGCCAGCACCTCGATTTTGGACTTCTAGCCTCCAGAGCTGGGACAGAATAAATGTGTGCAGTCCGGAGCCACTTCGTTACACCCGCTCTAGAAATCTAGTACGGGAAGGAAGAGTGACCGTCCACCTACTGAGCCCCGCAGGCCGACGGCATTTTTCTCATTTGCTGGGCTGACCAAGGGCCAGAGAAGGGAAGACTCATGCACAATCACGTGGTTCAGAAGAGGCAGGACTCGAACCCAGAAACCCTACAGGTTTCTGTACTCCTCCCTGCAGCCCCGCGACCGGCCGAGTCTGCAGGGGTCCCGAGCCCTGAGTGGCCCTTCGTCAGGAGTGCCCACCACCCATCCTGCTGCCATCCCTCTGTGGGCCGTGCCAGGGCCCAGGGACCCATTCCCGAGGGAGCGGCTTCCGGAGCGTGGGCCCAGGAGGCGGGAGCAGCTGAGAAGCGGGCTGGGGGAGCCTGGCTCCCGATAAAACCGTGCCCGTTTGTTAACATGTGTTCCAAGCCCAGATTACCCGTGCGGAGTAGACAATGCAGGCGATGACGAGCACCGAGGCTGTGACTGCTGGAGATGAGAGATAGCGAACGGGGATGGGGGGGCACGGAGGGGGCTACAGCCCGCTCCCTCTGTCGCCGTCACCGCAACCGTGGGGCGAGGTGGCACGAGGCACAATCCCCCATCACTAGGGGCAGCATCACCAAATAAGAGACCCATGGAGTCGCTGGGTCTGGGATGCTGAGGACGTTAGAGCCCGAAGGTGCCCGAGGCGACCGTGGCTCTGGGAGATGTTGGGGGGAGGGCGTGCCCGAGCTGTGCCCGGCAGCCCCGAGGGATCCGGGAGGGGCCTGGGCTCCAGGGAGTCCTGTAGCCATCATTACTGTGACAGGGACGCTCTGGTTGGGCACCTCGTCTTGGTTCATCTTCAGCATGCGAGATCGATGCTAACGTGATCCCCATTTTACAGGTGCTCAAACAGAGGTCAAGTTACCTAAACACACCCCCCGCCTGTCCGTCTCAGGGGCGGCAGGTGAACTTGGGGGCATCCCACAGGTGGGACGCAGAGTCCCCGAACCACTCCTTAACTGGAGCAGCTCCCCTTTAACTGTTGGACATATTGGGGTACTTCCCAGGGTTATGCATAAAAGTGTGTGCTTTAGGAGGACGTGGGTCTGGGCCACGCGCCTCGTGAACAGTGGAGGGCACGGAGCAACTACCCGGAGTCTGGGCCTCCCCTCTCCCTGCAGCCTTTGCCCTGAGAAAGCTCCTCGATGCCTACACCGTCCGTTTTCTGGGTACTGACCGGTCTGCTTCTCTGGCCTGGGTGCCGCTGCCTGGTGCCCGCTACCCCCTGCCCTCTGCTCAGGTGCGCTCCCTGATTGTGCTCCCAAGCTCTCCATGATGCTCCTCTCCGAGTGTCCTCCCTGGATCCCCCACACAGGCCACCACTGGCATCGGGCCCCACCCCTGGGGCATCCCAGCCTCAGTCCAGGACCTGCCAGGAAGGGGGATCGGGAAGATGGAAGGGGAAAAAGGGACTGACGGAGAGCCCCATCCAAGCTGCCACCATCTGTCCCCTGGAGCCTGTCACTGTGGGTGCGCCTGCTTTTGGTAAGCATCCGTGTGTGCCCGTGTGTGGGGGGGAGTGGGGGGGAGGCCACAGGGCCCTTCCCACCATCAGTTTATGTCAGTTCTCTATAAAACGCAAAGCCTTTTCCTCCCTGATCTCCTTCACGACACCCCAGGAGTTACATGGGGCCAGGAGGGAGGTGATGGGCCTGGGGTCGCCCAGCTATGAACACCCCGGCCTGTGTTCCTCCCGGTGCTGATGAGGCCCTTTCTTCAATACCCTGCTCTCCGTCTTGATCCTGCACAAAATTTTACTGTCGGCCTAACTCCCTCATTTTAGGGTTTTCCCCAGCCGGGGGAAGGGGGGCATTGGTGTTGCTACAGCATGAGGAGAGCACCTTGTCCAGCATCAGGAACTCATCTGGAGACCGTCTGTATTTCTAAAGGCCTGGCTGTGTAGTTTCTCTGTATTTTATAGCCAGGAAAATAAAAAAGGAGACAAATGACGAATGTCCTCCCCTTAGTAGCCGCAGGGCCTGGCTGACGCTCTCTTGGGTCTTGGTCCAGCAGCCGCTTCCCTCCCTGCACAGTGGGGGTCACGCTCCAACCCACTGGCATTTCAGGAGGAAGGGCGGGTGGGACCCGTGTCCCAGGGGCACCGGAGCTGGGTATCCAAGACTGCTATGCCCTGCAGCCTGCTCTGGGCATTCTCCCCGACGCCTGACCTCCAGGCTCTCACCCTGGGTCACAGACCGCCCCTGCCAGCCGACCCCTATCAGGGCCATGCAGAGAATGGGACATTCTAGTCAATCCCATGTTGATATCGAGATGCTTCATCCTAAATGGTCAAAAGATTGCAAAACATCATCTACACTTGAAAACTGAAATTTCATTAGAAACTATCTTTGTGCAAAAAGCCCAGATAATGTCTATACGGGGTTAGGAGCCTACTAAGTGCCAAGCACTTGAAGTACTTTGACCTTTTAAATCCTCATTCCCTGTTATGGACGAAGAAATCGAGGCTCGGGGAGGTGCGTAGGGCTTCCCAGGCAGGACAGCTAAGAAGTAATCACCACAATACCCGCACCTACCCACGACCTATGCACCTGTTCTAAGCCGTTTGCTTTCACCACAGCCCCTCTATAAGGTAGTCTTGGTTATTTCCACTTGCTAGATGAAGAAACAGGCTCAGAGTAGGTAAGCCACAAACCCAAGGTCACACAGCTTGAGCGGCGGAACCAATATTCAAACCCAAGCAGGCTGCCCATTCCAGACCCTGGATTCAAGTACCGCTCTGGCGTGCTCCAAAGCTCACCCTCCTCCCCTACACCCAGTGGCCTCTCGTGATATTCTGCAGCCTGGGATTCCGAGTGTTAGCTGATATCAGGCAACCCCACTTATTAGAACATCTGGCTGGCTGCATGGCAGAGCTGAAGACAGTAATTGTGGGGAACTATGTCTGCAGGGGGAGTCTCAAGGTCCAGAAAGGTTACGTAACTCATCCAAGGTCATACAGCTTCCCCCGGGCGGGCGGAGACCCGGAAACCCAGGCCAGCCTTCCTCTTGGGCTCTCACACCTTCTGCCTCCCAGGGACCCCTCCTGAGCTCCGAACCCCCCAGGATCACCGTCCGGGACCATATCACCTCTTTCCTCTAGGCTTCGCTGCCCTCCAGGGGCCGGCAAGGCTGGGTTGCCTGCCCATGACCTTGGGAAGGGACAGGAGTGGTTTTAGCAATCTAAACACACT
>CM053606.1:10732465-10781586 GCA_028646535.1 Procyon lotor | reverse complement strand
GCATAACCTCACTGACGGCTCCCATCAGCTCCACGAGGCAGCTCTTGTTCACATTTCGTGGGTGGGGAAACCGAGGCACCAAGAGAGGTTAACTAACGTGCCCAGGCGGAACCAGGATCCCGCTGCAGCGGCCTGGCCCGGGGCTGGGCTCACCCCGCGTGCTTGTCACAGGCAGGAAAGCACCGCAGGAGCCCTTGGGTGGGTGACACCATCCTCATTTCACAGGCACAGGACTGTGAGCTTCGGGACTCTCAGCGGGTGACACACGGGGCCAAAGGGCCAACCCAGGCCTGCTGGCTCCAAAGCGAGTACTTGGATGGCAGGCCTGAAGCCTGGAGAGCGACAGGCAGATGCGGGGATGGAGAAAGGGAAGCCGGCGTGGGGCAGGCTGCAGGGGAGGAAGGGAAGGTGCCACGTGCCCGGGGTCACCCAGGGCCAGCACCTGCCGTGCAAGCCTTCCGCTCCCCCCCGCCCCCACTCCCCGCTCCATCTCCAAGACCCCGAGAGGGAGCCGGAACCCCCTGCTGCCCTCAGACCAGATGCCCACGTTGTCAACAGATCTGAGCATCGGAACACAGGGGGCGGGGACCGGATGGAGCCCCCAACAGATGCCAGGTTCAAAAGAGAATCACAGGGAAACAGTGACACACGGGGAACTGAGCACAAAAGCATCCAAATGGTAGGAGAAAAACAGAGCCAGATGGGCCAGGCCTCCCCAGCCGGCAAGGTTGTCACAGGCCAGCCCTGCTCGGGCTGCCAGTTCGAGCGCCCCAGGGAGGGCCCGCCCCGGCTGCCCCTGCCCCGCTGGCCTCCATGGGGACCATTCCCTTCGCCTGGAATGCCCTCTCCTTACTAAATTCCCTCTTCCCCCCCAGAGTGTTCGGCTAACCCTAGTACAATCAGCTCCCACTCCTGGGATCCTGCTCCAGCTCCTGGGACTTCGGTCGTCCCTCCCTCTGCGTGATTCACGTGCAAGCTTATCCTCCGGTCCCAGCGTTCCTAAGGGCCCAAGACTTCAATTTTCAGCTCTTTCACACCCACTGCCTCAAGGGGCCCTGAGAATAACCTGGCAAGAGGTGTTCTTAATCCCACTGGACACATGGGGCCCAGAGAGGGCGAGTGACTGGCCTAAGGTCACACAGCTAGAGGTAGAACTGAGACTTCCCTGGAAGTCCAGCACTCCCGCCAGCCGAGAGAAGTGCCTGGCACACAGCAGGGGTGTCCTCAACAAGGAAGGGGTGAATGAAGGGGGTCACTGAGGTTGATAGAGTCCTCCTCTTACCACCACCCCCAAATTTCTCCTTCTGGGTTCCTGGAGTTTCTCAGGGTCACCCCACAGTTTGAAAGTCTGTGGCAGGGAAGAGAAGAGGGAAGGGGGAGTCTCTCACGGTGAATACCCATCCACTGCGGCAGCAGCCCCCCTACCCCCCCGCCATGGGCTGGCCCTAAGGCCCTCCCTGAACCTCCCAGTGGACTTGACTGTTGCTGCCCAGGACAGCCCTAGCTCTCCCCTCAATCACAGGCCAAGATCGCCCCACGATAAGGTCCAGCTGAGAGCACCCTTGCCCCAGGGAGATGGCGCGATACCAGCCATGTTTTACAAGCTCACAAATCCGTGATAAGAGCCGGCCAGTCGGCTGGCTCCAGCGAGATAAGGAGATGCCCACCTCTCCCTCCCTTGGCTCGCTGAGCACCCATGCGGGGAAGAAAGGTGCAGCCAGAGCTCATGCGTGCGGAGAGCTTACTCTGGCCCCCACGCAGCCCCCTCCACCGCCTAGGACAGATGGACGTTACAGCAACCCCCCCAGGACGGGCGGATGGGCCCCAGTCTGCAGATGAAAGGAGGCGAGGCAGTTTGCTCCTCCTGGAGACGAGATCTCTGGGATTTCAGCAAAGGTTACTGCGCACTCACTGTGTGCGGGGGTGGGGGGTGGGGTGGGGGTAGGGGGCTGGTAGAAACCTCGCCCACGCCCACCCTCGCTCGCCTCCAACAAACCCTTCCCATTTCACAGATAAGAAACCAAGGTCCTGAGAGGCACACGAGCATCTGTGGTGGGTTGGGCTTCGGGAAACAGACCATGATGCTGAGAGCTGTGTGCACGGGGCCTGGGGGTGTCTTGGGACGGCCCCTATGGGAGCCCAGGAAGGGTGGGAGGGAAGGCAGGCAGAGGAGAGCGGGCTATGGTCCTCAGCCAGTCCCCCGGTGGCTCTGCTAAACTGAGACAAGAGGGCAGGGTTCTTGTGTCCCATCGAGCAGCCACTGGGTGGGGGATGAGCCCGGCTGGACCCCATGTCTCTCCGGGCTCTGACCCTGGGGTCCTCTGACCTGATCCTCACCAGGGTGACCCATGAGACCACCAGCCCATCTCGGACTCTTGCAGGGACTCCCACCTCTCACCCCTACAGCGCAGAGAGCCCGCAGGGGCCATATGTCCCCAGGACCACAGGCCAAGCATAGCCAACCAAAGGGCAGGCGTGATGGAAAAAGCCCCGAGGGGCAGGTGACCCAGGTTCAAATCCCAGCTCTGACACATCCTAGCATGTGTCCTTGAGCAAGTGACTTCGCGCCTCTGTGCCTCAGTTCCCACCTGCCACGGGGAACCGGAATGACATCACCTTCCTCGCGAGGACTAGAGGACCCAAGCTTTGTGAAGCCTTCAGTCCCCGGCTCACAGAAAGCTCCGGTACAAAAGCCATCGCCACCACCACTGTCGCCCCCGTAAGAATGCCGCCAGCGTGGTGGGGAGGGTCTGCACACCAAGTCTGTCCCCAACCCCGCCCCTCACACGGACAAGCTCCAAGAAAGCCCAAGTTCCAAAATGTCACTGTTATTAATTTACCTTCTCTGCTTTCTCTTCCTCTCCATATATTTATATTTTACTTCGGGAGGATGTGGTGAAGGTCCCCACTCCCAGCTAGCGACTCAGCCTTCCCTGCAGTGATCTAATCAAAGGCCATATTTTACCTGCGTGTATGAACCCAAAGGCCATATTTCATGGGGGCGATCTCATCGGCAAACTGTATTTCCAAGGTGGAGATCTAAACTCCTGGTTATATTTCATGGCTTGAGATCTAATCAGGGGGCAATATTTCACAGCAGGGATCTAATCCCAGGGGTATATTTTATGGTGGGGAGATCAGAGCTATTCATTGTGACTTTTTACCCTTCTTTATTTAAAAAAAAATTCTTTTGCATGTTTCAGGAAAAGTGAAGGTACCCTAGGAAGCCCCAACTTTGCCAACAGTTAGGTCACTGCTAATAAAAAGGAGGGTTGTTGCCAAATGGTGATTCGTCCAGCCCTCTCTGATGTCACACAAACCTCTTGGGACAGAAGTGGGTTGGCAGGGTTCCTCTCGATTCTAGGAGGGACCTCCAGATTTAGTGTCCAAGCAGGACCACCGTTCCTCATTCATTCATTCACTCACTGTTTCATTCAACAAGTTGCTCTGAGTACCTGCTGAGTGCTTAGAATCACTGAACCAGAGGGAGCAAGGTATATATACCACCTGTATACATACCATCTATTTGTGAACCCCCAAATTTCCTACATGGAAACTCTAACCCCCAGTGCGATAATATCTGGAGGTGGGGCCTCTGGGAGATAATTAGGTTCAGATGAGGTCATGAGGTGGGACTCCGTGATGGGATTGGCTTCCTCCCCGACCCCTGCCTCTGTCCCACAAGGACACCCTGAGAAGGTGGCCCAAGGCAAGCCAGGAAGAAGGATCTCACCAGGAAGGAACCGAGTCTGTTGGCACCGTGGCCTTGGACTTGGAGGCTCCAAGTCCATATGAGAAACGTAGGTCGGTGGCATTTTGTCCAAGCAGCCCGAGCTGGCTGGGACACCGCCACTGCCATCAGATGTCAGTCTACTAGAAGAGGGAGGCCACTCAGCACACCGTCCCAAGGGGGGTGATGGCTGCATCAGGGTAAGTGCCCTGAAGAAAGGGAGGGAGGCTGTGAGCGTGAGGACCCCAGACCCAGCCAGGGAGGCCAGCCTCGGCACGTGCCCCAAGAACGGCCACCGGAAGGAGGAGCAGGAGCCTTCGGGCTCTTGCAGATGACGTGAGGTGGGGTTAGGGAGACCAGGAGAGGAAGGGAGGGAATTCCAGGAGGTAAGAAAGGCACATGCAAAGGCTCTGAGGTCACGCGGAACCTGTTCAATCAGAGGGACAAGAAGAAGCCTTGTCTGATGGACCCAGGCTGCTGGGGGAGTGACCCAACCCTCACACCTAGCTCCAGCACCTGGGGCCAGAGACACTCAACTGCACTAGGCTTCAGTTTCCTGACCGGAAAAATGGGACAATAACAGATTCTACTACGCAGCCATCAAGAGAAATGAAATCTTGCCATTTGCAACGATGTGGATAGAACTAGAGGGTATTATGTTAAATAAAATAAGTCAATCACAGAAAGACGATTACCATATGATCTCTCTGATATGAAGAATTTGAGAGGTAGGGTGGTGGGGTCGTGGGGCGTAGGGAAGGAAAAAAAATGAAACAAGATGGGACCAGGAGGAAGATAAACTATAAGAGACTCTCAATCTCATGAAACAAACTGAGGGTTGCTGGGGGGGCGGGGTAGGGATGGCTGTGGGGGGGGATGGACACTGGGGAGGGTTTGTGCTAAGGTGAGTGCTGTGAATTGTGTAAGCCTGATGATTCACAGACCTGTACCCCTGGGGCAAATAATACATTATATGTTAATTAAACAAACAAACAAGCAAAACCAGTACCTACTCCAGAGGATTTTGAACTCTTTCCTACAAAGGGAGGTCAGTTTCGCATTTTTCAAAGACCTTGCTAGCGGCTATTGGGGAATGGAGTCCAGGAGGGGAGAAAAGAAGCAAGGGGTCCAGGTGGGTGGGATGCTACTGAGGACATTCAGGGCAGAGACCCTGGGCGCTGTGACCGAGGAAGGGGGTCAGGGGGGCAGCCCCGAGTGACATTCTGGAGGGCTCTTTATAGGCCACAGGAGGTGTGTGGAGAGTGAGCTCCAGGCACCTGGCTTTGAGACAGATGGCACCCATCTCACTCCTCCGTCGTCCCAGGGGAGGCAGGAAGGGCGCAGAAGGAGAGAGAGCCAGGCTGCGATCCTACAGCCCAGCTCCTCCCACTGAGGGACTCACAACACCGCCCTCTCGCCCTGTCTGTACAGCTCTGCCTTCCTCAGGCCAATTTCAAGCAAATCAGTCTCCCAGGCAGAGGACAGAAAGCTACGAGATGTCCCAACACAAACGTGTTTGGGGACAGGGAATAAAGGCTTCTGGGGAGCCCAGAAATTCTCATTCAATATCGCAGCTTATCACCCACCTCACTGCCGATGGGTGTTGGCCGCCAGCGCTGCAATCGTCTTTCCAAATGCATAATGCTTCACCATTCTGCAAACGCTTTATTTCGCCTGAATCTCACCTGGGAGCCAGGTGGCAGCATGCCTATTTTATAGATGGAGAAACTGAGGCTCAGAGGAGGGAAGCGAGCCGCCAGGCTGTGCGGAGGCACAACGGAATGGCTGTTAACAGTGGCAAGCATGTACTGAGCCCTGGTACGTTTCATTTAGCCGCCCTGACAACAACTCCGAGACAGGTATTACTATAACCTCCATCTGCAGAGGGGGAAACCGAGGCACAGAGAGGCAAAGGTGCTTGCCCAAGGACACACAGCCAGTACGTGGCAGAGTTGGGATCCTGACTCAGGAAGGGTCACCCCGAGATCTATCTTTAGTCACCAGCTAATACTTCCTCACAACCAGGGGGAGGGACTCAGCTTGATCTGCCCGGCGACCGAGTCACGCCTGTGGGCTACACAGTCCATGAATTAAGCGCCTGAGAAAGGCCATTAGGAATCACAAATCCGTGTGGATCTCGCTGCCTAGAGAAACTTCGGCCAGACACATGCTACGTTGTGATGTCTGTCTCTCCCCGTTCACTGAATTTTATATTTGGAAACCACGCCGGAGTTCAGTCAAGGGAGTATTTCCTAGAAGGTCACACACATAAGCAGCCGGCTTCCAAATCCACATCCCAGAGAAAGACAGAAGGGTGGACGGGGCATGTCCCTGGCATGCTTGCTGGTCCCCAATCCTGGGTGCAGCGCCCAGATGGGTCTGTCGGTCCTAGCCAATGTCCAATCTGTGGGGACTCCTTGCTCTCTTTCTGCAAGGGTACGAAGGGAGCTGGGACCTCCCCAGGCTTTGGAGCCGTTCAAAGGGATGGGTTCTCATCATTTTTGAACTCAAATGGAGGGTTAGACACATTGCATACAAGACAGGACACTCGTTGGGGGCTGACAGCCACCAGGGGCTCGGGGAAGGGGCACGCGGGAGTCCACCCGCCCACGCCCAAGGCAGAGAATGCACAGGGTCAGATGGTCCTTCCGGGGGCAGGACCCCAACAAAACCTCGGGCTGGCTCTGGTCCAGGCTAAGGCTCCGGAGGCCCCAGTCTTCTTATCCCGGGGCTGACAGCCTCACAGCCCATCGCCAGATTGCAGCCTGTGTACAGTGGGGCCCAGAGATGTGTCTCATTTGAATCTCGTTCGAGGAAAATGATTAAAGGTTCAGAGGGATTAATTTACAAGGAAAGATTAAAGGAACTAAATCTGTGTAGCTTGGCTTAACCATGACCGAGATTGGGGACTTCGGGAACACTTCCGAATATTTGAGGAGAGTGGAGACCCCGGGGAGGGGAGAGGAGAGGAAGGAAACGAGGGGAAGGGGCACCGGAAATGGTGACCAAGATGAAACTGGGAAAATCTCGCGTCACCTTTGAAACGATGGCTGGCACAGGGACTCGCTGCACGTGAAGCCAGAGGCTGGGAAAGCTTGGTGGACATTCCGCAATTTAATGGGCAATGCCTGGCATCTGCTTTTCAGATGGGGAAACTGAGGCATGGCCCAAAGTCACATGACTGATGAGTATCAGAACCCAAGCTGAGTCTGTTACTGAGTTAACCTGGAATCACCGGACCATCATTCAGCAAATCCCTTCTCCTGTTCTCTGTGGGCAGAACGTACTTCCCCACTCATTAATCTAGGGCACGGTCACGTGTTTTGATGGCAGCAAAACCTCCTGTACTTCCGCCTTCCCCGCCGGAGGAGCTGAGACCTCGGAATGAACCCACGTGGGGCAGGGCAACTGCAACCTGGAGCCTGGCTCAGCTGCACCCCCAGCTTCCACAGAAACGCCCAGCCGAGTGGGCCCAGGTGAGCTGCCCCACCTCCCCGTCTCCAGCCACAGATCCTTGGTCATTGGGCTAAATGACTGCATAAATGACTGGGGTTGGTTATCGCACAGTTACGGATCTTGTGTTATTAGAATGCTGCCCAAGGCGTCCCGTGACCAGGACCAATGCTCATGTCTGACCTCGTGCCCGCTGGTACCCTAGGCACGAGGTTCTCAGGGTTCCTTGACCATTGTTCGGACTGCTATGCATCTTGCTTGCTCGCCTTCATCTTCCCCCAGTATACCGAGGCATGATTTACACAAAATAAAATTCGCCAATTCACAGAGATGTTCTGTTCTCGCGGAGTTTTATGATTTAATGGGGAAAAAGAGAGCCCCAAATCTCAGTGACGGTTGGTGCCTCAGACTCTGTGGAATGAAGCTCCTTTATTTCGTAATCAATGGGGACGCTGAGTCTCGCACGGGGAGACACAGGAGACCCAGGTGGCTCGACTCCTAGCTCGGTGCTCCCCGCATTGCCCCCGAGGCATCCATCAGACTGCTGGAGGGGAGGCCTCTTCAGCCAGCCAGCAGGGTCCCACCCAGCGTACCAGGTGAGATCGAGCCTCAGCTCGGGGAATTACCCAGCTGCCTCTCTTAGGGACTTCCGAGTTGCTTTTTGAAGAGCACGCAGGGTCCAGGTCACTCTATTAGAAAAAGGATATTACCTGGGGGACGGCAGGGTAGCTGGGGAGGGGGCGGGGCAGCTTCTCGCAAAGCCCTGCATCCAGGGCACAGCAGGTGAAGGGTGAATAGGGATCATGTGTCTGCTGGATAAGATCGAGAGCGCTCATGTGATTCATCGGAAGGACCAGAGATGAGACTAGAGGGGCCAGGAGCTCGGGTCAAGTAGATGGACAAAGCAGTGAAATCCACAGGCAATGTTGCCAGATGGAAAGGCCTCTGATCCCATACGGCACACTGGCCCCAGTCCCTCCTCTTTGTACTGAGGACCCCCTCCCAGGCAGTCACTGAAGGACAGCTTGGTGGGGGGGCAGGGGCGGGGAGGAAGGAGTCCATGAATGAGTGGTATGTTTCATTCATGCATACAAGCATTCATTCATTCAACAGTGATGACCAAGACAGACAGAGTCTTCTTTCTCATGAGACTCACGAATTACCTAATCAGAGCTCTGGCAGCTGCTAGAGGGAGCCTACAGGTGTCCTGTGACGGCCTGCAGCAGGTGGACGGGACCCAGGCCACCAGTGCAGGGAAAGCAGGACCAAGTTGCCCTGGAGAGACACTTTCTGGTAAAAAGGAAATGTGCCAGATGCTCAGGATTCTGTCCTCCCCAAACCGAAGGATTTTCAAGGACAGCAAATAGGGGTGCCTGGGCATAGGGGGGACCAGGAGGAGGAGGGGAGAAATGAGGAAGGCATCTTCCCTTCCCTGGTGAGAGGGGAGCACATGGCCCATGCAGGAGGCACAGGAGAGGAGTGAGGCCCAGAGGCCAGAGACGCGCACAGGATTCCTGGGGCAGGAACTTCACGGCCTCGCCCACGTCAGGAAGGCTCCAAGGCAGAGAAGAAATGAAATGCTGACCCCGGAGTAGGAGAGGAAACCAAAGAAGCTGAGGCAGCTGATGCACAGTGAGTTACTTGTGACCATCATTATTATTATGTTTGATATTAAACGTAATTTATTACTATTCCTTAATATAATGTGACCTGGGCCTGATGATACGGCCTGAGCTCCCCAATCCTCGCAGCCCTCAAGTGGTTCTGCCTTCCTGGAGGACCCTCACCCACAGGCCATCCCCTATTCACCAGTCCTGCTGGGGGCCCAGCAGCAGCCTCACTCTGGCCAGGACCAGCAGGCACAGTGCCCAGGGCTCGTGAAAACATCCCTGTTTTCATTTCTTTTACAGCAGGGGGGAGGACATAATAATAACGAATATATAATCATGAACCTGGCCTGGAAGAGATTTGCCTTTATACCAATGTGGCCATAAAATACACATTTTAAAACTTTTTTTAAAGATTTATCTTATTTATTTTAGAGAGAGAGAGAACGAGAGAGAGAGCATGCATAAGGGTGGGAGGCAGAGGGAGAAGGAGAGAGAGAGAACCTCAAGCAGACTCCCCACTGAGCGAAGAGCCTCATGGACACGGGACTCGATCTCACGACCCTGAGATCACAACCTGAGCCAAAACCAATAGTTGGACACAGCTGAGCCACCAGGTGCCCCTAAAATCTTTTATATGAAGAAGGCTGCAACACCAGCACCCCTATTAAAGTCACCATGGGACTCCTCTCTGCGGGGTGGGGAGTGAACATCTGCCGCCCCTCTGCCCCTCCCGGACCTCGGCCCAAGAAGCCTAGAGCCCAAACGAGCTGCCTATTGAGCTGCCATGAACCTCTGCCCCCCTGCCCCGCTCCCCCCAACAGACGGAGCCCCCGACCCGGCGATGGGAAGTGGAAACCGATGGCCTGCTCCCCCATTCCCACGTTCTCATGCTTCCCTTCTCGGAGCCACGGGGAGGGTCGTTGCTTCCATTTCTCGGTGACTCCCTCTTCCTTCCCCTTAAATCTAGGGAAGCAGTGATTTAATATTAATATTTATTCATGTACTCAATTCTTTCCCTGTTAAATAATTTCTCAGCTGTCGGAGGCTTCTGAAGGCTAATTTAAAACAGGTGTCACGGTTATCTAACTTATGCCCTCGGATTCTCAGAGAGAAGGAGTGGGGGACCTGCGTCCCTGCACCCACCACCCTCACTGGTCTGCCTGCTATGAGGGGTCTCAGCACCACGGACAGAGAAGTCCTTCACAAGGCCAAGCCCCCACCCCAAGGTGGGAGTTGGGGGGCGACCACAGCTCGGGCTGGCTGGAAAAGCTGACACCAGGGCCGGACTCTACAAGGGAGGGGGACACTGGCAGGGAGGGGGGTTGGGGAGAAAGAAAGACGAAAAGGGCTTTCGGGGCTGTGGCGAAAAATCTATGCACACAGAATAACAATAATAGACTAACAGCTAATCCTTGTACGGAATTTACTGTGTCTGGCACCACTCCACACATGTCACATATATTAACTCATTTAATGCTTATACAACCCCAGTGGGTTCCGAGGTATCAGCCCATTACACAAGGGAGGAAATCGAGGCAGCAGCGGAGCGGTTAGATGACACTAATTAGACTAACTAACTAATCTACTACTACTAACACTAATCTAACCCGACTAATTGTCAGGTTAGATTACCTGACAACACTAGCCAGTAAGAGGTGGATCAGGGATTTGAACCCAGGAAGTCAAAGGTGGGGCTCAAACCTGAGTCTCCCTCTGGGAGGCCAAGAAGCCACTCTAACGTACCACTTCCTGGCTGCAAAAGTGCAGAGCGTCACTAGGAGGGTTGAAGGCCTGAGTGAGGTCTCAGCAGGACTCAGCAGGCCTCCGGGAAATTGCTGGACACTCAGTAGGTGTTCGGAGACAGCCTTGAGCTCTCTCTTTCCAGCCAGCATCCCTCTCCCTTCCCACTGCCTTCCTCTCCACCTCCCCTGCCCCCACAACCTCACACTTCAAGGTTATATCTGTTACAGCTGATTGAAACCTGAGCGGATCTCTTTTAACCTGGCCAATGAGAGCGGGCCACACAAAGGAGGCTTGTCCCGTAGTGGTGGCTCTGGTCATATCCCTCCAGGCTGCAATTCCTGATCTGTGACTCTCTGGGAGGCTTCTCAAGGAGAATCCTTTCCCCTTCAGCTAAACTCAGTGATCTCAGGGACCCTCCATCCACACACACCCCTCCAACACACACACTCCCCGGCAGGTCCAAATGCAGACTTTCATTGTCTTCTCCACCCACCGAGAAGCTTGATTTGCTATATACGATGTTCTGAAGACAATGGGCGTATTGAAGATGTCTTTCCAAAGTCCGTGTGCCACCTCCCCCAATCCCATCTTGAAGACACAGGCTTCCTCCCTTGCACAGGGTCATTGCGCACAGGGTCATTGCTCTAAGCAGAGGGAATTGCCAGCAGGAGTGAGGGGAAGAAGCAAGACATTGCAATCACTCCTCGGGTGTTATGCAAACCCATGCAAATTAACAGAATGCCAACCACACCGGATGAGTGTGTTTGTAAACGAGTGTGTTCCTAACGAGAGATGAGGGGACAGGGTGAGGTGGTAATCAGCTGCGGAAAACATTTCATCCTGGAAAGTCTTGCAAGTTTTATGCACATGTGAAGTGAGCAAAGACAGATTCGTGTGTATGCACCAATATGTGTGCACCCACATAAGAACACCCACAGTTCTTACCAGCCATCTCTGGGCATGTGCTCAGAGCTCTGTTGGGACTTTTATGGGCAGAGGTCAAACCTCCAGCCCTGGACCCCTGGGCCTGGGGGCTGGGCCCTTCCGAGAGCAACCACGGATTGGATTTCTCCCAGCTCTTTATCCTCCAGCCATCAGGGCCCACGAAATCCTTAAGTTTATGGAAGGGTCTGTTCCCAAGTTCACTGTTCCCAAATCAGCTTCTTGGATCAAGCAATACATCTTCCCAGAGACACAGTGTTAGTAGACGCAATAAACAAGGTCATGGTGAAAAGCACAGACTTTGAGAATGGCACACTTCAGCAAATAATTGAACCACTCTGCTTCCTCATCTATAAAGGGGATGGGAGGGGTGGGATAAAAATATCCACCAACCTCAAAAGGGTTGAAAAAAACAGGACATAATGCATGTCAAGGGCCCGGCATCCAACAAATACTTTTAAACCATGGGTGGGGCCACTGGAATCACTCCTAATGTTGTAGCTCCCTGCTCTCATTATTGATGGCTCTCGGAGTCCCAGGCTAGCTCCCCCACCCCCCGAAGCCCTCTCAAAGCCAACGGTAGCTGACGAAGACATTCTATTTGTACTTGTGGTCACCAGTGATTGAAAACAGTGTCCTGGGGGAACTGTGCATGGACTCTTCCCACCTGACCCAGGAAAAAGGAGACAAGCCTTCTAGAACCTTGCGGGGGTAGGGCCATGGGGGGATGGGCAGAAACTCCCAAACACTAGTTCTGCGTAAACCCGCCATATGGATGGAGAACAGGATTTCTCCTTGGGAAATTCACCCTTGCAGAGCATTCGCCAGGTGCCAGGAGATGCCCTGCTCACATCGTATCCTTCAGTCCTCATGGGATATCTGGGAGGCGGGCATCATTACCCCATTTTTCAGATGGGACTGCCAAGGCTCAGAGAAGCGGGGTCAGTTAGCGTCAGGATCACCCATTAGAGCCTGGGGGAGGCCAGGCTAGCGTCGGATCTGCTTAGCTCCTGAGTCCGTGCTCTTCGCTAATGTAGCCGTGAGGCCTCGAAGCATCTAAAAAATGGGAGTCCCATGTGTCTGGGTGCTCGTAACTCAGGAGGTGGTAAGCTGAGGATGTCCCCCCAGCGCCCCTCCTGCTGTTATCTGACCAGATGAAGAATTGTGTCTTCTCCAAAGTAGCTTCCCCATGGACACTGCCTTGAAAATCCTCCTTGTGCCTCCCCTGCCCCCAACCCCACACAGCTTCTGGCCTGGGGAGCAGAAGCCTGCTTCCTACCCAGACCCGGGGTGCGTGTCCATCATTTAGGCCTTTGATTCTCCCCTGCAGGTTCCTTGGACCAGGTCAATCACCAGACCCTTCCTCCTCCACACGGTGGAGGAGGCGTGTGCCCACACCCAGGGGCTGCTCGGGGCCCGACAGAGAGCCAGCATGTCACCAATTCACTGGCCTGGTGGGCAGGACCTGGCACCAGGAGCCGGGAGTGGGCACTGGCCTCCACCAGGGGCCCCAGCCCCTCTCCTCTGAGAGGGCTGGGAGAATTAATATTAGCACAATCATTTTAATCAGGCCATGATTAACAGGCACATGCATAATTCACCCGGCTCTCCCCTCTGCCTTGCTCTTTGCTTTCAGAGGTGGCGGGAACAGCACCGGCTCATTAGCACTCCCTCCACCTCATCTGCCCCTCCTTCGTGCTGGGGGAGGCGGCCCCCCAGTGAGGGGGGCACCTTGGGAAGGAGGATTTGGAGCAGCTTCTGTTCTAGGGATCCCACTTGAGGGATGCGGGGAGGTTCCAGGATGACCCTCCTGCATTAACCTTGGACTTCTACCCCCCACCCTCACCCCTGCTAGCTCTCTAGGGGCTGCTTTTTTACTCCATGGTCAAGTTCCCCTAATCCTTCCAGACTCTTTCTCTTTGCTCTCCATACCATCTACTGGGACTAACTCTGCATATCTGCTTCCCACTGGGTGAGGTGGGGTGGCCTGTTATTTGTCCTAAAATCACCTTCTTTGACCTTAGATTTTACCAAATGCCAGAGTTAGAAGGGTATATTTACATTAAGCAAGCCAATCCCTCCAGACCATAACAGAGAAACGGAGCCCAGAAAGGCAAAGGACTTGCTCAAGGCTACACAGTACGTGGGTGGCAGAGCCAAGGATAGAATTCTGACTTTCGGACAGAGCGCCTTGCCCAGACTCCAGATGAGGGTTACACAGATATCTGGGGGAGGGGTAAGTGCTGGGAGGTGGAAACCTGGCTTGGCCACTGGCTGTGTGACTTTGGACAGGCTACTCAACCTCTCTGGGCTTCATCATCTGCAAAATGACAGTCATAGGACGGGTCCCATCTCTGGGGACTTATCCTCGGGTGATAAGCCCGTCAGGAAACGACAGATGTTGGCGAGGATGTGGAGAAAGGGGAGCCTCCTACACTGTTGGTGGGAATACAAGCTGGTGCAGCCACTCTGGAGAACAGTATGGAGGTTCCTCAAAAAGTTGAAAATAGAGCTACCCCATGACCCAGCAATCGCACTACTGGGTATTTACTACAAAGATACAAATGTAGTGATCCGAAGGGGTACGTGCACCCCAATGTCTATAGCAGCAGTGTCCACAATAGCCAAACTATGGGAAGAGTCCAGATGTCCATCAACAGTTGAATGGATAAAGATGTGATACACACACACGCACACACACACACACACGCACACACACACACACAGAGCAGAATACTACTTAGGTATCAAAAATTGAAATCTCACCATTTGCAACCACATGGATGGAACTAGAGGGTATTCTGCTGAGTGAAATAAGTCAATCAGAGAAAGAAAACTATCACGTGATCTCACTCATGTGGAATTTAAGAAACAAACCAGAGGGGCATAGGGGAAGGGAGGGAAAAATAAAACAAGACAGAATCAGAGATGGAAACAAACCATAAGAGACTCTTAATCACAGGAAACACACT
Source organism: Procyon lotor (assembly GCA_028646535.1). Taxonomy (NCBI): domain Eukaryota; kingdom Metazoa; phylum Chordata; class Mammalia; order Carnivora; family Procyonidae; genus Procyon; species Procyon lotor. The sequence goes on along the minus strand of CM053606.1, from coordinate 10,767,136 downwards.
GAGGGTTGCTGGAGGGGAGGACGGGGTAACTGGGTGATGGGCACGAAGGAGGGCGCGTGATGTTACGTAAGCTCAATGAATCACTGACCTCCACCTCTAAAACTAAAACTAATAATATACTATATGTTAATTAACTGAATTTAAATAATTTTTTAAAGCATGCAGAAAGTATCCAGCCCCAAGCCTAACAGACCAGAAGGGCTCACTAAATGGCACCATTTGGCTCCAGGAGGGGGTCCCCAGAAGCACACCGAGGCAAGGATTTGAGTGGGTGTCATTTCTCCGGGAGGCTCTTCCCGGCCAACACCGTGCGGGGCCGGCGGAGGCCAGACGGAGTGTGTTCTCAGGCGGCTCCTGCTGGGGGTTGACCAGGGCTCTGTCCCCAGGCAAACGCTGTGAGCCTGAGTCACCACGCGCCAGGGGAAAAGGTGGCGGGGTACCAGGTGGGCACGATGGGCTCTGCCAGGGCTGAGGTGGGCAGCGCGCTCTCAAGCAAGGAAAGAGGGGCATGCGGGGTACCCACGGCCTCTGTTCCACCGCCAAACAGCTTCTGTACATCCAGGGACAGGAGGAGGGACTCCTGGGTCGTCTTATCAGCTCTTCCCCTGTGCCTTCAGACCCAGGCGCTCCCCTCACTTCAAAGCTCCCACTCTGTCCGCGGCAGGAAGGATGGTAATGAAGCATGAAGGTTTGGGACCAGATAAAAGAAGAGCTGCCCATCTGTGAAGATGCTTAAACGCTGGCTAGGAGCATTTGGGGAACGTGCGGAATTCCTTCCCTGCAGCGCCTCAGGGGCTCTCTGGGGACACGGGGCAGTGCTGCAGAGATTTGGGGCGTCGGCAGCAAGGGTGGAAAGCAGCACAGACCCCACAGCCCCAGGTGTTTCTGCCTCCCACGAGTCCCCTGCAGGCACGCGCTGCTCAGAGGGACACGTGAAGCCACAAAGCAAAGGGGATGAGCTTCCTGGAGCATCCGTGTGGGTGAGGCATTATTTTTATATTCAGATAAACCGAGAGCCGGTCTATCCTTATCACAGAATACTACTTAGCAATAAATAGTAACAAACCACCGATACTTGCCACCATCTGAGTAAATCTGAGCATTATGCTGAGTGAAAAGAAGCCAGACCCGCAAGATACAAACTGCATGATTCTATTTATAGACAATTCTAGAACAGGGACCCGGAGCCGATAATGGTTGCCTGCACCCAGGGTGGGGGTGGAGGGGCATGAAGGGACTTTGCGGGGGGAGGGGAGGTGTTTAAGTGATTTTTTTCCTGTATTTTGATTGTGGCAGTGTTTGCACGAATGCACATATTTGTCAAAAGTCCTGTAATTGGACAGTTAAAACTAGTGATTTTTGTAGGTAAATTATACCACAGCTGAAACTGATTTTAAAAATAAGAAAAATTAATAAACCTAATGTATCTCAGTGGGATGACTTGGGAATCAAGGCACACACAACCTACACAACACACACACACACACACACACTCCCCAGAGACACTAGATTTGTATAGAAGGCACACACCTTGGAATTCAGACAGATAGATGTTCAAATCCCAGCTCCCTCCCCTCGCAAACTGTGTGACTTTGCATAAGTCATGTCACCTCTGTGTGCCTAAATGTCCTTGGGTGCACAATACGGCTATGGACTGAATTGTGTTCCCCCAAAACTAATAAAAAGGAAGCCCTGATCCCTAGTGCGACGTATTTGGACATGGGGCTGTCAGCAATTAAAAAAAGGTTAAGTGAGGTCACAGGGTTGGGTCCTAATCCAAGAGGACAGAGGGCCTTGTGAGAAAATGGGGCGATCTCTCCCCCCATGGAGCCCGCAGAGGCAAGGGCATGTGGGTGCAGAGAGAAGGCAGCCATCTATAAGCCCAGAAGAGAACCTCTCCAAAAACTGGAGACTATGAGAAAAACTGGTGTTTTTTTTAAAGCAGCCCAAGCTAACTAAGGCAAAGGGGGACGCCAATTACGTTATATTATTGTGAGGATAACATGAGATTATATGTACGAAAGTGCCTTCCTCCAGGACACTCATGTGCTTAATAAGCTTTAATTATTTAATACAGGGTGTTAGGTGGATACTTCCAGCTCCAGTAACAGGAAACCACAACTTGATTTGGCTGAAACAATGTTGCAAATATGTGATCTCACATAAGAAGTCCTGAGGGAGGGGACTCCCGGGACTGACTAGTTCAGTGGCCCAGGCCCTCATCCGAGGTCCCAGGTCTCATTACCTTTCTTCCCTGTCTCCCTGAGCCCATTAGCCTGACTCCCCTCATGGATACAGGATGGCTGCAACCATTCCAGCCATCAGCTGCTGTCCCGGGAGGAAGAGAGATCGTTTCTTCCTGTGTGCCCCCTTTTGTTAGTTCATCGACATAAGCTTTTCCTGGAAGCCCCCTTTCAGATGAAGTCCATGTTCGCACGGAGAAAGGTGAATTCCTGAACCAAATTAAAGTCTTGTTAAAAAAGAGTAAAGAGTGAGAATGGGTCTTTGGCAGGGGAGCAAGAGAGTTGGTGGCAAGAAATAATATGAACGACTTTTGTTTACTGAGTGCCTGTGATGAGCACTGGGCACCAGCTTGCCACAGCAGGTGATGTGAGCTCCCATTTTAGGGCCAAGGAAAGGGAGACCCAGAGAGGAAGAGTCAGTGGAAAGGGCCACATGGCTAGTGTGTAGCAGAACGAGAACTAGAACTTTCCATCTCTGAGGACTGGGCTCTTAACGGCTCTGCTAGCCACTTCCTTGGCATGGCTATTACTTCCCGGCTATATTTTTACCCTCGCCGGGATTTCACGGACCATCAGGTGCTTCCTGGTCCGGAGCAGCGAGGAGAGCAATTTCCCCTCCCCGCTGCTGGGAGAGCCCTGGTTCCTCTTCTCTGAGTCCACAGCCCTCTGACAAGAGGGAGGCCAGGGGTCTTGTGGAGAGAATTGTTTCTAAGTGAAGCGAGAGGGGCACCTATTCTGGGCTGGCCTTTTTACCATGGACACATTCTCATGGAGTCTGGGGAGATTCTGGAAAAGAGGGGGTCTTGAAATCCCACGACGCACTCATTTCCCTGCACGCTACACATACACAGGAGTTTTTCCGGAGCCTCCAAAGTCTACTCTGCACCAGCCTCACTTCCCCAGGCACTTGCATGTGCAGCCTCTCCCACTGCCCTGCATGTCTGCTCGCTCCTGGCTTTGCTCCAGCTGTACCTCTCACCCAATGCCCTCCTCCCTGCATCCACCCCAGCCTGACCCTCTAAGTCCACCTCCTCCAGGAAGCCCTTTCTTACGATGCCACCTACTCTAACATCTCCCCTCCCTGAATGCAAGGGCACTTTGTAGACAATGCCGGCGGGTCCCAAATCCCCTGCCTGTTAGCATCATGGGAGGGGGAGGGTAAAGTAAAATGTCCCCAACCTGCGTAATGGCCAGGACCAAAGAGCATGATTGTGTATGATGAAAAGCATGAACTCCGGAATCGGGCAGCCTGGGTTCAGATCGTTCTGACAAATGCTGCTGTGCAACCTTGAACAAATTACTTGACCTCTCTGTGCTTCAACACCTTCCCTCCCCACCCCCTTTCCCAGTAAAATGGAGACACTAATAGTACTTATACCCATAGGATGATTGTGAGGTTTTTTTTAAAAAAAAAAAAAAAAAGTAAAGCACCTAAAATAAAATCAAGCAAGTAGAAAACATTTGATACCTAATGGGTATTTCGACTGATTGAATCATACTCTCTGAACCCTGAACCCTGTGTTTTTGTGTGTTGTCCCAAATGGGTCTTTTGTGGCCAGTCAGCAAGGATTCAAGGTCGGCCATTAGCAAGTCGCCAGTCTGTCTTCTTAGAAACTCTAGCCAGAAATGGTCATTGGCTCCCTTTTGCCCCTAAGACCCCATTCATTCCTCAGCTGGAGGAATCTGGTCCCCAACCTCCCTCTCCCACCTCGCCCCCCCTTCCCTTGCCCTCTGCTTGCATCCAGTCAGGGCGGAGCAGGAGTCCCCAGATGAGGCATGGAGGTTCAGCTGTGCCCGTGCCCACGCTGGGTCCTCCAACTGTGCCTTTCCTGGGATGGCATCGGCACCACCACATCCCGTCGATGGGGAGGGGGGTGGGGTGCTGCTGAGTGCTGGGGCTCGGGAAGGAGCTGAAGCCTGGGTTTGAGCACGGAGCTCTGTGCCCCCAAGGCCACGCCCTTAGCCATTAGCCGTGATGCCTTCCTGGCACAGCTGCTCTGTTGAACCTCTGGCAGCCCCACGTACAAAGAATGGTACCCCCCAACCCCTACTCATAAAGACCCTGCTCCGCTCCTGCCTTAGAGCCCAGACACCCAGCAGACCAGACACTTGTAGAGATAAGCAGCAAGTACCTGCACTGGGGACCCCGAACTCTTCAGCACCAGGAAGCCCATCGGCAGCCTCCTCCTCCCTCCCCAGTACTCCAGGGTCCGCAAAGCCGGCTCTCCTCGCCAGATAAGCAGCGATGCATACGCCTGGCAACAAGCTCATCTTCCCCAGTTGTCGATCAGAGGTAACCAGCTCTGTGAGAACTCCCTGCCCGGGCTGGGGGCCGCCGTGTCGGGGGCAGGGCTGTTCCAGCCATCAGCAAAGACACTCGCTAACGCGGGACCTGTGCCACCATCCTCAGGATGGTGTTAATAACAGAGGAGGCGGATGATTTCCCTGAGGTCTTCTGACAAAAATGGAATCGACTCTTAAACCCCTGGGATGCCTTTGGGCATGGAGAAGAGCAGGAGACCCCAGCATAACCAGGGGTCCCCGGCATCTCAGACAGTGTTAGAGGGAGGCCTGCAGGGGGATTACAGGAAAGCAAGAAGGAGGAAATGTTAGGGTTTTGTTCTTCAGCTGCTCCCAGGCAGAGACGGAAGTCCCCAAGCAAGGGGCCTGGACCTCAGCTCTCTGTCCTTCCTCCACCCAGCAGGCGCCCCCAGGGCTTGGCGTGCCCACGGACGTGCCTTCACGCGGGCCCTGCCTGCAGAGGGAGGTCAGAGAGCATGGCTGAGTACACAGCAACTCCCCCACAGCCAGCATCGCTCATTAAATATTAACACTGTCCATTTGCTCGTGTATGAGTGTGTGAGCGCCCCTGCTGGGTGAGCCATTCCCACGGCAAACCCATTGATAAGCCCCGAGGTCTCCCTTCCTGCCTCCCGTCCTGCCTTTCTTATAAGCCCCCCAAGACTCCTGGAGCCCCTGGGCTGTCCCCCATACCCGCTCCCAGCCCAGCTCCAGCCCAAGGGCCTGTGTTTCTTACAGACCACCTCCAGGCAAGGGATAGCAGCGGGGTTCAAGTCCCAGCTTTGCCACCGATGAGCTAGGTGACCCAGAACAGTTTCTGGGCACCGCTCCTACTGGGTAAAAGCAAGGCTCTGCTGTGATAACACGCGCACAGTGTCCTAGGTTAATTCCAAGAGAGGCAATGCCTTTTCTGTTCCATCCCCTGTCCCTCACGCAACACGAAGGGTAATTGAGGACAAGGAGGGGGGAGACGGAGGAACGGGGTCTCTGGGTGCATCCAGCTGGGGCGGCATTGTGGAGACCCAGTGGTCCAGTTCTGGGCCAATCCCTGTCTTCAGTGTCACTCCTCCAAGTAGCCGTGACTCGGGGCACAAGGAGGGGTTCAGCGCCGCTAAGAAGCCCAGACACTGAGTTGAGTGATGCTTTGATATCACGGCGATTCTTATTTATGCAACAATGTGTGTGTTCAGCGTGCTGCTAAGTCCTTAAGCTGCCCAGTACCAGCCATAAAAGCTTCCATATATCACCCTGAATTCCCTTCCTGGGTAGTTTAAAAGAATGAGAGGTGACTTAATGGCAGTGTTTAAGGGTTATTATATATAAGTTAACGGCCAGATGCTCTTCCGCAGCGGGCAGAGGGACGTGGACGGGGTTCTGGCAGGAGCAGCGGAGAACCCCCTTGGAGTTCAGAGGGTTTCTTGCCTCTTCGCTCCGCCCCCCTCCCGACGGCAGCAGGTGGACCCTCTGGACTCTCGAGGTCTCCACCAGCTCTGGGAGACACTCTGGTCCGCAGGGCTGAGCTGCCAGCTCTCCTTCCAAGAACGTGATCTTTAAATGGGGAGCAGATGCTCCCATAACAAAAGTGATGGAGGTGCGCAGCCAACCTCACGCTGGAGAACAAGGGAATGTGGGAGAAGACCCAGCCCGGGGAGCCGTAGCCAAACAGAATGATCCAGAGTGGCACCTGGACCCCACGGACTGTAAGGGTTCCCTGCCCAGCCAGCCCTCCTGCCATGGGGAATGGGGAAAGCCGGGCTCTTCCTCTCCCCTGCGTCCTCGGGGGGTGGGGGCAAAGGCGAGACCCAGCATGTGCTGCCCCCATCAGGTCCTTAGGGTGAAGGTACAAAGCGAGCTTCCACGCACACAGGAAGGGGTCCTTTTCTTGTAAGAAGGGAGCCGTAGAGGGTGCACCATAACATGGCACTGGCTTAGTCAAATCCACCCTCCGTGGGCAAGGAGAGGGTTCGCACGGCAGATGGTTACGGTTCAGGAGCACCAAACCCTGACATGGGGATTCCTGTCCCTTCGATCACCCCGTCTGAGACCCTCTCCCCAACCAGCCCTGGGGCGCAGGGAGAGAACACAGGCACCCTGGTTCTAAGCCCGGCTGTCCCACCTGTTCCCTAATTTGGCTTTCGGCAATCGTGTCACCTTGGTGTCCAATTTCCTCCTAGGCACAATGGGGACTGAAAACACCCACTCTGCAGGGTGGAAGCAAGCATTAGATGAGAAAAAGCGCCAAGCAGAGGAGCCCCTTCCTTCTCATTGTCTCACTGAGCCACCCTGACCCACTGTGGTCCCTTGGGCCAATCCCGGCTGTCCTGCTGATGACTTCGGTCATCCCTTGCTCCTGCTGCCACGACACACCCTTCTCCTGTGCTCAGGGGTCCCTGCCAGGCTTTGCCCTCCCCCTTGCGAGCTCAGCCGCAGCCAGGATGCCCAGTCCACACGCTGAGGACTGACGCACCAGTCGGAAGTTTGCTTGCTCGGGCGGCAGAGAACTCAGCCGGCAAACTCCATCAAACCCTCGTGTGCTCGTCTTGCTTTGGGAGGAGGGGGGGATCTGGGTCCCCTACAGGCTCCCCTACTCCCAGCTACTTCCCTTCGTTCCGAAGTGGGAAGGGACCCCATTCCATGAGGGTGGTCTCCACCTTCCTGCTCCTGCCTTCGTGCATCGGGGGCCCTCCCCCTCGCACCCCCCCCACCGGCAGAAACCCTCCCCTCCCCTACCCCGCAGATTCAGAGCTGAGCCAGCACACCCCTGCCTGCCTCCCTTCCCCATTTCAGCTTTGGAGAACAGCGGGAGCCCGGCCCACGTGTTCCAGCTGCCCCTCCAGACCAGGGGCACCCCCCGACACCGCCCACCCCTGTGCCCTGTACATCCCAGATGCTTGGTAAACACAGGCTCATATCCATAAGGAAAATCACAATAGCTGCCGTGTATTGAGCCTCTGCTGCGGGCCAGACACGGAGCTCCACGTTTTACAGACATCATCTCATTTTATCCTCCAGGCAGCCCTGCCAGCGAGCTATTAACAGCGTCACTTATGAGAAGTGAGATCCTGAGACGCAGAAAGAGTGACTCCCCCAAGGTCGTCCTGCTGCCTGTAAAGTACCAGGACTTCAGGCCAGGTCAAAGTGACCCCCAAACCTGCCACACCCTCCCCCCCCCAGACTAAGCTCACTCAGAGGGCAAACTGGGGGAATGAGGCAAAGAGAACATTCATTTTTCTGGATCAATCCTGATTCCAGATACTCAAATTCAGCGCTGAGGAGGCTTGACGATACGGTAAGAGAAAATATACAAAGTTAAAAATAAAAGTCAAACTGAGAAAAAATATGAAGGACTCTGCTATAGGCTGAATTATGTTCCTCTTAAAATTCATATTTAGGAAACCCTTACCCCCAGGGTCCCAGACTATATTTGGCTATATTTGGGGATGGGACCTTTAAGGAGATGATTAAGTTCTAGTAGGATCATTAGGGTGGGCCCTCATCCAATCTGACTGGTGTCCTTGTAAGAAAAGGAAATTGGGAAACACAAGGGACACCGGTGATGTGTGTGCACAGAGGAAGGACCTTGTGAAGACCCAGTGAGAAGGCGGCCATCTATAAGTCAAAGTCAGAGACCTCAGGAGTTAATCAAACCCGCCTTGATCTTGGACTTCTGGCCTCCAGAACCATGAGAAAATAGATTTCTGTTGTTGAGGCCACCTCATCTGTGGTATTTTATCACGGCAGCCCGAGCAAACCAATACAGTCTCCTTTGACAAACAGCATCCTTAATATATAAAAAGTTTCTAGAAATCAATAAGAAAAAGACCAGCAAACTAATATTAAAAATGGGCAAAGAATATGACAAGTATTCACAAGAAAAAGAAATACTGATGGCTTATAACCCTATGAAAAGATGCTTAACTTAACCCCTTCATAACCAATTCAAACTGCACCAAGATACCCCCTTTCACTTATCGGAGGGACCAGATTTTAAAGATCTGCTAACACCACTTTTGGTGAGACTATGAGAGAAAAGGGAGGGACTCTCCGGCATGGCTGGTGGGAGTGTGAAGTGTGCAAGCTTGTGGAGGGTGATTTGGCAGTATCCAACTGAAAGAACAAAGAAAAGGAAAGGAAGAAAAGAAGGGACGTCACTGGGTCTTCATACCGGTGGACTCTACACTTTTCCCCTTTTTGCTTTTTTTTCAGTAAAGCCATTTGCCAAATCAGTAACTAAACTGGATTTGATCTAACTAAGGGCTATCACTGTATTTCCCTCTCCACATAAGTGAATTTTCAGGAATCAGAAAACTTCCTCTGTTAGGTCCTGAGCCCTGATTTGAGGTTCGGAAGTTATGACCTCCCCACTTAACCCCAGGAAGCGTCCCCGTCCCCCATTCTCAGTGGAGGAAGTGAAATAAGACCTTGGTGAATGCTTGGGTTCCTTCCCCTCTCCGCACCCGGCAAAGGGATGGTGGGTGGGGAGCTCGTGGTGCCCCGCCCATCTGCACCAACGGGGCTGCAGGAAGGTGGCAACACGCAGCCTTCCCCACAAACCCAAGCGGATGCAAAGTACAGGCTTGTCTCAGAAGCCTTGCCTCCTGCTGGGGAAACTGAGGCCAACACGCCTGACTTGGACGATGCTTGTCCAGAGCCACGGTTCCCATGAAAGGATCTTCTCCCCAGTGCTACCCTCCCAGGAGGGTGCACAGGCTCCTTCCCCTGCCGTCATCCTCATTCATTCCCTTTGAAACTCCTCCTGCAGACCTCCTCCCACCCCTGGGGGCCAGCAACACCCAGAACACTAACAACCTCTCACGGGATTTACGACCTACCAGGCACTCTTCTTTTCTTTCCTCCTTTATGTATTTATTTCTTTTGCAACAACCCTACAAAGTAGGTAGGATTATGATGCTTGTTTTACAGTTTAGGAAACAAGAAGTAAAGCAGTCTTGTCCAAGGTCAGCAGAACCAAGCTCGGAGCTCAGGCCTTCTGGCCACAGACTGTGGCAGCACCCGGGCCCTGCTGTGATGCCCCCTGGGGGCCCCACAGAGACAGATCTCCTCAGTTCCTGAGTCACCCCAGAGTGACCGCGGATCTCAGTTAACCGCCCCATGTCCACTTCCTGCATGACCCGCCTTCCACTGGCCTTCCAGTTACCCTGACGGGCTCATCCTTCAGTGGGACACCATCCAGGGTCTTCCCAAGCCCCCACCTTCCCTGATGTGGCTACCCCGAGAGCAAAGCCTCCTCTGGGATGTAGCCCTCCCGCCTTAGGATCTCACTTTGTGTCATCGTTCCTTCCATCGGTCTGATCCGTAGGGTGAACAGGTAAAAGTTTCGTATCCTTAGGTCGCTGAAGCCTCTATCACACGGGGAAAGCAATGAACCTTTACTGAGTACCCACAATATGTCGGGACTGACGCTATGCCCTATTATATATTAATAAATCCTATAAGATGGGTATGACAACTCTCTTCTGCAGCTGAGAAAATTGAGGTTCAGAGAGGTCAAGTGACATACCAAGGTCACACAGCATTTAGAGGGGAAGCTGGGGTTGGAACCCAGGCCTGCTTCACCTGCTTGGTCCTGAAGTGTCTGTGCCTTTGGTCCTATCACTGGGCCCCCGGCAGTGACTGCTTGGTCAATATTTGGCCCCTTTCACAAGGATGGAGCCTGTCTGCTTTCCTTTCAAATGAATGGTTTTGTGTTTGTTTGTTTGTTTGTTTGTTTTTTTCCTAATGCCCGTTTCATGGCTTTTCTATCCTTTAGAGACCCCGGCAGGCCTCTCGGCCAGGGGATTCCTGAGGGCTCAGCCTCTGTTCTCCAGTCACTAGGTCACTGGCGGGGCCTCTGGAACGAGTGTTTGCAATGTGAGCGACGGCCCTCGCGTCCGCCCGACAAGCCCCAAGAACGCGGGCTGTGATGGCTGGGGTACAGTTCTGGCAACCAAGTAGGTGTCCACAGGCCTGGCGGAGAGTGAGCGGGGCTGGAGTCGGCGGGCCTGGGCGGGCACCCCAGCTCCGTGATCTCAGACGCAATGCCTGTTTCCTCCTCTGTGGTGTGGGGCTGCTGGCGGTGCCCACAGGACGGCCTGCTGCACCCAGAAGGTGGGCGGTAAATGAGGCTGTCTCTCCCACTTGGGGCTGGGAAGGGAGGGCCCCGGGGATTGTGGGTGGAGAAAGGAGGGCAGCGGCTGGAGCAGAGACCCAGAGCTCGAGGCTTTGTGCCCATGATCCCTTCCTGGGGTCCACGTGGGTGCCGGGAGCGCAAGAGGTCAAGGCCACCTCCCGGCTGGCCAGCCCGGTCAGCTGCCAGGAACCTGAGCTTGACCAACCTTACCCAGAGCTTTAAGTTTAGAAGACTATGCATTGACCCCTTTTGCCATCTTTGCAATGATTCTGAGCGAGCAGCTAGCTATGCAGGGACGGTGCTGCTGGATACCGCCAGGAAGCTAGAGTTCAAGGTGGGAAAGCGGCTTGCTTAGTTCCCCGGAAGTGGGTTATAACCGATGCATCAGGAGCGTGCTCTGAGTGCCAGGCACTTTCCACGTAGTTCCTTATTTAAACCTCCCCAGATCCTGCGAGGATGGGCCACAGGATTCTCATCTCACCAACAAAGAGATTATGCCTAGGGGAGGAAACAGGCGTAGGTGTGCTTCTCCCCGGGAAGCTGCACCCAGGAAAGCAAGCCTCGACTCCTCGGAATTAAGTTCTCTCTCTCTCTCCCTATCTCTCTCTCTCTCTCTCTGCTGTGCAAGATCTAAGAGCAACACCTACCACTTGTTGATCGCGTAAGATGTGCTGAGTGTTTGAAAGACTTCATGTCATGTATTCTTTCAACACACCCTGTAAAGTAGGTTTAGCCCATTTTACAGATCAGTCGATTGAGGCTCAGAAAGACTACAGAGCTGGTTAAGGCTCCAAGTTAGGTTCCAACTCCCGAGAGTTCTTCCAAGGAGATGGCTCCTTGTCTTACGCGGAACCTAGGCTGCGACTTTTCTCCTTGTTGATAACACATCTCAAGCCAGTTCAGTGGAATTCCTAGTGAGAAGAGCTTTCTTCTCCCCCAAGCCCTGCCCTTCTCAAATCTCACACTCGGTCCAAACTAGAGGACCCATAAGTGCTTCTGAACTTGCATTCTGGAGACCTGGAATCCCGTCAGGATTCAGCTGTTCAAAGGGGAGGGAACCCACAAAGAGGCCGCAACACGGTTTTTCATCAGCTCCCTGTTTGGAGTCCTCCATGGCTCCCTAGTGCCTGCCTTCTCCAGATTCCACAGGGCACCCTGCCTGGGAGCACCTTCCGCAGAGAGGTCCAGCCTCAGCCTGGACCCACTTGCTGATCATTCATTCTTTCCCGGGACAAATTTGCCTTGGACAAGCAGAGGGTCCCAGAGCCGTGCCGGACGCCAGGCTGCCGGGAGACCAAACAGAACGACCTGTGCCCCGTGGAGCTCGAAGTTGGGTGGGGATAGGGGTGGCATGTGCTAAATGTTCAGTGACGGCTCCATGTGAAGACGCTACAATGCAGGTGGCAGGGGGCACACAGAGAGGACATCAAACCCAAGAGTTCTGCATGAAACCCAGGCAGGGACACTCAACTAGGTCCCAGCACCACCCCCCAGTCGGGTAGCACCCACATCTCAATGCGCCCACACACCCCAACTTTCCCTCTCTTCCAGACCGCCCCTCGGCTGCCCTCTCCACATCGCCTGTCTGTGTGGATCCTCGGGATCTCCACTTTTCTTAGAAATCTCTTCTAACCACACACACACACCTGCAGATTTCCCACGGCCCCTCATCCACACGCTTCAGCACTTAGCCGAGGCTCAGAGAGGGGAGGTGACTTGCCCGCGGTCACCCCGTAAGTAAGGGCACAGTGAGGGTCTGAGCTCAAGCCCCAGGGCCCTGCAAAAGACAGAGAGAGGGAGAGAGAGGGAGAGATCACAAGCTTCCTCAAGAGTTCCAAAGGCAAAGACAGGGATGGCCGGCCTGACCCCTGAGCAAGGACAGGCAGGAAGGCTCCCAGAGGCACCGGCTGGCCGCGCAGCCCTGGAATGGGCCGGCAGACCTCTGGGCCCTGGTGGGTGGGCAGCACAGGCTCAGACAGCTCATCAGAAGGATATTAACAAGCCGTCCATCCAATTAGGAGCCAGTAATTAAAATTCATCTTCCTTCCTACCGCGCAGTATTAAACCACAAACACTTCATTATATGCCTCTTACCTCGCTCATCTGCATAAACGGGAAGAAACACTTAACCAGTGGCAACACTAATTAATGCCCGGGGCGCTCTGTGGCTTTGGTGGCCTGCTGGCAGCCTCTGCTGGGGCCGAGGGAGAGGCACGCGCAGGACACGTGCGGGGTCAGGGGTGTCACAGGCAGGGGGTCCTTGGGGTGAGGTACGGTGGGTGAGACGTCACAGGCAGGGACAGACACTGAGGGACTTCTGACTTCCCTCGGTCATCTAGGGGCGCTGGGGCAGGTAGAGGAGGGCACCGAGCCTGGCCCGAGGAAGATCCCAGTCTGATGAGGAAAGAAGGACCCCACACTGGGATCTTCCTGGTTTGACAGGGAAGACAAGTCCTACCTTTGGAGAGTCCCAGGCAGATGGGGCCTGTGCAGTCTCTGCCCCCAGGAACCTCGAAGCTCGTCGCCTAGTTCTCACTCTGAGCAAAGGCTTACCCTCTGGAGGGGACCCAGCCCTCAGCCTAGGGGGCCCGGAGTCAGAGAGGGGAAATAGCTCTACCCTGGAAGATTCATCCGTTAAGAGGCAATCTCATAAAGTGGAAAAAATCTGTGTTTGGAGGCAGGCAAACCGAATATGGGACCCCAGCAAAGTTACTTAGCCTCTCTCAATTGCACTCTCCTCATCTGTAAAATAGGCACTTAGCCTCCCATTAGCAGCCTCGGCCGGGCTGGAAGCATCACTGAGGGTGAGTGAGTGCAGCAGACCTGGCCGGAGAGGCAGGAAGCCAAGGGCACACACACACACCGAGGGGAAGAGGCCACGGAGGCCGACAGATCCCCTGCCTGAGGAGCACCCAGCTCGGGGCTCACCGGAAGGGCTTCGGGAACCAGGACTTGCCTGAACTCACCACACAGCGGGGGCACCACGACCAGGGTCCTGCTCTGCCCAGGCCAGCAGACAGACAAGGAGGCCGCACTGGAGCTCCCAAGGTCAGGAGAGCACCCTCCTCGCCCCAGAACGTCCTCGGGAAGCAGAGAAGGCCGGGGGGCTGAGGAGTTCTGGTCTGGGTCATTTCCAGGGGCCCCTGACTCCAAGGCCTCAGTCCTATCCGAGAGCCAGGCCACGCTTCCCTGGCCAGGCAGACTCAGAGAGGAAAACCATGCCGCTGGCTAGGAGGGGAGGCTACGATTGCATGGAGTCTTCCTCAATGCTCTTTAGGAGCCCTAGGTTCTCAACATTTAAGTTACATCAGGAAGACCCAGAATGCTGCAGACCTCCCTCAGCATCTTTATTACAGGGGATCCCTGGGGGGCGGGGGGCTGCGCCTGGTGGCCTTGCTCCTGCCTTTCCCCCAAGGAATAACCCCTGGGCTTGAAGCCAAGTGGGCCTGGACTTAAACCCCAGCTCTGCCTCCCATTGGCTGTGCATCCTTAAGCAAGTGACTCACACTCTCTGAATTTGTTTCCTTAACTGCAGAGGGGAGAGGATGAGCTGCCCTTAAAAGGAGCCCGAAGTGGGATCACGTGTGAGCAGCGCGAAGCCGGCAGTGAGCGTACAGCCCACCCCGGGCCTCCTCCTCCCTCCCCGGCTGCCGCCTCTCAAAGGTCGATGAGAAAGAAATGACCTCTCCTCCCACCTAGGCAGAATGGGCCCTGGGGGTGCCCGAGGCCAGGCCGAGCCCCGCTCCTCCCGACAGGGTGGCAGCTGGCCTGCTGGGTCTGAGAGGGGCCTGCGAGCAGTCCTGGCCCACTTACCCGGATTAGTTCCCAGCTGGGTAACTATTTACACAGGCTGCCGGGCCGGTGGTATATCATAATTATATATTATATGTATTAATACTTCACCTTTCGCCAGCACTGCATCTGGGCCCGTCTAAACATGAACCAACATTAATCAATTAAGCTTCCAGCCTCCCTGACCGACTGCAGTTATTAGCTTCCCCTTTCCTCCCCGAGGGGGACGGGAGCAGGGCTCCCCCAAGGTTACAGCCGGCACCGGCTGGCCCTTCTCCACCTGCCCCCCCCCCTCATGCTGCGCGGCACCACGCAGGCTCACCATCAGCCCCCAGGCTTGAACTCAGGGGTGCCGTGATGTCCCTGGACCCTGGTTTTTGGCAGGGAGCTAAGTCCTTCCATTAGGTGCCCCAGCTCTTTGGAAACCCTGGACCCCACAAGCCCAGCGCCCTCCCGCTCAGGGGGCTCGGCAGCATTGCCCTTGAAGCTTGTGGGCGAGCCGGCGTGCATCAGGCCCCTTTTCTCTCTCTGGGCTATAGCTACTTCAGGATGAGTCTTCAAGACATACCCCACTCCCCGTACACAGATGCCACATTCTTATTCCCATGGCAACCCCAGCGCACAGATTGGTATTGTTATTTCCATTTTGCAGACGAAGGAGCAGAGGCCTTGAGAGGCTAATAGCCCGTCCAAGGTCACAGGGTCTCAATGTGGCAAAATCGAGACTGAAGTTCGGGTCACTCCTGGGGCAACTCCCAGGCATGGGTGAGGGTCTCTCTGTGCCACACGCTTACTGGGCACTGGGGTAAAGCGTCAGCTCTGTCTTCTAGGGGTTCACGGTGGGGGGGGGGGCAAGAGAACAGATGACAAAGGTAAGGAATGAAATCCAAGGCAGAGCAGTGGCCTCTGGGCTAGAACTTGGAGGACATAAGGAGGGGTTAGGGTGGGATGCCTTCCAGGCAAGAACAACATGAGCTAAGCCATTTTGGCCCAGAGAAAATGGGGTTGCCTTGTGTAGCCCAAGTTCATCCTCTTCCCTCCCCTGCCCTCTCTTCTCTCCCTCCTCTCCTGTCTCTCCTTTTCTTTTCCTTCCCTAGAAGAAGAACTCCTGGAGACCCCTGAGGCTGGTTAGAATCTGCAAAGGTCCTGGAGGGCTGCCTGGAGGAGGAGTGAATCTAGTAGCCCTGATCTCTTGGCTCTCTGAGCCCCAGTGGGGACCTGTAAGGGGCAGGAGTGAGATCCCCAGGTGCCCAGCCCCCCCCACCAGCCCCTCACGGCTGGCTCTCCCAGCCCACGGCAGGGGCGCCAGGCTTGCAGGGGCAATGGTGTGCTCAGAGAAAGGGAAAAGAGCAGAAGGGCAGATGCCATCAGAGTCCCCCGGAAGGAGAGCAAAGGCAGGGAGGTGAATACAGATAGTCTTGGGCCAGAGATACCAATGGGACAATCAGTCTGGGTGCAGCATTAGGGAGTGGCGGGGACTGTGGGGAAGCGGGTATGGAAATAACTCACACGCGCAGACAGGGGGTGGGATCAGGGGGTAGAAGGTGCTGGACCCGGAAACTGATGCCGCGCCTGTAATGAACCACCCAGCCCTGGCCCCGCCCTGCTCTGGGCCTCCGCGTCCCCATCCCCTCAATGAACCTGCAGGCCTGGTGCTATCTGGGGGTTCCTGACCCCTCAGCAGTCGATGAAAGGAGATAAAGCCCTGGTTCTCCAGGTAAATGGTATCCCGCAGACGCCATGTGGGGTGACGGGAGCCGGAACTTGAGCCCCAGCCCCCCTCCACCGACCACCATCCCCTGGCCATCGCCGCTGCACCACCTCCCTGACCTTCCACCGGCCGCCTCATCTGCAAAAGGAGGACCAGACACAAGGCGATGAGGATGAAAGAAGGCAGGGCCCATTTGGCACCTGACTCAGAAGAAACCCTCCTCCATCCCGCCTGCCTCATAGGCCCGGAGCATGACTGCGACCATTTTCTTGGTAGCTGAACTCTGCTCTTTCCTCCCTGAGATGGGCCCAGTCACCAGGGGCTGGAACCCCACGGAGCCCACCCCATCCCTCTGGCCAGGCCTCCTCCGCGGATGGTCAGCTCAAGGGAACAAAACCATTTCTAACGGCGACACGGTCTGTGCCCAAGCCGAAGCAGCACCCAAGGCTGGTCCCCATGTCTCTCCGGGCCACCTCCCCAAGCCAGCAGGGGACAAGACAAACACATGTCCACATGTCCCTCTCCTTGTGGTGGCACAGAGCCTGCCGCCCCCACTGGGAGGGGCCCCCGTGCCCTCAGGGGCTCGCACACAGGACCCCCAGAGCCGTCAGTGCGAGCCCGTCCCGAGCGGCAACCCCGTAGCCCTGCAGTGGGGGCTGTGCTGGGTTCTTACACTGAAGGAGCTCTGTAGTCCTCCCCTGCGCCCTGCCGGACAGCTCTTCGGGCCCCTAGTCCGCAGACTCAGGGGCTCAGAGAGGCTGAGGGGGCTGTGCAGGTGCGCGCAGCCCCTACCCGGCCGAGTCACTGGACCCAGCCAAGGCAAGACGCCCCCTGGAGGGCTCCACCCCAGGGCCTCGGGAGCTGTCCATGGTGGGCTTTGAGGGGAGGCCTCAGGAGCAGAGCAGGACCTTCATGTCCCCTACCCGCCAGAGCCCAAAATACATGCTGATGGAAGCCAAGTCTGAAATCTGCGTTAGGAGGAAGAGTGTCGCTGGCCGGCAACGATGCCTGCCGGGCCGCCGGCCACCTGCCAGCTCCTTCCAGCCAGAAGGCACTCGGACCTCACGTCCACCCTGCAAGGGCACGGAGGCTTGGCCTCGCTCGCCCAAGCTGGAAATGAATCAGAGGGGCCAAGCAGCTCCCACGGGCTCCCACAGCACCCGAAAGGCCACACTGGACTGTGAGCTCGAGACGTTGGGAACCAAGTCTGTGGGGTCTGCTTTCTCCACGCCCTCTGCTCAAACATCGCTCCGCAGCGGGGCTGCTCTGACCCCACCTGGAGCCTCTGAATTTTGCTCCCTCCCCTCCTCCCCCCGATGCAAAGTCTGTCTGCTCCACCAGAGTTGGGCTCTGGGAGGGCAGGCACATCGTGGGCAAAGATGTGGCTGGTCGTCAAACTGAATCCATGGGATGACAGGGTAAATCCATTCATTCATTCATTCATTCATTCATTCATTCATTCGAGAAGCACGTCATGAGCATCTGTCATGGGCCAGGGCCAGTCCCGGGCACGGAGGAGATGATAGGGTACAGAGAAGAATCCCTGCCCCCACCGACCGTACATCCTCATGGGGACGACAGGTGACAGCGGTCATCGGGTACCTGAGTGATAAACGTCATGCAGAAACAGAATGATAAAGCAGGTCGCAGGGATGGACAGAGACAAGGAGGGTGACCACACATCCCGGGGTGGCTGGGCCAGTCTGGTTTAGACCTGTGTCCAGGGCTAACCGTTAGTGATCCTTTTTGCCTTAAAGTTAGCCCACTTGGATGACAGACTCTTTGGCCGCCCTTGTGATAGGAAACACTATCAGGCTAGCCTTGATTAGGTCACGGGACAGAAACTGTTGGTTTCAGCACTATCCACACAGAAGTATTTCCCCGCCGCCCCGAAGTGAAGGAGAGCCCGTGACTCAGTTACGGTCACTGGAAGGAGGTCCTGTGTCACCTGTCACGTCCAGGCCTGGCCCCAAACATCCCGTGAAATGCTCTGCCACTCATGAGTGTGAGTTACCTGTCAGCAAATGCTCACTCTCCTCCCTGGCCTGGCGTGAAGTGACTTCCCCTCCCCTCGGACGTGGGGCGTGGCCATGTGACCCTCTTGGGCCGCTTTGGGATACGGCGGTAAGTGACGCTTGCGGCTCTGGCTGGACCTGGCCCCCCAAAGACCGGTTGAGACCCTTTCTTTATTCTTCTTTCTCCTCGCTCTGCAGCAGGTGGGGGACCCCAGGTGACCTGGGGGATGACAGTGACACACAATGGAGAAGCCTGGGACCCCTGAACCACTGTGGCGAGGTGAGTCACCCAGGGGAACCTCTGAGTAAATCTAGGCATAAATATTCTTTGACTTTGCCTGAGCAAGAAATACACTTTCATTGAGTTAGGTCACGGAGAGTTTGGAATTATTTATTACAGCAGCTTGCATTAATTAACCTGACAATTACAAGTCGTCAGCGAAGGCCTCTCGGAGGAAAGAACACACGAACAGAGATCTCAAGGGAGAGACTTGCACAGAGCAGGCAGAGGCCCCAGGAACCCCGAAGTCCCAGTGATGCACGGCGCCAAGTCTCACCCTTCCCCACCTGGCCCTATTGCTCGGGTCACCTACCCTGTCCGAACCTTGGTCTTCTCTGGGGTAAACTGGGACAGGCACTTTCCCAGCTTTGACCCCTGAAGGCACAAGGTGGGGAGGCTGATGTGATAGTAGGCACCGGGGGCCTTTGAGGGCAGGCCTCTCTCCTGCCTCAGCTGGCGGAGTCTCCATTTCGAACCGTCCAGAATGCACTGGTATCAGGACCCCACCTGGTGGGACCATGTTGAGGTGGCAGTTGCCCCAGGGAAGGTGTTGGGGGCCTGGATGGGGTCACTAGGCTATCCAGCACATACTGCTCTATATCCAGGGATTTCAGCCCCTCCCCCCAGGAAAGCGCTAAGTAATCAATTTAGAATCCTCTGGAATCAGAGGAGGAGGGAAGGCCCAAATATTTGTGGACGGCCTGGTCCCCAACTAAGTACTTAAGCACCTGTCCTGCCACCCAGCCCCCCAAACAACTCTTCAAGGAGGCCAGCATTCCTGTCCCTGGTCGCACTGCCTCCAGGCCCTGGAGCTAAAACAGTGTCCCTGGGACAGGAGTCTCGAGGGCTGGGCACAGGGATGGTGCCCAGCCGAAACCCGGCTTTAAGCCACCTTAAGTATCTTGAGATTCCCCTCCTACCGAGCACCAGGTGTCACATGCGCACTATCTCTAATCTTCCCCACCTCCTCCACGGTAGCTATCATCCCCATTTTCCAGATGAAGAAACTGAGCCTCAGAGCGACACGCATCGAGATTGAGTGGCAACAGCAGGTTCTACCCCATATCAGCCTGGTTCCAGAGCCTACGTTCTTGCTACTGAGTACATCAACATGTGAATTACTACGGGCATTACAGTCCCCATTTTACAGATGAGGAACAGAAGCAGGTAATGACTTACCCAAGGTCACACAGCTAGAAGATGACGGAGCCAGGATGGGGAGGTGGGTTAGCCAGGGTCCTACTTGGCAGAACCCTCAGAAAGACAGCCATGATTTGCATGAGCTGCCCATATCATCACGGCAGGTTGTGGGGGGGCCGTGGCTGGCCTCCACCGAGAGCCCATGGTGCGTGGACCAGTTATTTAGCTGAGTGATGCTGGGGAAGCAGGTCCATCTCTGGGCATCCAGCCAGGACGGGGGAGTCAGGATATATCACCCCTTATTATTAGCAACATTAGCTCCGTGATTCGCAAGCATTCACGGTATTGACACTAATGATTAGCACAGCAATGAGTCTAAGCCTCTGGACCGTGCCCTCCCTCCTCTGCCCGCCCCCCCCCCCCGTGCATGCCATCCCTGCCTCGCAAGGCCCACTCAAGTCTGTCACTCGCCCTGAGGCTTTAGGGACTGTCCCTGCCCCAGTGGCCTCCCCAGAACAACACACGCTTCCTCACAAGCTTGCTGATCTCGTCTCTCAGCACCACCCAGCAGGGACTGCGGATAGAGGCCAGGCTCACGTGCATGTGTCACGCACCTGGCCGGGCTGTTGGTTCAGGGGAGGTGCGCTGCAGGGGTCCTTCCCAGGACAAAGAGCCCTGAACCCTTTCCATGAGCTCAGCACATTATGGGTGCACGTGTCTTGATGCCGCCAGAGGTCACCGACACTTAGTTCAAGTATTGCGTTTATGCTCCGACTTTTTTTAATGGGTATAAAACATTAACTTGTTTGCACGGGGGCAGACGACGGGCAACTTTGTACTTGACGAAAAACCACCTCACGCGCTCAAGGATAAAACATTCATTCTCTAAATTATACAGGCTTGCCTTTTCCGCTTTTTATTTCCCCGTTTCTTTTAAGCAATGCAATGAGCTGTGATAGGACACCTCTCGCTCGCTGTGACCTGCACTCGTTCCCACAACAAACCCCAACTGTGTGCCTTCTCTGTGCCAGACCAACTTTGCACCAAGCCTCGGGGGTGCAGAGGGGAACAGGAAGGACCTGACCTCCTTACCCTGGCGCAGCTTACACTCTGGCGCGTGACCAGGGCCTGGATTCTAGAGCTAGAAGGGCTGGGTGCAAATTTCACATTGACCACCAACCAGCTGTGTGGCCTCGGGCAAATTACTTAACCTCTCTGGGCTTCTGTGGCCTCTTCTGTAAAATAGATATAACAGCACCTCTCTTGCAGAGTCGTGAATTTAAAGGAGTCATGCATATAAGTTCCTAGAACAGTCTCGGTATGTAGGAGGGAGAAAAATCTTCAAGAGAAGAATAAATTCTAGCGGGGCATCAGATGATGCACAAGCCAACACGTGACCAGGCAAAAATATGAATGATAGCAAAAAGGGCCCTAAAGGATGGCTCAGATGTGTTTACAGAGGGAGAAAGTGGGAGAGAGAGACAGCAGCTTGATGGGGGTGGCCACAGAGGGCATCTCCTGGGCCTTTTTACTTAAATTGCAGAAAGGGAGGGTGGCAGCTGTGGGAAGATCCTGCTAAGAGTGATCCTAGCAGAGGAAAGTCCCAAGTTCAAAGGCCTGCAGGCTGGACAGCTCCTGCCCCGAGGAGAAGAGAGCGGCAAGCCAGAGTGGCCAGGACGGAGTCAAGGTGCAGGAGTGCGAAAGGAGGGAAGGTCAGAGAGGGCGGCCACCGCTGGAGGAGGCAGGGTAAGGAGTGGGATTTGGCTTCAAGTACGAAGACAAACCTTGGAGGGTTTTAAGCCTGGAAGCAATCGGATCTGATTTACATTTTAATAACATCTCTCTGGACGCGGAGAGGAGCTGAGCGAGGGAGGGCAGAGGGCGAGGGGAGGCAGCCACAGAGACCAGCTGGGAGGTGGTGGCAGGCAGGCGCAGGCTTGCGGTGGCTGGACCAGGGATGCTGAGGACAGGGCAGGAAAGCTCCCAGACTCGGAATGTGCTCAGGAAGAGCTGCCTGAACTTGTCCTTAGGCTGGGCTCGCAAAATGAGAGGAATAGAGGGTGGCTCCTTCTTTTGTTGCTGTTGTTTGGGGCACCGTTATGAGACACGTTTTATTTCTGACCCTGCCATTAATTCACTGTGTGACCTTGAATAGGTTACCTAACCTCTCTGAGCCTTTCTTTCTCTCTTTCCTCATTCACGAATTAGGGATAAAGTTATCTGGCCCCTTACAGGGTTTGCTGTGAGGATCCATCAAGATAAGACACAGAGATTTAAGAGCTCTGAACAGAGAAAGGGGCAAGGGGGGCTTGGGGGTGGCCGGCAGGGATGGTGGACCAGATTCTGGTCCCACTTGGGACCCTCGGTGGCTCCGGCCTCGGCCAGAAACCAGTTCCAGCTCCCTCGCCCATCAAATGAGGTTGAAGGGAATGGAATGGTCCTCCAGCTTAGAGATCCACCCCCTCCGGGCCCCAAAGCAGGACTTCTACCCTCCATCGGTGGGGTGTGGCAGGGGTGTGGCTGGGCTGGTGGGTGAAGCAGCCTGCTCCTTCCTTATTACAACACTCCCCTGCCTTGGAGCCAAGCTCCCAGGAGGGCCCAGCCAAGGTCACTGGTGCCAAGTAGGTGAGAGCGGCCCCACCTGCCTCTTTGAAAAGAGGGAGGGGCAGTCCTCCAACTGATGGAAGCCTGCTAGGCCCGGGGCTTCTGAACCAGGGGACGGGAGACATCGGTGGCCGGGGATCTGTCCTCTCTCACAGCTCACCTGCAATCAGGAAAGGATGGAGGATGGGGAGGACCTGCCATTTATCATACACACCCCTCCCCTCGCCCGGTATCTCTCAGTAGGGCACTCACTCCTTCAATACTCTTCTTTCCTCTGTTAGAGGGGTGTCTAAAAAGGATCAGAGAGGGTGAGTAACAGCCCACGGTCACACAGCAAAGCCAGGTTTGGTACCAAGTCCATGCTATGTCCACCACCCAAGCAGAAGCCACACGAACCTCCACTCAAAGACTAAGCCCGGCTTCATCCCGGTTCCCCTGGTGGGCTGGGGCCAGAGACAGAACACAGGCCGCGCGTATTTACTGAAGGGACAAATAAAGGAGTGGCTGGAGTCCTTCCCAGTTCTGGGCTCCATCCCCTGGCAGAGCCTTGACCTCGGCAGAGGAGCCCAAGGGCAGCCCGCACTTGGATTTATCTAACCTCCGTCCTCAGGCTAGCAGTGCCCCTGTACATTATGAACCTGCTCCACTCCTGCCCCGAGAAGCCGACATGAGGGATGTCATTTCATTAGGTCCTCCCCACCCCTCTGTTTGGACTCCCAAACATCTACATAAATTACAGCCCCAGTATTTATTGCTTCTGTGTTGTGCTGGCAAGAGCGGGTGTGCGCGCGGTGTCCTGGCAGAGGGAAGGTCACCCCCAGGACTGTCTCCCTGCGTCCGTCCCTGTCTTGGGGTCCGGGGCTGGCCAGGGCATCTGGGGACGGGCGGCCTCGAGGGGCCCGGGAGGGGCAGGGGCATTTGGGCGCCGGGGAGGGAGGGAGGCGGGTTTTACGGCAGAGTTTTCACATGGTTGGTTTTGCCATTAACTTTGAATGCCTTTGTGGGTCTATAAAGTTCCCCATGGTGGTTTATAGGGAGTATGAATCGAGGAAATTGGTGGCAAAAACAGGGTAATGGGTGGCTTTCAGACACTCACACGAGGGTCAGGGAACAAAGGCTGAGAGGTGCCATCTAGCCACAAAAACCATTCCAATGATAACTTAAAAGAAAAAATCACATAAATTCCTTTCTGTTTTGTCCCCCAAAGTCTGTGTCTCCATGCACAGAAACGGCGGGCAGGATAATCACCGCAGAGTTAAGAGCGGTCATCTCTGAGTACTGGGATTTTCTTTTTTGTGCCTTTCTAAATGCTCCAAATTATTTCCAGCTTTCAGGTATTACATTTGTAATTGAAAAAAAAAAAGGGTGATTTTTAAAAGTCAGATAATCCAAAGCAGCAGGAAGGAATGTTTTCTGAGGCATCCATGATTCACCCATGGTAATAACCCATCACTGGCCCCGCTTGGAGCATCTCATTTTTTGTTCTCAACATGATTCTCCAGTTTGAAAGAGGGGGAAACCAAGGCACGGAGAGCTGACATGTCTTACTCAAGGTCACGCAGAAAAAGCCCCTACAGGAGCCAGCACCCTCCCCTCCCAGCACGGCCTTTGCCCCTCTCCATCCGGGTTCCCTGCTGGCCCAGGTTGGCGGGGGAGGTTAGAGAGGGCAATCCGTGGATGGGGTGAGGGGCATACACTTCGGACGGTCTTGGGCATTCTCTTTGGGTGGTCTGAGAGGCTGTGGAGTCTTCTCTGGTCAGACGCGTGACTCACCTATGGTGGTGTCTTCAGGGGTATGGGGGACTGGATCTAGATGCTTCCAGAAGGTTCCAGACGCAGGCTCGGCTAGGTCAGGGTTGAGCAGAAGCAGAGACTGGGTGTGGAGGGAAAGGTGGGTCCCACGCCCTCGGGGATGGGGAGTGGAGTCAAACCAGTCGCCACGGTCACGGGCAGCTTGAGCAGAGAGGAAACAGGGAAGAGCCCCACATCTGGGCAGGGCCTGGCTGGAGGAAGTACAGGAGGTTCGAGGGCCCTGAACTCTCTGCACAGAGCATGAGGTGCGAGGGCCCTGAACTCCCTGCACAGAGCACGGGGGCGGGGGGGGGGGGTGGTTTGCAAAGGAACTGGGGCCCCAGTCCACCCCACTCAATTCAGACTTCCTGAGAGGTTGCCCTGTCCCAGGGAAGGACTATGGCACCGGCCCTGGGGTGGGGGACGGAGACCCCCCATCAAACCCAGCCCTTCTTCCTCTGCATGCATCTTCCCAAAGACAGCCGTGTGAAAACACCATGGGCCAGAAACAAAATGGACGCTCATATCATTTTTAGACTGAAATGTGGTTAAGCTGCAGGAGCGCTGACTCTACCTTCAGGGGGATCCCACTCTGGTGTGGGGAGACAGAGCCCCTGCCATCACAGGCCTTAGTCTGATGGGGGAGACAGAGTCCTCCCTGGAGAGGTCCTACATCTGATGGAGGACACACAAGTCCTCTACCGTTTGAGAACTCCTGATCTAACAGAGAAGACCCTCACCCAGAAAAGAGATCTTGAATAGAGACACAGAAATAAAGGCACAGGCCCGCTGGGTTATCTACATTAGCTGGGCCCCTGAGGGATTCAAAATCCAGAAAGAGGGAAAGGCACACAGAGCATCCAGGAAGACCTCCCTGAGAAGGTGATTTCTCCGGCCCCTGGAAGTCCAACCCCACTCTGCCAGGCTTTCGGGTACGGCAGCTACCGAGACCGGCTCCCTGCAGCCCCCGACCCCCACCCCCACCCGGCCAAGGGATTCGTGGTGTGGAAGAAGAGGGTGCTGGACACTGAGCAGGAAAGCAGGGACTGGACACCCACGTAAAGGGTACAGGCGAGGTCAGGGTTTTGGACTCGATGCCTGGGCACTGGGGAGCCATGGAAAGTTTTAGCGGGGAGGAGAGTGATCCCATTTGTGATTTGAAAAGATCAGCTGGGTTGCCGGGAGGAAGAGGCAGCAGGGGGAGGGGCAGAGGCAGGAGACCAGGGCTGGGACTGCTGTGGTCATCCAGGCCGGTGATGAGGGCCTGATGGAGGACGCCGAACAGCAGTCCCGAAGCTTTGCACCTGAGCCCCACTGGCCAGAGGGGTGATGAGGTTCAGCGACTCTGCCTCCCAGCAGCTGCCTGGCTGGGCTCAAGGACACAGGCCCGGGGTCCTCTGCAGTCCCCGCTGGTCTGTGACAGCCCTCACAGCTAGAGACGCTGGGGATCTGCCCCGACTCGGCACATGCAGGGCCAAAGGCAGCTTCATGAGTCCTGTGCCTGGGAGGAGAAAGCCCTGGGATATTCTGGGGTCCCCCGGATTGGGACAGCCAGAGAAACATTAGATCACAGCCTCCGGTTCCCCACCAAAACACTCGGGTCCTGATTGGATGCTTCAGCTGCCAAGGCCACGGGCCACCCCTGCCTGCTGAGTCCTCCATCTGGTTGGGCATTTGTCCCACTGGCTGGTGAAGCCTTCAAACCAGGCCGTGCAGGGGTCAGGCCGAGGCCTGGACTGACCCATCTGGGAGAACAGCTAATAAGCCCCCCGATTTGCATATATGCAAACAAGGCTCCACTGCCGACAGAGCAATCAGCATACTCCGCTGCCTGGCCAGGCGGCCGGGATTGGCTGCAATGCCTGGGTTCTTAGCAGTCGGGCTCAGAGCCTTGCTTTTCCTCAGCTGAGGCCTGGGTGGGTCGGGGATGAAGTCTCAGACTGGGCCTGATGCTCCCTTCCAGGGGGCAAAGGAGCCTGTGCAGGGCTTTCCCAGGAGGGCCAGGGAGGGCCTAAAGTTCTGGGAAGATCTCTTGGCCTTGCCCTCTTATCTTTTATTTTGGGCACAGGGAGGGGGCCATTAGATCATCAGATGAGCACGGGACATGTGACCATCCCAGCTCTGATAATACAGCGAAGGGGAGCAGGCTCAGGCTTTGGCTCAGAGAAGCCTTAGTGCTAATCCTTATAGTACTACCTGTGGCTGTGTGACTCCGGGTAAGTGAACCGACTTCTCTGGGCCACAGCATTCTCATCGGTGAAATGGAGACACTGCTTCCCACCAGGCTGTTGTGAGTGCGAGGGGTGGAGCAGCCGCTCACGGAAGGGCATCCGCTTGCCACCGGTCGCTGGGACAGAATGAAAAGTGTACACTGGCTTCTCTTCTGAGTGTCCCTCCCCCCGCCCCTGCCCCCCATTGGTGTTTGTGTTGCTGGGTTTGTTTGTTTGCTTGTTTATTTAAAAATCTTGACAGTGTTTGAAATTGTGTAAAGCATATCTCCGTCCAGTAACTGAGGACACTGCTGGTGAAGTTGGCTTGGGGACATGCCCCCATTTTACAGATAAACTGAGGCCCAGAGAGGGGAAGCCTTTTGCTTAAAGTCCTCCAGCAGGCTGGCAGTAGATCAGGGCGCTCGGTTTCTTGAGCTCCTTCTGGCCACAGCAGCTGGCGGAGAGCCCCAGTGCCCACACACCCGGGCACCAGCCTCCCTCCCAGCTCTCTTTCAGCCCTCAGGCCATCATTCTGCCCCAGGCTCCCCATTCCAGGCTCTCTGTTGGCCGAGGCCGCCATTCTGCTGAGAATGTGATGACAACCAATCCCGCTCAGAGAGTGGGAAGTTTCTCCTGGTGTCTAACTGCGATCTCTCTTGCTTTAAAACCAACTTGTAGCCTTTTTTTTTTTTTTTTTAATCATTGGCAGCTGGGGAAAACTTTGGCTCAGCATCCTCCTCATTAAATAACCATTGTTATCATCATAATAAATAGAACAGAAACAAAGCAGGCCTCAAAGCTTTCGGCTCCCGTCTCCCTCTCTCTCTGTCTCTCTCCTTGGTCTCCTCACCAGAGGAGACCCTGACCTTAAGGTCCTTTAACCCTTCCTCTCCAAAGCCAATTCTCATTTTTCTTCGAGTTCCTGTTGCCCCAGGATCCTGCCCCACAGGGTGCTCCCAGGCGGGAGTGAGGAGGGAGGGGGAAAGGAGCTGAGAGTCCGGAGCCCTTCCCGTGTGGGCTGTAAGCCGTCAGTGCTCCACACCTGCTGGTGCGTGCAGACTCGTGTCCAGGGCTTCGAGGAGCAGAGGGACGTGCAAGACACACACACACACAGACACACACACGCTCTCCTTCCCCAAAGAACCAGAGAGCAAGGACACATGGTCTCCGGCCTCAGGGGACAGACAGGGAGAGGATTATAATCTTGGGTGTAAATGCCAGGAAGGAAGGGAGCCTGTGGGCATCCAGAGTAGGGAACCCCTCACCAGCCAAGTGCAAAGGGTGGTCAAGGAAGGCTTCCAAGAAGAGGTGACTTTTGAACTGAATCCCAAAAGACATCTCGGCATGAGCCGGGGGAAGAGAAAGGGAAAGGCAGGGCAGGCAGAGGGAACAGCAAGAACAAAGGCCTAGAGACAGTGCAGCGTGCGATGCATTTGAGGAAGCGGGGTCCTCATTACAGTAATGCTTGCCTGGCGGCACGTGCACACACAGGTTCTGTTCCATGCTTCACGAAGACTCCTGAAATCCCCACAGTTGCCCCAAAGTTGCACAGCGATGGCTTGGCTTGGGGGTCCCCCAGAGGTAGACTCAGAAACTAGTCTTGGTGCAGGTGTCTTCTTTGGGAGATGACCCAGGAAACATGAGCGAGAGAAGGCAGCCAACAGTGGGCATGACATCATGCCAGCCCCCAGCCACTGGGTGCAGCCGGGGCTCCATCCCACCGGGGATCTCTGGGAGCCAGCAAGAAGGTGCGCCTGGATGTCCAACCCATAGCAAGGACGTGTGGCACCCACCATCCCCCTTCCCATCCATCCTGGCTTGAGGGCTGCTTTTGGGGACACCAGCTCTCCGCACACCTGGCCGGCCCTGTGCCCAGACGGGGTTGGGGGGGGCCATTCCCAGGCGGAGGGTCACAGTGAGCAGACGCTGGCTCCCTGGGAGGGGGTGTGGCTGGGCTCTGACAGCGCCTGCTACCACATGAGCCCCAGCTCACAGAGGAGGAAACTGAGGCCCAGAGCATGCCGGTGACGAGGGCCAGGTCACAAGCCAGCACACTTGCTTATGGGTCAAACTCAGGCCTGTGAGCCCAACCACAGAGCCTCGCTGCCCAACCGTGGTCTACTCCCAGCAGGAGGGCAGGGGAGTATGTGAAGGAGGCCAAGATTTGCTAGAAGGAGCGGGGGTAAGGTACATCACCTATGGAGCCACGAGATATTCCAGGACCTAGGGAAGGCGCTGGGGGAACCCCAAGGACCTCAATCAGTGAGGTCCAGGTAGGGCCACCCCAGAGGCTCAGGTTCTGGGGCTGAATCGGTTCCCTTCCCTTTGGTTCAGCGAGCGACTACTTTTTCCCAGCCCCGACTAGAATTTCCTGTTAGACATGGCTTCCCCGGTGGGAAGAGAAGAGCGTATTTATTCATGCAGAAAGTCTTACAAAGGTTTAAACATTTGCATGCATTTGATTATGTATGTCACAAACTGCCTGTATTGAAAAGGACAAAAAAAAAAAAAATACTTGCAACAGAGACCATCCTGGAGAATCTGGAAAATACAGCCTCCGTGCCCTGAGAGGTGCCGAGGACACGGTGACGGATGCGGGTTTTGCAGTCCTCCCCAGACCAGGCACACAGCGAGCAGGTGCTTGATGAGGGAGTGTCTGGGTCTGGATACTACTCTCCCACTGAGGGTGTGCCTCAGTTTCCCGACTTGCGGAAGGTCGGTCAAGTCCACAGAAAGAGGATTTAGGTGCCATCATTCAAAGAAAGCCTTTAGCAGCAGCCTGGCTCAGAGTAGGCACTCCGTGCACAGTGGTGGCAGCAGCAGGAACACAATCATGGGGGATGAGAAAGCAGACGCAGGGCGGGCGTCCTGAGCGTCCCCCCCCCCGCCAGAGGAGACCCCACCATGAGCGTGCTGGGCCCACATGGGTAGACCAGGGCAGCAATGCCCCCAAAGGGACATTCATTCAGTGCTGGATAAACGCCCCAGCTGCCACATCCTGGGGAGGGCAATCCTGAGGGACGTCCTGCACCACCTCCCAGGCTGTCCAGGTACACTTGCACCGTTTTCCTTCCTTCTACTGCCTCATTTCTTCCCTTCCTGCTGGTGTTTCCCGGGGTCATTCTCAAATAAACTACCTGCACCCGAATGCTTGTCTCAGGCTCTGCATTGATGGGAACGCCCGAAGCCAATGCTACATACAGCTCCCGGCACTGAATACCCAAGATGTACATACCGCCCTTATTCCCACTTACTTCTCAGGCCGTCCAGGGACTGAGTGAGATAAACAGCAGGACAAAGACGAGGAACAGAAGAAAGAGAGGCCACATGTCCCACGAGGGATTATTAGATTTCCTCGGTGAGATAAGAGTCTTAAAGCTCACTGATTCCATAGCCCGAGTGTGGGACTCAGGCACAGCTTCCAGCTCTAGTAATCCCCACTCAGCTGTGCCTGTTCCCTTCAGCCTCGACCCTGGGACAGAAGAACGTTTCCCTGAAATGGATCCAAGCTCATCAACTTTACTGCAAGACAAAGAGCACCCTCCATGCTGGGGACCCGGGGGAGGGGGCAGAGGGGTGACCCGCGGCTCCCATCCCCAGGTCAGCGTCATTCAAGGCTGGGCCCTACACTTTCCCTGCTGCCCACCCTGCTCTGAGCTCCTTCCCAACCCCAAAATTTGAGGACAAGAAGGCCTCGGCAAGAGGGTGAAGAGCCAGGAGCCAGGACTGCTAGAGCCAGAATCCTAGCTCTGTCACTCACTGGCTGTTTGGCTTCAAGTCAGTTCCTTCCCCTCTCTGTGCCTCGGCTCCCTCATTTATAAAATGGGGAATATAACACAGTTTAACTCGTGGAGTTTTTAATGCAGGTTAAACACATGAATATTTATAAAGTGCTTAGAAGAATGCCCGGCACAAAGTAAGCACTACATAAATATTTGTTAAATAAACACCTATATTGCTTACCTCACAGGGCTGTGGTGGAATTACCAGGCGATCAGTATGCGAAAATCCCTGGTATGGGGTGGAAATCCATGCAAATATATCCTGGTTATGAATTCTATTTCTCCGTTTCCCCAGAGGGGCTCCCGTCCATGGGCTTTGTAGTATGGGACACAAAGAAGAGATTCTGAAGGCAGCCCCCCCCAACTCCCCCGGAGCCCAGGTACTGTGAGCCTCCTTGTCACTTGGCTTTCCTGGAGGTCGGGTCATCACCTGTGAAGGGAGACTGACACGCCCATTCACTGCCCAGTGGGGTGGGGGTGGGGGGCTGCTGCAGGGACAGCATATGCTCGGGGACAGCCCCATTTTCTTCCAGAAAAATCTGTTGATCAATCTAAATCGCAGAGAATCCCCTAATCTCCCAGGCATGGCCGTGGAACTCCATGTAGGATTTCTCTGCCTCGCTGTGATTGACTAAGGCCCTGCCTGTCTCGCCGAGCGGGCTGCTGGGGAGAGCGCCAGCCGGGAGCTCAGACTTGCTGAACACGGTCCCCAGGGAGGGGGGGGGGTTGAATTCAAGTGCCTGGAATTTTCAGGACCTGTGCGTCCGTCCTGCAGGTGGGGGCCGGACAGGCCTTTGGGGTCAGGGCCCAGTGAGGAGCACAGGCCAGCGTCCGCGTCCATCCTCCACGGCCAAGACAATGTTTGTCAAAAAGCTCTGGTTCCCGTGTGCCTGGCCTGCTTTGGCCTAATGTGTTTGCCTAAATGCTTCTGTCCCCGATAAAAGGCCTGGGAGATGAGCAGATAGCGCCTGTGAGTAATTAACCCTCCCCCTGGGAGATGAGCCGGCATCAAAGCCAGACCTACAGAAGAACCAGACCAGGAGCGAGGCGGGCGGCGACCGGATTTCTCTCCTGGAAGCTTCTGAGGGCCCCATCTACAAGGCACCAGAACGCCCCTCCCAAGTCGCAGGGAGTTTGAGACAACCACCCCACCCCTCCACCCCGCAGGTGGGAAAATGAGGCCCAGAGACGGGGAGACACCCAGCAGGGCAACACAGACAGAGTGGAATCCAGTCGAAACTGTTAGCACAAAAGGCAAGTCCCCAGAGGAGGTGTAGGGGAAACACTACGGTGGGAGTTAGGGGAGCCACGGAAGGAGAGGATTCTCACTCATTCACTCACTCCTCCGTTTATTACACAACTAGGAGTCAGGGGAGGGGGAACTTTCCAAGGTGCTAGGACGCCATTCTCTCCCGCCGGGTTTGTAGGTCCTCAAAGGGATGGACCGCCCCTGTCCTGCTCACTGCGGCCTCCCCAAAGCCCAGGATGGAACAAGAGCTCGATAAAGATCTCCCAGATACAGGACTGTCGCTCTTCATACTCACTTGCAAAGAATACGTTTCCTATTCTGATTTTACAGCGAGGGAGTGAAGCCCTGAGAGGTAAAGTGATGGGTCCGTGGGGTCCTTATGGATTCCCTCGGTCAGGAACAAAATACTGGCTGCACACCTACGATGTGCCAGCGATGAGCAGGCAGACAAGCGAAGGGGGCTGTGGTCAGACAGCCAATACGTGGACCAAGTATGATCACAGAGCCAGGTGGGGGGTCCTGGGAGGAGAATGCTTCGTATTCTGAGCTGTGTGGATCCAAAGTCAGGTGGAAGTGGCATTTGTTTGACCCAGAAATAGGGGCTCAGAGAGGGGGGGTGATCTGCCCACAGCCACACAGCAGGTGTGCTCTGCAAACCCACTCTCCTTCCACCATACCAGGGGATCGGGAAGGGCCTGAGGCAGGGGTTGGAGCAGAGAGGGGGTGCTGGTCGGCAGAAGCCAGGTGGGGCTGGACACCGTGGCTCCCCGGCATCTGGCCGACGCAGGGCAGAGGCCTGGCTTCAACCCCAGCCTCAGTGAATGAACGTCTTGAAGTCAAATCCAGCTCTCGCCTCCCCCTCCTCCTCCTCCTTTATGGAGACACTAATTTTAGCCAGTCACAAAGTCAGCCTGAGCTTTTAAAAACGGACTGATTTATGCTTTTCCTTAATTGCTCTAAAAAAGCGCTTTGCATCTAGTGGGCGAGAGAATGAGTATAACTCTATTTAGGTTAAAAATTTAAAGCCAAGTTCTCAGTGGCCTGGCAAGAAGAAAGGGATGCACTTTACCCCATCTCAGTGGACTCCCTGCCGCCCTTCCTTGGCCTGCTCAGAGCCTCTCTGTCTGCTTCACAGGCCCAGACTCCACCAGGGATGAAGATGGGGAAGAGAATGCCAGGGACCTCCCCAGCCACTCAGAAGGCAGGACGCTTTTTAACGATGCTCTGGGGAAATCCTCAAAATCTCCTTTCCTATAGCCCCAAGAGGCAGCCGGGGCCCAGAATCCATGGATGGGGTAAAATTCTGTACTCATTTCCCAATTTGGGGAGTTAGCACACACCTAGGTCTTCTTGGCCATCCCTCTGCCTGCCTGCTGGCTTTCCAAGGCTCAGTCTACGTTCAAATACTGACTGTTTCAGGGGATTCCTAAGAATTCCGTTCAACTGAAAACCATTTGCCACCTACCATGCTAAGAAATGGGAATCTAACAGTGGACAAGGCAGGAATGTCCACAGGACTAATCAAAAACATTTGGGTTCCCTAGTCACAAGTCGGTGTGGTTTGATTCAATAATTATCATTTTATCCATCCATCCATCAACCCAACCATCCATCCATCCACCCACCCATTCATCTTTTATCTATCCATCAATCCAAATATTTAATAAAAACATATTCTGTGCTCACAGAATTCTGTGTTACAGAAATTAATAAGACAGGGTAAATAAGACAAACAAGAACTCCACCCTTACTGATTCCACGGAGGGAGTGAGGCAGCTAAGTAAATGGGACATTTACTGAAGCAGAGACAGCAGCTGGCTGCCCAAAATACACCGCGCGCGCGTGCACAGGCACGCACCCGCATTCACTAGCTGGGTAACCTTGGGCAAGCAGCTAACCCTCTCTGAGCCCCTCTGGTCACCTACCTATAAAATGAGGCTAACAATGCTTGTATCACAGGGACTCCGAAGGGGATTACGTCTCGTAGTAGGCAACTGATCATTTAAGGAGAGAAAAATACAGTCTGAGAATGTTCCAACTAGCAAGGCCCTCTGAGATCTCATGCGGTAAATGAGGCCCAGAAATAGTAATTGTTGTTTGCCCTGGGTGGAACAGAAAGGCAGGTGCTAAGAGTTATCCTGACAGGAGTTATTCCTGTCCCAGCGTGCAGAGTGGAACTGACCCTCGGAGAGGAGGAGAAAGAAAGTGTCCTGAATCTAAGTCCCTCATCCCACTTAGAGACTGGACCTCATGGGTCTTCCCCCTCCTTTTGCTGGGGGTGGTCTGGTGCTCTGAGGGAAAGGACACAGGCTCTGGCCGCCCAGAGATGGGGTTAAATCCCAGCTCGGCCAGGCCCGAGCAGACGTCTTCACCTGCACCTGTTTCTTCAGTGCACGGGGGCAGAGCGCCCACCCTGATGGCTGTCACCAGGAGGACTGAGGCCATGCATTCTGTGCCTGCTGTGGGGGCTACTCCCCAGAAGGCAATCCCGATCACCCTGCCATTCTGTCCGTCCCCGCTCTGGAGGCCTCAGAGCCTGGCCCACCGTGTGGATGTGGCTGGGCCGAGCGCCAGAGTCAGAGTCCCGTCCGTGCCCAGCAGTTGAACCAATACCCAACCCAGAGCCCTCCGTTCACGGGGAGGGGCAGGAAGGGCACAGGGCTGCGGTAGAGACCCTCGGGAAGAAGGCAGGCCACTCCCGCTGCTGACTCAGAACAGCCTCCCGCCCCCTGCCTTTTGCCAACAGGGGTCCCGGTTCTCCATCCTGGCGCCCGCCCCCACCCCCGCTGCCATCCCCCAGAAAGTCCAAGCCCCCATCACGTCACTCCCTACTTCCGACCCAGCCTCACAAGTGAGGAATTCTCCCGCCTTGCTAATAAGATTAAAACATATCTCCCTCTTACAGTATCGATTCATAGCCCTGATTTACTGTTGCTTTTCGGCTGCTACAAAACGGATGCTCGGGCCGCCACCTTAATCTCTATCCATCTCCTCACTGCCAGGGAATAACTGCTAATTAATACCTTCTTGCCTCCTGACACCTGCCAGCTTTGAGGGCCATCAATACTCGGGGCTCTCTGCCCTCCCAGCCCACTCGAGCCCCCTGGCTAGGGCTCCAGCCCCAGCCTGGAGGCGCCCAGTGGCCCCAGGGGAATAGGAGGAAGGGAGTGGGCTTCCAGCTCCTGGGCCTCCGCTAGACTCACAGGTGCACGCAGCCAGCAAGGGGGAGGCTAACTTAGGAGGGACCCACCCAGACAGCTCCTCCTCGAACTGGATGTGAGAGTTTCCCGGGCTCTCGGGCTCCTCACCTGCAAAAGGAAGCAAGCCACAGATCCACTGCTACATGGGCGGGAGTTCAATGAGAAGCAGTCAGGAAGGTGCCTAACGCAGTCCCCTGCCTCCTGCTTCACTGGGCCTCGGCCC
>CM053606.1:10714696-10731965 GCA_028646535.1 Procyon lotor | reverse complement strand
GGGGGAGCCCATTCAAAACCACTGCCACCATGCGTGAAATGTCTACTAGGTGTCAGATTTCCCCAATGACGTAGATATTGTCACTCCCATTTTACAGATGAGAAACTGAGGCTGGGAGCAGTCACATGCCTTGCCCCAGACGACACATCTCGTGGGTGACTCAACTGCCATTCAGATCCAGGCAGGCCAAGCTCTAACACACCACCTGCCCCGATACGGCAGAGCACCTCGTGCCAGGAGGGACAGGGGTGCTGTTTCTCTGCCAGAAATACCCGGACGCCAGGATTTTCCTGCTGGCACTCAGCTCGAGACTGGCAGCCTGCTGAGAGCGAGCCATTTCCAGAGGTCCCCGGAGGATATGACATGACCAGCCTGGGGAGGGACATCAGGCTGATCTTGGATTTGCACAGGACACGTGGGGAGGGTCAGGAACGCAAGCCCAGCTGCACCGGATGTGCTGCGTGACTTTGGACCTGCCCCTCCACCTCCCCGCGCCAGTCCTCTCCAGGGGTAGCAGCAGGACCAGATGGGGTTAGGGATGTGTGAACGCACAGGATTATGGCTCTAAATCCCCCGATCTGTCCTCACCTGCAGGATTCCCCTTTACCTCTCGGACACCTGACAGCCCTGCTCTATGCGGGAAGCGGGTGGGGGATGGGGCGGCAGCTGTCTGCCTCCTCTTGGCAGCAAGGGGTGGGGGCAGGGAGGGAGAGGAAGCCCCAGGACCGGGCCTGGCAGATGTACCAGCGGAAGCCAGCACGGGTACTTTTAATAAAACATAACGAAGCGTGGGATCATAAAATATTTCATCTCATTCCAGGCCCCCACGAAGGGGGGGGCAGACCGGTTGGGCTGGCAAAGGAGAATGGTTCATAGGGGTGCGTTCTGAGGCTGGGCTGGGGGACGGACAGGCACCCGCTGGGGACAGTAGCCCCAGGCCTCCTATCCAGGGTAGGGTGGCCTTGCCCCAGGCCTCTTTTCCAAGCTTGGACCAGCACAAGATGTGAGGCTTTTCTCCCAGGAATGGCCCCCTCCTGCTGGTGACCTGGGGCCAGTCACTTGCACATTTGGTCTCAGTTCCTGCTCCACCCCCACCGCCCCCTCGCCCCGTGTAGAGTGAAAAGAGGGCTGCACCTAAACAGGAAAGCTCCAGAACCTCCTGGATGGTTCCCTCCATCATCCAAAACACTCATTTTCATAGTCCTCCATTCAAAGGAAAGTGTTACGCAGAAAGAGAACCCAGTCTATAAAACTGGCAAAGCAAGGCTCGCTGGCTTGATCTGGGGACAACTCTCACTTAGACCCACATTCTGGCCTCCCGAAGTGGTGCCGGGGGCACCTCCCTGAGATGCCGGGGTTCCAAGGAACCCAGTTTGAAAACCATGACTCTGCCAAATACCACCTAACACCCCCACCCCAACCCAAGGCCCAGGTCCTCTCCCAGAACCTGAGTGTGGGCCCCCACAGATCATGGGCCTCCCCTAGTCACCGCCACACATCCACTGGCTCTCCATGCCAGCATCTCCCACAGTCAGTGATGAAGCCCCTCCGGTGTTTGCAGCCCCCAGGGCCTGCATGGGGCCAGGACGCAGGAGGCGTCCAGTCACTGGACCCGCTCTGGCCCCCTCACCTCTGCACGTGGTCATCACCAAGTCCAGGCCTCGCCCTTCCTCACCGTGGTTATCACTCCCCCTTGCCTGTCTGTGAAAATTCCTACGCACGCATGTGCCAGTGGTGCACTGCGGAAGCTATGCGCCAGGAGGGCGGGCTTGGGCTCTGCCTTTCTCTAGCCTCCCCTCCACCCCCAGTGCCTCGCACCCCGCCCGGAACAGAGTAAGGGCCTAAGTTGTCAGACGGGTAAGAAGGCAGGAATGAGTCCTTCCCTCCGGTCCCGAACAAGGGAAGCTCTTCCAGGCCTAACGGGCCTGCTCACATTTCACGGCATCTCTGGTACGAATTCCAACAAGGCTATCAGCTCCTGGAGGGCAACCGTGTCCTCTCTCCAGGTCCCACAGCATCTGTGCGGGCGTTCATCAGTTCCAGAAACACGTGCTGAAACCTGCTCGGCCCCAGGACCCGAGCCGGGTGCAGGGGGCATAAACAAGAATCACAAAGGGCACCTGTGCCGAGTGCTGGAACATAGCAGTTGCCCAGAAAATATTTGTGAAATGAATGGATCAAGTGATGCCCAAGGTGAGATCTGAATAACGAACGGGCCTCAGTCCAAAGAAGGAGGTGGGTGGTTTCAGCAGAAGGGGTGGGGAAAGCGTGTGCAAAGGCCCCGGGGCAGCTAGGACCACTGCATCTTCAGTGCTGAGGAGGATGGCAGGAAGATGGAGCTCTCTGTCCAGCTTTACGTCTCCCCAGAGGCTCCCTGCAGGTGGCATCCACCCCCCTGAGCACCTCGAGATAGGCTCTCTGTGAGGCTGTGCTTTCTGAGAGACAGGAGGGAGGAGAGGCCAGCTGCAGACCCTCCCACTGCCCCCCCCACACCTCCCTAGTCACCTCCAGGCCCACTGAACACTCGTGTGCTCAGACCCACACACCGCACTAAATATAACCATCACATATGCCTCTTCTGTCTCCTTTCCGAGGGAAATAACATTGTTTAAGTAAAGCCCTTAAAATTTTAAAGAGCTGGGATGCGTGCTCTCTGCGGGAAGCTTTTAGCAGCATGCCAGAAAGAAATAATAATAACGAGGCCGGAAACAACAGAGCAGAGCCCTACCGCCACCCCATGACTGCCGACATCGGGAGGGGTCAAGCCCGTGGCCTTCCACCGTGGTGCAGCCATGGGGCCCAGGCCCAGCTCCGGCTGCGGCTAGAGTCCCTGAGCCCCGGAGAACTGTGCAGGATCAAGACGGGAGGTCTGGAGAGTCCAGGCATCACAAAGGGAAGGGATCTCTGGCAGAGAGCATAGAAAAGCAGTTAAAATGTGAGACATTCTGGATTCAAAATAGTTCAGCCACTTCGTAGCTGAGTGATCCTGAGTGAGTGGCCTAACCTCTCTGTTTCGGTTTCTTCTGCGGTAAAATGGGATCCCAGTGGTGCACGCCTCCCAGGGGGTTATTAGGAAGCCGGTGCCAGGGGTAGTTAACGCAAGCAGGAGCTCCCATAGCACCTGCACACACAGAGCCAGTGTGTTCCTACTGTCACCACGTTGCAAGTGACATCCAGAAGGCCCAGGCAGAGAGGTTGGACCTGGCCCTACATCTCTATTGACTTCGCCCAGGAGTCTTTCCCTGCATCCACAGAGCTGAGAGAGGCCGCTTTGTAACCTGGCGCTGCCCCAGGGGACTGAGCCCAGGTTCACGGGAGGGGGCATCTTTTAAAGAGACCAACCTGGATGAAAATATCTCTCTGCTTCCAGCCCCGAAGTCTTGTCCGCACAGCCTCTCCCCCTGTCTGTATGCAACAAATGGCCCCGGGAATGGGGCCTCTTCAGTGGGAAAGGAGGGACTCTTGCTTCCCAGGGTGGGGCCCGCAGGCTCCCCGGGGCCTCTGTGAGTGCCAGCGGGCCTGCGGGTCCAGACTGGGAAAATCTACCCAGCTGCCAGACCAACCTGCCTCCAGCAAAGGCACTTGATCTCTCTGTCTCTGTCACCTCCAGTTTGGCTCCTTTCCTGCAACACGTGCCCTCCAACACTGTCTCCCAGGCACTCCCAGATGACCCAAGCCCTTTCCAGCTTATGAGTCTTTGCCCCCTTCGTCTCTCCATCTCCTTCTTAGCCTGGCAAACTCCTATGCATCCTTCAAGACCCAGTCATGTGTCACCTTTGAGGTTTCCCCCAACCCTCAACCAGATTTGTTATTTCCTCATCTGCATCCCTCCAACGACTTGGTAGCTATTTAAATTTTAGAATTTCCAATATCATACCCCAGTTTGTCTGTCTGCCTGCCTACCTGCCCCAGGTGACCGCAAACTCCTTGAAGACAGGCACTGGGTCTTACTTATCCTTGCCCTGTCAGCCCCAGCACAGGGCCCCACCCAGAGCGATGACCACTGGATGGGACTGAGCTGAGGCCATACGTGTGCACCAAGGAAATGAGCAGCCATTGGAGGGGTCCACGGGAGGCGGGATGCTGCCCAGTTCCCAAAGGTGGGAATTGCAGGGTAATGTAAACATGTCTTAAAGGAGACATTTTGGACGTAGATGAGATGCTCCTTCCCAATCCTATTACCCATCACAGAATCTTAGAATTGGAATTGTCCAGACTCACTCCTTTGTATTATGGACCTAAGACTCGGAGGAGGGGGTGGTGAGCCAGTCATGCAGCAAGTTCATGGAGAAGTTAAAATCGGATCCTGGGGCTCATAAGTCTGAGGCTGGTGCCCCTTTCTACCACAGTGGTGTTTTCCATCGTGGCTTTTGATGACGGTAGGGGTAGGAGGAAGCTTTTGTAAAAATTCAAATGGTTACATGCTATCTTACTATGAATTAAGGAAAAAAATATACTCAGTATAACACACCTATACAGGATATCTTTGCACAAGACAACAAAGAGGAAATTAATTCAGATTTGATTTTAAGAAAATGATGATGTGAATATTAGTAAGGATATGACATAGCTTTATAGCACAAATGCCCTGACGGGGTGGCCGATATCTGGCAAGTTCCACAGGGAGCGGCTCAGAAGGGGCCGACCAGAAGGCACCAGCACCCAAGGAGATAAGACCGGTGGGAGACAAAAACTACCTTGGAGACCCAGGATCCTACCCCAAGAAGCCAGAAGTGGCATCCTGGGGCTAAGATGGAAACCCCACAGCCAACACGGAGGGAAACCCAGTCTGCAGGACCCAGCCCCTAGTCGGCTGGGCAATGAGTCCTCATCAAGGGCCATCAGGACAGTCAGGTAGATGGGAAGCAGGCAAACAAAAGAATGTCACTTAGGCCAAGTTGGAAACTGAGACCTGACAGGGCTGTTGGTGAAGTTCTTCCCAATGGATGTTCATCCCCAGGGAGCAACCTGTCCCCCTCGGGAGGGTGGCTCGGCCCCTGAGCCAGCGGGTGGGGCTGAGACGCACCTGCACCGGGGCAGGGCACGTCACAGGGCTGGCAGAGGATGGCGGTGCCGCCAGATGGCACATTGGCGAGGGGCAGGGCACTCTGTCTTGCCCGGAGCACATTAGAGAATGAGCCAGGGAAGAAATCGCCACTGGTATTTGTCACAGCAATTTCAGCAAAGCACCGAATGTGTAAAGAGTCTCATGAATTTCAACCGGCGGAATTAGTGCCCATCAAAGTCATTTTGAACAGTCAAGGTAGATGGGAAAAAAGGCCAGGCAAAGGAAGATCAAGGGGCGTAAGGAAAGCCACCTCAGCCAACCGAGAAACTGTGAGCTGAGGTGGCTGTTGGGAGAAGTTTCCCCAAGAAATAGTTAACATCTTGGAAGTTGGCTCCTCTTTGACCTCCAGCAAACCCCCCTCACTCCCCACCGCCGAGAAGACGCCACTAAAAATGGCAGTGGCATTCTCAGCCTCCGGGTGAAGGATGAAGAGCTGGAGGTCCCAAGGGGTAACTTACTTGCCAGTCCCCCCTCCTTCTCCCCTACCTGTGAGGGTAAAAGCAGCCTCCGGGGAGAGAGGCTGGCAGTTGGAAAGCACCTGCCTTTCCACTTGGAAGGAGGCTAGCTTGCAGCCTGCTCATGACTGATGTGGACCAGGCTGCACGTGGTGGGAGCCCGTGGGCATGGCAGGAAAGATGACCTAAATGGATCTAAGGAGAAAGAACCTCTCCATGGGAATTCGGGTGGAAAATAGACTGGAGGATGACGAATCTGTGTGCCCTGGGGTGGGGTAATCAATCAGCGAGATGGACCAGGGGGCAGGGAAGTGGAGGGACACCCAGCAGTCTAGCGCGCAGATGACACATTGCAAAGGTCAACACGAGCAGTGAGCGGAGAGTGCAGGCAGGTCTCTTTGCAAACTGCCACATGATCCCAAAGTTACCTGCTGCTTCAAGTTCAAGTGCCCCTGAAAAGCCAGTCCCACCTTCCCAAGGACCCATGCGCATAGGCTATTTTTCAGTTCAGAAAAATCTAGTATCAGCCCGGGATCGGGCGCAAGGGTATTAATAGCAACCCAAGTGGTCCCTTCCCTCCTCACAGCAACTCTGTCGGACAGGTAGCACCATCCCCATTTTATAGATGGGGAAACTGAGGGTTAACAAGATGGTGTTAGATCTCTGCCGTGGGCACTCCACCTCACTCTCCTCCCACTCTGTACCTGGGAGACCCCCCTTCTATGGGCTTCCACCTGGGTCTGGTCCATGGTCAGCAGCAGCAAAACCCTCAAAGCCAAGAGGGGGGTAAAGTTGGGTTTTTCTCCCTTCCCCTCCCCGTCAGGTGCCGGAGGCTCTCTGCATGGCCCTCTCAGGGTCGGGTGGGAGCAGCCGCACACGGCTCCCATGCCATCCGCTGCTGCCTACCCTAAGCCCCTTGCAAATCGTCCCCTTAATAAGCGCCCCCCCCACCCCCCGCCCAGACTCCCCGGTTGAGCTTGGTGGCTCCTGCCGGCACCTGATTGCTACAGAGGGAAGTCACCCGTCCCAAAGCCATCGAGCTCACTCACGGGGCGCTGAAACTTGAACCCTACTCATCTGCCGCCAAAGCCTGCGCCATTCCGTCTGAACTGGGGCTTCTCTGCACCCGCCGCCTTCACAGATTGCCCACATCCCTGTGCCACCTGCTCCGCGGCGTACTTAACATTTTTCTTTAACTCGGCTCATTTTTTACTTAAATAAGCCATTTTAAAAAGAGAGAGAGAATTTAAATCACTGCCCCAAATGGCAAACCAGCCTCCCTTGCCTTAAACGGAGGGTAACTAAAAGAATTACAATGAAAACAAAAATGCTGTTTACTACGACTCTCACTCCCTTGGGCTCACTGGTTGCCCCGCACCCGTTTCTGTTCGAAAGGCACATCAGCACACAGCAGAGGGCATTAAAGACATGATATCATCAGCCTGAGGCTTTCTCCTTCTCACTACTGGAAGGACAGGGTGACGAAGAAACAGGGAAAGACCCTCCCTCCCTGATTCCTTGTCGCCTATGACCAGTCTTTGGCTTTGCCCAAAGAGGAACATTGCCTACCCCGGACCTGCCCTGTCCAGAACTTTCTATGATGATGCAGACGTCCTTCTTACGTCTGTGCTGTCCAAAAAGGCAGGCCCATGTGGCTATTGAGCACTTGGCACGTGGCTGGGGTGACCGCAGAACTGAATTTTGTTTAATTCCGTTAAATAAAAGCTGAGACACTTTGTGTATCTGTAATTCCTGGGCCACAGCCACGGCCACACGGACAATAAGCTCCAGGAGGGCAAGGACTGGCCTATTCATTCTGTTCTGGACTTTCCAGGAGAGCATTCGATTAACACTGGCTGCACCAGTGAGGGAGTCAGTGAATGAATGCATGAACGCATGAATGAACGAACGAATTCCGCTGCTTCCTGCAACAAGAACTTGCTCTCTCTGCAACTCAGACGGTCCTGGGAACCATCAACTCTTCCCCATTGGGCAACTGGGCTTCAGGAATCGGCCTGCCCAGCCTCTCCTCCTCCGAGCTGGGCCCCAGCCCACTCTTCGAACAAAGAAGTCTTTGTGATGTGGTGGCTTTGGGGGCTCCCCGCCCCCCACCTCCCTCCCGCTGCCCCCGCCTGCGACATCAGGGGCTGGGTGACGATGTGCCACTTATCACCTGAGTCTGCACAACCAGGCCTCTGGCCTGAGGCTATTTGGGCAGCCCGAACGCCCTACTGACAACAACCCGCGCGCCTGGGCAACGAGCGCCGGCTCTAGGTAAGGGTTCCCACCCTCGGGTCCCACCGGCCAGCCTTCACCCTGCCAGTGTCCCCGAGCCCCCGCGCGGCCCCTCCCCACCAGCCCAGCACGATGCCAGGGTCGCCCGAGATGGACGTCTTCCTCTGGGGCAGCGTTAGGGAGAGGGGAGGAAGAGACGGCGCTGGGGACACGATGGAGGCGCCAACGACGTGACAAACAACCCCATCTGAGGGGCAGGAGGGCCTCTGCAGAAAGAGAGACAAAAGGGCAAAGTGAACAGCTTGGCAAAGGAACAAAAAAACCCAACGGCTCAGCTGCTTCTCTCCCTGGCGACTCCCGAGCTGCTCCTGTGATTTATGAGGCTGGGGGGGTCGCTCCCTCCGAGGGCCGCCAGGATCCCCACCCACGTCTGGGGGACCCCCGAGGCCTCCCCCACGGGAGGCTCTGAGGGTGGCGGGGCCACCTGCCCGAGCCCTGGGATGGCCCCCAGAACGTGGAGGGAGAAGGCCCCACCACGTGCACGATGACAGTGAGGCGTTTCTCCCGGGCCTCAGTTTTCCCGACTTAAAATGGGAGCAAGGAGATAGTGCCAATAATTCCTCGGCTCCCTTTTTGCTCTGTAATTCCAAGCCTGTGTAATTCCAATGCGGACTCACTGAGGGCTCCATCTGGGGACACCTGCAACGTGCACCCCTGGCCGGGCGCCGAGGCTCGCCAACACTTCATCCCCTTCGCACTTGGGGACACGGCGGGGAGGCGGACATCCTCATGAGAGCAGCAGCCGTTTCTCACATGCCTCCTGTGTGCTGGGCACCGAGCATCCCTCGCGGTATGTCATTTACCCTGCCCAGCTGTCCCCACCCCACCAGGCCACCGTGACTAGCTGGTGTTCGGTGGGAGAAGTCAAAGAGGAGAGCAGTGAAGAGTTCCCCGAGTTCACTTGCTGGAGGAATAGTGGAGAGAGGGTCTGGACCTTGGTCAGACCCCGGGGCCCATGCTCCCCGGAGATCTAGAAGCTTCTCCCCAGGAAAAGCTATTCCCATCACTCTCGGTTC
This sequence comes from Procyon lotor, assembly GCA_028646535.1. Lineage (NCBI taxonomy): Eukaryota > Metazoa > Chordata > Mammalia > Carnivora > Procyonidae > Procyon > Procyon lotor. The sequence continues at coordinate 10,723,131 of CM053606.1, read as the reverse complement.
AGGCCCAAGGGACATGCTCCAGCTGGAGCAGCCCCATTCCGGGCCGTGTGATCTTGGCGGGGCCTGGTTTTCCTCCCTGCTAGGTCTGGACACGCGGGGTGAGACAACCGGCCCCCACTGACGGCACTTCAGGCCATCGCCTCCCTGGGCACCCGAGAGCAACCATTTATAACCCAACGGAGGTTCCAAACAGTTTCCAGCTTCAGGTGGCCCAGACAAACCAATTCGTCTTCCCAGAGCACTGCTCTGGGAAAGTCACTCTTCTCTTCAAGTGCTCCCTGCAGTCCCCGGGCTTGAATCCAGACCCCTGGCCCCCGGCACACAAGCTTCGCCAACAACTCCAGCCTCATCCCCCGCCTCTCAATGGACAGCAGGTGCTCAAGTGAGGTCAGCCTCCTCACCACCTCCCAACCCCTCACGCACCTTGACAGCCCTCCGACTCCCTCCCCCAGGCCTCCGTGCAAACTGTTCCCTTGCCCTGGATTCCCTCCTTGCCCGTCAGGATGCTCTCAATCCTCAGAACCTGGCTGGGTGACTCCTTTAGTCCCTGAAGATTCACCTACACTATCCTTGTATTGGCCATTTGTTACAAACGATCGTTTCTCGTGCTCAAATGAATCTGTGCTGTGTGGCGTTGCCAACAACCCAAAATTTCCTGAGGGAGGCCTCGGTCAGCCCAGCAGGAGGGCCGGGGCAGCTGCTCAATTCATGGAAGTGACTAGAATCCCTGACTTGGCTCTCGAGTCCACCTCCTCCAGGGGAGGGAGACGAAAGAGTGAGCCCACCTGACCTATGAGACAGGTGGAAGGAAGGAAGGGAGGGAGGGAGGTCCGGAGGGTCAGGAGGAAGGGAGGGACCCGGGACTGAGGGCTGGTTACCTGCCAAGGGCCCCCAAGTAGAATCTCACGTGTCTCACCCTCCACTTTCAAAAGACGAGGAAACGGTGACTTGGAAAGAGAGCAACCAGCTCCGGTATATTCTGCTAGGAAGTGGCCGTGCTGGAACTTGAACCCGGTGCAGATGGAAACCTGAGTCCGTTAGCCCCAGCTGGCCGCCCAGAGAGACGGTGACTGAGGAGGGAAGAGCCTGCCTAGGGCTGTGCCGGCAAAGGCTAACAACCAGCCGGGGGTTGCATGGAGCTCTGATCTGCAGTGTTTGCCAATTTCCTGGGTGTAAACACTCCCACTATGGTCCATTTCAGGCCACCAAAGGGATCTATCCAGAGCTTGGAAAGCAATGTGCCAATCAATGCCTGGGTGTGAATCTAGCCCCTGCCCGCGACGAGCAGTGAGACCTTGGGCAAATCACATGGTCTCTCCAAGACCTGTTCCTCATCTATCAGATGGGGAGCACAGGACCTCCCAACGTTTCTGGGACGATTTAACAGGACATCACACGTGAACAGGGCTGGCACAGGCCCGGACACACAGAAGCTGCTGCGTGTCTCCTTCCTTCCTTCCTTGGTTCCTTCCGTCGTTTCCTCCCCAAGCCCCCACTCATCCCCGGGCAAGGACAGCCCCCCTCCACAAGGAGAAGCCAGAGGGAACAGGAAGCCTTTTGGTCCTCCTACCACATTCCTCTGCTGGCTCATCCCCCAGATGCCAGCCGTGATGCCCATGTGAGTGATGGTGAGCCGTACTGGACAATGGGCACATTCTCACACCACAAAGGGCTTCCAGAGGTGACTGGTCAGGGCCAGGAAACAGGCCCGGGTCTGGTGTCTGAAACTCAGCCTCGGCGGGGGAGGGGGGTCATCCACTCATTCACCAAACATATCCTGAGGATCCGCCCAGAGCCAGGCCTCGTGCCAAGGCTGGGGTGCAGGGATGGCGGCCCTCCAGAGCTCTCGGTTCAGCAGGGAGACCAGCCTCAAGCATTTCCAGCCCCAGAGGTGGGTTCTTCCAACACAATATTGCCCAAAGTGCTGCTGTCAACACTTTTAGGGGACACCTGAGTCAGCGGGCAGAAGGGAAGGAGTTATGGAGGGCAGGGAAGTGGGGGACAGAAACCGGAAGGAGGTTTATGTGGTCAGGGGCTGTGCCGGCTAAGGGCACAGGTCTCCTCTCTGAGTCACAAAAGGGTGGAAGTTGGGGCGGGGGCGGGCAAGGTGAAGTTTAAGGCCAGAAACCTTGGAGCAGGCCAACATTGTGGAGCAGAGAGGCAGCGCGCTCTGGTGTCCCCACTGTGTGGCCCGGACACACAGCCTCCTCGCAGATGCACTGGCGAGGGACGGGACACCCTTCTGGACAGCCATGGAGGAGGGAGGGGCTCAGGCCAGCAAAGTGCCTATGACAGCATCCAGCCCACGGAGCATGCTTTTTGCTCGGTTTACCGGCCTGTAAGCTCCTGGGAGCTGGGCTGTCCCATTCCAGACCCCTGTGGGCCGCGTGAGGTGGCGCGCAGGGGTGGGGGAGGGAAGGAAGGCTGGGCACACAGCGGCCAAACCTGGATCCCACTCTAGCCACTTCCCACCCTGGTCTCTTCACCTCCCTGTGCCTCAGTTTCCCTGCTCGATGGGCAGGAGAGTCACTGCCTCCGTGTGTTCTGGGAGGGCTCGATGACATGCCAGGTGTGGAAACATCTGGTCAGATCTCAGGGACAACAAGCAGGTGGGATCGATGTCTGGAACCAGCGTCTCTGCCATTTCGATGATCTGAGAGAACCAGACTATAGTTCCAAGAGCGGAACTCTGCCAAGGGAATGTCCGCCCGTGAATCCAGCCCAAACTCCACGTGCTGTTACCCTTCCCATGCGTGTTTCCGTAGAAAGTCTCTTCTAAACCAGGACACCCATGTCTGGGGCCAAAGATGGCTTAGGCACCCAAACAACCAAGCCTCACTGAGTACTAACTATGCTTTTTATGGGGAAGGCTCACTAGTGCGCAGACCTGGCCAGGGGCCCCCTGCCTTCAAGGGGCTTCCCAGGGCAGGGGACAGGAGATTCACGGCGAGACTGGCTCCATCCTCGCATCTCACTGAGGGAAACAACTTGCGTCTACGCTCGGTGGTTGGGGAGGGGCAGTGCCAATGCTGTGGACCTCCCAGGGAATTTAGGGGGCATGTGGGGGGATCAGTCACCCCCAGCTAGCAGACTGGGAGCCACCCAGGTGTTACTGGCAGCTCGGAGGTTCATCGTGCCTCGGGAGGAGATCAATGGGGTCCTTGTTTCTCAAGCAGCAGAAACCAACTTTGGACAGCTCAAGCCCCCAAAAAGTTAACAGGTGAAACATGGAAGTTTCTGGAACATGAGGACAAGCGGAAGCCCCAGGCACGGTTTGAGGCGCAGCCACTCTGGCATAGCCACGGTTAATCCTGGTCATCGGCATAGCTCAAGGGACTGAGCCAAGAGCTTTGCGTGTAACCACTCATTCCATCCTGAGAACACCGTGGGGCGTAGATCCCACCATTTTTAGCCTCAGGGCGCCAGAGAAGTACAGTTTCTTGGGGACTCCCACTGGCAAGAGGTCCTTTCCAGGGGTTCTCAGTCTTCCTCTGATCTAGATCCAGATCCTGGGGAGAGTGTCCGATGGGCTCCTCCTGGGGTGGCTTACCAAGATGGCAGGCAGTAAGGAGGTGTGCGCGCATGACCTCCAACGCAAATCTAGTATGCAGCCGGTAGATGTAGGAATGGCTGGTCGATCAGATTCCTTGCCTGGAGGCTGCAGGGTCCTTTCCTGCCCCTCGGGGCTGCTACTCTGTGCACTTCCAGCTCCAGCCACGTTGGATTTATTTGCTCCATCCACGAAATCCTGGCCCGGAGGTCTTGGTGATCACGGGCCCCCTCCGCTACCAGACCCCACTGAAAGCATAAAGGGGGGTTCCGGGACCTCATCCTCCTGCTCCTTCCCGGAACCTTCATCCTGAAGGCAGACGGCCCTTAGGAAGTGATGCCATGCCTTTCACTACCACTGATATTTGTCTTTTTAAAACAGAAGGCTTCGTATCCTCTAACAAGTGGAGGGAGACCGTTGTATTCCTCCTTCCAGCGATGAAAACATAGCTTCTCCTCTCCTCTCGGAGCAGCAGTGTCTCTGCATGGCTTCAGACCCGGGTTTGGAACTCCCAGTTGTTGCACTTAAAAAGAGATCCTGAGCCTCATTCATTATTTAAGGAAGAAAAGAAAAGAAGGCGAAGAGAGAGAGAGAGAGAGAGAGAAAGAACCCGAGCCTCTCGTCTTCATCTGCAAAAATGGCTAATGACGCTGCCTCACAGATTACTGAGAGCATTTAATGCATAAAGAACATCGAATAGGTGTGCGATAAATGGTAGCCAGCCCTACTATGATTCTGGTTTCTCCCAGTTCTCAACCAGACTCTGGGGAGGCCAGTGTTGAGTTGTACTGGTCCCACCGTGCACAGCCCCACCTCCGGCTCTTTGCTCACGCCACCTTACCTCCTGGCACATTTTCCTCCTTCGCCCTGAGCTTATTAATGTCCTCTCTTTATTTCAAGGTCTAGCTCAAGTCCTCTCTCCCCTGGGAAGCATCCCCTTGATCCCTCAAGGAATCACTCTTCCCCAGGAACTTCCTGTAGGGGATATCAATCATCTGGCCTCTAGCAAGTGTCAACACAGTTCCACCTGGACTGTCATTCACCTTCTCGGGAACATGGCCCACCTCTCACCCAGCTGGGATGGGGCCGAAAGTCTCTTTCTTTTCTGATGTGCCCCGCCCACAAGGGAAGCCCATTCATTGTCTTGACAATGAGGAAGACCTCGGAGACAACCCCTTCTCCCATCTGTGCAGAAGCGTACATTGGATAATTCTCTCTCCATGAGGGTCTGTGAAGAGTAAAACATCCAGACAGGGAACCGCACACTAACCAGTGCACGCGGCCGGAGCCGAGGAAGTGGTGAGCACCATCCTCACCAGGAGACACCAGGGCCCAGAGGGCAAGAGTCAGCCCTGCGTCTGCACCTCTGTTCACCACTTCCTGACCGGATGGCCTTGGACAAGTCATTTAACCTCGGCGAGCCTCAGTTTCCTCATCAGCAAAAAAAAAAAAAAAAAAAAAAAAAGGGCTAGTTTTACCTTTCGGTGTTGTTGTCAAGATTAAACGAGACAAGAACGATGAAGCAGTGAGAGTTCAGTTAGGGTCAGAGATGCAGCCCCTTCCTCCCGCTCAGGGCAGAATCAATTTTCCACTAAGTGGTAAACACCATCAAGGCAGACACTCCCCTACCAGGTTCAAGGTCATGTCCCCAGTGCTTAGCACTGTGCTTGGTCTGGAGATGTTGCAGAGGTGGGTAGGGTGGTAAGCCAGGTTAGACACCTACACAGATCCCAAGAAACCCAGTTAACAGAACTAACCAGACTCTTCTTTGTTTGGCTCTTTATTTGGCTTCCGCCTTCCAAGTCGGGACTGCTATAACCCAGAAACTGAAGAAGTCACTTGACGGCCCCAAAGGTGCGTGAGACAGATGTTCCGGAAAGCTGGGGGTCGCCAGGCCAATCTCATGGGTAGCCTGCCTGCCCCTGCCCAAGGGGTTCTCTAAGCTGGGGGCTTAGAGAGGGAACCCTGGAAGGAAAGAGGGCACTTGGGGCTGGGCCAGGCAGAGAGCAGGAAGGAGCCAGTACTTCTGTCACTAACCAATCGTGAAACTCTGAGCCTCAGTTTCCTAGTCCGTGAAAAAAGGAGCTGAAGCCCATCTTGCAGCTGCCTGAGGCCTGAGAAGCGGCCAGCACGTGCATGGCACACTGCCGCTGGGCCACACAATCAGCGCTATTGAAACACCAGACTCCCTGCCAGATATTAGGAAAGAAGCAACCTCAGCCTGTTTCGGGAGACTGGTGCGTAAGGATCGCTCGTTGTGGAGTCTCATCACCCCAGGAACCCAGGCAGCTCTCCTTTTGTGCCTGCCATCTTGCCCAAGGCATTAGGATGGGGGAGAGGGGATGATCATCAGTTCCTACTCTAAAAGGGTCCCCTTGCTAAAAAATATAGGAGTTTTTGGAACCACTGAATAAGTGAACGCGGAGGTCGCTTCCAGCTCGAACATTCTCTGCACTTAAAAAGCAAAAACTAGTTCAACCTCTCAGGAAAAAACCGAGTTTGCGGCTGGGGTGGGAAAGGGGTGGGGTTTATGGCTGGAGGTGTGGCCAGGCGGGGGCGGGGCGGCTGGGGGAGCGGGGGCGGAGCAGTCGGCTCTGGGCTCTGCCCAACGCAGCACGGTGCTGGGGAAGAGGGGGGACGCTGAGAAAAACCCAGAGGAGCCCGAGCCCCTCCCCCGCGCCCTGGGCGTGAGGTGGGTGTGGGGAAAAAGGATAAATACTTAAAAGTCGGCACAGCAGCTCGGGCACGCACAGCCCCCGCAGTCTCAGTACTGCGGCAACCTCGGCCCCACAGAGCCAGCCCCCCCCCCCACCTGCTGCAGAGAGAGAACTGGCAGGGCCCCTAGCTGGGGACTTTGGCTTGCCCTAACCGGTCTTGCCCACCCACTACTGTTCGCTGAGAATTTCCCGAGGCCCAAGGACGCAGGGCCAAGAACCACTCTCTCCCCTACCTCCACCCCCTCACCTCACCGGTGCCCTCACAGGCTCAATTGCAGGACCTCCTTCCCAGAAGTGCCCAGGCAGGGGAATCTGGGACCCGAAGACTTGAAAACGCCTTGGGGCACTCCTGGGTGATCTGGGAGAATGTGGGTTTCTCTACTGCAGAGTCAGATATTGGGGAGGGTGAGTTAGGGGCAGAAACTTATGACCCAGCCAATCCTGTGTGCAGCGGAGTCCTTTCTCCCGATGCGCAGACCCACCTGTCCAAAGTTGAGCCCTTTATCTGCCACCCTTAGGGGCACAACAGGCGAGGGCACGCTAGCCATGCTCCTACTTAGTAGTGACCGCCACTGACCAGCCCCCTCGCCCCTCCCCCCGCAACTGGCAGGCCTGTTTCGGAATGCCTGCCCTGGATTTTACCCTCTTCTCGCTCCCAGGCAGCCCCCCTGGCAGGTGGGCCCGGCTAAGCCAAACGCCAGGTGCACAGCTCTTGATCATATCCTGGAAGGGCGCCCTCCTCCGGCAAGCCGGCCTCTTGCATCTCCTGCTGACCCTTTCGTACCCCCGCCCCCTCGTGGGCACAGACTCGGAAGGGGGAAGGAGAGACCCCACCCTCAAGCACTCTCTCACCCTCTGCGGAAAAGAGGGCCCCCCGGCGGCCCAGAACCCTTGCCTGCGCCCCGAGCTCGGAAAGTTTCCCCTCCGTGATCCCGGTCGGCGCTCTTTCTTCACCCTGCCGAGGAGCTAGAGGCCACGCCGGCTCCCCCTGCCCAAACACGCCCACCCTCCCTCGGTGCCAGAGCCCCCTGCCCCCAGTAGCCTGCAAGGGCGGGCAAGGAGGTGCCAGGACGCCGGGTCAGCTCTCCCGCAGCCCTGCAGTCCAAAGAAAGCGGGTTCTGGGGATTGCTCTCAGGGTGGGGTCCTGACCGAGCGGGTTTCCCAACGCAGCTTTAATCATCAGTCGCCACCCCCACCACGTCTGCTCTGCACATTCTGGTGGGGGAAGGGTGCTCCCCTCCTGCCCCCAACCCCCAATCCTTTCTCCCTGCAATGTCCAGGTGAGGGCTCCAGTGCCTTTCAATAAAGCCCAGTGCCCAGCGCTGCAACGGGGACCCCCTCTCCCATATAACCTTTCCCTCTAGAGGCATCCGATGGAGGGAGCCCTCACCCCAAAGTTGGGGGGAGATTCTGATCCACTTTGGAAAGTCTCTTGCTCCAAGGGTAGGGGGACAAGGTACCGGCCTTACATTTCTTCTGGGCCACACAACCCCTCCCCTGCCCTCTGCCGGCAAGACCACCATTTAGGCTCAAATTCTGCGGCTTCTCCCATCTACAGACCCAGCACTCTCCAAGGACCTCCGGGTGGGGTTATTTTAGGAGGACACCCCTTTCTGCCAGGCACTCTCAGAGCCTGGTAAGGCACCTCCCGGGACGCAGGCAAATGCCAGGACAGAGTTGACTCCCCACCATCATCACCCAGTTGGACTAGGGGCTGAGATCCTCCTGGCCACAGTGGCTACTTTTTGGCACCCCGCACCCCCATCAGAGCGCAGCCAGGCTGACTCCAGAGGGTCCCGTTCTAGGCACCCAGGTTTGGCACTAGGCTCAGCAGGGAATTGCGGACGAGGACCCTCTGGTCTCTGCGCCCTTAGCTCTTTGCTGTTCCCGCCTCCGTCCTGCTGGGCTCCCAGCCCAGGTGTCGGCTCACTGCCCGAAATGTGCCTGGGTCGCCAGGATAAGCTCCAGCACCATTTAAGACCCACCAGGCGGCGGCGCCGGGCTCAAGACACCGAGGCAGCCTCGAGCCCTGGACCCTGGCGCTGCGGAGCCACCCATCGCTTGCGCTGGGGACCCCGCTCTGCTTCCACTTCCTCCCAGCTGGTTCAGCCTAGTCGGGACCCAGTCCATGTGGGACACACACAGCTGCCCACATCTCCTCTGCCCCC
>CM053606.1:10656649-10714196 GCA_028646535.1 Procyon lotor | reverse complement strand
TTTGGCCTCAGAACTCTCTTTGCATAAATACCTATTAACATCTCATAAAGCAAGAGTTGTGGAGATCATGGAATGGGTGGGGGATACTGCTCTGGCCCTGGACAAGCCTCCTGGATTACCCTAGTATAGCAGTAGCAGAGATCACAATCATAATCCCAGTCGGAGTCATGATCATACAAAGAACAACAACCATGGTCAACTGATAGCATTCATTGAGGGCTTACTATGTGCCAGGCTCTGTTCAAAGTGTTTCGCCTGAACTAATTTATCGAACCTTGTCCATGACCCTAGCAGGCAGGTTCTGTTTTGAATCCCAATAGAATAAGACAAAGAAACGGAGGCACAGAAGTGCCTCCTTGCCCAAGGTTCCGTTGCTTTTACCTATTTCTGGGACTATAACCAACACGAGAATGAGGACCACAGCTGATCCATCTCTGCATTACCCTCAAGAAGGTGTTGGATCATTAGATGGAACGGAGGAAGAATGGATGAGTGGGAAATTGGATGGGTGAGAGATTGGATGAGTGGATGGACGGATGGATGTGAGAATTATTGAGTGGATGGATGGATGGGTGGATGGGTGGTTGGACGGGTAGATGGTGGATGGATGGGTGGATGATGGTAGGTGGGTGTGTAGACAGAGGAATTAGAGAAAGGATTGATGGGTGGATGAGCACATGGATAGAGGAGTGGATAGATGAATCAAGATTAGAAAGCATCAGCAAGATTTGACTTTTTCCTGTGTCCTTGAATTCGCTAAGTATGAGAGACCCAGGCTAACAGGTCTTAGTGATAGTTAGAAGGTGTCAACAAAGGTAGTCAGGCACGGTGGCTAAAAGCATGGGCTCTAGAGTTGGCCTGCCTAGACCCAAATCTCAGCTTTGACAATCAAGAAAATGACTGTTGAATGGACAGAAGGAAGGAAGAAGGAGGGAAGGAGAGAAAGAGGGTTGGTTGGAGGGAGGGAAGGAAAGAAGGAGGAAAAAGGGATGCAGGGAAGGAGGAAAGGAAGGAGGGAGAGAGGGAAGGAGGGAAGGAAAAGGGAGGAATTGCTGTAAGAACTCAAACACATTATTTAACCTCCCTATGCCTTGATTTCTGCCTCTACAAAATAGGGATGGGGATGAGTACCAACCTCCATTATACCGATTAAATAAGGCAATGCTTTAAATAGTGTAAGCACTCAATAAATATTAGCTCTAACAATGATTACCCACAGAGGCAGCCGCACAATGCTATAATTACCCTCACTCTGTGGTTCCTTCTTTCCAACCTTAGCTTCCTGCACTCTGCATCAGAGAGGGGTGGATGCAGTCTCTAGGGTCAAGATCTCAAGGGACTCAGCCTACGGTTGTAGTGACCACGAACCAAAAGAAAAGGTCAGTGAGAGCTAGATCCACAATGAACTTCTCTTCTATGACATTCATCAGTCAGTCTATTCCTGCCTCTGGACTTTGGCTCCACGCTGTCAAGTTGGACATGGGATCTTCTGAGGTCACCCTTAGAGCGCGCAGCCCCTTTGCTCTATTCATGGCAAAGCTGCAATACCACTCATAGACAACAGGTGGCGCCATCTAATATGTGATTTGTTCCATTTTTACGACCTTGAAGTTGGAGGGCCTATATTCTGTAAAATGAATCAGCTTCCCGTTTCACCAATTGGCCAAGCTTTAATGTAATCACAGTGAGGCACACTGTCAGAGAACATGCGCACTTAAACTCTCTAGTTAGTCATAACTGTGTGATGGGTCCATAGTACTACAGATGAGGAAATTGAGACCCAAAGCGAGATTGTCAGCTCCCTGCATTTTCCCTGTTGGAGGTGCCTGCTATCCATACTACACAGTGAAGTAGTGTCTCTCCAGATGATTCACCTGTGTGTCTTGTCTTCCCAGGTCATAACATAAGCCTTTCACTTTACCCCTTGGCACCTCCAATGTCACCCTGCTCAGGCCTGGGTCACATGGTTCTAAAGAGGGCCAGGAAGACAGAAGTGCTCTCGTAAATTACAAAGCCATCTGATAAAACTGATGACTTGCCTCCTCTCCCCATCAGCCTGTGTTCTGTCTTCAGTTGCTGAGTCTCCAAGCCTTTCAGAAAAATCCCAATTTGGTTTATAGTATAGGAAGCCAATTTCATTTCTCTGGGCTTCAGAGCCCCCATTTGTAAGCTGGGTTTGCTTCTCCAGGCCCCTGACAGAGAATGTCTTACCAGGACACAAACTGACCTCCACCTTCCTTCTTCACCTCTCCCTTCCTGTGACTTTGATGGAGCAGAGACTGGGCATCGGGCTAAGACATGGGAGACTGGCTTCCTGGAGGAGGTGACACCTGAAGCATTGGAAGATGCCTAAGAGTTACAGAACATTTGATTCAGAGCCGCATGTGCACAGCCATCCAGACACATGCTGGAGTTGGCCTCCCACGTGAGGAGCAGGTGATCTAAGAAGGCTGGGACCAGGAAGGGTGTGGGGAGGAGGGGCTGTGAGGTTAGGGAGGGTCTTTGCAGATCACAGAAGCCCACATGTTCCAAGGGATGACGAAGGGACAATGAAACCTGCTCTGAAAACCTACAATTGAATAAAATGACCTGGACACCTCTGCTCATTTTGAGATTCTGTGACCCTTGACAATGGATCTCTCTCCACTGACCAGTCCCTTCCTGACCCCCAGAGGGGACTTTCTCATCATCTCATCTACATCTCTGCAGAGGCACCCTTCTCCTTCCTCCCCACTTCTCCCCGCAACTCCTGACCAAGGAAACAATCCCACGAGTCCCCCAATCCCCCTCGCCGGTCGCCTGACTCCGTCTCCCCTCCCTGCTTTCCTGTCTTCGGCCTGTGCCCAGCTTTCCTGTCCTCCCCTTTCCATTTACCCTGGCAAGAGGGTGACCCTACCAAGAGGCAGCTGGTAAATCAGGCTGGAGGGTTTCCCTGGAATTGGAGAATACTGGGAAGCACAAACAGAGAGCCCCTCTCAACCCTCAAAGCTATCCGTCCCTCAAAAGGGATGCTAATGGCTAATGGACCATGGGAAACACACAAACATTGTTAACAATAAATCTTGTAACATTGAAAAAAAATATATATTTGGAAAAAAAAAAGCTTTGTAGGATTCCAAGGGAAGGTGCCAGGCCCTGGGGGCATGACCACCCAAAGTGGCACAGGGGCGGGGGCCTCAAATCCTTATGGTGTTATCCCGGTGCCCCTAAATAAGTCCTGATGGGTCTCCACCTCCACTAAGGGCAATAAGGCCGTGCATGCGCACTGGTCTTCTCCTCTGGGCCAGGCACTGAGTGGGGTGCCAAGGGCACAGATACGCAAGGACACAGTCTGTGCCCTTGAGGAGCTCCCAGCAGGCAGGGGCCAGTGTGAGGCTGACACCTGAAAGCCAAAGTCAGGGCCGCCCACCCCGTATCTGCTCACCAGACCGCTTTGCCATCAGAGTCCTGCACCCATCAGTCAGCTCCTCCTTCCCCGATGGCTCCCCAGGCCCCCATCTCCGACCCCCAGGCCTCGCCCCACGCAGGCTCCACTAAAGGAAAGACAGCTGAGTCTCCTCAGAGCGGATCTCTGCATGGTTGCCCGAACTTTATCCAGCATGTAAAGCATGACCCCCATCTCTCCACGCCCCAGCTCACCTGGGCACACCAAGGGCTACTGGCTGGTTGGGACAGGCCCCCTAAAACCCTTCTCTGGCTTCTCAGGGCCTGCGGAGCAAAGCCAGCACCCCTGTCATAGCCTACAGGGTCTTCATCTCCACTCTTCGCCCGACTCTGCAAGTCTGAGTGCTCATCATACTCTTAACTCTAGGCCTTTATACAGGCTATTCCCTCTGCCGGAAACACCCTTCTCCCCTTCCTCCTCCCCAGACCCCTCCCCCGCTCCCCCGCTCCCTCATCCCCCTTGCCCGCCCCCCTGTACCCCACACACACCCAGTGGGCGGGCTAACTCCCACTCAGGCCCCAAGGTTCAGCTTTGCCACTAGCTCAGGAAGTCTGTGTTAGGTGCCTTCTCTGAGCTCCACGCAGAGAATTCAGAGTACGGTGGCGAGAGGTGCAAAGTACAGGGGGAGGGAGGGAAACAAGGAGGGAGGGGGCTAGAAGGCTGACTCAAGAGCGAGGCTTAGCGTCAGCAGTCAGAACAGTCAGGTACCCTGGGAAGGTCAGGACGGCCATAAAAGGGGCCCCAGAACAATACCTTTCCTAACTAGGACCGCCTCGAGTGGCCGGCTGGCAAAGATGCTGGTCCTCACTCCAAGATATTTAGATCACTGAAGCCTCCTGACAGCTTCCTTGAAAGAAAAATGTAGTACCTGGTAAACATTGGGTTTAGGAGAAGAGAAGGCTGGAGGCCGGTTCTCAGGGAGCGAAGTTCGGGGGTGCACCTGAAGGGGTTTGTGTCGACGGACCCACACCCCCCTGGAGATGACATGTTTCCTCTGGCAGGACCAGCTTTCCATCCCAGGGAGGCCCGAGGGTGTCCCGGGAGCCTGGGGACCCACTGTCTTCCCGGTTCCTGCTTCCAAGTCCAATGCTTACGTATCAAGGTAATTACATTCCACCTGCCTCCAGCTGCCCCTTTGCAATGTCAGGAGGGACAGGAGCCTCTCCCTGAGAGCTGCTCCTCGCGGCTGCTCGATAAGCCCCATATTTCACACCCCGAGTGGCTGCATTTCAGCGGTGGGTGAAGTGGTTTTATTTTTATCACGCAAGCAGGCATATAAATATGTACGAGGAGCTCAGAAGCACTTTAGGGCCTCTGTGGAAGGCAGGGCTCAATGTGAGTGTGAGGGAGCATGGCAATTAGTTCAACCTGGGCACAGGCCCTGCCAGGTCGAAAAGGCCGCACCCCCACCCCTCCCTTACCCCCCAGCATCATGGGCTCCATTCTCCCTGGAGTGGCGGCTGCTCCCACCGGCTCCTAGAACAGGGCGGTGCCTTGGCAAACTTTCCAGAACAAAATGAAGAAGAGGAAGAAGAAGGAGGAGGAGGAGGAGGAGAAGAGGAGGAGGAGGAAGAAAAGGCCGCCTCTGGGTTTCCACCTTAGCTCCGCGACTTCCCAGCTGCGTGACCTTGAACGAGGCCCTTCCATCCTCTGGGGCTCAGCACCTACATCTATAAAATGGGGTTAATCATGCCTCCCCTGTCAGCCTCCCAGGTCTTTATAAAAGAACAAATATGATGAAGAATTGGAAATGGCCCCTGAGAGCTGTGATATAGAACCGTAAGAGGCTTATCATTATTCCTCCCCAGCCGTTCATTTGGAGCAGGTTAGTGGGAATACAAAGACGAGGGTCTGGTGATGCAGACAGCGGATGCCAGGGGGCTCCAGGTGGACTCGCCCATCGTGGAGAGGAGGAAGGAGGGAGCACCGCCTGACCCCCTGCTCCAGGCCTGGGGACATCGCACATACTATTGCATTTGAACCGACAGTCACACTGAGGCGGGCAGGAGCATCGCTGCTCCGGTTCGCTGAGGAGGAACGTGTGCCCGGTGTCAGGAGGCCAGCGAGGGAGCCAGGAAGGCCTGCATGAACGTAGGTCAGTGAGGTCGCAGGGGATCGCGGTCTCTGGGTGGACCGCCTGCCCCTAGAGATGGGCCAGGGGGGCATGGCAGCCTGTGATGTGGCCCTCAGAGCAGCCTCGCCATGGGGACCCTGGCCAAAGAGCAAGCGTGGAGTCGGGAAGGGTGCTCACGAGGACACCCCCTCCCCAAGTCGTTGTGAGGACGTGAAACCCGGTCTGGCTTTTATCACACACCGAGTGAAGCAGAGAGAGGAAGGCTTTCATCCACCAGGCCTTCGAGTCAGAGAGAGAAACCCAAGACTTTGGGGGGAGGGGGTGTGCCCTGGGGGAAGAAGATTTAGTTTAGAGCAACTACAGCTCTCTGATGGCCAAGGTCGGGGTTGGTGGCAGGGGGTCAGAGGATGCTGAGCTCTGGCCTCTCGTCTTGAACTCACATCCCAGCGTGGAAGATCTGGAGCGGAAGCAGGCTGCTCCTTCTCAGGGGCTAGGTCACCCCTAAGGCCGGCTGGAGGGCCAAGGGTCCAGGGCTGGGCACCTGTTGCCTTGTCTCCCCAGGGGGCTCCCTGAGACCCCGTCCCCTGTGTAGGGAGGCTTAGCAGCTGATGAGGAAACCTTCCCTGACTGTATTTTGGTTTTGTTTTTAAAGATTTATTTACTTATTTAAGAGCGAAAGAAAGAATGTGAACAGGGGGAGGGACAGAAGGAGAGGGAGAGAGGCTCTCAAGCAGACTCATCCCTGAGCAGCAAGCCTGATGTGGAGCTTGATCCCAGGACCCTGAGATCACGACCTGAGCCAAACTCAAGAGCCGGACTCTTAACTGACTGCCACCCAGGCACCACCTGCCCACTATATTTTGAAGGTCCAGCAGAAGCGCAGCCCACGAGGGTTAAGTACCAAGTTTACTGGCCAGAGGCCAGGTCGGATTGGATAAGGAGGTTGCCCAGGGCCACTGACATCAGTGTGCCAACAGCAAGAGCCCCAGGCACCGCAGGGAAGGCTGAGGCACATCTCCGAGGCAGGGGGTGGTCTGCAGAGGAGGGGAGCCACGGCCGTGGGAAGGATTCCGGGGCACAGCCAGGCACAGCTTACTGATAGGAAAAGCCACACTGATTCGTAAACGAAGAATTAAGTGAGACTGTCAGAGGGCGGCTCTTGTGGAATCCGGCAGGATTCTTGAGTCCGGAGAAGCAGGCTGGCGGTTAGTGGATCAGAAACCTGTTCTTTCCAGCTTGATTTTTCTCACTTTATTTCCTTTCTAATTTATTTCTGTTTTCAGGAAAGCTGGAAGCAGCAATCTCAGTCAGCAGAGTTAAGGAGCGCCAAGGTGTCCACACTCAGGCCACCGAGAAAGAAGAGAAGGTGGGCCAGTCGGCCAGTCAGTGGGAGGAGGCGTGAAAGCTGAAGGACTTTTGGGAGGAGGTGGGGCTCAGAGGCCAAAGGCAGATCCCACAGGGACATTCCTAGCTGCCCAGGTGTCCTCTCCTCGGAGGGATTCTCTGCTCCCCTCTAGCTCTCTTTAAAAAAAAAAACAAACACTTTTTTAAATTGTGGTAAAGTAAACATAACAAAATTGACCACCTATTTTTTAAGTAGTGTTAAATACATTCACATTCTTGCGCAACCAACGTCCGGAACTTTTTCATCTTGTAAAACTGAAACTCTGTACCCCTTCAACAATTCCCTGTCCTCCCTCCCGCAGCCCCTGGGGTCCTCCATTCTACTTCCTGCCACTACAAATTCTGCTGCACTAAGTACCTCGTGTAAGTGGAATCAGACGGCATCTGTCTTTTGGTGACCCGTTCATGCCCGAGCGTAATGCCCCCAAGTTCATCCATGTTGTGGATGTGTTGCGATTTTGTTTTTGTTTTAACTTTATTTTCTCAGTGTTTCCAGGTTGATTTCCTTGCTTTTTAAGGCTGAATAATACCCGACTGTGTGATCAACCTGCTTTCGCTCATGCATTCGTCTGGTGGTGGGTCCTGGGGTCGTTTCGGCCTTCTGGCTGTTGTGGATATCTTGCTCTGAACCTGAGCATCTCTTCAAGACTCTGCTTTCAGCTCTTTGGGATCTACACCCAGAAGTGGACTTGCTGGGTCACAGGCTGGCTCCTCTCCAAGGAAGGAGACCCCGTGGGCTGGTCAGAGGGGTCAGGGGGGCTGGAATGCATGTGGGACACTGGGAGGCAGGGCGTGCCCTATGCCCTGACTGGTCTAGGCGATCGTGGCCAATTTCGTAGTCTCTGCCTGTGTGGGTCCTGAGTCTCACGGTGCCCAGGGAACTTGGAGCTACAGGGAAGAGGGACCCGGGTGTCCCCGGCAACTGCTAACGGCCTCTTGGAGGCTGGAGACTCTACTGAGCTTTGCTAGTACGCATATAACAGAGCGGGTGGGTGTTGGTTCACCGAACGAGTGGCAGAAGTTCCAAAGTTCTAGAAAGCAGGTTCCACAGTGGGGGGAATTGTGGCTCTCACGTTGGCTGGATGGACGTTCAGGGAATGAGTGAGTGCATAAGCATACAATTGCTTTGGGTGGCTTTACTCTATAAAGGTAGAGAATCCAGAGAGGAAGAAAGGTCAAGAGCATTCCACAAACTGTCCGTAGACCCTCCTTGGGGTATGCAAGTCCCTTGATGGGCAGGGTGAGGGAATGGAGAGAGAGAAGGTATGGTCCTGCCCAGATGTGGCTCCTAGACCGGTGGGGATGGAGGAAGACAAGTCCACCACCAAGGGCACCACGGGAGGAAATGAATGTGAGGCAGTGTCCACGTTACCGGCAAACCTGGAAAGTCCTCCTGCATCCACCCTGCATCTACTTTGGAGCAAGCACTTTCCGATCATGTATTTCCTCCAGCAACTCCTATAGCGGGTCTGTTCTCTCTGAATGGGTTCAGGTATGTGGGCTGACTTGCCCAAGGTCACATGCTGGCCAGAGGCAGAACAGGGACATGAATCCAGGCCTGATCCCCAATTCCAACATCTTCCCGCTGCACCAACAGAGGTGGCCAGGAAGCCTTCCTGGGGGAGGTGGCTTGAGCCCACATTAGTACACACACCTGCCTCCAGAGACGAGAAAGGTTTTTCAGGTGGAGGGGGACATCCTAGCCTATGTCCAGAGACAGAAAAGGGCAGGGGGTCTACGGCCATACCACCCTGAACGCGCCCGATCTCGTCTGATCTCAGAAGCTAAGCAGGGTCGGGCCTGGTTAGTACTTGGATGGGAGAAAAGAGCAGGGGGTGTTCTGTTGGACCGAGCCCGGAACACATGTGCGGGAACGTTAGGAAATGGCTAGCTGGGCCCAGCCTTGACCCCTGAGGTCAAGTGTACCGGACACCGGTGGGCATCTGGGGCGACCAACATGATGAGTTGTGTGCTCAGAGTTCAGCTTTACCTCGGTTCATCCGGGGGCCATGTGCGGGGTGGGCTGGAAAGGGTATGCCTGCAGGCAGAGCCGGAGGTTGAGACGGTGCTGCAATCCTCCCCATAGAGGAACTCATCTATCCCAGAGCATGCTGGGCCTGGGGGGTAAAGCCGTGCTGGCTCGGGCATCCTCTCGGCCCTCTTGGAGCTGATGTCAAGGAGAAAACAGACAGTGAGCAGCTGGCAATTAAACCAAAATGATAACAGGTTGTAGTCTATAATAGGACATAAACAAGAGGATGTGAACGGTGATAACAGGAGCCTAGTGCAGTCAGGGAAGGCTTCCTGGAAGAGGTGGCAATTAAGCTGGCTAAGAAGGATCACAAGGAGCCAGCACTGCAGAAAGCGGAGGGTAGAACCGGAGGAAAGACTTGAGGAAGAGCTGTACGTGTTCCAGGAACGAGCAGGCAGGGCCTGGGGTGAGTTCTAGGAAATGAGCTTTGGGCGGTGCAGGGCTGGGGACAGCAGGCTTTGGGACAAAGTGACATGGGGCCAGGGGGTGGGCTCTGAGCAGGAGATGGGTTAGATCGGATTTTTGGTTTTTGAAAGGGTTCTCCTGCTGCTGTGTGAAAAGTGGGAAGGAGGGGGCCACCGCCAGAGCTGCAGAGAGACAAGGTGGCCAGGCCAGGGCGGGGCGGGGCCGCAGACGTGGCCCGGGGCTCTCCTTCCAGCGGGGAGGGCCCCAGGGAGAGGTGTCACTCGGAGACACAATCTCTGTTTCAAAAGCGGGTGACAGCTGAGATAGAGCTTGACCCTCGCAGCAAATCCAATTTTCGCCCGTCTTCTTCTGGATGGAACCTGTCTCCCCTCAGGGTGGGAGGTCAGAGCGACACGCTGCCACGAGACCAGAGGCTTCTCTGCAGCGGACGGCTCTCCTGTGGGGATTCTTCTAGGCTCTGGGACACAGAATCCTGCCTGGGAGGACAGAGGAGCCACCCTCTGATACAGGGGACGAAGGTCGCGCCAAGCATTTTTCTGGGAGCTGGGGTTGCAGCAGCCAAGGAAGGGACAGAATCTCCCCTCTGGGTCCTTTTCCCGAAGGCAGTGCCCCATCTGGGTGTGACTCCCCCCCCCCAACCCCGTGACTGCCTCCTGGTGTCCACACCTGGTGCCATCCCTGCCTTGAGCGAGGATGGGACCCTGTGACCAGCTTCTAGTGACCCACCCAACAGGCAACAGGGATGGGCTGTCACTTCTGAGATGAGGCTCCAAAAGACAGGGACTTCGGTCTTGTCGGCCCTCTCTCTAGCCCCTGACTTGCTCGCTGTGGTGACGCCAGCCGCCTTGCTGGGAGCGGCCCTGCAGAGAGGCCCCTGTGGTGAGGGGCGCAGGGAGGCCCTTGGCGGGCTGGCAGCTCCTCAGGGGCTCTGGGAGGACCCAAACCTACTGGCCACAGCAGGGGTGACCTGGGGAGAGGCCCCAGGCTCCACCGCCAGTCAAGCCTGACGAGACCTCCGGCAAATGCAACCTGGGAGACACAACAAGCCAGAGGACCTGGCTAAGCCACACCTGCATCCCCGACCCCCGATTCTTCTGAGACAGTACACGTTGCTCTTTCTGGGGTGACCCTTAATGTGGGCTTTACACACGTGCATCTTATGGTGCACATGCTACTATTATCCTCATTTTATAGGTATGGAAACTGAAGCTCAGAGAGGGTAAGTAACTCACCCAAGGCCACACAGCTAAGAAGCGTCAGAAAAAGGATTCAATGGGCTGCCTGGGTGGCTCAGTCTGTTGAGCATCTGACTCTTGATTTCAGCTCAGGGTCCTGGGATCGAGGCTTGCATCGGGCTCTGCACTGAGCACGGAGCCTGCTTTAGATTCTCTCTCGCCCTCTCCCACTGCCCCTCCCTGCTGTCACTCGAGTGCTCCCTCTCTCAAACAAACAAATAAGAAAAGAAAAAGGATTCAGGCAGAAACAGTTCGTTCCAGAGTCTGCTGTTAAACCCCATACAGACCAGGGGAGCTCAGTCCCTTCCCCGGAGAGCACCCACTCTGAGGGAGGAGGCACGCCCTGCTCCTTGTGGGCACTGCCATCCAGCTGAAAAGATGGTTCTCCCGACTCACCTTTAAATCAGCCAATGCACCCCCCACCCTCCAGCCAGAAGGACCTTCCAGAACTGTCTTCCCCCATCCTACTTCTGGCTGTACTTTCTAGACTTTCGTTGTGTTGGCTCCTTGCAGCCCGATTTGCGTTGTTTCCTGAGATGGCCTCAGCTTTACCCCTTGGATCTCTTTTGGGGCTACAAGTCCCAGGCCCCCGTGGTGTGCCAGGCCCTCTTGTACACCATACACATCGTCCTGTCCGGGCATGACGCAGCCCGCCTGTAGTTGAAGCAGCCGAGGCCCAGGGATGGAGCTGCCCCACCGGGTGGCCCGTAGCCACGGCCTGTCTGACCTGCTGCTCTGTGCGGCTTTCTGGTCCTCCTCACCCCTCCGGGATCTGAAACTGTCCTGGATGTCACGATGCCCAAAATGAGGGTCTCTTTCCGTCCCCGGTGGGACCGTGAGACCAGAGTGCCTTCCAGAGTGAATCATGCCTGGGACACGCACGGGGGTCTCTGATCTCCCCACTAAGCCCCTCAAGCATGGCCCCAGATGCCAGCATTTGTGGGCACCTGATCCATCTTTGTTGAATAGAGAAGAAAACTTGAGAGGCGCCTGGGTGGCTCAGTCGGTGAAGCATCTGCCTTCGGCTCAGGTTGTGATCCCAGGGTCCTGGGATCGAGTCCCGTGTCAGGCTCCCTGCTCAGTGGGGAGTCTGCTTCCCCCTCTCCCTCTGCTCATGCGCGCTCTCTCTCTCTCTCAAATAAATAAATAAAAGCTTAGAAGAAGCAGAAGGAGGAGAAGGAGGAAGAGGAGGAGGAGGAGGGGAAAACTTGCTCACCAGAGAGGCAGAGAGAGCATTTCCTTCTCTGCTGAGAAGAACTTTCCAGACCTAGCAGGGCCCCTCCCTCTTTGGAGGAGATAAGCCTTCTGTACTTGGCACTGTCGGGAGGAGCCTGCTTCCGCTTCCGGGGATGGGCTGGGGAGGGGGGAGGCAGGGTGTCCAGCCCCTCTTTCGAATTTGAATCTTGAGTGGAAGAATGAAATGCCCAGACAAGGCAGCTGCGGCACTGAGAGCCTCTCCTCCACACTGACTTCCCAGTCTCCTAGCCGGGCTCGGAAGCCCTCCGAGCTCGCCGTGAAATTGTCTCCCTGGGCCCTCAGGATCCCCCTGCTGGCCTCTGCTTTCCCACCGGGACCTGGGATCTGCACATCAGACACTCTCACCACCCGGGCAGGGGGGTGGGGGTGGTGTGGGGCCCCTCCACGTGGGGCACTGAGCTCAGTGGGGGGCGGTGGGGACCCCCTCTGCCCTGGCCCGACCTCCGGGACAGACCAGGAGCCCAGTGTTTCCCCCACCTCCTGGGAGACTCACCACCCACGCCCAGTCCCCTGGAGACTCCAACTTTCTCCCTTTCTCCCAGTACCTTACCTGACTTTCTCCCCACCCACTGCCACCAAAGAAGTCTGTGTACTAATTACCTAAGTAATAACATGGCAAGACTATGATTCCTCATTAGCTCAGGAGAGGTTCGCCGGCTACATGACTGATATGCATCTACAAGAAAATTAACTCCAGTGCAAGGACTTCCTAATCAAGATTAATGAGGGGCTGGGAGGGAGGAACGTGGGGCCCACAGCCGTCCACAGGTCTCTGGGGACCGAGCGAGGGGTCTGTACCACACCAGAGTGCTAGAGAAAAGCAGTGGGGAGGTAGAAGGTCATGGGCTCGTCTCAGAGTTCAAGGCTGTGCTTTCTCCCCCTGAGGCAAGATGGCCCACTAAGTGAATCAGGATATACAGCCCACCGGGTGCCAGGGGACGGGACGCTCAAAGTCCTTGCTCTTGAGAAGTTCAAGTTCACAGCCGAAGTAAGTAGATAATTACAATGCAGGGTGATAAGTGAGTGGATGCAGGGAACGGCTCGCATTTATTGATCACTTATTATGTGTCTGGCGTCATCCTAAATGCCTCCGTGTATTCACGTCTTTAATCTTTACAGCACAACTATTATTGGCCCCAATTTACAGATCGGGAAACTGAGGAGCAGAGAGGTTAAGCTAATCGGCTAGAGTCCCAGCGCTCATGAGATGGAGTGAGGATGTGACGTGGCCACATAGCCCCGGAGCCCAAGCCCCTAAGCACCATCCTACAGCAGGTCAATAGGTCAATGGGCACAATGTGGAGGGGTCGGGATGAGGGATTCGAGGCATGATGGGAACCCAAAAGGTGACCACTTGCTGCCCGGGCCATGGGCAGCGTTTTGGAGAGGAAGAGCCGTTGAGCTGGGTCTTGAGAGATACGTGGAATCTCCTCCAGTGCAGAGTTTATTGATTGAGTCAATGACTTACTCATTCATTCATCCCACCAGTAAGTGCCAGAGCCCAGAGGGGGCCCTGCAAACACAGTGAGGAACAAAACCAGACCAGAAGTGCCCACGGAGAGGCTGACATTGAACAGCCATCACACGGCCAATTAGTCTCCCCCAGAGCCAGAACGGGGGTTGTCCTGCACTTCTGACGGTGAGGGTCTCCGTACATTGGCGCCCTCCTGCAGACGCCCCACCACTTCCAGCCCTGTCCCAACTTCGCCCTGCCATTTGGGGCCATAGAGGGCTGAAACCCCATTCATGAAACCAGACCACAGAGCAGAGTTTAACCCGCTGCTGAACGTTTGCATTTGTCAAGTAGCATTTGGGAATCGCCCTGCATATTGCTCTCTACGCTGCAAGTTTCCAGCTCTTTCCTGTGTTTGGCCAAGGCAGGATGGGAGGCCGGACCTTGAGACATGTACCATCTTGTCCTTCCACATTCCACAAAGCATCGAACTTTTCCTTATGTCCCCACAGCAAGAAAGTGACATTCCTATGGAATGGAGATAATTCGCCATTAGCCTTCTTAAAGAAAGTTTGGCTTTTCTTTTTTTCTCTTCTGGAAGGTGATACCATCCACTGAACTCAAGAGAACAGATTAAATACCATGCTTCGCTCTGGTGGTCCTGTCAGCCTTCAGCACCCCTGAGACTTGGAGTTGGAGGACTGGGGACCAAGAGGTCTTGTGGAGCATGAGAAAGACTTGAATTTCATGTGCCTTGGACACTGCTTTTTTACCCAAGTCCTTTGCAAAGTATTAAAGTGCAGCTCCCAGGATGAAATTGGCCAAAGTAACCCCCATTAATGGTAATGGGGCCACATCTGCTGTCAGCGCCCCCCCTCGTCATACTCCTGGTATATCAACCGCATCTTCTTCTAAGTTACCACTCCTACTTCTCAATCCTTTTTAAAAAATATTTTATTTATTTGAGGAGGACAGGGGTAGAGGGGGAGGGAGAAGGACAAGTGGACTCTGGGCTGAGCATGGAGTCCAACATGGGGCTCAGTCCCAGCACCTTGGGATCACGACCCAAGCCAAAACCAAGATCTGGCCACCCAGTCAACTGAGCCACCCAGGCACCCTGCTGGGCTTTTCAAAAAGATTTATTTACTCATTTTATGTTATTTCATTTTTAAAGATTTTATCTATTTATTTGATGGAGAGAGAGAGACCACAAGTAGGCAGAGAGGCAGGCAGAGAGGGGGAAGCAGGCTCCCCGCCGAGCAGAGAGCCTGATGCAGGGCTCGATCCCAGGACCCTGAGATCATGACCTGAGCCGAAGGCAGACAGGTCCTGTTTGTATCAGAACTTGTATTATGTTGGACAGTCCTGGGGTGTAGGGCAGCTGTGGCGGCTCTGAGATGTTTCCGTACCTCGGGAATTTTTCACATTACCATCTGGAGCTCCCTAGGAGCTCGTGAGGGTCCCTTGGTGGCTGTGACCAAACTCGTAATGCAGGTCTTTTCCTAGCTTCTTCCAGGCAAATGGCTCAGAATTCTGTGAGCTTTTGTTTTGACATCAGACAAAGATCTATTATTACTAACCACCTCGGTAAGTTATTAAGAGTGACCATCAACTCAGAGCTGAGAGTTGTCTTTCTTTTAAAAGATCCAGGTGCCTCCCACACTTGACAGCATCACACGGCTCCTACTGTGCACGGGCTCATGTGGACCGTGTCAATCCCCCATTCCCAGGGAAGGATGCCCTGTTATCACCGAATCAGCGGGGTGAACTTGAGAGAGCTGTGGTTTTCAGTGGCTGCCCTTCCTGCTTTGTAATTAGCGATGCCTTCTAGCTTAACATCACCATTTATCAATTTAGTTTGTTAGAGGTGGTTTGGTTCATTTTACAGTGTTCGGTTAAGCCTACTGGATTTCTAGATGTGCATGTCTTAAACCTAAAAGCAAGCCATCCGTGCATCCCTGGCCAAAGAAAACGATGCTTTACCATTATCATCAACTTCAGGTTTTTTTCAGCTGCAAAGTGGGCACCCAGAGGATCCTTCTGTCCCTGTGGAGTAATCAGTGTAGAGAAGAGTGGGGGAGGGTCTGTTACAGCTTCATCATCCCACCACATCCACCTGTGCCTCCAGATGTCGTCCAGATGGGTCCCTTCCGTGCAAAGACTCAGCAGGATTTGACTCTACCCATCCTTCTACCTTTGTCTCCCACCTGTTCCCTGAACCCCCTTGTTACGGGCTAAATTGTGTTCCTCCCACCACCAGATTCATCTGTTGAAATCCTAACTACCCAGGATGTGCCTCAGGATGTGACTGTACTTCGAAGAAAGGGTCTTTAAAGAGGTAATAAAGTGAAGACGAGATCTTTGGTGTGGGCTGTAACCCAACACAAAGGGTTGTCCTTATAGGAAGAGGACATTTGGACACAGACCACACAGATGGGAGACGGTGTGAGGCCAGGGGAGAGGACGGCCATCTCTAAGCCAACGAGAGAGGCTTCAGGAGAAGCCAACCCTACCTACACGTTGATCTCAGACTTCCAGCCTCCAGAGTTGTGTAAAAATAAATGTGTTGTTTAAGCCACTCAGGCCGTGGGACTCTGTTAAGGCAGCTCGAGCAGACTAGTACACCCCGGGTTGTGGTTCCTGCTCACAGAATATTGCCCAGCAGCAGGGGAGCATAGTAGGACCACTCTAGCAGAGGGGCTCAGCACAGCTCTGCATCCGGGATCCCTCCGTCCGAGCCCCGGCTGTACCAAGTATCAGCTTTTTCAAGTCACTTGACCTTGGGCACCTTACTTAGTCTCACTGTGCCTCTATTTTCCATCTGTGAAATGAGGGCAATGATAATGTCTGCTCATAGGGCTGTTGCATAGGTTCAATTAATAAGCAGTAGGTAGCATTAACTTAATTATTCATTTGATAAATGTTGATTGAGCACCTACGATTGTCAGGCATTGGGCTGAGTGCCCGAGTATCATGGCGAACAACATAGATTATGGGTCATATTTTGGTTTCCTTTTCCTCTTTTCTTCCTTCTACAAGAATACCTTACTTATCTTTCTCTGCCCTCACTCTTTCTAACCCATTTGTCTTGTAAGACTGTCTCAGGGGCCATGTCCTCTGGGCTGGTCCCTCCCCGGGCTCCCATCTGATTCAGCCTCACCACCTTGACCTGCCAAAAGGGTCTGTGTCCCACTGGCCCATGGGAAGGACTCAGGGCCCCCAGGTTCTGGCCCTCTGTTGGGATGTGACAGGGATTCAGTACATCGCTCCTATGCTGACCTGGAAGAACTTGTTTCCAGTTTCTGCCGGGTCCTCCCAGGTCCTACTGGTCTGCTCTGTCGGTCTGTCTTCAGCGTCACTATTAGGAATCCTTGCCAAGTGCTCGCTGTGGACACAACTCTATTCTGGAGCCCGAGCTGGGTTGTGCCAGTCCCCAGTCCAATCCAAGCCACATCATTGGAGTGGACATTGATATTCAGAGGCTGCTTTTCCATCTAGGAGTTAAGGAAGAACAGAGGTGATTCAGGAGGGACGAGGCTGTAAAGACAGAGCGGGATTTCTGAAGTCATTGTGTTCCCCTCCCTGCCTGTGAAGAAACCCTTCAAACATCCCTCCCAAATGGTCTGCCAGCCTCTGCCCACTGACTGCCCATGGCTCAGGATCCCCATGAGAGCCACCCCATTGTTTATGTCCCCAATGTTTATGTCCCCAATTTTTGTCCCCAATCCACCTCTCCTTCCCAGCCCAGTTCTCCAAAGATGGACCAGGATTCCAGGAGGTCAGGGGCCCTGGCTTGAACCTAATTCTCCACACCTGCTAGTGGATGTCATGTACACGGTATCTGTGCTCTACCAGGCATCTTTAGTCTTGGCAATAGCTGTGAATTGAGCCTTATTATCCTCATTTTTACAGATGGGAAAACTCAGGCCCAAAGGGACCCTGTATGAGGAAACTACTTGCCAAAATCACATCACCAATGTGTGATAGGATATGTGATGGGATTGAACTCCTATCTGCCTGACTCCCAAGTACAGGCTCTGGGTCCCCCATGCCACCTCCCGTGTTGTCCCTCGTCCTCCAGAGATGGCTGAGGGAGGTCAATTCCATGTGTGGCCGGGGGCCAGGGAGGCACCCCTCCTCTAAGCCATGCGCCGATGGTCCAGAGCTAGGAATGAGGCAACTGGTCCTGCAGGGGTGCCTGGAATGGGCCATTCCTCCTGCTGGTCTCAAACACCCGGAACATGACCCTGTCCTCTCCCTGCTCCTGGTCCCTGGAAGTGGTTTGTGGCTGTGAAGCCAACCTCGTGTTCCCAGCAGGCTCTGGGGGTGCAGACCCCACAGTCACCCTATCTGGGGGCTCCCGGGGGCCCATGGAGACAAGGTCATTATTGCTAATCGTCTGCAGGCGCCCTGCAGGGAGACATTCTAAAGCTTTTGGGAAAAGTAGCGCTGCAGAAAATGACAGTAAGTCTGGGACGCTTGGAGGTCACTGGGCTGGTTGGAGGGGACAGATGATCAGCAGAGAGGACGTCCATAGGGAGCAGGGGAAGAGGGCTCTAAGGAGAGGTATGACCCAGAGCTCCAATCCAAACTCAGCTACTTGCTGTGTGTCACGTAGAGCAGGGCGCATAAGCCTCGCTGAGACTCAGTTTCCCCCTCTGCAGCAGGAAGATCAACATGCCTACCTCTCAGGGTCGTTGTCTAGACTAAATACAATGTCTCGTGTAAACTGCTGAACCGTAGACCTGGGGCAGACTGTGCGCTCGCTACGGCATGGTCTCCGTCGAGGGTGGGGAATGTACATTCAAAGTACCCCCCTTCCCGCTGTAATTAGAATTGCCCGTGTTCGTGCAGCCGCTTTGCAATGCCTGTCTCTGACCATCGTTTCACGTCCTTGAGCCCTGCCCGGCCTGCCAAGCTCTGTTAGGGATGTGAATTAGAAGAGTGGGCGGTAAGAGGGGGTCCTGGGGCTGCCTCGGTTAGCGTGACTGGTTTCAGTCCACGGAGGGGGCTGGTAGATGCATCTGGAAGTGGTGAGGAGATGGAGGGCCAGGAAAGTAGGTCAGGGTGCAAGCCAGGGGGGAGGAGGGGCCCAGAGCGGTGGGGGGGGGGCCGGGGGAGGCCAAAGCAGTGCCATCTAAGGCCGGAGTTGATAACCACAGTGCTCTGCCGGCCACCTTGCCTCCATGGGCCTGTCCCTGGGGTCCTCCCACTGTCCCTGCCCCCCAGCACCACATCCCCCACCCGAATCACTTCCCCCTCTCCATCAGCTGCACACACAGCCCCGGACAGCCTCTTGTGTCCCCTTTAAAGTTCAAGGCCCAAGTTCAGCCTGGCGGCAGGAGCCTCTGACCTTTCGGAGGGCCCAGCAGGAGCAAGGCCAACTCCGAACAGGGCCCGAGTGGCAGGAGACCCAGGTGCGGTGGGAGTGAGGGACCCGGTGCCTTTGTCTGGGCCCTGGCTGCCCAGTGCCACGCTGACTGTGGCTATTAAAATGTCGATGGCTTCCCATCCGCCTGCCGCCTCCCCCCAGGCCCTGGAGAAGGCACGGGATTCACCGTTTTGTCTTTCCCGGGCCCATCGATGCCTCCTTTGGGGAGCCCGTTCGATGATGGCCCCAGAAAGCTGCGTGGAGCAGAGAGGCCAGAATTAAAACCGCCGCATAGAGGGACCCCCGCGGACCCCCAATTTCCAGAGGCTTACAGATCAGAAGGCAAAAAAAAAAAAAAAATGCTGCCTCTGTTCTTTTGCAAACGTTGATGGTTTTATTCATCGTCCCCCCACTCCCCTCCCCTCACTCCTGCCCTTCTCCTCCTCTTTATTCCCGCTCAGCGCGACGCTGCAAAGAGCTTCTCTCATCTCAGCATTCTACGCTGAAGCCTGGGGATGAGAAGGCTGACAGGTGTCTCGTTACCAGGAGCCCCGCGTGGGGATGTGCGGTCATGCTCTGAGCGGAGTCCCCGAATGCGCGCCCGTGGGGACCAGCAGGCCTGGGTGGGACGCCTGCTCTGCGAAGTCACCTGGGGTACGCTGCTCAACTTCCTGGGCCACCCAACCCTCTTTCCCTCCCTTGCCGCCTCCCAGGGTTGACATGGGGACCAAGTGCCATGGAGGGTGTCATTCGCAGGGTGCCCATTCACTCCCATCCCGCTGGCTCAGCCTCACCCCCACCCCGATGCCATGCACGCATCGCCTTCCCTTCTGAGCCCAAATGCCAGCCCTGGACTCCCACCGCCTCTACCTCCCCCTCTCTGCTGTTAGAGGGGATGGGACACACAGCTCGTCCGAGGCTGTGGACGCCCCTTCCATCCCCCCAAGTTACCGCTCCCCTTCTCTGAGTCTCCTTTACCTTGACTGGAGAGCCAGGTGGTCATGGAGCCTCGTGGGGGGTGGTTTGTGCAGAGACTTGAATGAGCTCAGAGCCGCACAAGGCTTAGAAGAGAGCGCAAGACGCTGTGGGTACTGCAAAATGTTGGCTACTGCGTTCATTCCGTGTGTGCGCGTGCATGTGTGCGTCAGAAGGCTATGACCCAGAAACAGACCGTTGAGAGGCATGTCTGAAAAAGGGAAGCAGGAGCGCGACCCGCATGCCCCCTCCCGACCCCAGTCCCAACTCTTCACGAGTAGTCCTACATGTAGTCTCCCCCCACCAGGCTCCCTCTCCCCTTTCTGAGTTCCTTGCTGACCCAGGGCCTTCCCCTTCCTGAACCCCGACCAGCAGACTCTGGGGGCTGCTACCTCCCCTCCACTTGCTGGCTCCTCTCTCCTTTCTGAGCACATCCCTCCTAGGACTGCTTCGCTCGTCTTTTCCTACTTGACACAACACAGGGTGCCCTCCCCGTACCCCCACCCCCCCATCCCCCTGCTCTGCAGGGCTCCTGGGAGAAGACTCCTGCGGGTGTGTGGGGAACGTTTCTCGGAGGGGCCTTTCCCCCGTCCACACCGTGGAGTGGAAAGTCACACGTTGTGTGCACTTATGCACGGTTTTCTTAACCCGGGTGCGTACATTTGTCTAGCTCGTGCCCACTTCAGGTTCACGTGTTTCCATGCGCGTAACATGGGCATGTGTGAGAGCGTGCGTGTCCCTAAGGGTGCACCTGTGGGCATGGCCATCGCTTGCCTGCGCGGATGAGGCTGTGTGCGTGCCAGGCTCGTGTGTTTGGGAGAGCGGGCGTGCAAGCGCGGGTGAGACTCCACCTGCGCGGCACAGGCGGCCGCGTGAGTGTGGATGTGCCCACAGCTGCTCCCGAGTCTTCTCCGGCACGTGAGTGACGAGACAGTCCCCTTGTTACCATGTAGTCTTATTAAACACACGGCATGTTAATAGCACCAAAGAAGTCGGTTATGAAAAGCTCTTTATTAAAAATAATAAGAAATAGCCCTCTTGTTCCACAACTTCTGAGCCGCGTCTGGCCGCGCAGACTGGCAGGTTATTAAAGTGGGATCAAGCGTCTTTAATACGCCTGCTGCGGTGGCTGTTTGGTGGGTCTGCCTCATTACCAGCCGGCTGGCCCCAGCTGCCTCAGTCTACCCAGCTCGCTCCCCCAGACACAGGAGATAAGGGAGTGGGAGAAGGCTTATGGGACACATGCCTGGGAGAGGCAGAGGCTCTGTCTCACCGGCTGACCCGTGAGGATTGCTTGCTGGCTGGCAGCATGGGCTCCCATCCCTCCTGCCCCCGGACCCATCGATCCGCGCAGGTGTGCCTGCGTCCCTGAATGGGAGCATCTCCTACTTCCTCTGTCGGTCCAGGGTGGCCACACGCTTTCCCTCCCCCACTGCCTTCTTGACTCAGGAAAGGGGACCCCTCATGGCAACGCCGAGCTGAGCTGGGGGAGTGAGGACGGGGATATGTGCCCACACCAGCGCTTCTCAACTCGGCTGTGCACGCAGATCCCCTGAGATCTTGTTAAAGTGCAAGATGCTGGTCTAGGAGGCTTGCAGTGGGTTCGATTCTGCATTTCTAACAAGATCCTGGGGGATGCTGTTGCTGCTGGCCCATGGGCCGCACTCTGAGGAGCAGGTGGCCCCATGTGCCTCTTGGGGAAGGACAAAAGAGTGTCACCTTGATGGCCAAATACTTGAAGTTCGCCAAAGGGGGGGCTTGGCACCCCCTCCGACTGGGAGCTCCCCAAGAGCAGGGGCTGCATCTGCCTGTTTCCCATTAACTCCTTATCGTGCCCACACCAAGGCTCTGCTCACAGAACTGCCGGAGCCTAGAGGCGACAAATTACACGAATAATTACTGAGCGCCTACTGTGTGCCCCCCACTTTCATGTGATCTTCACTACTACAGCTGGCAAAGCAACTATTATGCCCATTTTAGAGATGAAGAAACTGAGGCTCAGGGGACACCCAGCTACCAGGTGTCAGACCCAGCCTCTGTCCCCGGCTTGGTAGATGTCCCAATACCTCCCTTTGCATCCAAGCAGGACAAGGAGCTCCTCGCTGTGTGTCCCCCCACCCTCGGTGGTGCTCCCAGGGCACCGAAGACCTCGATTCGGGGAACCATGGGCCTGCCTCTTTACGTCCTGGAGCAGCCTTTCCCTGGTGGACCTCCAACTTTTTATCAACATTAGTTGCGACTATAATCGTGTCTCCCCACCCACCTGAGACACGCGGGACACGCAACATGGAAGCTTCACTTTCAGGCAGATTTCAAGGCATGGGACGCCCAAGGAAGTGCTTGTTGAAAGACTGGCCAGGCAGCTGGCCAGGGGATGGTGGAGCCCTTTCCAGCATCTGCTTCGCTCCAGGGGCCCGTGATGGGAAGATAGTGAAGGCAGCAGTAGGAACGGGAGAAGCCAAGCGGTCAGGGCTCATGTTTGCTGAGTGCTCACTGATGCCGAACACTTCCCACACGTGGTCTCTTTTCTCGAGAGAATTCTAGCATGTAACTATTTGATTGCCCCCTTCCGATGAAGGACCCAAGGGTCAGAGAAGTTAGGTGATCTGCTTGAGGACACACAGCCTATACAACCATGAGCTGGCCTTTGCACCCAGGCAGTCTGGTTTCAGATCCTATGTACTTTGCCATGTTCCGAGGATAGACCCGAAGCTAGGAGTCCAGGGAAAACCGCTGCCCATATTGAGAACCACGGAATTACAGAAACGTGGGGCTGGACAGCAGTCACAAGGCACCGGGTACCACCTTCCCATTTTACAGATGGGTAGACGGCGTCCCAGGGGAAGGGGCACTTGACCAGGCTCCTGCAGCAAGCTGGTTGGGGAGGAGGCACTCCTCCCCAAATCCCCTCTCATCCACTCCTCTCGGGGAGCAGGCGTCCTGAGGAAGGCTGTCGTCTTCACCTAGGAGAGTCAGACAGTAGCCTGTCCCGAGCTTACATAGCACAGAGCCCGGTGCTTCTGCATTGAGTGACCGCAAGTCATCACGCCATTGTGGTTCACACTGTTTCTCCACCGTCCTGGTCCAGGTTCCCGAGCTCCCGAAGGAGCTGGCCAGGGTGGCCAGTGTGCCGCCAAAGTGTGAGAAGCCGGCTTTTAAAAGCAGAGCTGTGTGTGTCATAGGAGACGCTCGCCAGCCGCTCTCATCCGCTAGCGGTGAGAGTTTACGTCGATGCTGCATCTTCGGAGGGCGATTTAGTGATCATGTCAGCATCTGCGACACACACACCTGTCAACCCATCCATGCCACGGCTAGGGCTTCACCCCCCAGACTCCTTCTCGTATTTGTGTTCCAGACACACGCGAGCGTGCCCAGAAATATTGACGCAGCATTATTTATAATAGCAAAAGAGTGGAAACAACCAGAACGCCACACATCGGGAACTGGTGGGTAAAGCAGGGTTCATTTGTCCAAGAAAATGCCACCTGGTTCAGGGCAGCAGAGTGACCAAGGGCATAGTTCCGGAGCCTGAGTCTCTGGGTTTCGATCCTGCTCTGTCATTTTCCAGCTGCGTGAACCTGGGCAAGTCACGTAAACCTCTCCGGGTCTGGTTCTTACTGTAGAAAACA
This sequence comes from Procyon lotor, assembly GCA_028646535.1. Classification (NCBI taxonomy): domain Eukaryota; kingdom Metazoa; phylum Chordata; class Mammalia; order Carnivora; family Procyonidae; genus Procyon; species Procyon lotor. The sequence goes on along the minus strand of CM053606.1, from coordinate 10,690,895 downwards.
GGAGGTTATAATACGACCTCTTTTAGAATATTTGGGAAAATTAGATGAGTGGGTGCAGGGGGCTCACTTGGAATAGTGCCTGACCCAGACCAGGGGCTGAGACAGCGACCGTCCCCCTAGGACTGTGGACTGTCGAAAAGAACATGGGAACCAGATGTGCTGACTTAGAAAGATCTCCGAGGTATGTTATTAAGGGAGAAAGGTGAGAGCCAGAATGGTAGGAAAAGATCCTTCCGTGTAAATTTTAAAAAGTAGATGTAACGAGTGGGTAGGCTAACCACTTGTGCCTATTACTTAACATTTTTAGACGTTTTCAAAAAATGGATGTCCGGGCCATGGGAACGAAGGGTCTCTTTTGTTTTCTTCTTTATATTTTTGTGCATGAACAAGTCTAACAGATGGATGGTGTGCACCTTTTTACTTTTAATTGTGATAAAAACAAGAAAAACAAAGCAAAACCAAAAAATATGCCTATAACACGAGGTTTACCATCTTCGTCGTTTCTAAGGACCCAGTTCGGTAGTCTTAAGTGCGTCCGGGGTGATGCGTAGCAAATCCCTGGGACTCTTTCATCTTACAAAACTGAAACTCTGCACCCATTAAACACTGACTCCCCATTTCTCCCTCCTCCAGCCCCCAGCCTCCACTGTTCCACCTTCCATCCCTAGGAATTGGACTATCTAAGTGCCTCGGAGACGTGGAATCACACTGCGTCTGCCTTTTGCTGACTGGCTTATTTCATTCAGCATCATGTCCTCGGGGGTCTTCATTGCAGCAGGTGTCAGAATTCCCTTCCAGTGTCCCATCGTACGGATATACCGCATTCTGTTTATCCACTCATAGCCCATGGACAGAGGGCTTCTGCCTTTTGGCTACGGGGCGTAAGGCTGCTGTGAACACAGTGAGCAAATATCTCTTTGAGATGCCGTTTTCAATTCCTTGGGATTTGTCAGCGGGAGTGGAATGGCTGGGTCATCTGGAGCCCACACTCTTCCAAAGGCCTGCTTTTCAGCTTTTCTGAGGCCGACCGAGCCACCTTCTCCCCTGGAGGGAAACAGCCATGGGCTCCAGCCCTGGAGAGGGAAATTATTTTCCCCGGGGTCCTTCGCAGAGCAGATTGCTCCCCCCACACCCCTCGGAATGCAAGGGCTGTCCGAGAAATTTTACAACATTCAGGAACATTGGGAAGACACTCTCTTTCTTCTCCTTCTCCTTCTTCTCCTTCTTCTCCTTTTTCTCCTTCTTCTCCTTCTTCTTCTTCTTCTTCCTCTTCTTCTTCCTCTTCTTCATGTGTTTAGGGGCTCACGTGGGGTCAGGTTATTGAATGTTCAGGCTGGCTCGTGCTTTGGCGGATTCTATGCTATGATGGTGGTTCCTTTTCCTATGGAGATGCCAGGGAGGGCAGAATCTTCCAGACCATGTTCAGACGAGTGCACAAAATCAGTACGAAACTGGCTTGTTAACTCTCTCTCTCTCTCTTACAAAGAAGGAAAGGAAAAAGAATGTTGGATTAAGTGTTGAGTTCTCAAAAGCCTTCTCTTCCATTGTCCACTGGGCTGGACCTGAATGCTGGCCGGGCAGAGGCAGCCAGAGACAGAGACAGAGACAGAGGGTCCCGGTCACTGTTGGCCCTGCAGGCAAGAGAAGGGTTCATGGCACGAGCCTGATGGACAAAGCCAGCGATGAGTGACAGAAATCCAGGAGAAACCTTCTCTAGGGAGCCTAAGAGGCTCTTTCCCGGGAACACCGGGGGCCTCCTGCAGGGGCAGGAGGGCTCCGGGGGCGGGGGCTGCAGGCGGGCACTGGGGTTCAGGGAGCAGGGTGATGACTCCATCCTTGTCCCCCGGGGCCATTTAAGGGGGAGTCTGCCACTCTGGCAGAGGCCCTGGGGGGCGTCCAAGATGCTACTCAAGCTCAGGCAGCAGATTCGTGGGGAGGGGAGGAGAGGCGGGTACAGATGCATTGAGAGCCTCAGCAGACTCCCGGGTTTGGCGGAGAAGCTAAAAACCAAAGTTCACTTGCTGTTAGCAGGCGACTCCCCAGGTCAGTTCCCAACAGGAGCCCACGGCGATGTCATGGCAGCCGCTGACCAGAGAGAGAGGATGATGATGGGGATGGGGCGATGGCGAAGACGGCAGCAGCTTCTGCCAATGGTCCACTTTGCACCAAGCAGCAGCGTGCTTGTGGTGGGGCCTGGAAAGCAGACAGGACCAGAGACCGGCACGGTGCTGTGACAGGGGACACCCGAGATGCACCGTGGGGGCACAGAGCCAGGGACTTGACCCGGGAATCGGGCTCCTGTGGACTTGAATGAGGAGCAGGAGGGAGTCAGGAGAAGACCTACAGGGGTGGAGAGAGGGGATGGGGCAGAAGAATTGCACTGTAAGAGCCTAGGGGCGGGGGGAGACGGGAGCCACTGAGGTTTTAAGCAGCCAACAGACATGATGCCGCGGTTCCATTTCTGTTCTCAGAGGATCGCCCTGCTGCTGCTGCGTTGGGAATAGATTGAAGGCGGTAGAACGAAGCAGGGAGGCTAATGAGGAGGCAGGTGTAGCTGCCCTCGATAGAGATGACAGTGACCTGTGCTCAGTGGGTGGCCGCGGAGATGGAGAAAAGGGGATGGATTTGATATTTAGGAGACAGACCGACAGGGCTCGGTGACGGATCGCATACGAGGAGTGGGGGAGGGAGGCACCAAGGGTGACAATAGTGAGCATCGATTGAGCACATGTGGTTTGCTGAGTGCTATTCTAAGCATTCTATGTGTGTCTTCTCACTGACGCCTAAGGACACCCCCAGATGCAGGGGGACAGTTGTCCCATCTTACGGGGTAGGGAACAGAGAGGTTAAGTACTTGCTAATCGTCACAGAGCTGGGGGTGGTGATGCCAAGCTATAAACCCAAGAGATTGGCTGCACAGCTCAGGGGCCTGGACCCGTAATCAGTGGTACCTTCCTTTTCTGGCTTTTGGAGGGATGGAGATTCCATTTATTAAGAAAGAAAACCCAAGAAGGGGAAGTAGCTCAGAACAAATATGAGTTCCCTCTGGGGTGTGTTGGTTTTGAGGTATTTTAAAAGAGTCAAATGTTCAGGTGTGGAGAAAGGAGTCTAGAAAAGGTACTTACTTGCTATTGACTGGTAAACCCAGGAAGACATCTTGGAAGAGGAAGTGATACCAAAGCCCCTGGCTATGAACTCTGACAACAAAGTACGATGGTACAAAGGCAGAGAGCATTCCATCGAACATGGCCTCCAGGGCAGAAAATCTTAAACAGTGGTGGAAATCAGAGCCATCTGAGAATGGAGGAAAACTTAAAACCAATAGGGTCGTGAGCTCTAAGTCAGAGGTTGGGTGGAGCCTAGTCTTCTGTATCATTGAAAGCTCCTCCCCTATGTCCTGAAGGGCCTCTCTGGAGAGCACCCCCTCCATAGCCAGCCTCCTGCGCAACCAACCTCTCCCCTCACCCCTCTTCTACGGTGCTGAACATGGGATCCAGCTCGAGTCTAAAAATCCTCCTGGAGACTGTCCCATAATGTGCACCCAGAGGCCTGTCCCCAGATAAACAAACAACCCATCTCCCCCTGCAGAAGATAGGATTTGGCACTGTGAGCCTGGAGAGTGCGCAGCAGGCCTTGAAAGTAACTGAAGGCTTTGATGGCACCATGGTGACACTTGTCTCCCGAAGGTGTCATGCACTTGAAAAAGCAACACATCTCTCCCGCTCCCTGAAGGGAAATTGGATCCAGAATGTGTCTGGGTATGCAGACCTAGTCAAGGGAGAGATGAGGCAGGGGCTTGAGAACTTGAACTCTGGAGGTCAGGTGGATCTGAGTTTAAATACCCACTCTATCGCCACTACTTGTATGGGCTCAGGCAGGTCATGACTCGATTTCCCCACCTGTAAAATGGATACAATAACAGACCATCATTCACATGAGAAGACTGAGGTACATACTCTATGTGAGATACTGAGCCTGATGCCTGGTTCAAGGAAGGGCTTAATAGTAATATCAATAATAACAATCATTTTTATTTATGATGTGGGAGTTAAAGGCACACCTAGAATCTAGAATTGGAATGTCCTGGCTGCTATTTTTATTTTTTTAATTTTTTACTTGATAGCCTGGTTGACACACCTTGATACCTTTGTTTCAAGGACACAACACAGTGATTTGACAAGTCTGTACGTCACACCGTGCTCTCTGTGGGCATAGCTATCGTCTGTCACCATACAGCCCTATTACAATATCAGTGACTATATTTCCTATTCTGTACCTTTCAGCCCAGACACATTCTACATGTCATTCGCATTCTACAACTGGATGCCTGTACTTCCCACTCCCCTTCCACCATTTTGCCCAACCCCCAACTGCTGGTGACCATCAACTTGTTCTCTGAATTTATGGGAGTGTTTCTGTTTTTGATTGTGACCTTTTTGGATGCCATATATAAATGAAATCATATGACATTTGTCTTTCTCTGACTTATTTATCTCAGCATAACACCCTCTAGCTCCACCTGTGTTGTCACAAATGAGAGATCTCGTTCTTTTTTGTGGCCGAGTAATATTCCATTGTACATAGACACTGTATCATCTTTACCCCTTCATCTATGAATGGACACTTGGGCTGTTGCCATATCTTGGCTATTGTAAATAAGTATGCAATAAACACAGGGGGCTTGCATCTTTTCAGATTTAGTGGTTTTGTTTTTTGGGGGGTAAATACCTAGTAGTGGAATTACTGGATCTCATGGTAATTCTATCTTAAATTTTTTGAGGAAAATCCAGATTGCTTTCCATAGTGGGCCACACCAATTTACCTTCCCCACCAATAGTGCTTGAGAGTGGAATGTTCTGGTTTTTTACTCTGGCCATACCTGTAATACAGGTATAGGTCCTCTGAAATGGGAGCCTGCAGTGGTCATCTGGTCTCTGCCTAGCACTGAGCCTAGTTCTCTCCTTTGAACTTAGCCCCCTGTCTCAGAGTCCTCTAACGCGTCTTCCATGCGCCTAGTGTGTGCACCCCATCCCTCATCCTTAAGAGAATTAGGCAGAGGTCAAACCCTACAGGGCCTCCTGGGTAAGAGCAAAGATCTCAGGGTTTCTCCCGGTTTCCACAGGAAGCTGTATCAGTCAGCTGTTGCCATTAATGCTGCGTAACAAGCCACCCGAGGGCTTGAAGTAGATACCACCTACTCTCGCCCACACATTGGCGGGTCAGCTGGGGGTAGCCCCGTGCAGCCCGGGCTGGGCTGGCCTCGGCACCAACCGTGGGTACGGCTCGGCTTTGCTCTCCATGACACGTCCTGCTCCAGGCACGGGCTTCCTGAGGTGACGGCTGAGCAGAAGAGGTGATATCTCTCCAGGTCTCGTCTCGGAATCAGTATCCTGTCGCTTCCACTCTCGTTCCGCCGGCCACAGCGAGTCTGGCTGTGCCCTTTTTTGTGGCGATGGGGGAACGTACTCTGCCTCTAAAGGAAGGGACTAGAAAGGCCTGTGGCTAAGGGCACACACGAAGAAGTAGGAACCATGATGTAATCCAGCAGGGAAACCACTGGGGACTTTGCGGTACTTGGGCAGTGGTTCTCAGCTGGGGGCAATGTGGCCCTCCCCCGGTCCCCCCAGCAGGACAATTGGCAATATCTGGAGACAATTTTTGCTCTTGTGACTGGGGATGGGCGCTAGTGGAATCTAGCGGGTAGAGCCCAGCAATGCTGTCAAACACCCTGTAATGTACAGAAAATCCCCCGTAGCAAAAAATCATCCCGTCCAAAATGTCAATGAGAAACCCTGCAGAAGAGAGACATCTTTATATGTGAGCATCACAGTCAAGGCTCTTGGCTCCTGGGCCGAGAGTGGTTTGTGGGGAGGGGGGGGGGAGAAGCAGGCGTCATCCCCCCCACCCCGCCAACCTGCCTTAGTTTTCTTCTGCTGTTATCATCACACCTCTTTTGGATTGGCTCTATCCCTGCCAGTCACACTCTGGGGATTTCAGGTTAGAAGTGAGCTGAATCACCCTTCAATGCAAACACAAGATAAAAACGAATAGGGCAAGTTTCTTCCCCCCGCCCTCCCCCCAAGGCCCCATATCACACCCGGGGTACAAGCACCACTGACAAAAAATTCAAATGTCCCCGTGTGGGGGAGGGGAGTGTCTACCCTCAATGCCCTTCTAAACAGGGAGGCCGGGATGAAGAGCCGGGGGGAGGCATACAATTTGAGGTAGAACAAGCTGGTTTGGTGGGTTGGAGGTAATCCTTGGGGAAGGGGACAGAGGCTTATGGGGAAGAGCCATTCCCAACGTCAAGTCCAGAGAGCCAGAGCCATCACTGAGACAGGCAGGTGAGACATGCAGCCAAGGGAAGCCGGCTCGGGGCAGGAGCTGGTCTGGAGCAGGGGGAGGGGGCAGAGTGGCTGCAGCCCAGCTCTGGGTGCAGCTGGAGCAGGTGGCCCTGGGAGGCGGGGGAGAGGAGCTGGCTCTGGCGAGCTCCCGAGGCGCTCTGCTTTGGAGAATAAGACTTCACATCTTCCCCGTGGGGTCCCTAAAGCCCGAGATTAGGATGGGGGCCAGGAGCCACGGCAGCAGCCTTGACTCTCCAGCTGGAAAGTCTCTCCTTCTCCCAGGGACCCAAGGGCACAATCATTTCTTCCCAGTCGTTCGGCCAGAGTACGTAGGGGACACATGCACTCAAGAGGCCACCCAGGCAGCACAATGACCATGAAGGTGGTCAGATCCCAGCCCATTGTCTATGTGTGACCTTGACCTTGGACATGCTACATAACCTCCTTGGGCCCCGATCTCCTGAGCGGAGCAATGGTGAGTGGTGGTAAATAGAGCATTAATGTCATGGGGCTCCAGGGACGAGTAAAGGGGCCCGGTGTCTGCAGAGGCCCCACAAACGGCGGGTTCTCTACTCAAGACCCTGTCTTTTCTGGTTCTCCCTCTTCCACTTTCTCTGTTCTCATTTTCACTCCTCTCACCTCCTTTTCTGTCTTCGCCAAGCCTTCTGTGGGCCTCGTAGACATTGCTTGTGCACACCAGCACTTCCCAAACCTACTGCCTAAAAATGCAAATGCTCCCCCAAACCCCTTTCCTCCCTCCCCCCGCCCAGACCACTGAGCAGAATCTCTGGGCATCGGTCCTGCTCCCGGGATGACTCGGCCATGGCTAATCCAGGTGCCAGAATTTGGGAGCCACCAGTAGAGACTCCGGACTGACGCATGCTGGTGCCTTCCCCTCCGTCTCCCCTGAGCAGGTCTCGGCACCCATCTCGCGTGCCCTCCCCGGCCACCACCTGCCCCTGCCCCCCACAGTCCTTCCCACTGCACACAAGAAGCCTCCAGGAAAACCGGCAGCTCCAGCGCAGGAAAAGCAAACTGGCAGCCACTGCTTCCCACCAGCCTGAGTCATTGAGCTGAGGAAGGCTCTCTGTCCGAGCTGGGGGTGGGGGGAGCCCCCCCCAACGGAGTCCATCCTGAGACTGGGCCCCTGCATCCATCTAAAGGATGACATGATTTGTGAGAAAATAACCTCCTCGTTTTAACAGTCCCCCGCTCTTTCTCTCAAGGAGGCCAGAGCCCATGGACACTGCAGTCGGAGGCTTTACCACGCTCTACCCCGAGGCCCAGGACTGATCCTTGATCCTAGCCTGGGGTTTGTAAGGAGCCCTGGGCTAGTCTCAGGGGTCCCTGCATCAAAGAAGCTTTGCTCTGGCCTTTTACCAGTAAGGGGCCTCCTGTCTGTCCCCAGAAATCCACGGGACGCTCCGTCCTCCCACCTGGTCTGTCCTGCCCCCCCAAGGGGCACAAGCCGAGCCTCCTTAGCCAGTCTCACCCTCGGTGCTCGGCCGGGTAAGCTGCACCACCCAAGGGGCCCCAGGAAGCATCTTGGAGTTTGGCACCCGCATCATCAACACCCCTGTCTTCACCGATGAACTAGCTCTCCTGTTTCTTCTGTAATAAATTACCGCAAGCCCAGGGGCTTAAATAACGCACGTGCATTCCTTTCCAGTTCTGGAAGTGAGACGCTGGACATGAGTCCTGCGGGGCTCAAATCAAGGTGATGGCAGCGCCGGTTCCTTCTAGAATCTTCAGGGGACAATCTGCTTCCTTATGTTTCCTAGTTTCTGGAGGACTTTCTGGAGTAGAAGGTCCACCATGTGGTCCACCACATGGTCCTTGGCCTGTGGTCCCTTCCTCCACCTTCAGAGTCGGTGGAGTGGCACCTTCTCTCTCTGGCTCTGCTCCTGTTGTCACGTGACCTTCTCACTCTGACCCCCACCCCCGCCCCCTTATAGGCACCCTTGTGATTAAGGCCCACCTGGATTGGCCGGGATCATCTCCCCACCTGAAGATCCTCTGTAAGGTCCTCTTCCTCATGTAAATGACACCCCCAGGTTGTGGGGATTAGAAGGAGGACATCTTCGGGGCCATGGTTCAGCCTCCGGCAACCGGTGTCCTTTGCAGCCCCCACACTGAGTACGTCTATGCACGTTACCTCCTTGTACCCCCAGCAAGGGATACCTTGTATCCCCTGCTTCACACACAAGGAAATGGGTACCCGCAGAGGTTAGGTCACAGCATCAAAGAAGTGGCGAAGCTGGGATTCGAACCCAGCTCTTTGTGATAAGGAGACACTGCTCTGAAGCGTAACAGCACCGCTTGTCCTTAGCGTGCCTCTCCTCCCGTGCAAGGCTGCAGACTTTCTCAACGTGGCACGGCATGTCATCTCCCCATCCACCACCCCGCTTCCCTTCCAGACCTGCCGGGAACGGAGCCAAACTCCCACCCACAACAAGAACAGACATCATCACCGAAGGAGACCCGACAAACTTCTCATCCAAGTCTTGCTCTTCGCAGAGCGCACCCGGCCCTGTGAGGCACCCGCCTGCCCACGGGGAGGAAAGACAGCCCTCTGCTCTCCCCAGGTTTCTCCCAGGGACAGGCAGAGAAGGAACTGTCAGGAGAGAAGAAACCGGGGTTCTGGGGCACGCCAGCCTCTCGCAGCCAATATGGAGAGGCGAGCTCCATCGGGTTGGCCTTATCTCGGGGGCTGCGGTCACCCTCGCTCTACCCCGCAGCTTGGGCTCGCGAGCTATTTCCGTCTCTGGATCAGATACGGGACCATGATTTATTGATTGCAATAAACATTGCTTAACACGCACTTTAGCCACACGGCTCGCTCACCATTTAAAGAAATCCCAGCCCTGCGAGCCGATGGAGCCCCTCTGTAATACAGAGGGCCGGGTCAGGGGGAAGCCGGGTGCTGGGGGAGAGGCACTTGGATGAACGGATGGGCTCCTTTGCAGCCAGAGAACTAGGGTTCCCTTGCTCCACCTCCCACCCAGGCATCCTTATCCACCTGTCAGTTATTCCTTAAAGGAGTCTTGCTGAGGTGCTGCTGTGGTCAGAGGCTCTCCAGCTCTTTACAAACCCCAGTGTTCTCTTCAACACATCTCTGGCATCTCATGGGCATTTTGGGGTTTTCTTTTGTGTGGGGGGGTGGTAGGGGAAGCCACTGTCTTTGTCTTATAGCCTTTCCTTCTCTGGGGAAATGCGGCCGCCTCTGTAATGAAGCATTGGCTTCTTTTTGCACTAGAAGACTTCCAACTAGGTCAGACCACCATACTCCCAGTGGCAGGCTTTGAGGGGTACCAGCTGGAGGGGGTCTTGGGGGCGTGTCCCAGGAAAGAGGGGTTTCCCTCTGCACCAATGATAGGGTAGGAAGTGGGATGTGCATTGCAGGGCCTGGTGCCTCTGTCCCTGCTCAGCTCCTAGCCTGGTACGTAACAAGGTGATGGTGTAGCTGTGGCGCCGATGCTGGCGGCCAAGGTCACAGAGGGCACGGGAGGGTGATGGATGAGATCCCTGAGAGCTGACACTGGGTTTTGCTCGCCACTGTATTTCTGGTGGCGACAAGAGCACACAGCACATCATGGGCTCCAAGAGTATTTGCTGAATAAACGTGCGAGTGAGTGATCACGTGTGTTTAGGTCAATGGTGCTGGTGGCGTGGAGAAGGCATCCATGAATGTTATGTAACAAGACTAAGGATGGGGATGATGGCAGCTGGGACCATGTCGTCGAGCCGGGGTGCAGCGTGTTGGTGGTCATCGGTCGAGGCAGCTTGGGCTGGCTCCTTCAGCTCACCAGGGATGTAGATGGGCCTGGGGCTCCCAGGGGCTTGGGGAACCACCCCAGCTGCTGCTCATGGCCTCGGGGAGAACGGAGCTTTGCTCAGGTGTTGCTGCCTGAAACACAGTGCCCGCTCTCGGGGCTTCAGCCAACTCCTGGCCTCAGCCCCCAGCCCACCCACCGCAGTGCGGGGCCACGTCTGCTCCTGTCCGCTCCCTCGCTCTGTCTGCCCTCCCACTCCACGTCTGCAGTTGGCAGGGGTACTCAGAGCTGAGTGGTTCACAGAGGAGGGCTCCTGCACTCGGTTTAATCACCACCCAGAAGGAGAGGACAAGGTGTGCTCCGCCCAGTGCCTGCTGTGGATTCTGACAGATCTGGCCAAGCCCTGATGTGGGGCAAGTTGCTTCACCTTCACGGCTCTGTTTCCACATCTGTGAAATGGGCATGATGACAATGCTAGCTTCAGAGGACGGCTGTGAGGCTCAGGGAGGTCGTATCCTGGACACGCAAGACAGGGTCAATATGAGTTTGTTAGTATTCCCAGGCAGGGCAGACTCCCACCGGCCTAAGGGTGGCCTTACGTTCAGGCCTTGATCCTGGGTCCAGTCTGCCACGACCCCATGTGGGACCACGTGTAGCCAAGTCCAACGCCCCATGTGAGTGCACCGCCCCCTCCCCTGACTGGTGGGGGGCAGGCCCTCCGCCGGGGGCTGAGCTGAGGAAAGGGTCTGGTCCTGGGGGCCAGGTGGGCTGCAGGCCAGGGGACCTAGGGCAGATATGGGGGAAACTGCAGCTTTGAAGCCCCACACTACACTAACAAAGTTAAATAATAATAGTGCCTGGTGTTTATTGAACCTGACTCTGCCAGGTCCAAGCTGAGTCCTTTACTGGCATGAACTCACTGAATTCTCACGTGAAGCCTGTGGGGTAGGCGTTGTCATTATTCCTGTCTGCAGCTGGACAAAACTGGTGTGGGGAGGGGAAGCCAGGGCTCTCACTAGGACAACAGTGGAAGGCGGGGAAGGCGGCCTGCCTGAGACGTGTGGGAGCTCCTTCAGGCCCAGCTGCCATGGCCCCCATCCCGTTCCACCCATCCCCAGGCCGGGCAGCTTCTCCCAGGGGCCCGGCTAGAGGGCAATGAGCTCCAGGCCTTCCAGACCTCACCTGCTCTGGCCTCAGAAACTGTGCTGCGCAATGGAGACATTCATAACCACTTGGTGCGGTCGAGACAAAATGGGATCACATCTGTGAGCACACGGGCATACCCTAGATGCTCAGGGAGGGGCTCGTGCGCTCTGCTGGGGGCATCCTGGAGGACTTCCTGCCTATCCTTCTTGGAGTGCGCATGGGAAAAGCATGGTGCAGAGAGGGAAGGAGTTCCCTGAGGCCATTGAGTAGATCGGCTTGGCCCGTGTCTTCTGAACATTCTTCCCCAGCTTGACACTTTGTTCCTAATTCCATGCAATTTAACATGCTGATTTTCCCCAGTGATGTCCAGACCTGTCTCAGTCATTTTGAGGCAGGTAAAGAGGAGGCATGGCCATGTTGCTGCTCTTGACATGTGAGGCTGGACAGGCACAAAGATGCTAAGAGACCGCACCAGGCGGCTGGACACCAGTGTGAGACTGAGGGGACCTGCATATGCCTGGGGTCTGGAAGTCCAAGTGGAAGGAAGGGGAGGGGTCTTGTGAACCTGGCAGTGGAGAGGTCTGGAGAAGTCCTCGGCTGGTGTCTCTGCTTGCTGTTGCTAACCAAGGAGGGGGCAAGCTGCAGGTGCCCCGGGTGCATCTCGATGGAACCTGGGAAGGAGGATGAGAGAGGAGAGTCACGAGGGGCTGAGCAGGTGTTGGCTCCAGGCCTAAGACCTCAGTCTGGGCCCCCAAGAATGGGCCTCAGTAGAGAATCAAGGAGGAAGCAGGGTTCTTTAAGGGCCAGAGTTGACCTGAGAAGCCCCTTGGGCTGTGAAGGATGAATAGAGCAGGACAGATCAGGAATGCAAGGTGATGGGAAGAGCTCGAGCAAAGCGAGAGGCCAAAGGAGCCGAGCTCCTGAGAAGTATTGAGACACAGTCATGTCTGGGGGCAGAATGGGCTCAGGGCTCGCTGTCATGGTGCTGAAGAACAGCCATGCAAAAAAGTGATGGGGACCACTGCTCACAGAGCTCATCTTCTAGATGAGATAGCGCTCTCTGTAAAGAAAGAACACATGCAAATCAATAAATAATAGAAGCTCCATGAAGAGGATGAGGAGGGCAGCATATCAAGCTGCAGCCAGACAGTGAGGCACAGGTCATCTCACTCCATTACCTCATGCCTCCAGCGGCAGGTACTGTCATCACCACCCCTACGCCACAGAAGAGGAAGCGAAGGCTCAGAAAGTTGAAGTAATTAATTGCTTACTGCCTCTTAAAGCAGGATGCAAAGACAGGTGGGGGAAACCCCAACCCCTGGCTTTTACCACCCACCACCCTACCTACTCTTAGGTTGGGTTTTCCCAGACAGACACCCTGGGACAAGAATTTGAGTGCATAAAGTATATTTTGAAGGGGGGGGGTCCTGGATACACCTCGTAGGAGTATGAGGGAGGGAAACAGGGAAAAGAAAAGAAGAAAGCCAACCAGACATTATGGGGCTAGCTCCTGCTGTAGGAAACTGGGCCTCCAGCCCGCTGGGGCACAGTGAGGAAGAGTGTAGAACAGACCTACTTGTTATTCCCGAAGAGGAGCGAGGGAGCTGGGGTATTTACACACCCTCTCCCGTTTGTCTGTGGTTGAGGGTTGTTCCCACCTCCAGCCTACCCTTCTGGCAGGTGACTGGGTGCTGGCACCCAGAGAAAACCCTCCCATATGCTGGCCAGGGGTTGCCATGAAATTGGCATAGACCAGAGGAGGATTGAAAGGGCACCGATAGCATCAGCCATCCCAACTAAACCCCGCTTCCAGGCACCGCAAGAGAATAACTCTTGGAGGAACGAAGAGCAGCAAAGACAAGAGTGTTGAGGACCTCAGGGGCCAAGCCAGGGCATTTTAATTTCATCGTATATGCCTCTAGGAGCCACATGGAGGGATAGAAGGGGAAAAAGTAGAATGAAACAATAAGCACCCGCTATGAAAAAAGTTTATGCTCATTGAATTGGTTAAAGTTTGCAACAGGTCCACAAGAAAAAGCCCTCTTTTTTAACTGAACAAACTGAGGTCCATTATGGATTTCCTCCAGAGTCACGCAGCTCCCCATTGTAAAACCAGGATTCAAACTTGGGACTTGCTGAGCTCCCACATTATCTGCCACGCTCACCCCAAGTTAAGGAAACTGAGTCCTCGGAAGGCCTGGGAGCAGAGCCAGTGCCTGGCTGACTTAGCGCCCGCATTCCTTCACAGTGTGAATGTCAACTACCTAAATAGCTTCGGTTATTTGGCTAAATTAATCCTCGGAGGAGCTGCATAAATATAACTGGGAAGGCACACGCACACACACACACACACACAGATGCATATATATTTAACACGGGTGCATCACTGCGTGCCGATAAACAGCCTGATGACAAGCAAAGGGAAGATATAAATACAAAAAATTATAACTAGGGGCTGCATGCAGGGTGGTGACAGCATGGGAGCACACGAGGGCTCCTCCAGGGTGGGCTACAGGAGCTCAGAGAAGGGCCCTCGCAGGAGAGAAAAGACAAAGCTGCCCCAGGCACATCCACGCTCTGAGATCTGAGGTCGGGAGCCGGTCCCCGCCATGACTTTAGGGAAGTCACGCTACCTCTCCAAGCCTCAATGTCTTCATCTATGAAATGGAAATAACAATACAACGATGAAAACTACAAAAGTTTGCAAAGATGAAACAAAATAGCATGCATAAAGCAGTGGGCGTTTGTAGAGTAAATCAATGAGTGAATGCCAACAGCGTGGCCACACTAAGGTTGTTTGGAGGCTGGAATCAGAGGGATGAGGCCCCAAGGCTTAGAACTTCTTCCCATGCATTTCTTCACTGCCCCCATCAGGAGCAAAGGGGACCAATGAATGCATTCCCTGAGGGAAAGAGCCCTCCCCCAAATGGGGATTCATAGCAGCTAGTTAACCAACTCTGCTCTCCACTAGTTTTGGACTAACCAGCTTATATACGTCGTCCCATTTAATCCTTTCAACCACTGCATCAGGACTTCGCTGTATTTGCTCTCATTTTCAAGATGAGCCTTTCTAAGTCCCCAGGAGGTGATGTGACTTGCCGAAGGCCACCTGGCCTTACAGGTTGGACTGTGTCTCTCAAAAATGCACGCATTGAAGTTCTAACTCCTAGTCCCCAGGAGTGTGACTTATTTGGAAATAGAGTCATTGCAGATACAATTCAGATGAGTTCAGGCTGGAGTAGAGTGGCCCTTACACCATTATGACTGGTGTTCTTAAAAAGGGGGAATTTGGACCCAGGCGCCCACCCAAGGAGAGCACCTGTGAAGATGAAGACAGGGTTTGGGGTGATGTGTCTACAAGCTAAGGAATACCAAATGTTACAGAAGGTAGGAGGGAGGGCTGGCACAGATTCCCCCTCTGGTCCCTCGGAAGGGACCAGCACCTTGAGCTTGGACATCTAGCCTCTAAGACTGTGAGACAATAAATGCCTGTTGTTGAAGCCCCAGTTGGTGGTGCTTGCTGAGTTATGGCAGCCCATACAGCTGGCAAATGCAGAGCGAGGACTTGAACCCTTGATTTCAGAGCCTGCCACTACTCTGCACGGAGATGTGCCTTCACCTAGACCCAGCCTGCCCTGCCGAGGGGGGTTGGGGAAAGGCTTTGCTGAGCCAATGCTTGGAAGAAGCAGGTCATAGGAGGAAGGGGTCTGCCACCAGAAAGAGCTCTCTAAACGCTAGTCTGGACCCTGGCCAGGCTTCCTGGTGAGGGAGCAAAGTAGATCCAGGTGGGATCTGGGAGGAAGGAGAGCAGGAGGGCCTGTGCCAACTGAAAAAGCCATTAAAACCTCGGAATCCAATACCCCTTACAATCTCTCAGTAGGGAGTCAGTTCCAGGAGGAAAGGTTCATGGCACCCACACCATCCCCCCTGCCCTGGCCGCTGCCCGAGCTGGGCTGGTGGATCGGGTGCGGGAGCCCAGAGAGACCAGGCGACTGAGCTGCCCAAAGGTTGCCATGGTAACTGTGATCCTCCTGTGTGAGCCAGAGGAGGCTGAGGTCTAGGGGGTGCGGCGAGGACCAGGGTGCGTGGGAAGGGGGCTGGGATGGGGAAGGCCAGTGTGTGCCACGTGCTTCCCTTGACTCCTCTTGCTTAAAGTTCCATGACGGCCCTTTGACTGGCATATGTTTATCTCTCTTCCACAGATTTGGAAACTGAGACCAAGCGAAGGGGAGGGCTTTGAGGCAGGCCACACCCCTGGTGAGAGAAAGAGCCAGAACTGGAACTTGCCTACTCTGTCTCCAGGGTCCCTGCTTTTCCTTTCTGCTCTACCAGGCTGCCTTCAGGACTTAGTAAGGCTTTACCCTGAGGGCCAGGAAAGGAACCCCAGAGCTTCCAGCCTGCTTTGGGAGGATCGGGACTTGGGAGTCAGCCTACCCCCTCTTACGCATTCTGGAGCAAAACACTGGACCACCTCCAGCAGCCAGATTCATCAGATAGATGCGGAGAAAGCTATGACTGCAACAAAGAACCCGGTGTTTTGCCCAGGTGAGGCTGGGGCTACGCTACAAACCAGCGGTCCCTGGGGAGGGGGCATCGCTGGCGTCAGACCCATCCTGGCCCACTCAACCTTCTGCAGACTGTGGTCACCAGAGGCAGCAAATGAGGGGGCTGGAGGCTGGGGTCTAACCCCAGCTCTGGGGTCAGGTCTCTGACAAACGTCATATATGACAGGTCCTGCCCCACGGATGAGGGACGTGAGGCACATTAACTAGCTCAGGGCTGCAGTGACCGCAGCACAAAGAAGGGAGATGTGAATTCTGTGAAGGCCTTCCAGCTCCGATGTTCTGTCTGCAACAACCAAGCAGCCAAAGCGGACCAGAAGGATTAGCCTAGCTCCTACAGCTTCTAAAAGCCAAACTAGAGCTACGGATAGAAGTGACAGCATTGCCCACTTGGGGTTTCGTGGAAGGAAAACTATGCGTGAGTTGGACTCCTCAGGAATGAGCCAGCTCTTCAGTTAGTGAGTTCCCTGACTTTGGAGGCATCTAAGCGAGGCTGGAAGAGGGATCCTCTCCAAGCAGCAGGAAGCCTTGTCCTTCTCTGATGTGTATTTTCTTCCCAAATATGAGCCAATCTGGAGACAGAGACAAGGAGGAGTGAACAGAGGAGGAGAGTTCCAGCAATGCTCCTTTGTAGCCTCTTCCCTAGACCCCTGTGCCCCCCAGAGCCGATCGGAGGTGACACGGTGGCCTGTGACTCCCCTCAGAGAAGCGCCTGACCATGTCATGCTGACCTTCAGTACATAGGGTCTCTGGGCCACACTCTCCTCTCCTGTACAATGGGGTTGTGACCAGCACCTGCTTCCTATGGTTATCGTAACAATACTTACAACGAGCTTTCAGTAAATACCACACACAAGTGTGAGCTCTTTATTCCTGGACAAAATGGAATCACCAGGACAACCACCCAAATCCAGAGTCCTTGGGAGGGCCGGTGCTGCCAGCTGGCTCCCAGGCAGATACACCACCTCCAGGTCCAAATGCTCTCAGCCTCAAAGAGCGGAACAAATCCCACGGGGGTATTGATTGAGACCATTACGGATTCGTGGAGACAACACGCCGGCCGGGAATGGAGTCAGCTGCTGCCTCCTATTTCCATAAGGTAATAATAACGTGCGCCTTTGCTTTATGAAGTAGAATTTGTTATGGCCGATGAGCCATAAAAATTGCCGGGTGGGAAAAAAAAAAAAAAAAGAAAGGGGGAAAAAAAAACCTATAAATAAATTTGTAATTTTAACAGGGATTACCATGTAATTGAGAGGGGAAGACTGCTAATGGCAGAGGCAAAGGCCAGCTCAGCCCCCACAGTCTTGGCTCCTCAGCAAAGCTGAGATGCTGAAGCAGAATCATTCTTGAGAGGCTCTGGAAGGAAATGTTAACTGGCACAAAGCCCAGAGAGGGGACCCAAGGAGAAACGGCAGAGAATTCACTTGGTAACTCTCTACTGAGTGCTTACTACATATGCTTGGCGCTAGACGGAGGAACTGCCCCCATTGACCATCCATGGGCACCATGATGGATGTAAACAAGAGAGTGATGTGGGGGCTGGTTTTCTGCTTGAAGAAGCTCACTCTGGCTGTAATATGGGGAATACGGGAAGGGGCAAGAGTGGGGATTGGGGGATGGGCTAGGAGGGCACCGCTATGACAAATCTGAATGAGTGGTGGCCTGAATTAATACATAATATTGGGAGACAGGAGAAGAGAAGTCACCCAGAGGTATTAAGAGATGGAAGATAGAGGGGCTGGTAATGAATGGATGTGATAATATAGAAGGAATCCAGAATGATGGCTAGGGTTCTGGCTTTAGCAGGCTGTGTAGTGATGGGACCTCCACTAAGATGGTGAGATGCTTACTCAATCCTTGCTAGATGACCTTTGAGAGATCTACAAGACATTCCAATGGAGACATGCAGTGGATAGCTTGTCAGGGGAGTGATGAGAGCCAGAATGGGTATTGGAATGTTGCCAAGAGAAAAGTGATCCTTGAAGCTGGGGAGGGGGGGTGGGTGGGAGAGAGAGCCTGGGAAGAGTGAAAGGAAGAAGAGAGGGGGCTCAAGACCAAAGTTGAGGGAATATTGATGTTGAAGGAGTGGACAGAGGAAAGGAGACAATGGAAGGGCTTGAGGAGGAGGGCCAGGGAGGTAGTACAAGACAAAGA
Organism: Procyon lotor; assembly: GCA_028646535.1. Classification (NCBI taxonomy): domain Eukaryota; kingdom Metazoa; phylum Chordata; class Mammalia; order Carnivora; family Procyonidae; genus Procyon; species Procyon lotor. Next base: position 10,672,913 of record CM053606.1, on the reverse strand, counting down.
AGGTAGAAGAGCCAAGCCTTACTCAACCTGCCCCTCTTATGACCAGAGGGAGTGTCTGAAGAACACTTGGTCGGGCCATGGTTGCTGTCAGTGGACAGTTTTGAAGCTATTCTTCTCGATTGGAAAAGTAATACACCTCTTAAAAATTGGACCCCCAAACCCTAGCCCCATTGGCACAATGAAACGTTAGAGAGTTTAAATCAAGGCTCTTCCACTTACTGCCTCAAGACTGTGAATGGGTAGGTTGACATTTTTGAGCCTCCATTTCTCTGTTCTGTAAAGTGGAAAGATAAAACACTACCCTTCAAGATAGTTGTAGAAACTCAAGGAGATGGGGTAAGGGAACTTGCCTGGGGTATTGTAGAGGCCCATCCAATTCCAGCCTGGTTACCTCCAACACATTGAGCTACCTGACCTAGGACAATGCGATCTTAAAGGAGCCCAAAGATAAATCATCTTTAAAATGGGCAGAGTGTGGAGGTTGCCATAGAGAGAGTGGATGCTGGGATGCAGCTCTGAGTAGTCATGGAGGCTCCCTAGAAGAGGTGAGTTTCTGATAGTTTCCAGGAGTGATGGGGGGTGGCTCATAGTGTTAAGAGGAAGTGAGTGCTCCCAGGTGAGCCTGAGGTCCCTGGAAGGCAGACAAGTAGAGAGGAGGGTGCTCTAGCTGTACCAGGAACTTGATTGTAGGAGAATGTGCTGGTGAGCTGAAAGGAAAGTGCACACCCAGGTGACCCCAAGCCAGTGGTGGACCGTGTCAACCACACGCCATCTCGAGGGAGTGAGACAGAGGATTCCTGCTTCTGGGAAACTCACTCTGGTGGAAGGCTACATTTTTCATTCCTCATTTACACTTTGGAGTTATAAAATTTCATGTCCCCCCACTCCCCCCCCCCGTCAAGTTCCTGGTGCCTATAAACAGACATCCCGAAGTACAAAGATAAATGGAAATCATAAGTCCCCAAGCTTTGGGATCCAAATGAAGAAGAAGAGGGAGGGCAGGGGCTGGGAGGAGGCGGACTTCGATGAAATCGAGACCATGCCAGTCCCGTTCTCTGGTCATGATCAATATGTTCTCCAAAGTGCCTTTTAAATTACTGTCGGAGGCAATGTGCCATATTTATGTATATACATGCTTAGAGGTGACACGGGGGAGAAATGCAATTTCTATTATGAAATCATAATGTGCATTTATCTTCAGGAATAACACATCGAAATGCTGGAGTGAGAAAAGTTGAAAAGCAATCTGTCTATAAATAAAGACCACAGACATCCTGACATTTTACGATGTGGAGATTTCAGCGAGAACTTCTCCTTTGGTCACATCACCCAAGGGATCATGTTCAAACTCCAATTTCCTGGAAGACAGCATTTGGAAGTCCAGAAGCCTCCTTGCTGGTGTCCAAAGCAAAGGAAGTAGACCTTACTTCTCTGACGGAGATGAGGAAGGGGTTGGGCCGGGGCTTGGGGACACATGCCAATTCATGATAAATTTAGTTGTTACTCTAGCAGGAGGATCAGGGGTGGGGTGGATCCTCGGAATAAGGAGCATGTAGATTTCTGCAGCCATGTACTGTGGTTCACGTGTTCTCCCCTTTCTCAGGGAATAGCCAAGTGGTATGCAAATCCAGGCAAATTTGGAGGAAGTCGGGTCTCTCAAGGACACCCACCCTTGATGTCTCATGTCACACTGGCCCCATGTGGCTACAGAGTCCAGAGGTCACTGTGGTCCTGACTCTCTAGATTCACGACCAGCAGCATCTTCAGCAAGAGCAACAGGCTCATTTAAATGCTGAGGAGAGGAGCACTGGTGGGCGTGGGGTGCCTGGGGACAGGGGCGGGATTCTGTCACCCATGTCTCAGACCCTGAACGTAGCAAGACAGAAATACAGCTCACACTGATTTCCGTGTCACCCATTCATTCATTTCTTCATTTGTCTGCTTCCTTGCTCATCAGTTCTGCAGCCTTTGAAGTGCTGCATGAGGCTGGGGAAGCAAGCTGAGTATGACACCCTCCCAGCCTGCAGGGACCTCACAGTACTCCAGCCAGATGTGAAATTGGCAATTACCAGGAAGAGAGAGATGTTAAAGGTGCTATGCAGGCTGGAAGGGGAGGGCGCACGTCTAACTCAGCCCGGGGAATCCAACAAGGCTTCCCGAGGAACCATCTGGAAGGATGAGCAGAAAACTGCCAAGTGGGAAAAGAGAGGAGATTCCAGGCAGAGAGAATGGCGGGTTGGAAGGTCTCAGAATGCAAATGGGTTCTGGCTAAATGCAAGGTATACTCAGGGCTGGAGAAATTACTCAATGTTTACTCTGCCGGGGGCGGGTTGGGGGTTGTACCAGCCTCTTAACCAACCAACGACATATGTGCATCGTTTACACAGTGTTGGGATTTGACACTCATTTACACAGTGTCGGGATTCGAACCCAGGTCTGTCCTACCCCAGCGGTCATGATGACCCCATCAAAGTGGGCCCTCGTTTGTGCCAAGCTTGAGAAGGAACACAGAATGCTGAGAGAATCGATGACGGGTCCTGTATGAGACTGCCTAGCTTCTTAGAAAGGACATAGGTTTCAGAGTCAGACCCAAGTTCAAAACCAGCACCCAGCTCCTTTGCTGGATGAGCCTGCACAGACCTGAAAGTCTGCATTTCCCCTCCTGTGCAATGAGGCTGGTGAAGCGGTCCTGTCCCCCAGGGTCGCTGTGGGGGTGAGGGAGGTAATGTTAGCCACTGAGAAGGTGTCTAGCAGAGAAGGGCTCTGGGTAAATTACTAATAACTCGTATTACTACTACTACTACTAATAGTTACAGCCCTGAGGAGGGAGGGGCAGTAACAGGACTGGGGGCCCAGCCCCTCTCTGGGCTTTAGTCATTCCATCACCAAGTCTGGGGTCGCTGACCTTGGAGCACTGGTCCCACACTCCCATTCCTCCCCACCCTCCACCCCCACCCCCGCCACGTGGAGGAGCCACGACTACCTCTCCCAGGGGCTCGGCTGCCAGCAATCCCACCTGGGGCTCCAGTGCTCTCCTCTCCCTCATGATCCCCTGGTCTCTCTGAAGTGGAGTGTTGTTGGAACCATTTATCTCTGGACCCCCAGTGTCAGGGTGGACCCTGCGAGGAGGAAGCAGGGCCCCTGGACAAGCTCTGGCAGCTTAAACCCTTTCCAGGCAGGGCAGCCCTGGCAGCCCCGGGCCTCCCTAGCAAATCTTTTTGGGACTGCTGTCGTCATCACACCCCAGGCCCTGTTAGTATTGGCACCCACTTTAGAGATGGGGAAACAAAGTCCTGGCAAGGCAGCCAGAGTCTGCTATGGAGTCAGACGGATGTCCTGCCCCTAAAGTGCTCCATGAGCTGGGGAGAATGGCTGCACCAATCAGGGCCTGTCTTCTGGGATGGGGAGGGAATAGTGGTGGCTGCGTCCTTGGATCTGGTGAGGATTGAACAAGGCCGCTCATGGGAGGCACATAGTAACTACTCAGTAAACAGCAGCTGGTCTTTACTGTTGCCTGTATTGTTATTACTGTTTCTGTTCTTGTAAGCAATCAGCCACCTGCCTGTGGAGACTCCAGTTTCTAGCACCTAGAAGTCATTTCACTCCCCAGGGTGGGGAAAAAGCAGCTAAGATTGGAAGTGAGGTTGGGGGCAGAAGGGATCCTGGGGCACACAACCACCCACAGCCATGGCAGCAGCAAACATTCACTCCTGTTCATGGTCCTCATGCATGTGAGAGGTTCGCATTTGTGAACTCAGTCTTCCCAATGTCTCTGTGAGTTGATACTATTATCTGGTTTCATAGGCAGTGAGAGCAAGTCCTCTGGGAGCTTACTCTCTAGCAACCCCCTCCCTTACAGCATTCTGGAGCAGAATTGATGGGAACAGGTTTGGGCTTCCTTGCTTTTGTTTTGTGTCTGTGCAGGACAGAAGGGTGGCAGAGGGGAAGTGAGGACAAGGAGACGTTCTTTGCCTAAGAGGTTCCTTGTGTTAGGGAGCTTGTTCCCAGAAGCTCTGTAGCTCAAAACAGGCTTTTCCTAAATTCCTGGCCCTGGCTAGGAGATGAAATAACAGGGCATCCATCCCTTCCTTACTCTTGTCCTTAGAGAGATGGAGGAGGATGAGCCTGGTGGAAACAGGGATGGTTTCTTACAGAGCTCACTTCCTGTAGGGTGTGGGTGGAGATGGGTGTAGGAAGGGCTGTGTGGGATAGGGGTACTTCCCATTCACTGAAGGACTGCGGACTGGGATCAAAGTGAGACTTTCCCACGGGATGAGGCTGGGCCAGCCCTCAGGACAGAGTCTGGCCCCTGGACAGGGCCACCAAAGGGTCCAGGGAGAAGCCAGTGCATGTTGTCTTGAATGGGGAAATGCATAGTCAGCTCCGATAGCCAGGAGGACAATAATCTCATGAACCTGGAGTAAGAGAGCAAAGGAGATTTTCTGCACCACAGAAAGATGGGGAGGTTGGAACCTGGCAGTCAAAAGCCAGCAAAAGGGCAGAGAGGGAAGGAGAGAGTCGCAGAGAAGAGATAAGGGAAGGAGAGAGTCTCAGGGAAGAGATAAACCTGGTAATTTAAAAGCTGGGTTGGGGGGAGGGAGGAAGGAAGGTATGAGTTGTCTAGACCAGGAAGCTTGGAGCTGAGCAGAACTGCTTTGTCTGCGGGTGGAGTGGGGCCGACAAGGGGCAAAGGTGGTTTGTGCCAGTACTGAGTTGTCCTCACCCCTGAATGTGATCCTGGCCCTTTGGCCTGAGGGCCTCACTTCGCTGGGATTCTAAGCACCCCACCCTGAATCCCATAGCTCCCACTGTTGGAGCCCTGAGCATGCACCAGATCTTTACACCTGTGCATCTCTCATCTCATTCCACCCCCTAGGTGGGGTAAGAATGAGCATCCTCAGTGAGTAGATGACAATCAGAAACTCGAGGATATGGAGGCACCCACTTAGAATCCCACAGCTGCATCTACCTCCCCAGCCTTGGATTCCTTGTTGGGAAGGGGCCCCTATCTCTACTGGGGACTTGGCTCATAAGAGTAGCAATGTAAGGTCCTAGAAGGGGCAGTAGGCCTGAGATCTGATGGCAAGCTCCTACTCTCCTGGACTTCAGTTTCTTCATCTGTATGATAAGGATCCTAACCCTGGAAACCTTGAGACATTGGTAGCTCCAGTGAGGCGGTGGGCATGAGTGGACTTCTTCTAGAAGCTACCTCAGTGCTACCACCATCACCACCAGAAACATCATCATTCTTCAACACCTGTAGCCCCCACCCCAGCCACCCGCACCCACTCTGCCTGCTTGGACCATTGGTCCACAAGGCTGCCTGAGCTTGGTGCCTTCGAGTGGGGCCTGAGCTCATGGGAGATCAGCCTCCTCTTCCTTATGTCCTAGAGGCTGTTGCTGTTTTTATTGTACAGATTTTTTCTTTTCTTCTTATTTTTTTATGGGGATTACTTTATGATCAGGGATTTTGCTTTTTTGCAGCAGCAGACTTGGAGCCAGCCAGGCCTTATGTTTATGAGGGCTTTCAGGAAGGTTTACGGGGCTGCAGCCCAGACCCTTCTTTCTGGCTCCTGCCAGTTCAGGGCAGTGGGATATGGGGGCAGATAGAGTTGGAAAAGCTGTTTATGGGTTTCTTCCTCCTCTTTCTTGGGTCCTAGGCTGTTCCCAGGGCAGAGACCCCTCATGACTTGCCTGTGAAAAGATAACCAAGAGGAATGGGGTTCTCCAACAAAAGTGTGGTCTCGTGTGTTTCCGTCCTCCCTCTGGGACTCAGTTTCATCTGTAAAGTGGGAGTGTTGGGAATATCTACCTCACAGGTTCTCAAAGCTGAACCCAGCAGACAGAATATGAGATAGATATGAGTCCCACTACTCTCCCTTTCTCCCCTCGAAAGATGAGCAAGCAATCCGCCTCACTCTGCACTTAAAATTTTTTATGATTTCATAACTATAACAGCTGGTGTTTCCTGAATATTCAGCCCAGAGCCAGATACTGTGCTAATCCCTCAACATCCTTCATTGTACTTATCTGCACAGTAATTTTTGAGGTGAGTATGATCATCACCTCCATTTATAGATGAGGAAACTGAGGCTCAGAGAGATTCTGTCACCTACCACAGGTCACCCAGATAATAAGATTTGAGACACGGATCAACACTGGAAAGTCTGACCTCAGAAACCACATCCTGGGATTTGAGCTCCAATCTAGGAATTGTGACAAGAGACAGAAACAAGAGTCAGGGCAGCTAGTTGGAAGTGGGAATGTTCACCCCTGTTTATAGCAAGGAGTTCCTCATTCCTGGAAGAACACTCACCCTAAGGACTCCTTTCCAGGAAACACAGGGCACAAGTACCCAAGACTCTGGCTACTTAGACCTGTGGCTGGATCTCATCAGATGACCACTTGAGGAAGGGTGCCCTGAGTCATGGGGGACACTTACGCCATTTTGGCCAAAAACAATGCACCAGCAATGGGCTTACTCAAAGGCAAGCCCACTTCTGTTTAGACAACAGGATGGACTTCCAACTAAACTGAAGAGCAGAAGGAACAAAAAACAAAGATGCTTCTAAGTGTCCTTCTCTGGAAATTTTCTAAAGACAAGGCTGGTTGTCAGGAGGGCCCAGGTGGACACAGGGGGCTGGAGGAGATGCCTGCAGGGCCCTTTCTGCCTGGGCCAAGAAGAGACCCTCCCCACCACTGTGGGGACAGCTGTGAGATAGCAGCTTCCTGGGCTCCAGGACCTCTTCCTCCCCACATGCCCTGTGGCCCCTCACTCCCCTCCTCACCTCCTGGGCTCTGGAACAGCTACTTAATGGGCAGTGATGCAGCGCTGATGGTGCACAGTCTTGTCTGCCAGCAGGACGGCTCCGGGAGCGGGATATAGCAATGCGGCTTGTGTATCCTGCTAAGAGATATTTAATAAATATGCAAATTGCTGCCTCTACCTCCTCAGGCAGGTAAGGAGCGGGGAGAGGCTGGAGTTAAGTATTAAATCTCTGCACAGCGTGGAACACTCAGCAGAGAGGCAGAGACTGGAGCTGAACTTCCTGGGAAGACTTCCATCTGGCATCTTAGAGCCCCTGCTTACAGGATGGAAGAGAGAAGGAGAGGCAGGGGGACTTAAGGGTGGGATCTGGAAAAAAAAGAATATAAAAAGCTATTTTACTTAAGAAGGTTGAGCATGATATCAGGAGATGGGAAGATAATTTATTTATCTAAACAAACCTTACCCTACTAGCCATCCACCCTCCCATTCCATGTGGATCCATCTAGCTGTTCCCCACCTACCCAAATACATTTAACTCACCCTACAAACCATAAATCCACCCATCCAACCTTCATCCATCCACTCATTCATCCTTTCACTGACTTGATCACTCTCCAGCATCCAAACACCCACCCATCTACCATTGTTCCATCCATTCATCTATATGTCTGCCAACTCACCCATAAATCCACCAAACGTCTAGCTACTCACTTAACTATTAAAAAACCACCATACAACCATATGTCTATCAATATCTACTTTCTTTCCTTTCCATCAACCGTCTGTTCATCCATCCATCCGTCCATCCATCCATCCATCCATCCTTCCATCCATCTGTCCATCCATCCACCCATCAATCCTCCATCCATCTCATCTATCCATCCATCTTCTATTTCTTACATGCAAGACCCCATTCTCAGCACTGAGAATGCAGGGACACTTGGTCAAGTTCCTACCCCTTGAGGAGTCCTCGGCAAGTTCATGGACATCAAGTATGTAAAGTGGAATGCAATCAGGGACACAATGCCTCCTCTTACACTTAGTTTAGGGGCAGGTCCATTTACGATCTTCCTTCTGGGAAAATCCAGAGACACTTTCACGGAATGATATGGATTGGTTACTCACCTATTCCCAGCCCAAAATTAGCTCAGTTTATAGCACATATATTTGTTGAACACTGGAAATAGAAAGATGAGTGAGTCATGATCTCTGCCCTCAAGATGTTCCTGGACGAGTGAGGGAAAGAGATATAGAAAGAATAAATTACATGTAATAATAGAGGACTGCAAAGCTCTGGGGCAGCAAAGTGGAGAATGTGACTATCCTGGTGCACCTGAGATGAGTGTGAGTCCAGAGGGGAAGTTTCCAATTAACCTTGACCCATGTGGAACACACATACCTCACCTGGCATTTAGGTCATGGGTCACAGGTGTCTGTCTTTACATTATGGGATGCCAGCCTGGCTCTATATCCCGGGCTAAGTATGAGCTTCTGATTTGTAGGGGAGAGGCCGTCTGTCCCTCTTGAGCCTACCACACCCTTGCCTACCATACCCTTGCTTTATTCATTAACTTTGCAAGACAGTGAGAGCCCACTGAAGGGCTTGGAAAGAGGGCTGATCGTAGTCAGGCAGACTTTCATTCTACTTCGGGCTCTGCTCTTCACTAAGGAGGAGATCCGGGAGCCTCTGTTTCCTCCTCTCCTAAGTGAGGGGAGTGATGCCTTCCTTGAGAGGGGTGGGACTGTGTGCTGAAATAGTCCTGTATGGGGAAAGCCCTCAGGGAGTGGGCTCTCAGGCCGTGCTGGTGGGTGGCCGGGTTCTGGGGGCAGGGGCTGGGTCTGTGTGCTCATCTACAGACAGTCTACACAATCCTCCTCTTCCCTCTGACTGCCTCTACTTGAAACAGCAGCCCCCTCCTGATAGAGTCTCAGGGGGCCCCCTTCATTCACTATTTGATTCACCAATTTGCATGCCAATGCCAGGACAAACAGCCATCTTCACCCAATCCAGTAGAACATCCCCTCCCCAGGCCCCTCACCAAATGCATAAGGCACTGAAATTTCCTACGAGTGTCCTCCCTCCCTGAAGCATTCCTCTTTCCTCCCTCCTCCCTTGCAAGCTGAAATGGAATTATATATTTTTTTGGCCACCGTCTGCTATAGACGTTGTCTCCCGGGGAACCATGGGTAATCTCAGATGCAAATGTCCTATGCAAATCCAGCTGCCTGTTAAAATTAGGAGGAAGCCCAAGGCAGATGCGGCTGTGGGCTGTAACTGGAGTCTCCACGGAGCCTTGATGGAAACATGCGCTGGCGGCTTTCAAGGTGGAGCTCCCAGCCCCATCCCGGGTCCCAGGGCTCTGGTGCTCTGGGTGTGGGTTTTGGTAAAGCAGGTATGGACCACTTGCCTTGAAGACATGGCGCCATTTTTAGACTTTTATCCCCACCCGATGGTTCCCTGCCAGTGATTTTATTCCCCCAGGGGACATCTGGCAATGTCTGGAGACATTGAGGTTGTCACCACTCAAGCGGGTATTACTGGGAGTGGGCAGGAGAAGCCAGATGCTGGCAGGCGTACTGCCGTGCGCAGGACAGCCCCACAGCAAAATGTCCCAGTGCCGAAGCCAAGAAATCTTGTCCAGATCTATTCTAGCCCCATTGGGACCGCAGCAGGCAAAAGGGGAGGAAGTTTGGTTGGCCAGTCGGTTGTCACCTCTACCTTGAAGGGACAGTAAGGAAGGCTCCCATAGCCCTCAGCTCATGCCTGTTACCGCCATGCTCTTTCACAGTCCCACTCCTGTTTTCGATTTTCTCCCTTATCCCCTGATCCTTCTCCTGAGCCCCCCTCTAATCTATGTCCTGAGATACGGATGCTTCCTGGAAAATATATGGCGCTGTTTATTGTGTGAATGTGTTTTAATTTACATAAATTGTTGTGGCTATAGATTTCATTCTGCTGCTTAATTTTTTTTCACTTAACTCCGTGTTTTTAAGATCTACCCATCTCGCTGTGCGTAAATCTTGTTCAATGCCTCCAACTAACCCAGAGGCTCCCAGAGAGACAACGGGTCTCCTAAAGGTGTTCACCCAGACTGCCCTGCTGCGACCTCGGGGGGGTGGCCCTGGGTCGCCTAGGAGTGGAATTGTCGAGTCACGGTATATAATACTTCATTTCCCTAAATATTGCCAGGTTTCTTCCAGAACTTGGCGCTCCCCACATTGTTGTCAACACATGGCGTTATCCGATTTTCTAATTTTTTCCAATCTGATTAGTATAAAATGGTATGATAGTGTTGTTTTAATTGGGGGAAGGAAAATAGAATTTTAAAAATTGAAGAATAAGTGACATACAATATTCTATTAGTTTCTGGTGTACATCATAGTGATTCAATATTTTTATGCACTACAAAAAAAAAAAAAAAGAAAGAAAGAAATAAAAGATTACCAGACATTAAAAAAAAAAAAAAAAAATATTTTTATGCACTACAAAATGATCACCACGATAAGTGCACTTACCATCTGTCACCATAGAACAGTTACTATGACGTTATCGACTACACTCCCTGTGCCGTACGTGACATCCCTATGACTTATTTACAGCTGGACGATTGTACCTCTTAATCCCCTTCACCCATTTCATCCATTCATTCCCCCCGAGCCCATCCCCGCTCTGGTAACTAATGGTTTGTTTCCTGTGTCTGTGTTTTATTTTGTTTTGTGTTTTAGAGTCCACATATAAGTGAGATCATACTGTATTTGTCTTTCTCTGTCTGGCTTACTTCACTTAGCATGCCTCTGGTTTCATCCATGTTGTTGCAAATGACAAGCTCTCATTTTTATGACTGAGTAATATTCCATTGTAGATATATATATATATTACACGCACATACACACACACACACACACACACACATATATATATCTCACATCGTTATCTCTTCATCTATTGAAGGAACTTCGTTTGCTTTCCTGTAAACAATGATACCAAAAAAACCCCACAATGATACAATGAATATAAGGGTACATATATCTCTTCAAATCGGCGTTTTCATTTTCTTCTGATAAATAGTACCACCTCCCGGGGTGGGGGGGAGGCCCCCCTCCCGTCAGCTGGTCCCCAACCTCTTTCCCCCCCCCGGCTTCCCTCCTCTGCCCCCGTGCGGGGTCATCCCCGCCCACGGCGCTGTCTTCCCAGCTCCGGTCTGCGATCGGAGTGCTTATCAATTCGGAGCCCGAGGCCATCAGACTTCAAAGACTGTATGAAATGTGTTTAGTGGTTGTGTGTTTCTTTTTAATATCAGCAAACTGTATTTTCGGGGAGAAAGGGCCAGAGCCACAGAGAGAAATAAAGAAAAAACCACTCAGGAGAAAAGACTGCGGCCGTGGCCATGGAGGGAGGGGCAGCTTCCTTCCCAGAGCGGCTGGGCCGGCTTTGAAGCAGCCCTGGATGCATCGGGTGGGCCAAGGGCGGGGGCTGTGGGGACCCCTCTCCATTCCTGGGATGGAAGGGGGAGGGAGGAATGGAAGTTTCCAGCCTGTGCGCGTGAAGCCAAAGTCACCCTTCAGCCTCCTGCGGGCCTGGTGGCTAAGATCGCAGCCCTGAGGCAAACAGTGACTGGCGGGGCGGCTGAATGCAGACTGTTAAGCCTTGGCTCCCTCAGCTGTAAGCGGGGGGGCCAACAAAGGTGCCCAGCCTCACATTGTTCGCGGAAGTTGGTGGGCTGAGGGCTGGGAAGGATCTCGTGAGCAACAGGCCGTTTTTGGAGAAGGCCAGCTGAGCCTTGTGGGCATCACGGCCGGCAGGACAGCCTGGCCAGAGGCGCCAGGCCCTGGGATGTCTCCAGGATGGGTGGGAGGTAAGGGGGCTCAGAAGCAGGGTCCTGTGTCTTTGCTGAGTCAGGGCCCAGGGCTGACTCGGTGTGGCTGCAAATGGCTGCCATCCCGAGGAGAGAGCGCCAGCCGTGGGAGAGGGTTGCCTAGCCCTCTGGCTGCTGGCAGCACTGCAATATATGCAGGGATGAGAGGGGAGGGCGGGTTGTCCCGGGAGACGCTTCCCACACCCATCTCAGTGCCTCTTCACCACCCTGACAGCTTGGACCGTGGCTCCCACTTTTCCAGGTGATGTGACCCCCAGGGATGGTCCCCAGCGTGCCGGGGAGCCCCAGCCATCCCTGGTCCGCTGGCTTTCCTAAAATTCCCCTTCTCTGCCTTCTGCAAGCCCCACCCCTCCTTCGAGTGCTTTTCAGCCTCGTGCTGTCCAAACCTCCAAAGGCAGCCTGGGGGTGTCCAGCTAGGCAACGTGAGGAGGCTGGCGGGATTGGGAAAGCCTCCCCAAACAGCCTGCAGGTGACTCACGCCTGCTGACCCCTTGGCCCCCAGGCCGTGAGTTCTGGCCCATCACCCACGGCAGAGACTCGATCTCTGATAAGGCTCTTTATGAGCTCCTCCATGACCATGGAAAAGGTAATTGCATTTTTTAGTGCCCTGAAAAGGTACAGAAAAAGGTATGCTGGGCTTCTGTCTATTTGGGCATGCCGCTGATTTCTGGGCAGGAGAAGGACACAACCGCAGGGGGGGTGGGACCAGATGATATACAACCGCACCTGGAACACTGACCACTGACGATTCCACGCCTGCCCAAGCTGCCTGCAGGGCTTGAAGCTGCTGGGTTGGTCCGGGACAGAGGGCGACCACCCCAGGCAGCTGGGAGATCTCCTTTCTGAATGGGGCAGGGAGGCAGCAAAGGCTTTTGGGTCAAATACCAGGTTAAAGGGTTTCTACCTTATCCCAGAGGTGATGAAAAACCACTAAAGGCCTTTGAGCCCTTAAATAGCATCGGAGGGGAAAGAAACTAGGATTTAGGGACTTTGAATCTAGAATGCTTAAGTAGTGTTGCCAGACCTAGCAAATAAAATACAGGAGCAATAGTTTCTTTATGTGTTTTTAAGCATAACTACGGCCCCTGTACGATTTGACCATCCAATATTTGGGACAAACGTACACTATAAGATCATTTTTTTTAAATCTGAAATTCACATTGATCCGGATACCCTGGTGTTCATCTGGTAGCCCACACTGGAAGGGAAGAAGAAAAGAAGAGGATCAGGAAATTCAGACTTGTTTTCTGGTCTGTTACTCAGTGCTTTGCCTTATTTAATTTTATTTTCTGGCATCACATAGTAAATATGATTTTTGCCCCTCGAGTTATAGCTAAAACTGCACAGAAACACACTCGAACTCCTTGCCTCACTCACATAGACGAGCCGTGAACTCTGCAGTGTATTCCTCCGACAGACTGGTGTTAAATGTATGCCGAATGCTTTGGTAGGTACTAGAAATGATCCAGAAATGACTTCAGGAAAATATCTAGACATGTGTGCTCATCTCTGCCTGTCTTTCCCCCGTCTAGCTTCATCTGTCTCTCTCTTTATCTTTGTAAAATACACACACATTTATTACGCGTGTGTGTGCCTTCCCGTGTATATATACAAATAGATCCATGTATGGGCCGCGTAGAGCCTTAGGGACGGGTGAGATAAAATATATTTCAACAAAGAAGAGTAAGGATGAGGCGCCCAGTTCCAAATGACTGGGCACTGCTCTTCTAAACCAGCCGGGGGAATAAGCGCCTAGCAATTATTGGCTGTTTCTCACATCTCCGGCCTCGGTTAATTTTCAGAGCACCTGTGAACCGGACAGACAGGTGGAAGGTCATACAGCTAAAAGCGGGGGAAGCCTGCCTGCAAACCAAGCCCTGTGTCTAGGACAAACGTACGGCGAGAGACCAGTGGATTAGGACAATCTGACTCCCAAGGTCATTGCCTTTCTACTCTGTTACATAATCCGAGGTGGTTGCCCATCTTTCTTCCTGCAGTCTTCCTCGGGATAACCCCGGCCCCATGCTGCATCAAGATGAGGCTTGAATCTGCAGGAATGACTTCGGCTTCTCCCCGGAGGGCATGAGCTGACACCGCCCCGCCCTGTGGGGCGGACCCCCGTGAGCATCCGAGGTTGGATTCGCAGGGGCAGCCGTGAGCAGAGGCTGGATCTACAATATGCAAAGCCGGATGCTTCTGGGGCCCAGAGCGAGAGAAAGAAATCCAGGGGAGTGGATCAACTAGGTGAGGGCTTCCGGCCTCCCGGTTCTTGGGAAAGACGAGAGAGATGATCCATCTGGAGAGTTGAGTGCAGGACATCCCTGAACAGCCAATTAAACCACTTTTAATGGTCTCGCAGAATAGATGTTCAAGTTCCAAACCAATCTCCAGACTTAGTGAAGCAGAGATAACTGGGGCTTTGGCCGTGCAAGATAAACTAGCAGAATCTGAAATCCTGTTTTACATTAAGGCAAGTGAAAATCAACATGAATCCAGGTCCTTCTCTCATCGCTATTTGATGCGTGGTTACCCACAAGGAAAGGCTCCGGCATCCAGGAGGCAGCCCTGCACAGAGAAGATAATGAAGGAAGGAAGGAAGAAACGAAGGAAGGAAGGAAGGAAGGAAGGAATGACTTGCCCTGAGGATCCAATCATGAGAGTCAGAAGGGTAGAGCACAAGCTGATCAGAAGATCCAATAAGGAAAGTGGATATTTGGGATTAAAAAGGGAAATGTGAACAGTACACCGACCTACTCATTGGTTTGTAAAATGCAATATCAAGCAATTAACTTCATAAACGCTTATTTAACTTGTGTCAACTGGGATTAGGTTACAAGGAAAGGCTTTTTCGTATCCGGCCCCCTGATGTGCTGCTATTCAGCCTGTGAGCTGTTGGCCCTTGAGTCAGACACTTGCCCCCAATCCAAACATCTTTGATCCACGGGACAGTTTACAGACACAGAAAGGTGTCGCTGCTGCTCTAGGAGCAGCCCAGGGTGGGACTCATCTTCCCCTAAGGGAATTGGGGGTCATGTCCCTTAGGAGGTGCTCCCAACCAGGCACGGCTCCTTGTTGCTTCTGCAAAGGGGCTTCCCAACCCCACCTGCACCTTCGTCCTCTTTCTACGGTTCTAACGATGCTCCATCATCCCTCTGCGTTCTGTGTGGTTTGTGGCTCTGCCTGGGTGCTGAAGCCAGGCCGTCTAGGTTGAAATTCTGACTCCACCACCTCCTCGCTGTGTGGCCTTGGGCAGGCCATCAAACATCTCCGAGCATCTGCTTTCTCATCTGCAAAATGGGCATGCATGCCAATAGTAACCACCTCGAGAGCTAATGCAAGGATTTGACGAGATGAGGCACAGAAAAGAGTGCTCCCGACCTTGTTGTACCTCGGTCACCTGGGGAGCTTTAAAAAGAAATGCCTATGTCCAGGCTGTAGCCTAAATGAAATAGAACAGAATATCTGGGGAAACAGGACTCGGGCATCAACATCTTTGCGATCTCCCAGGTACCACTGTTCGCAGCCGAGGTGGCATACCACCGATGTCATCTTCTTAGCCAAAAGTCTGGGACCCAGCAAGGATCCAATACACGTGAGCCCCTGCTATGGGTCCGCACCTGTTTCCTGGCTCTCCTACTACGCGCCAGGTCTTAGGCTAGGCTCTCAGCCTGCTGCCTTAGTGGTGAGATAGACAGACGAGGATCCTATCCTCCACTAATGTACATGCCGATCAGATGGTGTCCAATAGAAGCCAGTCCTTCCACGAAGACCCATGAAGGCTCCTACTCCTTCCCCAGTGAGGGGTAGCCCCCAGATCACATTTGCCCACACTCCAGCAAGACGAATTCAGTGCCCGCAAGGCACCATGCCTCCTCCCAGAGCCGATACCTCAGCGTTCCCTGAGTCCTTAGAATGTCATCAAGAATTTTGGAAAGCGCACCAGGAATTCCCAGACCCGATGGCCATCTTGGTGGTGAATGAATGTGACCGTGTCTCAGAAGGTTCTGGTATAAAGAAATGGACCAATTAGCAATGGAGGCAAAGACAAGTAATTTGAAGAGACGTCAAGCTTTGTAGCCTCATCTGGAACCAGTGATAGGTTTGGGGTGAAACCTGGTGGGTAAGGGTGCTTTGGAGCCCCCTGCTTTCTAGTTCTGTTCCCGGTAAATTACCTGATATTGATGAACCTCTTGTTCTCACGTAAGGACAGTCGTATGTTCAGGTCTGAGTTCCTCTGAGGGTTGAATAACACCCAGACAACAGCGCAGCACATGGCACCTAACTGGGTTTCCATGAACCTTCATCTTGTGCAGCCCATGCAAGCCCATACCGCAATTTCAGATTGCCTGGTGGGGCTGGTTTGCTGCCCTGGGAGATGTTAATTGGAGATGCCTTTGATGTATTCAGTAAGGAAGGTCCAGCAGGGCCTCTCCTTGGCAGCATTTTGTGGGTGGCTGGTTTAAGCGACTGTCACCGCTGCCTCTCTCTCAGGACTCTCCCTAATTCAGAGTCACCGTGAATTCACCCTGGACTTATTCAAGCGGGGCTGCATTCCGTGGGGGCCTGTGCTCCCACTTGGGGGTAGTCTGGTGACTTCATCAGGGACACAAGCCCTGAA
>CM053606.1:10632154-10656149 GCA_028646535.1 Procyon lotor | reverse complement strand
TCCCTCTCTTCCTTCTGCTCCAGGTGTGTGTGGCTGCCTCCTGCCTCACTCTCGTCTAGGAAGATCCTGGGTCTGATTTTTTTCTGTGGCGTGCAGTAGGTGCTCAGTAAACGTGGATGTGTGAGTGAGCGGTCGTGGCCCATAGCTCCTGGCAGACAGTGAGCCCACTTGACTGTGCAGAGGGGAAGGAGGGAGAAAGACTCCCCTTTAAGGAGCTTGAGGCAGATCCCAATAATAGCGCAACAATAATAATGACCCAGCCTGCTTTCCCTAAATTCCTCTCAGGAGCCCATTCTCAAAGGCATCCCAGAGACTGGCTCTCGCTGGCACAGTCCCTGTGGTCACCTTCTCCCTGCTGGCCTGGAGCCTGGGGCTCCCTCCCCATGGTCTGGACCGTCTCTCACCATCAGTTGTAATAGTTTGGAGCTTGTGAAAGGCACAGAAAGGTCATGCTAATGAGGAGGTCGGCTGACACAGCCCAGAACACGAGCGAGCACTGGGCAGAGAGTCCTGGGCGATGCCCTCACCCACCTCTGTGCACCCTGCTTTGGCCTCGGGTTCTCCAGCTGATGCTGGCTTAGGTGATTAGACTCAGGTGAGGCCCATGATGGGACTCAGTGGCTTCACAGAGGAGTAAAGGAAGAGAGACCAGAGTGCTTTCTCTCCGTCTAGTGAGGACACAGAGAGAAGGTGGCTAACCTCAAGCCAGGGGGATGGCTTTCACCAGGAACTGAATCAGTGGCACCCTGATCATGGGCATCCAGCCTCCAGAACTGGGGAAGCACCTGTCTATGGTGTAAGCCCCCAGGCTGTGGAACTCCATTAGAGCAGCCCCGGCTGACCGAGACCATCAGACAGGCGACGGGCGGAGGCAAAATCTAGCCTAGAACCCTTGATCTTGACTCCCTGACCACCGAGGCTGATCTCTCCCTCAATGGGCAAGGGGACCTCTTCATCCATAGATGGCACTATCTGTCTTCTTGGTAGATGAGCCTCCCAGGGAAGAGGCCCCTACTCAGGGCCCTCTCGAACGGCCAGGCCACGGCCGTGTTTCTAGAGGACCACCCTGAACTCTCGGGGGCACAGGAACGTGTCCCCTGCCAGGGGGCCAGGTCCTGGAGAAGACCGCACACCCAGTTAGAGCCGTGCCAGGGAAGCATGTTTTCCCGAGGAAAGCTCTGTTGTTCCTTCCGCAAAGGGAGTGTCCCGATGCAGCCTGCGATGAGGACAAGGGATGTTCGCTACTGTCTGCACTTCAGATCCGGAGGGCGAGCTGTTCGAGAAAGACCCGGACATCCTCCAGTCCTCCAACACCACCAGCTCTGTCCACACCGTCATCCCACTCCCAGTGTCTCCATCACCACTGTCCCCACAGCCCCCCAGGTCTGCATCACCACCAGCCGTGCCCCTATCCCCGGGCA
Source organism: Procyon lotor (assembly GCA_028646535.1). Classification (NCBI taxonomy): domain Eukaryota; kingdom Metazoa; phylum Chordata; class Mammalia; order Carnivora; family Procyonidae; genus Procyon; species Procyon lotor. The sequence goes on along the minus strand of CM053606.1, from coordinate 10,654,728 downwards.
GCCGCGTGACTCACGTGCACAGTGTCCTCGGCCACTGGGCCAGCTCATCCCCCGCCCCCTCACCACTGCTTACCCACAGATTTAGCAACCCATGCCAACTACCTACAGAACCTTCCAGCTGGATTCCCTGTCCCGTGTGCAGTGCCTGCTTGGGGAGCCCTGGTGGCCCCTGTGTCGATCCTCTGTCACCTGTGGACACATTGGCGTGCCTGTGATCCTTAGAGGGACTGGGGAAGTCGGCCGTGACCATGGGCTGCTGGTCCTGCCTGCTCACTGGTGCCTTCTCCTCCACCCAGGATGCCACGCCCAAGACCCTTGACCTTCGGGACCCCCTCCGCTAATGGGGGAGGGGGTTCCAAGGCCTGTCAGCTCCACGGCCACTGTCTGTCCCCCATTTGCACAGATTCCAAAGTCTGTTTTCCGTATCCCTCCCGCCCTCCTGACGACCGCGCTCTCCAGGGCGGGTCTGTGTGTTTCTCATCTGCTGTCCCAGCAGGAGGCTGGCACCAGGAACCCGGCTGCCATCAGGGAAAAGCCTACTGACCTGGGATGTTGAGCAGGAGAGAACATTTGCTCATCAGACCCCTGCAGGCCCGCTGGGCATCAGCGCTCCCTTCCAGGAGAGACACCTTGCCCAGCGGACGCGCGGCTTGGTGAGGCCGGTGCGGAGACCAATCCGCAGTGCCTGGCAGCGAGAGGGCTCGTGTCAGCTCGGAAATGAGGTCGCCCACCAGCCCACCCGCCGCCGCCTGCGCCGTGCACACATTCCTTGTTCAATGAGATGTTGTTTTCAAATGTGTTTCTCAGGGAATTGGTGTGGGGTTTTTTTTTTTTTCTTCTTTCTCGTTCTTTTCCTCCTTCTGTCTGGCAGAGGCAGAGGGGCACGGCTGCAGCTGGGAGAACAGCAGGCGGCCAACTGGGACCAGGGACCGGGGGCAGCCCCCAGCCCCCCCGGCCCCACGCACCACCAGCTTCCCCGGGCTCGCCTGCTCTGCCCACGATATGGCTAACTGTGACCAGACTATCCTCCACGCCCCGGCCGCCGAAGCCACCGGAACATGGCTGGGACTCTCCTCTGCGGCCCGGACCCCGCGATGAGCACACACTCTGCTTCCTTCCCCGCTCCCCCATCCTCTCCACCTGTGCCCAAGCCGTTCCCTACCCAGGGGACCTCAGCCCCCCAGGGAGGCCACCACAACTGTCTCTTCCTTTCTATCACCTGCCAGGGCGGTCTGTGACTACTTTCTCAGCCTCCCCGGGGGCAGATTCCTGCAGCCAGTACTTTCTGGGCACCAGGACTCTGGACACACAGCCTGGAGTGAAGGAGACAGACGTGGTCACTGTCCCCAAGGAGTTTCCGTCTAGTTGGAGAGGAGATGGAGAAGGCACCCAGATCATGAAACAACCGTGAAAGGTGCTAACAGTTATGATGGAGACAAAGGGGTGTGAGGACAGAGACCGGGAGGAAGGGAAGGGATGTCCCTAAGACAGTGACAACTATTTTTTTTAAGAGAGGGAGAGCAGGCGGAGGAGGGGCAGAGGGAGAGGGAGAGAGAATCTCAAGCAGACTCTCTGCTGAGCACAAAGCCCAACTCTGGCCCTGATCCCACAACCCGAGATTACCACCTAAGCCAAAAACAAGAGTCAAATGCTTAGCCGACTGAGCCACTCAGGCACCCCAAGGCAAGGACATGTGAGCAAAACCCAAAGAATGAAGGGAAGCTCATCCCGGAAACACAGGGTCGGGGATCCCTGGGGGCGGCAGCCTGAGGCCGGCGGGCTGCAGGAGGGCCTGGCATACCGGGCAGGGTCGGCAGGGTCAGCAGGGGCTCAGTAAGGGCTGCACAGCGGGGAGACTCAAGAGCACCTTAGGCAGAGCTCTAACCAGCACCCCGTGCCTCCCCACCTCCGGCCACATGGGCGGCAGGTGCTTGGGGTATGCCCGATGGGTCAATGAGGCTGAGGCTTGGCTGGCTGTTTGTACCTTTCCACTTACTCCATGTCAGCTTTTCTATTTGGTGAGAATGTGAATCTGGACGCCAGGCAGGGACCTCTGAGACCCGGTCCCTCTGAGCACCAGGAGCAGGGGTCGGCGACTGTGCCATGGGGCTTCCCACCAGTCTCTCTCTCTCTCTTCCCGACCCCGCCTCCTGCCCCTGTGGCTCCATCCCCGAAAACTGGCGATGGTCCTTCGTGCATGTTCTGTTCCTGCAGCCTGACGACTCCCCGAGAGTCGGCACCGATGCTTCTGCAAAGTCGGGTGGCTACAGAACCTCTCTGCAGAGACGGGGGTTGAAACAAGGGACGCAGCCCGTACAGAGAGCTTCGAAAACAGGCTTGCCTGGCTTCAAATCCCAGTCCGCTTACGACTCTGTGACTCCAGTCGCCGACGAGGCGGATGCTCCCCAGGTGGCCTCGGTCATTCTAATTACTGCCGTGGCTGTGCCACTTTGGGACAATCCTGCAAGAAAGAAACGGTTGTCTCCACTTCACACACCAGGACATCGAGGCCAAGGGATGAAACCACCTTCCCCAGGTAGCTCAGAGACAGAAACGGAGTCCCCGGGGCTCGGATTTCTGACTCCAGGGTCACACCCTTCCCGGGAGGCCCCAGCTCCCACCACAGTAGGAAGGTGGTTCTCTCCCAGGAAAGCAGCTTCCCAAATGCCACTTACTCCGGGGAGATCTTTAAGGGAACGCGCCCGGCCTGCACTCCCCAGAGGGCTGGCTTTTCTTCGATCGCTTCCCAGCCGAGCTCCAACCACAAGGGAAGGAGCAGGCAGGGCCCAGGCGAGAGCTGGAGAAGCAGTCTGCTAACAATAACAACACATTTTTCCCAAATTAACCAACTCCCAGCTTCTCCCATTAAGGAGCGATTCTTGCAAAGCAGACATGCTAACAAGATGCCTCTGAACTCCCGTCCGCGTTTTCCGCTGCCAATGGGGGAGGCATGAAAGCTAATGTGGGGGGAGCCATGTGCTTAATTACTGATTGGGGGAGGAGGGCAGCTGGAGAAGGGCTTCTCCATCCTTTGCGGATCTTTAATGAACCTTTTAACACGCTTAAAAAAATAAACGAAGAGAAAATTTTTTAAAAGCTCTTTTTAAAGATTTTGGCAGGTTTGATTAGTGGTTTTGAAAGCCCTAAACAGCCACTTAATTGGTGAGCCCCCTTGACAGCTGGTGAATAGAAGGTAGGAATGCAATGGGCTACACTGGCCTTTTCTCTTCCGAGCGCCTTTTCCAAGATGGCTTGTTGGCCCCCGACTCGCTGACCCCCCATCTGCTGTCCACGGGGCCCTGCAGATGCAGCTGTGCCAGGCAAGCAGATGGACACAGGGAACTCTCAGGTTATAAAAGTTCTTACAGTATCCAGGAAGCTGTATCCAGAAGGGCGGTCAGAGGGGGGTACAACGGGATGGGTTTGGGTCATAGCTGGAAGCACAAAGGAACTTATGTGCATGTAGAAATCTTCTCCGGGGTGGCCTGCCTGCCTTGCCTTCAACTCGGACTCATGTGATTAGGAGTAACTCATCATGTTGCCGTAAGATCACGGGCTTGGGGGCCTGGCTATTCTGGGTTTGAATCCCGAATCTGTCCCTTTTCAGTCATGTGACTTTTGTAGACGAGGATCTCGTTGGAGCCTCAGTTTCAACTTCTATACATTGGGGACAATTATACTTACTTCATGGGATTGTTAGAAGTAAACAGTTGAATGTGCACATAGTACTTGGCACATGGAAAGTGCTCCAAAAGGGTTAATTATCTTCATCCTCAGCTTCTACTTGGGTATTAGAGGCCATATAAGAACGCGACCATATAAGTAAGGGATGAGAAATCTATAGTTACAATGTGAAAAGCACAAAGGTTTAGGAAACAATATATTGTGAATCACCAATAAGATAAAGGGACTCAAACAATAATGGGATATTGGCCATATTAATGGAGATAGAATATGTAGAATGTAGGAGGTGATCATCCTATCACACTATACTCCAATACTCCCACACCTGGAGAAGTGGACTGTACTTTGAACAAGATAATGGCCAAGGGAATTAGGTCTAGAGAGCCTGGGGAGACGGACTCCAAATCATATCACATGGACAGTAATGGAAGAAACTAGTCCTGCGTAGCCGGAGGAGAGACTGGATGGAGTAGAGGTAATAGATACTTGGTAGTCTTAAATGTCTGACATGCAGTCCCCTGAAAATAGTAAAGCTTTTTTGAGCGGGGCCTAACCAGAGGGTAGAAATCACTCACAACTGAATTCTGGCCAAATATCCATAGGCGAGTACCATTTTCTTTTTTCAGAAAGTCGGAGCCAGGCAATTGTGAAATTTATTCATTTATGCAACAGTATGTGCTGGGCACTGCCCTGAGCGAACAAAAGAACAAAAGAAATGAACAAAACAAAGACCTCACCCAAAGAAAGCTCACTTTCTAGCAGACTCAGGCTGTCCCGGAGGTGTTAGTCCCTGGGTGTGCAGACCGGACCACCTCTTGGAGAGGCAGCAGCGGGAGGGAGCATCCGGTAAAGGTTGGATGGAGTGACTAGGACATCTGTGATCCCCTGAATTTCAGTCAACCCTGGCCACAATCTGGCCCTGGAGGCTACCATCTTGCTACAGAAGTCTTTCCCTGGTCTGAGGTTTGGACTGAAACATAGGCCAGCTCTGGATTGGGAGGCCCTGAGTGTGGTGGTAGCAGGGTTAGGGGCAGAACAATTTCATCTGAAGTGTAAATATACACAAATATCCATCGAGGTTTAGTCCGCCCAGAATGCAGACCCTTTACTCCTGGCAACAGCGACCTGACTTCCCTGTGGCTTCTTAACCCTCCTACCCATCTCAGTCCAGGTGGTCTCAGTGGAGTTGTCATCCTTTTTTGCTCCAGGGATGGGCCTGTGATCTAGTCCTATCCAAACAGAGCTCTTCTTTCTCTTGGCCATAATCGTGGATTCAGGGACAGCATGTGACCCAAGATGGGCCAGTGGGAGTCGACAAGAGTCAATGATGGACTTTAGTAGGGATTAGTGAAAAAGAGGAATACCCTTTCCTCTTCCTCTTCCAGGATAGAAGCCTGGAGCCCTGACAGCCATCTTGGCACCATGAGGGGATTGCCTGAGAATACAGTCAACAAAAGGAAAGCAGGCCACGCGATGGCAAGAAAAAGATCAATATTTTTATATTGGGACTTACTGTATGTTGTGTAAGTAAAAATATTTATATTTTTATATTATCCTAATAATATTTTTAGAGCCACCTGGATCCAACCAGACCTGAAGCTCTCCTCCAAACTTTTATGTTCTGTGGCCTAAGAGATCATTTGTTGTCATTGTTATTTGAGCCCATTTGAATTAATTTTTTCCATCACTTGGTCCCAAAAGAGCTCTCTCAGATGCAGAGGATGCTATTAAGTATAATATGGCTCTTCCCTCTTCTGGCCAAGCTCAGATGACCTGCTGGGAGGGAACAATTCCAAAAGGAGCAAGAGGAGATCAGTTAGCATCTCAGGGAGCTCCCCAAAAGGGATTAGCGGAGAACTCTTGAATACATCCCTGCTCCTGAAGAAATGTGAAGCTGGGCAGGGAGGACACACATGCTGGCACAATTCTAGAAGCCGGGGGCAGACTGAAATGTATCCACAAGGTGTGTTATCACCCTTATTCGTGGTTATTTTAGGGGGTGAATTTATGCACCCTGCCCCCACCTCAGATCACCACCCGAGGCCCCGTGAGTCAGGTGGCGGAAACCCCTTAGGGAGGGAATGCTGCTGTTCCACCAACCATCATCATCATCATTATTATTATTGCATTAAAAAAAAAAAAACACCTTTGGAGGTTATTAAAATCTCCTGCAAGGACAAGCAGACTCACAGACTGGGCGCCTGATGTTTCCCTTGTGTATGCCCCTGACAGGGCACTTGAGTTGAATAATAAAGCTAATTTGTATCTAACGAGCTCCTCTCTTCTGCTAGCAGGTCAGGAAGGGGTTGGTGCAGGGGGGCCTGTGGAGGACTGCAGGGCTGGTTCCCCAGGCAGGGGTGGCCCAGCCCCGGCCTGCCCATGGGCACTTCGAGATGCTCAGGCTCAGGTCCCACGTTAGGGGGGTGAGGACATGAGAAAACCAGGGATCCTCAGCCCACAAGGAGCGCATCTTGCCACGCTCCTGCCTCCAGGAGCTAACCGCCCTGACTCTTCCGTTGGGGGGCGGGTAGCCTGTAAGGGCATTGGGGAGAGGCACATCCCAGCCCCCACAACCATTCTCTGAGCTCCTGGGCCCCCGTGGGCCACAGTGTCAGCCTCTGGGGTATAGGCAGATCCAAGAGGATCCCTGAGGCGATTCAAGGGTGCGGGTCCTCAGAAGAGAAGGGAGGGTAAGGCAACAGGGGTCTGTCTCATGGACATGTCGACTGCCCAGGAGCTGGAAGGATCTCTGGGAGACTTTCAGGCTGAGCCAGGAAGGCCAGGAAGTGAGGGGGTGGAGGTGGAGGTAAGAAGGGGGAGCCGGAAGCAGGGTGGCTCCCCCTCCCTGGGCACTCTGCCTCCATGCATTGTAGATGTCCAGGCTCCATCGAAGATGTCGGCTATGAAGCAAGATCTGCAAACCCCCAGCATAGCCCACAGTCCCCCACTGTAGACGTTTAACTGAGATACAGAGAAAAGAGCAGCACTTTTTGAGCTGGTGTTATGTTGAGTCTCCGACAGGACAAAGGAGAAGGCATCCGAGATTGAGTCGTTGCCAGGGCTGAGGCTGGGGAAAGGCCTTGGGGGGATGTGGAAATGGGACCCCGTGAGACCTCCAGGGAACCGCAGCAGCTGGGACCAGGAAAGCTGAGCCCTGAGGACCCTCCCCCCCCCAGTGGTCTGACCAGAGGCAGGAAGATCAGGGTGCATTTCCATGGGTTCTGGCCAATGCGAATCCCAGCCCCGGGGTCCCAGAGGCAGAACCCCACATCCCTGGGGTGGCAGGGAGCTTGTGGGCTCTGGAGATTGTCTGGGAATCTTAGCTGGGAAACTGCTGTGGAAACAGACACCTTGGCCGGGGAGTGGGGTCCATGCTACTGCTCAAGCCCCTAGAGACAGCCAGAGCCACACTTCCCCAATCTTGCCCACCTGCCCGGGCAAGTCCAATGTCTCCTGGCTCTGGGCTCCCTGCATGGCTGCGGTCCACCGGGACAGCTACAGAGGGCCAAGCTGGCCCCTCCGATGTGCCAGGCACTGGACAGTCAGTTCACCCTCCCCAGCAGCCTGGGGACATCTTGAGGACATCTTGCTTCCTTCACTAAGAGATAACGTACCCTGTAAATCTCTAAGAAACGGATTGAGTGTGCAGAATTTCCCTTCCTCGTTGGATCTTTCTTCTGTGTGAGGCTAGACTCAGCAATGCTGTAGTAACAGAGATCTCTGCGATGCTCCCGGCTTGTGGCCACAGGCGTGCAGGGCTCACCCACGCTGCGTGTCGGCTGCAGGCGGACGGGGGAGGGGTTTGCTCACGGCAACCGCTCACGACCCCTTCTCAACAGGCACTGCCCAGAGGAGGCTGAGAATTCCTGAGGGTCTGCTCCAGCAACCAAATGCCCCAGTGCAGAAGTGATAGGGGCGCCCTTCACTTGCAGCTCACGGGTGGATGAGTGCTGCGGCTCACTCAGGGACGAGGGTGCCAGCAGGTGTGGCCCTGTGCCCAGGCAGCTCCACATCCAGGGGTTCTCTGGTCTGCACCCCACGTGCCAACACCCCGCGAATCCCTGTGGCTCAGGAGAGCCCAGTTCAGGAAGGCACCTCCAGGTTGCCCAGTGCCCAGGCTAGACCAGAGACAGACCTCCTTGGATTTCTGGGGTTCTCTCCTCCCCCTTCCACCGAGGCCCCAAGAGTAGTGGTCACCCATGTCCTCCCTTCCTCCATTCTCTCCTCGGTGTCCTTTGTCCTTGTAACTTGCCACTAGAGGCAGGCGAAGCCCTCTTCGTGAGCCCCCTCTGTGACGGAGACCTCCCCACCGGTGTCCCGTGGTGGCGGCCTGCCAACACAGAAGCCTGTATGGACCAGGAATGCACGATGGATCTGAACTTCTCCTTCCCCTACAGCACACAGTCCCCACACGCTCCCGCCCGCGGGGTCAGCCTAGCCCCCCTGAGTCAGAGCGGAGTGAGAGAACCCGAGGCAGAAGCTGGTGGCCATGGAGCAGACATACGCCTGGGGGGCACCCACGTGGACCAGGCTGGTGAAGGGCATTGGTGCCCAGGGGTTAGGATCACGGGCGCTGGATCAAAGGAGGGTATGGCCTTGAGCAGAACATGGAACCTCTCTGATCCCCAGTTTCCTACGTGGGGATATTACCAGGGTTAAGTCGGGCAGCACTGGACAAAGAAGACAGGACCAGATCAGACTGAATGTTGCTGGGTTTGAGAGGCTACTGTCGTCATCGGTGAGATGAGCGCGACGGGGGACAGGTGCAGGTGGGAGCCAGGAGCCCTGAGCTCCAGCCCCAGCTCTGCTCCTGCATTGACCCTTCACCTCTCCTGGCCATGGCTTGCCCCTGTATGAACTGGGGAAACTCCTATATCTTTAGTAGCGTCTACAGAGCCCCTGCCGACTCCACGGCGGCATCTGCCTCTCACCTCCTGTCCACCTTCCTATTCCAGCCCTACTGGATTCTTTCCTTTCAAGAGCTCCTGTTTTGTATCGGTCAGCTACAGCCCCACCAGTGCTGCCTAACAGACCACCCCAGCGCTCAGTGGCGTACAAGAGTCAGCGTTTATTCTCAAGTCCATGGGTCTGCGGGTTGGCGAGGGTCTGGCTGACCCAGGCTGGGCTCAGCCGAGTAGCTCAGCTTCAGGCTGTAGTTTGCCTGGATTTGGCTTCAGGCCACAGGCTGGGCTCATTTCTGCATCCCGAGTTTTCCTCCTGGAGCTCAGGGAGGCTCTTCTTATGGAGGATCCCTAGTACATGATAAGCCAAGCCAAACCAGGCCCTGCTCATATCACATCTGGCCAAAGCAGCCACGTGGCCAAGTTCAATGTCAACGGGGCAAGAAAGTGTATACTGACCACGTGGAAGAGTTAGTGTTGGGGTTAGGGTCATGCTTTCCCTTCACCCCTGATCTCAGGGTCTTTGCACACGCTGTTCACTTCCCTCAGAACACCCCAATGCACCATGCATATCTCAGCTTGGAAGTCACCTTCATGAGAGAAGCTGCCTCTGACCCCACCGTGTGGATTCAATCCATCATTATCGCCCACGGCACCCTGGGGGCCTTCTCGTCCCTCATCATCGTTGCCTGGATACCACCTATGGACACATGGCGCGCCTTCCCAGCCCTTCTGGGTTCCCCCTGCATCTTCTGGTCTGGAAGGCTAAAAGCCTCATCTCCAGATTCCTTTGTGGCTCAGAGTCAGGGTCACAAGTGAAGTTTCTACCAGTAACATGTGCTTGCATGACATCTGGAAAACAAACATGAAGTGAAAGGCCTCTCTCTGTGGCTTCTGACCCTCTTGGCTGGTTAGGAGAGTTGTGACGCTCTTGCAGCAAGTTCCCAGATTAATTTGCAAGCCTCCTAGGGGTCATGCAAGAGTGGTAGTTGTGACAGATTCCTGAGCTGACCCCCTAGTCATCACATCACAGCGTGTCTGGGGTCCTTTACCACCTGCTGGTGTGTGAGGGCGTCGTCAGTGCTGGTGGCTCCAAACCCAGATGGCATGGTCTCCAGGGTAGCTTCAGGGGTCCCAGCCCCCCTCATGGTCCGGGCCCACATTGTTCTGAGTCATTGCCAGGTACCCAGTCAAGACCCTGCTTCCTCAGATCTTCCAGCAGTTTAGAAACACATAATCCCCTATATTAAATTCCTTCCTCTTTAAAATACAGTACTGCACCTTGGCAGATACAATGTTTTAATTGCTCAGTCAAGTGCAATACTCCTCATTGCAGACCACGTGACCTCAAAAGCCCGATGGGCCGCGCTCACGATGACGGCACCTACCACAGTGCCTGGCACAAGGGGCACAAGAAATGCTGCCTGAACAGCTGATTGCGCGAATTCACGCACGGCCTACTGCAGATTCTTACCATGGGGATTGGAAACCATGCGGACATCAGAACGGTGACCCGCGGAGGGGTCCCGGGCCGCTCAGAGTCTGCCCTTATCCAAGTGCCCGAAAGAGAGACATCACAAACTTTGCCTCCAGTGTGAGAGCCCATTAGGATGCAATCAGCTCGCGCCTCTTTCCGCGGCTCGGGACACAGACCCTGTGCACATGGCTGCAAAGCAAGAGGATATAATGATCAGGGACTGGGTGGTCACACAGGAGGACTTCGGTTCGAGTCCTTGCTCCGCCGCTTACAAGCTGTTTGGCTTTGAGCAAGTGAAGTAACCTGTCTGAGACTCCGTTTTCCCATCTATAAAACGGGTGAAAATGACATGTGTCTCAAAGGGAAGTGGGGACTTTGTATATAGCCCGTGCTAAATCAATGATTGCTTTTCTTCACAGAGCCTGGAGCCTGACCTGAGGCAATGACTCACCTGGGATTTCCCATTTCCACTTGTAAGAGGCCTTGGGCTCCCTCGGGGGCTGCCTGGGCTAAGGCTCCCCGCGGCACCCCCGTGACCCTTTCCAGGGACCAGCAGCCAACCATCCTTTGGCAGGAATGTGTCCGCAGGCCCTTCGGCCTCCCTGCTGTCTCCAGCCACGCCTGAGCATTAGCGGATCAAGGGTGCTGTCTGCCTTCCAGGTGGCAGTGTGACTGTTGAAACATATGTGATCTTGTGACAGGGACAAGATGCATGAGCACGTGAGGACTCCTCACCACCCTCTCCTCCTCCCACTGGAAGTGCTGTCTCTGCTGGCTCAGCTCCAGACTCCCCAGTCCCTCCCCTGACGGCCAGCCCCATGCGCGTGGGGGGCCCAGGGCAGCACGTTGGATAAGGGCAGGAAGAACAAAGGGGAAAATCTGGCCAGACTGGTCATCTCCGCTGCTCTACATAATAAGGAGTTGAGGGGGGCAAGGAGGAGAAAGTCTCAGCGCTGGGGTTTGGAGACAGAGAGAGATGAGGGATAGATTGGAATTATGGAGAATGGACCCCACCCCCCTGCCTTTCCTGGTCCAGATGCTTCCTCCATGAGCCTAGAAGCAGAAGTCTCTGGCTTTTGAGATTTCTTGGGGTTCACAACACGTAGATCACAGAGGCAGAGGGGCATATTGACTCATCATGATCCAGGAGGCCAAGGGGAAGGGCAGAAGGACTTGTGTCTTCTGATGAAGGGAGGGGCACAGGAAGCATTTAGAATGAAGCCTCAGAGGAGAACGGCAGCTGAAGAACGGGTGCCCTTGGGTGCTGGAGGGAAGCATGGTCGAGGTCTGGGATCTGCCTTTCTACTCTGGGCATCCGCAGCAGAAGCATCCGCGGCAGGAGTGGTCAAGTCCCTGATGTGCCCTTGGGCCCTCCTGGCAGCCCCTCCTGACCTGGGGGATGTGCCGGGCCCTGCCCCTGGAGTTGGCAGAGGAGAGGGCACATAGGGATGGGAAGACAGAACAGGGGGTGGAGCCTGGTTTAGGTCCCCGTTCTGCACTTTGGGCTGTGAGGGCCGGGCACGTGCTCTGCCCTCCCAAGGCTCAGTGCCTGCCACTGTGAAATGGGCAGAGCCACCCTCACATCCCAGGGCTGCTCTCGGTGGGAACGGAAGGATGTTTGAAAGGGCTTGGAAAGAGGGCTGGAATGTAGGACTCACTCAGTGTGTGATGGTTACTTCCGTGCCAGCAAGGCTGCCCATCCTGTCCCATCCTGGGTCCCCCTGGGGCCACGGCCACGCGAGAACCCCACCACTCCGCAGACAACCTCTTCCCTCCCTCCCTGTGGACCCCCAAGCCCTTCTCCCAGCATTCGCTGTTTCCATGACGCCCTTGGTGTGCGGAGCTAATTTTAATGAAGAAGATTGATTAATACCAAATTAGTACCTTTCTTTGGTGACCCTTTTGTCTTAGAAATGGAAATAAAAGATATTCTTGAGCTCAAGTCAAACATTTACCAAATTAATTCTCTGCAAGAAAATGTTTGGGACTTCAAGGGTTGGTGGTTTGTGTGTTTTTTACCCCCCTTCTCCTTAACGATACTACATCATAAAGTAATTGCCTGATTAAAGGGTGCGCAGTTTGGAGAGTGACACATTTTTTAAAATTAGAACGCGCCTGCCAACGGACACAGTTATGCAACTGGTTTTCTCTTTCCCAAACAACTTGATTCTCAAGGAGAATGATGGAGGAGACAAGGGCAATCAAGAAAACCCAAATGTAGCCAGCAAGCAAGGACTGAGGGGTCCATCCTATTTTTGGTGACCTGTTTCTGTCCCCTTCCCCTCCCTTGACACCCTTTTGGGGTCTGCCTCCTACCCCACTTTCACTTATGCAAACCTGCTCTCAGAAAGGCCTATCATGGGAATTTCTGCTAAGACATTAATTCAAACAATGCTGACCCAGCTCCTAGAGGGAGCCATGCCCCAGGCTGGGCACCGAGCATAACAAGCTCTCTAGGGTTTGGACCCAGCCGTCCAGGCCATCAAAGGAGACGTGACCATAAAGAAATAATGGTGCTATGATGATACATGGTGCTGGGAAGTTCAGGGGGAAAGTGAACCTTACCTCCTGCCACTATCCCCATAAGGATGCTCCAACCACACTGGGCTTCTCTCCACCCCCAGCTCTCCAAACTCCGTCCCCAAACTCCCTTCCTCTTAGAATGCTCTTCCCCTTGGCCCTTTGTGCAGCTGACTCCACTGCACCTCACGCCCTGCACCAGATTTGACTGCCCCAAACATGCCCTCCTCCCAGAGGCTTCTCTGACCACCCAAGAGGACGCGGCATCCCTCCCCCAGGCCAGTCACTCTCCCACTTCCCTCCTACCTCGTTCACGGCATGGCTGCCCTTGATGCTCCTCTTCAGTATTGTTTCCATGTTAGTCATCTGTAATCTCAAGCACTGGGCTTCTCTGTCTCCTTCTCTGTGTCTCCATTGCCTGGACCAGTGCCTGGCAGGATATGGGGATCCAACAAATGTTTGCTGGTGAATGAATACATGGATGGATGGATGGATGGATGGATGGATGGATGGATGGATGGGTGAATGGATACAACTGCTTATCTACCGCCCCCCAAAAGAGGTCTCATTATTGCTCAGGGATCGTATCTTTAAGCTGCTCCTGATGGAGGCTTCCTGAGGGGTGGGGGTGGGGAGAGGAAGGGGAGGAAGAGAGGGTCGCACTGGGTATCAGGGGTTACCGGTTCTAATCCTGTCCCTAGCCATAGTGAAGGGACCTCCCCTCTGTGGGTCTCACTTTCTCATCTGAAATATGAAAGATTTGGGTTAAATGATCCGGGGACTCCTCCTAACGATACGTGTAGGAGTCTATAAATAAATCCGGAGAAGCCAGTCACAAAAGACCACATACTATATGATTGCCTTTGTGTGAAATGTCTAAAGCAGGCGAGTGGACGGAGACAGAAAGCAGATTGATGGTTGCCCGGGCTAGGGAGCCGGAGGGGTGGGGCCGGGGAGATGGATGAACGGTGCAGAATTTCTTTTTGGAGAGAGGAAATGTTCTAAAGTTTATGATGGTGATAGTTTCACTACTTCGTGAATATACTAAAACCAACTGAGTTGTTAAAAAATTAAAACAAGTAGGTCTGATTTAAGGTCCCACGGAACTGGGCCCGGGTGGTTAGGGCGGGTGTCCTGAAGATCCTGTCCTAGAAGCACCTGCTTCATACATGCGAGCCAGTGGGGCCTTTGACAGATAAGGAAACGGGGGCGTGGCAGAGGCGTGGGATTTGGCCCCATGGCAGAGCCAGCTTTGGAACCCAGCAGCCTGAGCCCCGAGTCTGTCCTGGGCCCTGACACCTGCTGCTTCTCCGCCGGAGGGGCCTCCTGCCTGACCTCGGGGTTTGAGCTCCAGGGGTCGGGGGACGTGCTTTTGGAGTCTTGCTCGGTCCTCAGGCCAGGGGACAACAGGGGAGCAGACGCCTGCGCCCTGCCACGGAGCCGCTCTGCGGTGCGGGCTGCACAGGGACCGCAGTCCCCGCCCCAGTGAAGGACAGTCCTTACCTGAGCCGGAGCTGAGCCAGGGGCTGAGCACCGGCGTCTGCCCAGGGATGCGGTCCTAGCCAGGACTCGGAGGCTTGCAGAGTATGAGGTCGCCCCCTCGGGATCAGATCCAGGCCGGTCCCATTCCAAGAACTACCTCCAGCTCTTTCAGCACCTCCTGCTCCCTCCCTTGCTCTGGGCACTTAGCCCATCGCTTCTCTCTCCAACCTTGTCTTGTCGGCTCCAACGCGAAGACAATGATGCCTCCCCTGGCAGCATTGTTCTGACGATTGGGAATAGTATGATATTATAGGTACGTAGCACATGTGATACCATATCACATAATATCCTAGGGGATGTCACCTGATGTCATATGTGCTAGCTAATAGAACATAACACAAGCTTTATATCATATAATAGAGTCTAATTATAATTAGCTTTAATACAACATAATAATGCATATTTGATAACAATATGATAGAATAGATCTAACTCCTTCCACTAGAATATAATAGAAAGAGATAGAACATATAACCGCCTTCCAGAACGTGAACTTCACGACGCCGGACCAAACTGCAGTGACACTAAAACAGAGCCTAGCAAATAGTAGGCCCTCAAAAGAGATTTATTGAATGAACAGGAGGAGAAGCCTATGGAAAGGAGTTGGCATACAGCAGGCGCTAACTCCTGGCAGCTATTATCACTGTTACAAGTAAACCTGGGGGCACCTGGCTGGTTCAGTTGGGAGAGCACGCTACTCTTGGTCTCGGGGTCATGGATTTGAGCCTCACATTGGGCGTGGGTTACTTAAAAAAAAAAAGCCTGCCCCCCACCCCCCCCACCCCAACTTCAAAATCAACAGCTACGGCCTATCTGGGAAGGGCCGGGTCCAGGTAACACGGATCTTGGCGTGGGCACAATTCTGACACAGACCTAAGTGTTCGCCCTGGAGACAGATGTCTGTCAGCTCCTTCTTCTGTATTCCGCTCGCCCGTTCTCGTCTTCTCCGAGGATGCCCGCCCAGCAGGTCTGTGCAGTGCGGGCCCTGGGATCTGTAGTTACTGTGTCAGCACACGACAGAGAACCATGGGGCACAGCCCTGCCTCCACTCCCAGCTTTGCTGGTTTAAGCATTTGGTTAGAAAGCTGCTGCGCCCTGACAGGCCTCCCGCCTGAAGCACGAACCCCTGCCTCCACAGGTCCTAAGTTTCTGTGGGGACGCTCAGGGGAGTGCGATCCGCCACCCCCATCCCCCCTCCCCCCCCACACTCCTTCCTGGGCTGCAGGAGGATTCTGATCACTAAGGAAATGAATTCCTGGAAGCCCAAGCAGATGCCCCAGTCCCTGGGGTCCCACAAAGCTGTGCGTCCAGAGCCAAGGAAGTCAGCACTGTCTTGGGAGTTTGGGACCCCAGCTGGCTGGCGAGTAGAGAGAGTGTGCAAACTTCAGGGACAGGAACCGAGAGCCTGGAAGGAAGGGATGAGAGGACCAGGGGAGGGAGCGGGGGGAGGGGGGGGGGAGGACCTGAGCGGGAGTGGGGCTTGGCTCACAGGAAAACTCGATTTTGTGCAAATCTGGGTCTGAAATGAAATGAGCCTTCGGGGATGGAATTTAATATTGTCTCGGAGTCTTTGTCTTCATTTAGGGCGATGGGATTGCATTTTTCGTGGCTTCTCCCTTTGTCCCGGTTACATTTATTTTGGATTTATTCACTTATGAGTCTGGCAACAAGAAGTTGAGATGAGTAAATGTACTTTTTTTTTGGTCTCGAGCTACATTAATTTCACTGTGAGACTTATTCTCTGCCCACTGCTCTTTTTCCAGTTACTGGTGAGATGCTGCGGCCCACCCGGGGGGGCCGCCAACAGACAAAGGGAGGCCGGACGGGTCGGACTGGACGTTCTCAGCAAGCCTGGAGCCGGGGAATTTTCAGCTGAGCGGGGTCCGCAGCCCTTGGGCAGAATTTTCCCTGTGCGGGTGTGTTGGAGGGGTGAAGTGTGAAGTTTCCCCTCTGATAGGCGTGTCACTGGGCTCCATGGCTATCAGGTGCTCTGGGTTGAAATGAGTTTCCCAAAAGGGGATGTTGAAGTCCTTCCCCAAAGTCCCTGTGAGTAGGATCTTCATTGAAAATAGGGTCTTTGCAAAGGGGATCGAATTAAGATGAGGGCATTAAGGTGGGCCTAATCCAGCATGGCTTCTTATAATCCTTACAGGAAGAGGGACATTGGACACAGGGGCCCACAGGGAGAGCTCCCTGCAGTGACAAAGTAGGGAGCGGGGGGCAGTGTCTGAGCCAAGGAGCACCGAGGACAGACGGCCACCGCGAAGCTAGGAAGAGGCAGGAAGAATTCTACTGGGCCTCAGAGAGAACACGATGGCCTGTTGCCTTTAGCATGGGGAAGGAATACAATGCCCAGTTGGCGAGAGTGCTTGTGAATGTATAAACCAGAGCTTACAAGCGAAAAACCTGAGCCATCAGAAGGCTGGAGTCCTGCACGCAGTGGGGACGTCTGTGAGCGAGGGAGTAAGCCGATGGGGGGCGGCGAGTGTGTGGGTGAGGGGGGGCTTAGGTGGGCGGAGCGGGGTGGACCCTTGTCCAAATTGGCCGCTATGACCTCCTGTCACCCCGGGAGTTGGGGTGCTGAGGACTGATACGGGGTGCAGCACATACGGCCCAGCCGGCCGGGTAATGACCTTCCCCTTCAGTCAGACTTGGCGGCGAGGGAGGGGTCGGGCCTCCCCAGGACTCCAGGTCTCACTGTTCCCGGAGCTTAGAGAAGTCAACACCACTCTTTTCCAGGCAACAAAAAGCAGACATAAATGCAACGTCGTCTGTTTTCTGTCATTCCTCCGGGAGGCTGGGCTCCTGGGCCCCCTGTGCTCAGGTGGCCTCGCCCAGATGCTTCTAGAATAGCACAGCGCAGCTCACCCTTCTCATGCGGGGCCCACGCCGGCAGCGGAATGGCTGGCCCAGCGGGGTTTGTTCCTGCTGAACTGACCAGTAACTGAATTGATCGAATTGACCAGGACTTCCCGTTCTGTGGCTACAAATGCCCCAGGCCTTTTGTCGGGAGTCACGCCTTGCATTTACTCTCTGACCCCACCCCAGATGCTCAGCTCTTGTGCCCTGGGGGCTGAAAGCGGTTCTTGCCTTCCCCAGACCTGACTCCCCCTGTTTGAGTGAGTGTGCCTCCCGGTCTCCATCCCCACCTAAGGCGCTCCTGCCCTCAACCCAAGTGAGAACAATGACAGTAACAAAGCCTTGACGGCACACGGACTCCAGCCCAGTCACTGCTCATCACCACACCTAAATGATCACAAGCAGTCCTCTGCAAACCCAGGAGGTACAGGCCTGTTTACAGATGAGGAAACTGAGGCACGGACTCTAAAGAATGTGCCTGATGTCACAGAGCTAGTGAGAGGTTGAGTCAAGATTTGAGCACAGGAATGAGGCATGACCTGCGTTCCCTCAAGAGTTGCCTGAAGCATCTCTGGGGATACACTGCAGGGTGGGGGGTGCGCCCCACTCCATCCCCTGGGCCCCCCGGAGCACCGTGCGTGTGTCTCTATGATGGGCCTCCCACATTAACTGCGTATGCGGCAGTGACTTGTTAACTGGCCATGAGTTCCTCGGGGACAAGGACTATGTCTGATTTGTGGCTGGACCCCAACATATCTGTCTGTCCGACATGTCGTCGGGGCTCCCATGTCATGGCAGTGGCGAATGCCCTCATGGTCCCTGGCCCTGGGGCAGGGGCGGGGGCACATAACCGCCAGAGAGGGCCTGAAGCTGGGGTCACAGCCTGTCCTTGTCCGAGCTCGTTGGGCCACCTGCAGCAGAAAAGCCAGCCCACCCAGCGGAAGAAACCCGGAGGCTGACAGGCTCAGACAGCTGAGCGGCGCAACACGGCTGGATTTGGGGCTTGGCACGGCCTCTGGGCTCTGCTTGCCCCTCTTGACGTTTTCTACAGACAGGCAGATGCTTCTCACGAAGGCTCAAGGTTCACCTCCTCCTCCGGGGTTCAAGTCCATAGAAAAGAACAGTTTCTATCAGAATTGCAGGCCTTCCTCTCATTAGACCCCCGGGGTCCTGTACCTGGAGCGGGATCGGCGTCGGAGAGCAGGACGGTGAAGTCCATGGCCAGGCTCATTGTCCGGCCTGAGGACTCCCCAGCAGAGAGCAAGCGGGGGCTTTGCTGGCGGAGAACCCGAGTCCTCATCTCAAACTGGGCTGTCCCTTTGTGCCCTGAACCTTGTGACTCATCTCAGAGTGGCGCCCTGGGTTATGAATCCAAGGCCACGGCCCTCCAGGTACGGGGGAGAGGCCGGCTGGGCTCTGGGTAAGCCTTCCCTCACCTGTTTGCAGCCTGCAGCCTAAGAGGGAATTGAGCAGGGAAACCGCCGACCAGAGGAACCAGCTTCATGGCTCCCTTTCTCCTGCCACTTCCAGGAAGCCTTCCCTGAGAACCGCGTGCAGAAGCACAAACAGCCATATCAGAGGCATTTATATGAAGGTTCAGCCCTGCAGAGCTGTGTGAGGTCGTGATGAAGGGCACAGGCTTCAGAGCTGGGTTCAAATCCTAGCTCTTCCACTTAGTAGCTGGCTTCGCCTCTCTGGACCTGTTTCCTTCTCTGTAAGATGGGCACCAGACAGTATGAACCTCACAGGGCTGTGGTGAGGCTTAGATCAGCTGAAACATGTAACATGCCTAAACACATTGGGCGCGCGCTAAGTGCCAGGGCTGCGCTAGCCATGCTATTGCTGAGATCGGTAGCGGGCGGGCCTGGAGACCAAGTTCCCTTGCAAACAGCCACGGGCCGCACCGACGGGGTGTGAAAGGAGAGGGTGTCCGGCGCAGCAGGGTTTCTGCGGATTCATACAACTGGAGGAAGGAGCACATCTGACCTCACTTCCGTTCACGTGAAAACGAGTTCACGTTTGCTCACGTGCACGGGATGTGAGAGCGTGGCTTTAAAAGCTAGGAAGGTCCTCGGCTCAGTTAATAAAAGGAAAATGTTGAGACTAAGCTGTTAAGAGTTTTCCTCTTCCACACCCTCGTCAGATCAAATCTCGGGTATTTTTCAAATTCGGGTTGACGTTTTAGGGAAGACACGGTCTGCCAGAAAGCGGGGCTGAAAAGGGCGGTGGCCACATGCCAGGAACTGGGAACACTTCCCCGGGCCAAGAGGGGACGTGGCCATCATGCTCCCGTCATATGCAAGGGCCTTCAGTTTGAAGGTGTGACGTCCGGTCCCTGAGTCCCCAGCAGGCACAGCTTCCCTGAAGGAATAATGCTGAGCGGACAGTGGATTTGTTTGTCACATGCAGGAGAGTCGCAGGCATTGCAGCTGGGGGACAATGGAACGGACCGCCTTGGGAGGTGGTAGAGGCTTGGTCACAGGAGGGGTGCCCGCAAGGCCGGGTGACTGACCAGAGCGCTTGAGAGCTGGGGCGCAAACAGGCTTCACTTCATGTGCTAATCCGATCGGCTGGCGGCGGGCACTTTGCATTCTAGACTGAAAGAAGATTGGACATGGAGGGGAAGTCCAGCTCAACACCATTGATCAGCAATGTCTGCAATGGACACAGGAAGGGTAAGCGGTGGCGGGTGCTTTTAGATTTCTGGTCGTGCAGTTTAAGTGGCTTTGGGTGGAAAGTTGGGCTCTATAACCTATGCGGTCATGGAGAGCCTATGGTATGGTGATTGCTTTTTACTGCACCCCTTACAGAGCAAGTCAAGTTAGAATGATCATTTTGGGTACAAAAATTTTGAGACAAATGAAGCTCAGAGAGGTTACTTTTGCTCTAGAGTTTGGGAGCCAAGCCAGCCACACCGAACGAGAGTCTCCCCCATCCCCCCTCCCATCTCGATCCCACTCCAGACCCCAGATGCATTCCCGACCCCGGAGCTTCCAGCAGAAAGTCTGGGCTTTGGAGTCGGGCAGTGTGGGGCTTCTATGCACATGCTGTCACGCACGTGCTGCTGGGCACAGGGCGAGTCACTGCGCCTCTCTGAGCCCTGTCCTCCTCCAAGAACTCCCTCCAAGATGGGATGGCAGGGATCAGACTGACCCTCCTGCCCAAAACCACAGCACAAACCAGACATAATATACCAAACAGTAGTTTCGAAGACACAGAGCGCTAGCCAGTGAGAGAGTGTGATCCCGGAGAAACAAGAGACACGTGGGTCGGGCCCTGCACCTGCCCCAGTTCGCCGTCGCTGAAGATTTCCCAGACTCGGGACCAAGATTTCCTAGATACAACATCAATAACGTGATCTATTAAAGAACAAATTGAGAAATCAGACTCCATCAAAATGGCAAACTCGTGCTCTTTGAGAGGTACCATTACGGGGAGGGAAAGGCAAGACAAAGGCTGAGGAAAAAAAGCTATCCACAGACTGTACATCTGCTAAAAGACATATCTGGAACATATATAAAGAATTCTCAAAACGCGACGGGAAGAAAATAAACAACCCAATTAAAAAGGGGCAAAGGATTTGAGCAGACATTTCGGCAAAGAAGAGGTAGAGACAGCAAACGAGCACACAGGAAGATGCTCAACGTTATTAGACACAGGGCATGCCAATTAAGGCCACAGAGAGACCAACGGACTTGTTAGCACGGCTGAGAATGAGACTGGCCATACCCAGTGCCGCGAGGATGTGGGGCGACGGGAAATCGCGCAGGCAGCTGGTGGGAACATGAATTGGCAGGCACTTCAGAAGGCTTTGGTGGTTTCTTAAATTAAACATGTGCCCACCACAGGGTCCAGCCATTCCAAGGGCAAGGAAAGCCTGCGTCCCGTACAAGGGCATTTACACACATGTGCACAGCAGCTTTGTTTGTAACTGCCAAAAACCGGAAAAGATCTAAAGTCCACCAACAGGTGAATGATGGGTCAACGAACGGCACAAGAGCCGCAGGACGGACTCGGAGTTGTCAATAAAGAGAACGAACTGCTGATATGTGATACAACACAGTCGGATTGTGAAACAATCACGCTGAGCAAGAGAAGCCACACAAGAAATAGTCCGAACTGTACGATCCCATTTATACGAAACAGACGCTGGAAAACGCAAACTAATCCATGGTGGCAGAAAGCAGACCGGTGATTGCCTGGAAATGGCAGGGAGAGCGAGGAGGGGGAAATTCATTACAAAGGGGCACAAGGAAACTTCTGGAGAGTGATGTATATATTCATTATCCTGATTGTGGCGATGGCTTTACAGATGTAAACATGCATCAAAATACATCCAGCGCAGCGCTTTGAAGATACGCAGCTTCTTGTGTGTAAATTATGATTCAATAAAACAATTACAAAAAGAAGGGGAAACGAATTTTATTGAGGCTATTCAATGATGTACGACCCAAGGACTTCCATTCATCTGTGTGGGGTTCGGTGGGACTTTCCCTACAAAGGGTGCATGGGGTCTCACGCCTGTGCCCCCCACTGGCTCCATCCACCCCCTTCAAACACTGACCGGAGCCAGACCAGCCCCTTCCTTTCATCATTTGGCTCCCATCCCGGCAGCATGCTGGCACATAGTTCCTTACCTGAAGGCTGGTGAGGAAGCAGGTGGCTGGGAGGGAAAGAGGGGCTCACCGGAGCCACAGTGACGGAACGGCCCGGGCCGGACTCTCACGGCAAAGTCCCCAGGGACGAGGCCCCCTGCTTTCCCTCTCCAGAGGCGGCTGCTGATCCTCGGGCTTTCTCTGCCTGCCGAAAGCCTGCTGATGACTCGGGTCACCCAGCAGGATGCCCACTGGCCACCAATTGCACCTGGTCTGGGGGCCCTGCCGGGTACTCTGCAGTGTTTGGGTGTCTCTGAGCCCAGACGGATGGGCGGGGTTCAGGAAGCAAGTTTAAGGCTGAGAGCAGGAGCTTTGTAAAGCCAGAGAGTGAATCCCGACCCTGGCGCTGATTCCTCCTAGAGAGTCACACAACCTTTCTGAGCCTCAGTGCCCCGGAGGGAAAATGTACTCCTTGGAGGGTCACTGCAAAGATAAAACGTAAATAATATCTGTGGAAGGGCAGGATAGGTCCACGTTCAAGAAGAAGTAATAGATCAAAATACCCACAGCAGATCCCTAAGCCCAGGGATGCAACGCTACTTGGAAAAAGGGTCTTGCAGATAGCATCAATTTAAGGGGTCTCAAGACAAGGAGAGAATCTGGAGGACCAGGGTCCGCCCTAAATCCAATGACAGGTGTCTTTCAGAGAAAAGCAGTAGGAATTGAGACCAGGAGAAGGTGGCGTGAGGCTGGAAGGCGAGGCTGGAGGCTGGAGCGCAGGCAGCTCTGGGGCTGGAGGAAGCGAGAGTCGGGATCTCACCCGGAGCCTCTGGGAGGAGGGCGCTCTCGCCCACGCCTTGACCTTGGACTCCTGGCCTCCAGACCTGGGAGGAAATGAATGCTTGCAGTTTTCGGCCACCCAGTTTGTGGGAACTCGCTATGGTCGCCGCAGGAAAGTGACACAGGTGCTTTGGGACAAAACAAATCGGAGTTTCA
>CM053606.1:10607277-10631654 GCA_028646535.1 Procyon lotor | reverse complement strand
GGTGCCAGGCCCACAGAAGATGATCAACCTGTATGAGCTTCCTTCCTTCTCCAAAGCCACGGAGGAAGTTAGCAGAAATTTTTGGATGAGAGCCCGGGTCTCCTGTCTCACAGTCTAGAATAATCTGTTTTGCTGTGTCATTCCACCCTCCTACCCTCCGCACTAGCCAGGCTCTGACGGGGGTCGTGTTCCATAAGAAACAGCACTCTCAGTGACTTAAAGTGACAGCCTATCTCTCCTGAGGCTCAGCTGGGCTGCGTGGCCGGTCTAGGCTGGACCCGGGAGGCCTTACTCCATTCTGGCTGCAGGCTGGGCTCAGATCTGACTCCTGGGGGGTCATTTTGCAGCCGACCCCAAGGGGGCAATGGGCCCCCAGGCATCTTCAGCTTCTGTCGCATCACAGGAATACAAGACATCGAGCCGCTGATGCATGCTTAGGGCCTCTGCTAAGGTCACGTCTGCCAACTCTGCATTGGTCAGACCAAGCCACGGGGGTCAAGCTCCACATCGGTAGATGGGGACGCTCTACCACAGTGGGAAGAGAGGGGAGAGAATGTCTGCTGAACAGTATTCCAAAGTGTCCCCCCTCTTCCAGGAAGGACCACGTTAGAACACCTGGGGCTTAGAGAAAGGAAACAATTAGACTGGAGAGAGGGACCAGAGAGTGCAGGTGTGGACCGGGCTATGGATCTCACAGGAGAGCAGAGAGGCCCCGGGGCAGGGGCTGCGAGAAATGGGGAGGGGAAGGTAGATGAAAGTGCAAGCTTTGGAAATAGCCCTAGGAACGCCAGCCCCTTGGGTCCCTGACATACTGGCTATCCCCTTCCTGTGGCCTCCATTTTCTGCAGCTTTCCCTCCACCTTCCAGCCTGGGACCACAAAGGCTCACTCCACCTGCAACTCTTATCAATATCTAATTAAATCTAATTGGGCAACAGGAAAGGAGAGAGGCAGAAAATGCAGCCAAAATAATAAATAGGGTCTAGCTGAAATTGATCAACCCCTGACCACAAGCTGGGCAGGGCTCATGAACCAGGAGCTAAAACCCCAGGAAATTATTCCTTTGCTGGAATTAACCCATGTGGGTCTCAGGATTCATTGAGGTAGGCTCTGTGGCATCACCCTGTGCTGTGATCCGAGGGCCCAAGACCCCTTTGTCCCCAACTCCATCACATCTCTCCACCCCACCTTCGTCTGAAATGCCATGACCGCTAGAGCAGTTCCTTGGGCTCAGTGTTGCCCTCTGTAGGTAGGGTATGGGATTGCATACCTACTCATACCACCTCCATCCCCCTCTTTGAAGTAAAAGGAGCCCTGTATAGTTTGCAGTTTTTCCATGTCTACAAGCTCAGATTCCTCAGTAAAATCTAAGATATACATCACGTGCATATTATGCATCAGATCCCTTGAGGGGCACTGAGGTGCCACAGTGAACAAGAAAGACACAGACCTTGTCTACACACTCAGAGCTGATGGTTTAGTGTGGATGCAGACGGTGAAACGGGCAACATGTTCTGTGGCCAGTGCTACTCACAGGCTGCCCTGGGGCACAAAGATGGGCCATAGGTCATCAGAGCGAGCTTCCTGGAGGAGGTGACATCTAGTGGAGACGCAGTATTGACCGGGTGTGGGCCGGATGAAGGGATTTAGGGAAGGAGCAAGGAGGGGGACTTGGGAGCTATTCCAGGAAGAAAAGGTGGCTGTGCTGGGACAGCCGGGGACCTCGCAGGCCGGGTGCCCAGCCCAGGGGGATTCCCAGCCGGAACACAGGCGGGCACGGAATGGAAGCAACAGGGTCCCTTCCAGCCCCAGCACCACTGGATGGCTAAGATTCACTGCACATGAAGACGATCTTCAGGCTGCGGTGAAGAAGCGAGCCTGCTCCTTGTTCTCTCCCACCCATATGGCTGTGTGATGGACATTTCCTCCGCTTCCCCCCACTCCCTGATCCTGAAAAGAGAAGCAGGTCAAGGTCCCCGGAAGGCAGAATTGGGCCATCACGGCCCTTGACTCCTCAGGGAGATACCTCGCCCATCGTTTCATGGACAGAAAACCGCAGGCGGAGCCCTCAGCCTCAGGAAGCTGGTCTTCAGGGGCAGTGAAGAGCAGAGAGTCTCACTCAAATTCTCGGCTGGAGGATGGAGACAAAAGCCACCTTTGGTTTGCAGAGACGCTGGGGGATTGCATTGGCCATCTCTCTACTGCTCCCCACGACCAGGACCTTACGTTGTAACCCCAAGTCGCCACAATGTTTGACACATCTGGCTGAAAAAAATTCCACCTGCCCTACAGATGTGCTGCCCATCGGCCACTGGACATCTGGCTCTCTGAGCATTCCTGGCAGTGAGGAGGGATAAAACAACTTCTTCTCCCAGTGCACTCTCCTCCAGATGTGTAGCAATGAGAACAGAATACATTTTGGAGAGCCGGGAACGCCTCCTATTGAAGTTAGCGAAGAAATACACAAGGTCTGGAGAGTGGGAAACAGAAGCTTGTCAGCTGCCTCGCTCTGATAAGCGAGGCCTCGCTTTCCTCTCGGCCCCTCTTCCCAGCCGGTCTGCAGACCTGTCCGGGTCTCCAGGTCTCCGCACCTGCCAACCTCCCCGTGCAGGGTGTGGTCGAGAAATGTCCACGGGGAGACGTGAGCAGGAAAAACAAAAGGTGATGCCTTCGGATGCCTGCTAACACAGATTCACGTGTTACACTTACGTTTCCTTTCCTGGATGGAGGAATCGGTTAAATCATTTTTACCAGAGTTTTGCCCTTTGTAGTTAGAGAAGGGTCAGTTGCTGTGCTGAACTCTTCACACGCTTTATCTCATTTAATTTTCAGGGCCACACTACAAACTTAGTTCCATCAGGCACACCATTTACAGGGAGGAAATGGAGGCACAGAAGGGTGAAGCGATTTGCCCGAGGTCGCACAGCTACGGAGGCCTGGAAATAGGCTGCCAAGCCAAGATTGGCTTCAGGGTCCTTGCTCAACTGCCTTATAGCATGCGGTTCCTGCCAAATGGGTCAGAGCAGAGGGGGATGGCTACCTATTAAAGCAAAAGGCTTCAGCGATTCCCCCAAAACATGCCGGGTCACGGCTCTGTCTTAACAAGCATCCCAGGTACTTAGAAAAGGATTGGGATTAAGGTAAGCTGGTGAGGTAGGATTGTGCAGGATTGGATCTTATCCTTACTTAAAATTTTGATAATTTGTTCATCGTAGATTTTGTTGGCATTAAACTTGGTATTTTAAAAGATCGCATTAAAACAGAATTTACCTTACACTGAGATTTTTGGCACCCCTTTCAATTTTGCCCTAGAGGGGACCGCCCCTCACTCAAGCCTTGGCTCTGAGTTACAGAATTCCAACTTTGCGTCCACACTGGGTCAGGAGAGGGTAATATGAGCGTGAATACCCAGCCCCTGTCTTTAGGAGCTCATGAGGTCTTGAGGGAGATGAGTCTTACATGAGCTCAATGCCTAAGGAGGTACATAAGTAAACGTGCTTTGTGGGAAGCAGCACCAGGTAGCTTTAAGGATAAAGGTGTCATCAGGGCTGGGTCTGAGTCCTGTCCCTTTAGCCTACTAGCTGAGGAAGCTCGCGCAAGTTACTGAACTTCCTTGGGCCTCAGTTTCCTGGCCTTTAGAATGAGACAAATGGCAGTATGTAGCTCCCAGGGGGGACATGTGTGGGTCTGCACAAAGCAGTTAAAAAACACTGACCTAAAGGACACCCTCGGTGTGTATTGGCTGCTGTTACTGACACTGTTAAAACAATTCTGTGAAATGAGTGGGCACCCGGTAAATCCGGAGGCAGGAGAACTGGAGAGGGCTCACCTGCTGGTGATGCACGGGGGAGGCGGGACTCAAGATAGAGCTCGACCAGGAATGTGGGTTGGAACAGGTTGGCAGGGAGTGATGTACTGCAGCCTCCCTAGGAAATCCGATAATTTTCTAAATTAATTTATTTTTACTTGTGGCAAAATATGCATAACATGAGATTTATCATTGTAACCATTTTTAAGAGAGCAGTTTGGTGGCGTGACATACATTCACTGGTGTGCTACTATCACCACTGTCCATCTCCAGAACTCTTTCATCTTGCAAAACTGAAAGCATTAGACACAAAAAGATGGAAAGACAGATGGAAGGCTGGAGGATGGACAAATGGATGGACGGAAGGATGGATGGATGGATGGATGGATGGATGGATGGATGGATGGATGGGTGGGTGGGTGGATGGATGGATGGATGGATAAACAGAGGGATGAATGGATAGACAAAAAGAGGGATGGGTGGATAGATGGGTGGATGGACAAACGGAGGGATGGATGGATGGATGGATGGATGGATGGATAGATGGATAAACAGAGGGATGAATGGGTGGACAAAAAGAGGGATGGGTGGATAGATGGGTGGATGGACAAACGGACGGAAGGATGGATGGATGGGTGGGTGGAGGGACAGAGAGAGGGATGGATGAACAGACAGAGGGATAGGTGGATGGACAAACAGAGGGATGGATGGATGGATGGGCAAAATGATGGCTGAGTGGACAGTTGGGTGGATAGAAGGATGAATGTCAGTGCCAGCATGTAGGTTCATGGACTGGAGAGATAGTAAGAGAAGACACACTCCAACCCTGAAGTAGCTCACAGCCCAGGTAAGGAACTGGGAGGACAAGCACTTCCTAGACACAGAGTCCACACTGGACATACACACAAATCCCACCAGAAGGGCATGGCAATGCCAGCTGAAGACACATAGACACTGCCAGCCCTCCCAGCAGCACTGGACCCAGGTGGGGAGGGCCAATGAGGAGTGTCTCTTTCTTGGGTAGAAGAAAGAGGACCCGGGTACTCCAGACCAAGGCCATAGCCTGCAGAGGCCAGAGGCAGGAAGGCATAGGACAGAGAGGCCATGCTTGTTGGAAAAAGTAGTGCTGGGCCTCTGGGACAGGGAGGACCTGGGTTCGAATCCAGACATTGCTAGTTATTAACCAGGTGGCACCAAGTTGCTTGCCTCGCTCAGCCTAGGTTTCCAGAACTGTGAAATGAGGGTCACGATGGCATCAATCTCTGGCCTGCTTGTGAGGATCAAGTAAGAACACAAAGCATGAAGCTCAGAGTAAGTTCCAATGAAAAGTACCATCTCTTCTTAACCCCCTGCCCACCCTTGGGCTCCCTCCTCCAGGGCTGTGTGAGCAGGCTGAGACTAGTCGGTGAGGGGCCCTGTGGCACCACACAGGACCAAACCCCAGGGCAGCTGGACAGATGACTCCCTCCCGGTCCCCACCCCCAGTGGCAATTGGCTGAGGTTCCCCCATTGAACCCCTTCATTATTCTCCAACATGCACCTGCCTTCACTTTATTCATGAAGATTTGCATCGATTTTGCCATAAACCGTTATGAATTCAGCTTGTGGAAAAAATAACATTGATCCCCTGCCTCGTAATTTGTCTCTGGGCTGCAGGTCCTGCTAATGGTTTTCCCAGAGATTTATGATGGGGAGCAGGGGACATGGCTCCAGTCACCCACTCTGGTCCACCACCTTCGCTCTCAGGGTTTTCTTTGGTAACTTGGTCCCTTTGGTTGAAAATGATCAGGTTTAGTGATGGTGGATCAGGGGCCCTGCTGGCTGTCACCTGCTCACTGCAGGGGAAGGAAGGAGCGAGAAGGACAGAAGGGGTGGGCAGAGAGGGAAAGTGGAGGTGGGGCAAAGAGGAGGCCTGGAGAGCAAAGAAAGGAAGGAAAATAACATTCCCTAAACAGCCTCCCCACACCAGGTGCTCTGAATTTCCTTTTCCTTCTGTGAACTTTGTGGTAATAGAACTGATGTCATTAGTTCCATTGACAATGAGGAAGCTGAACTTGGAGACGCTGAAAACATGGAGACAATCATACAAGATACAGGGGATCACGCCAGTATTGCAGCCCAGATGTGGCCTAGAGGATGCTTCCTCCCCTGGGTGTATAGTGAATCACACTGCCCAGCATCCCCTACAACGTGGGTGGGCCAATGACAACTTCTGGCCAACAGGATTGGGGAGAGAGGATGTCTGTCACTTCTGGGCCTGGCCCTTAGGAACATCCTTCATCTCCTCCCCTCCTAGGAGACCCTGAGCAGTGTAGCTGGAAGATGGAGAAAGGCTCCCTATCCAGGCACCACCAGACTATCATATGAGTAAGAAATCAACAACTGCACAAAGCCACTGAGATGTTAGCAATTCACATTAATCACCCCACCATCATAACTGCCACTGTGCCAGGTGCCTCTGTAAACATTTTGTATGACTGCCTCATCCAAACCTTATAATAACTCTGTAAGGCAGCCATTACTGTTACAGACGAGGAGACGGGGGTCCACAGAAGCAAATTACCTGCTCCAGGTCCCACAGGTAGTAAATGGCACGATCAGGATACGAACTCAGGCAGTGTGATGCTCACACCCGGGTTCTCTTTTCCCTGTCTTGCCAGAACCGCTCCCATTCCCCTGGAGGGAGGCATAGTAAGTGGGAGTTGGGGGAGGGACAGATGCCACCAGCTTGATTCATGATCCCTCATATTTTGTGTACTACTTTCACAAACTTCATTTCTTTTCCTTACACTTGGTCCTGGAAGTGATGCACAAAGTGGTCCTTGGTAAATCCCGTGACCACAGAGAATGCAACCTGACTCATCCACTGTGGAGCTGTGTGGTCTTTGGCTGGGCACTGCCCCTTCCTGTTTTCCATTTCCCCACATGTAAAAAGAGCAGCTGGGCTTGGCCAGAGATGCCCGGGTACCTGGGAAGCTCCATTTCAGAAGCAGCTCTTGCCTAGGGCGACCAATTCATCCCAGAAAAATTCAGCCATAGAATGAATTGTGCAGTCTCTCCTTCCGTTTGCTTCATCAGTTCCACGTACAAGTCATCATAACCCAGATCTCTCTTCCAGATATGTTTCTGTCTGAAAACTCCTGCTTTTAACTTCCCAGGATCTCCCAACCCACAAGAGGCTTCCTGGCGGCCACCTGGGGCAGGAGGCTCAGACGGGAAGACAACGTTCCAATCTGACCCTGCTACCACGGTCCAACCTTGAGAGCTTGAGTTGCTGGGGGGAAAGGTTAGGGTTTTGGTCTTCTCCTCTCCTACCCACCTAAGACTTCCTTTTCCAATTCCTTTGTGACTAGCCTGAGATCGTCTCTCTCACAGGAGTATGCTGAACATGAAGAAATAAGCTCAGGCAGCCTACACTCTGAGAGTCTGAAGACCCGCTGGAGTCAAGCACTGCTGGCAGGTGATCTGCTTTGGAGGGATCGCAGGCAACGTCAGAGGTCCGCCATGTGGCGGCGAGGGCCGCCATCTTCCCACCCCAGGACTCCTGACCACAGGCCGCAGCTTCAAGGCTTTGGCTTGTTAACAGCAGCACCCCACCCTGGAATCAAGACAGAGCCTCCGCTACTGCACGAAAAGCCAAAAGGAGGGGGCTTTAAACAAGACGCAAGTTCCTGTCTTGGGTGATGGTGGATCCCAGGCTGATAAAGAAGCTTCAATCTGTCAACATCAAGGCCTCCTTCATCTTTATTGCTCTGCTACTGTCCACATGTGGCCCAGCGTTGCCACCAGTAGGCTGGGGCCATAGGGGAAGTGGAGGGTAGTTCTTTTTCTTTTAAGGGCATGACCTGGAAGTTGTGCCTATAACTTCCTCTTTAGTCTTATTGGTCAGAACATGATCACGTGATGATACCTAGCAACACAGGAGTATGGGAAATGTAGTCTTTAGCTGGAGACCATGGGCCCAGCTCTAGTCGGCCAGTTCTATTATGAAAAGAAAAAGAAAGCAGTAAATATTGGAGACAATCATCTGCAACAAAGTCAGTCCTCCACAGATAGGAAAATGGAAGCTCAGAAAAGATAAATAAGTCACCCAATGTTAAACATCTGGCAAAAGGATAAACCAGACAGACCTCCAAGCCGCAGACTGAGTCCAGAACCCATGAAGAGAGCTACTACGCAGTCTGTCTCACCAGCACAGGCAACATTCCTAACATAGAGTTCACTTGTAATAGGAGCTCGGTGAAGCTTATTTTCCCTTGTCCCTGGCCCTGACAGCCAGGTCCTATGCCACTACCACCACCTAGGCAGGTAGGTTTCGAAAAGGAAGTATAGAAAATAATACTTTCTGGAACTTCGTGAGATGGTTTAGCCAAGTGGTATCCAGGATCTTTGGTATCTTGGGAAAATAGCATAGAGCTGTGCTTCTTGAAGTGTGTTGTGCAAAGCACCATTTGACTTAATGAGATCCCAGGGATCGGCATTGACCTTGATGTGCACCAAAGTTTGACAACCAGGGGTGTGGAGTTTACATGGCACATGGTTACTTGCAGTGCAATTACAGGTGGCAGCCAAGCAGAATAAGTACAGCCTCTGGTCTGTGAGCCAAATCAATCTGGGTTCAAACTCAGGCTCTACCACTTGCCAGCCTTGTGAGTCTGAACAGATTGCTGCAGCATTAGTATCCTCAGCTTCCTCATCTGTGAAATGGGCATGAAGATGCCTACCTTACAGGATGGTCCCTTCCTTCAGTAAATGTATGTTGAGCATGCACCACATGCCGAGTACTGCCCTAGGCATTAAGCAAAGCAAGTCAGACCCTGCTCTCATGAACTCATGGGATAGCAGGAGACAGGGAATAGACCAGCAAAATAAGTAGAGTTTGCTAGACAGTGGTAAGCATTATGGAGAAAAGTGAAGCAGGAAGAGGCAATAGGAGCTTGGTAGGATGTAATCATAGGTCAGATGTCCAAGGAAGACTCCACAGAGGTGACATTTAAGGGAGTTGTACCACTAATGAACAACAAAAGCATTATCAGGAGAGGGATCAGCAAGGTTCTGAGGCAGGACCATGCCTGGTGTGTGTGAGCACCAGCAAGGGAGCCGGTGTGGCTGAGGCAGAGAGAGCAAAGGAAGAAGAGAAAGGGGGGGGGCAGTGAGGGGCCACACAATAAAGGGCATCCAGAAGCTGTGGGGCTTTAGCTTTACACTTGATGGAACAGAAGCCCCTGGAAGGTTCTGTG
The DNA here is from genome assembly GCA_028646535.1 of Procyon lotor. Lineage (NCBI taxonomy): Eukaryota > Metazoa > Chordata > Mammalia > Carnivora > Procyonidae > Procyon > Procyon lotor. The sequence goes on along the minus strand of CM053606.1, from coordinate 10,622,607 downwards.
CAGAGAAGTGGCATGACTGAGCTTATATGTTAACATAACCATTCTGACTGATATGCAGAGAATGTCCCCTTGCAAAGAGACAAGCAGGGAAGCAGGGAAGCAGGAAGCCGAGGCAGGGATCTAGCAGGTAGAGAAGCGCTGAGATCCGATGAGATGGTGTGTGCCCAGCGCCTGGCTGGTGCTCCAACATTTGTCCCAACCCTGTGCTAGCTCATGGAGCTAATCATTCCCACCCCAAAGCCTCACAGAGACAAGAAAGCATGCGGCTTTTCTTCTTGAAGGAAGTGGTCCACCCAGCCCCCTGGAAGCCTGCAAGGGTTTCTCTGAACCCCTGGCCTTTCGGTCTCTAACCTGCTCCCCACAGGCACCTGGGCTGGCATTTGAGAATAGGGAAGGGAGGGGGTGGGCAGTGGTGTTTCCTTCATCCAGACCTCTCACATGGGTCCACTGCCCCAGTGGAATTCTTCCACCAACGAGGCACAAGGAATTAGCTAGAATGCCTGTCACAGTCACTTGGAGGTGCTGCAGACTCCAGGAGGGGCGATAGGGTTCAAATGGGCTATTGCAGCCCCACAAGGGACCCGAGTGTGTCTCTGCTTTGGACTCTTAGAGCCCCCACGACATGCCAGGAGCGGGGGAGGAAGTTGGGGGGAGGAGAGGGTTACCAACTGTGTAGCCTGACGACCTGTGAGGTGCTCTCTGAGTGTGTGTGTGTTAGTTTGCATACCTGAGTGTGAACGGGAGTGTTGAGGTGGGCCTTCCTCTTCTACCTCCTGGTTCACCTATATGGGTGCCCAGCGGCATGTAGGTGTCTATTTCTTTCCTTTGGCATCTTCCGTGCAGGTGCATATATGAGTGCATATCCACATGAGGGGCCGTGATGTCTGCGTGTCCGTGTTTGTGTGCTCATGGTGCTGCTAAGGCAAGCATCGGTGTGTTTGTGTGTCTGTGCATGTGTTTCTGTGTGCATTCATGAGTCTGTAGGAACATGAGAATGCAGGGGTGTGTCCCGGACTTAGACTTTCCCTCCTGGGGTGCAGGAACCCTGACTGTCTCATTGGTGGCTCCAAGGGCCCCTTGTCCCCAAGAAGGCATGAAGCTGGGTGGACAGCTGAGGTAGGTGAATCCTTTGAGCAATTTGATTTTCTTCCTACTTGGGGAGCGTCTGTGGGCCTGAGATCAGCGCTGGTCTGGAGTGGCATCTCTGTGCTGAGAAGGGGAGAGAGAGCAGACCCAGGGTACCAAGACAGGGGACATGGGTGAGGAGAGAAGGAAGAGGGGAGCTGAAGAAGAGGAACAGGTGACCAAGTGAATCCCAACAGTTCTGAGCGACTGTGTTCCCCAAAGTATCTAGTTGAAAAGTTGAAAAATTCTACTGAATTAGGTGACAGATGTTGCATATAATGTACACTCAATCATTCATTCATTTTCAACCGGAATCCATTAACGTCTTTATGTCTGACACCCGCCCCCCACAACCCAGTCCTGAATTTTCAGTCCTGCTTCCCTATCCTGTGGATGACATGCCCTCAGGATGCCAATACTCCTACCCAGGGACAAGGTGATTGGTTCTGCTTCCAGCTCCTTCTTATGACTCAGTGTAAGACAAGCCCCCTGGTCCTTAATGCCATGGGTTTACACCCCTTAGCCGATGTTCTGTGGCAAGCCTGGTTGATGCTTTCCCACGTTTTCTGAGCACTCCCCGGGGAGCAGGGCTTGTGGCCACTTCTGACTCAAGGGCCTCTTCTCCCCGACCTTTCCTCTTCCACCCTGCCCTCCTCCAGCTGCACTGGCCCAGCTGCAGGACAGCCGGCTTTCCTGATTTCCTCCAAACCCACGAGATAAGGGGGTCAGCAGACGTGACCCCCTTTGTACATGGTAGTGCAAACTTAAAATAGAACTTTCCAGACCTCTCGCGCTGACCATGACCCCCTTCTCTGTAGTTAGGCCAGGATGCCCATTCTGACTTTCTCTCTCCTCCCCTTGAACCAGACAGTTTCTGAGCTACCTTCCAGCCTTGTTGTTGGATGGGGCTCAGCCGGAAGCAATCCTTTACTCCTTGGCTCTGGAAGAGAGCTGTCCAGAGACTTGGTAAGAAGGACTTGTGGCTTTGTCATCCCACTCTTCTATATTGACATATTCCCCTTAATCCTCAATCCCCACTTCCTCTCTATACTCTCAGAGGCAACCCCTCTGACGGGTTTTATGTGTATCCTTCTGTTTGTATGTCTTTTTGTGAAATGCATATTTTTGTTTCGTATGCATGCATTTTCAGCCTATGTCAATGGCATTTCCATCCCAGCACCGGGCTTTGCAATTGATCCATATCACTGTGGGTGCATCTGGCATGTTGCTTCTAACTGCTCTCAGCCTCATGGTGGCCATATTCTCCCTCTGTCTATCCAGTTGCCTGTGCATCTGTCATTTGCCAGACACTGACCAATAAAGGCTCGGACTTGAATTATCAGACTTCATCTTCGCAGCAACCGACTCCATGATTATCCCCATTTCATGGAAGAGGAAACTGAGACAGAGGTAAAAAAAAAAAAAAAAGAAAAAAATTCCCCAGGATAACAGAGCTAGGAAACACCAGAGCAAAGGTGTGACGCTAGGCCTGTCTAATTCCTCATCCTCTTCTTTAATCTCTGTAAAACAGCTGCCTCTGGGCCCCTTCCAAAGCCAACATTCTAGAAGTTGATGGGCTTAGGACTAAGAATTGCAGTGATAATAAGAGCTATTACCTGTTTCGTACCTACTATGTGCCGGGGTCTTTATATCATGCAGAACTGCCAGGTACAGCTGCACAGGTAGCACATTGCACAATTTTGGGGACCACCATCTATACGCAGTGGGGTGACAACAGTCCTGTAACATCCAAAATGTTATTCCCTTTTCATAGCCAATAAAGTGAGTCTCAGAGAGGTTATGCGACTTTCCAAAAGCTCACAGCCATGAATGGCAGAGTGTAGCACTGAACCTGTTTAACTGCAAAGACTGATTCCCTGGTGCCTTTGGACTCCTCCCCAGCCTACTTCTGCCATACCACACAGTTGGCTGCCGTGCAGCCAACCTCTCAAGCTGAGTGTGCTTCTGGTTTTCCTGAGGACTGTTGCCCAAGGAGAGATACAGACAGACAAGGTATATCTGCAGGGGGTGGGCACTGGGCACGGTGTGACTGTCACACAGACTCTGTGGTGCCAGGCATGCATTCTCACGCTCGCCTGTCCTCTCCACGCTTATCGGTCTGAGCCAGGGTGTCACGCTCCCCGCGCCCTGCTGCATCATGGCTGAGGTCCCCATCCATCCACCAGCTGGTTGCCAAGCTCATCATGGTGGAAGGCCACAGAGAAGGGCACTAATTCAAAGGAAGAAGCCCTTGAGAGAGCTCTAGGTTTTGTTCACAGCATTAAGACAGCTTCAGAGAAAAACCTTTATTGCAGACAGAAGAATATTATTTCAGAGCTATTCCCCTGGCCCATTACAGCAAAATAATAGAGCTTTAGTTTCTATATATTTGTCATGCTCAGCGCACATGTATTTCAAGTATATTTGACAGCATATAAAATTGAGGTGAAATATTGCAAAATTGGCCAATTCTTGTACATTTTAAATGTATTTCCTTTATTTGTTACACTTATTTTACATATCTACACAATCCATCTTTGGAACTGGAGAAGCAATAAGTGATGAATCGATACTGAGATGTTCCATGGCGAAGAGACTCTCGTTGGATGTGAAATTTCCATTTTGCCAGGCACCTCCTGGTTCTGACTGCGGAGAGAAATGGCCGAGTTCCTTCATCTTCCTGGGTGGTTGCCTCTCTTAGGGGCCCGGAGCTGCAGATTTAACAGAGGCAGTGTCTCAGAACCTTTCTCATCTAGTCTGGGGCTGGCTACGGCTTTGTCTAATGATGCCAGAAAGTTTCCTTGATCTGAGCAGGAGGTCTAATTAGGTGGCTAATCTAAAAGTCCTAAAGTTGGGGTTCTTGTTCTGGACTTTAGGGGTCTCCTTGAAGTTAAATGCTCGAGCACTTAAGGAATCTTTCTGTGGCTCCAACAGAAATGTAAACATCTCTCTGAGCTCTGTCCTGCTGGGGAAGAGGGTCTCTCTCTTGTCTGGTCCTTCCTGGCCTCCACTCACCTTGGCAGGGGGAGCTGGGTGGTGGCTGGAGCCCAGATGTGTACCCACAGATAATGCACCAGCTTACCTGGATCTTTCTGATTGGACCAGTTACTCTCAGGAGAAAGCTCTCTGGTGTGTTGGCATGAATGAACTCAACCCACTGGCTGCTCAGCAACCCTTCCCATGGATCGCCACAAAACAAGAGACCTCTGGACCCCTGTCCACACACTTCTCATCAGGAGCTGCAGGAGCAGGATGGAGTGGCCATTCCTTGGGGCTAAGGTCACAAAGCAGCAGATCTGGAGCCTAGATTCATGGGTCTCACAGGTGCACGTCCCATTATCATGGCGTTCTCCCATGAAGACTCTCACCGGTCAGCATCGTAGATGTAGGCCCATGAAGGAGAGGGTTCTCATCCTTGGACTCTGGTTTGGGATGACTCTTCATCCTTTCAGTGTTTGAAGACAGCTCTTTGGGACTTCAGAGAGCCAGCCACATATTTTCCCTCAGTGTTCAGCCTACATGTGGTTTCCTCTTAGGCTTGGGGTGGAATTTTACCTCTGCCTGGCTCCTTCCTTCATGTTTAGCTGCTCCCAACACCCAGAATGGTTTATTGACTGCTTACTTGTGTGCCCTCCCCGCCCCCAGGCCTTGTTTTATTCATCTCTGTGTTGTCTGCACCTATCCTGGCACATAGAAGATCTTAACGAAATGGACAGATGGATGGATGGATGGATGGATGGATGGATGGATGGATGGACAGATGGATAGGGTGAATTTCTTTAAGCAGGTTCCTGCAGGTTTCAATACATGGAAACTGTGCCTGTGAGAAAGTCTATCTTTTGTGTCACCCTGCCCAGCAAGATGCCATCTATAAAAGCCTCATTAATACTTAAACATTGGAGAGACCAAATCAGCCATGTCTCTCTCTCCATTAAGGACGAATGCCCCTTGGGAGCACAAGGGGGCCTAATGCATCTCTCCCCAGGGCTCTGCGGCAACCGCCAACCCTCAGGGAGCCCATTAGAAGGCAAAGAGCTATTGATCTCTGATGCAAGATGCCTGGAATCCTGGGCAGGCACTTCCTGGGCACAGCAGAGGAGGGACAGAGGTAAGACCCTTCCCCTCACTGTTGCCAGCTAGGATCCAGCGGAGCTTTGGACTCCTGACCAGAGGTGGGTCCTCAGGTTAGCTGAACTGGAAGGATCATTCCATGGGACCTCCTCCTTTTACAGATGACAAAGCAGGTCCAGACAGAGTGGGTGACTTACCCAAAGCTACACTATAGTAAATAAATTGCAAAAATGGTCCTATCTCACCCATCCTTATTTGCCAACATGCTCTTTGCCAACATGACCGTGTAGCTCTGCCCACAAGGCAGAATGTATTTCTCTCCCTGTTGGAGCTGGGCTTGGCCATGTGACTTGTTTGACCGAAAGTGCCAGGAATGCTTCCATGCCAGTTTTGAACTTATGTCTCCAGAGTCTTACAAACTTTTGATCTTTCCCTTGTTTTTCTACCCTTTTGTAAGAACTCCTGGGCTTGCCAGCTGGAGGAATGAGCTGAGCCCTTCAGTTGTCCCAGACAGGCCCCAGATGTGAGAGAGCCCTGCCGAGACATCAGAGCTTCCTGGCTGAACTGCAGCTGGCCAGACAGATGAGAGTGCACTCATCTCATGACTGTGCCCAGCTCCACTCATCTAGCACCACCACCCAGCAGACTCAGACTCGTGTCTAACAACCGTCTGCCACTGAGGTTTCATGGCTATTTGTTACACAGCATAGAGATAACTGATACATACATCTTCACACATTCCCTCCTTGTTATACTCACTCACGCGTGCCAAGGCACCCATATACCCTAAATTGTGACAGTTGCAACTTCTGTGAAACTGACCTCCCCTCCTCCAGCCTTCTCTCCTTCCCTAATCCCTCCTCCATCATAGAAGCCTCAATTGGTGGCTCATGGCTTCCAGATTTTTTTTTCCTTTCTTTGTGCTTTCTCTCTTTTTTTTTTACTCCCACCAAAAGAAAAAAAAAGAGTTTGAGCCACCATTTACACATTGCAGGCCCTTACATAGAAAAATCAGAGGACCTGCTTTTGAAAAATCAGAAGATCCCATCCATCTGTGCCTGAGAAGCAGCTGTCCCCTGAGCCTGGGTCCTGTGCAGTCCCCATGCTGTGACAACAGTCCTCCCCACTCCTATTTCCCCAAAACCAAGCCTCAGCACTAGCCACCATCTATCTTACGCTCTCTGCTTCCTTGTTTTAGAGAAATTCCTCTGTACATGTCTCTGTCAAAAGTTGGCAAAGGAAAGCTAGACCTTGAGGGCCTCGTGATTCAAGGAAAATAAGGAGAGTATGTTTCTTTGTGGAAGTGATGGATATTTCCATGTATTTAAAATGCAAACAAAAGCCGGCTTCCCTCATTAATACTGGCCCCTGGAGGCATCCAGATCCTCCACTCTAGCTCTAGACCAAACGCCTCAGACTGTGGTCCTACTTACATCTCCAGTCCTCTCTCCTATGCCCCTACTGCCTGTGTACCCTGACTCCAAACCTGGCGACCATGGGCTCTTCTCCTAACCCTTGTGCCTGCCCACACAGCACCCCGCACACTCAGTGGGGAGATGTACATCTTCCTTCCCACTCACCCCTGCCTGCAAACCTCGTCACCACTCCCCAGGCAGGACTGTACTTACTCCCTCTTGCACCCTGCACCGCCCAGCCTGGCGATGATGCCCCAACCTACGCATCCACCCCAATTGCCCCAGCACAGCTCTGCTCTCACTCCAAGGAGGGGCTAAGTGTTGGGGGACAGGCAGTGCTGGCCATGCTGATACAACCTCTCTTACACTGCCAGCCCTGCTGCAGACTTATTACCAAAAGTAGCTCTGGACTGAAAATGAATGTCCGTGATTTGCATCATTTTGCATCTCATTTGCATATAACTTTTTTTTTTTTGGATCCAAAAATACTGACATTTGTTCATGATTTGTTCCTGACACTTTTGAGTCCCTGACATTTCTCTCTGTGCCCCTGTCCTCTCACCCTCTGGCCACCTCTGCTGGGGCCAATCACACCTGGAAAAATACCTAGAAATCCCAGGTTAGCTTCCAGGCTTGATGTTGGCTGAGCTATTACGGGGTGTGCCCAATGCCCAGCACAGGTCTGAGCATGCCAGGAGCTTAGGAAGAACCTGAATGGATCAATGCATGCAAGAATGAATGAACGAGTGATGGAACTAGTAAGACAGAGATTGAGTGGTTGGGTAGTGAAGGCATGGTGGAAGAAGAGAAGCCAGGGAGACTTGAAGGAAAGAGATCCCAGGCAAGTAAGAGCTGCAAAAGTACTCAGAATGAGAAAGGTCTGCATCTGAACCCTGGACCCACCAAACTGGTGTGTGGCCCTGGGCAAGTCTCTTCCTTGCTATGTGTCTTGGTTTGTCAAATGAAATTATGTCAGATGAAACCATGTCAGATGAAACCGTGGGTTCCACTATATCCCAGAGCCCACCACAGTGTCTGACTCAGGAAAGAAGCTCAGAAATATCTGTTGAATGAATGAATGAATGAATGAGCACATGAATGCATGAGTGAATGAATGAATGAATGACTATCCCAAAGGGTTGTTGGAAAGATTAAATGAGGTCATGCCCACAAGACGCTCTGTGTGATCTGATACTGACAAGTTACTGTGAGTTCAGTGCACCCATCCAGGCTCCTGTCCTCTTGTCCTCACCAGGACATACCACCCACATACGATCATGGAGACACAAGCATTCCCAGCCCTGTACTAAATGAAACTGGGAATGTCACTGTGTATCATTCACTTTGATACGCTGTGTATCCTTTTGCTCAGGGACCAGTTTTGTGCCCCGAACCAGACACTGGAGAGCAAGAGGTGAAACTTGGAGGGCTTTACAATCAGATTGGAACAAGGAGGCTACCCCGTGCATGAAATAAGTAGAAGTGCAAGGGAACTGGAACTCCAAGCTGTAACACCAAGAGGTTCATGGTGGGGCTAGCGGGAGAGAAGAGCCAGCCAGGAAAGTGGGAGATAGAGGTTAGCACACCCAAGGACATCCCTTCTCCGAGCTTCTTCTTGCTGCCCAACACCCCATCAGTATCCCTGCCTGGTCCTTCTGTCTCCGAGAGTCCTGAAATATTCTGTGGTGCAATTTTCTGACTAAGAGGCCTGGAAAGGGTGGGCTATTATCTTGGCTGTGGTCACAGCCAAGCCACTGTCCTTCACTGAGCCTCTGTCTCCTTACTTGTAAAATGAGGAGATTGGAGTCAGTAGTGGTTTTCAAATGTAGTTTGAGCAGCAGAACATATTCTTTGAAGGCAATATCACAGAGAAGACCAATATAAGACAGATGGAAGTAGAAGAGCTCAGAGTGATACAAGGGTGACAGGGACAGAACTCTGCTGTCCCTCCCCCCACCACCACCAGTCTGAGAATCACTGGGCTGACAGCCTTGGTGCCCCCAGCTCTGAGACCACAGGGCAGTGAATAAAGCATGTAGGTCTTAGAGACAGATGGATCTCTGGGGCTGGGTTTAAATCCCAATCCCACCAAGATATTGGTTACCTCTTGTTGCCCCCAAACCCAGGACTTACACAGAGAAATATTTACTATACTCATGCATTTGTGGGTCTGCTGGGTGTTGGCTGATCCAGGCTAACAGCCACCGGGGTGACTCAGATCTGCCTCTTGCACTCTTCTGGGACCTGAAAGTGAGATGGCACATTTGGTCATTTTCACTAACATGCAAAACAAATTTCATGGCCAAACCTAAAGTCAAGTCCCTTCACAGTAAGGCCATGGCCAGGATGGAGTAAAGAGTTGAGGTCAACAAGTCAGTCTATCACCCTTCTAACTAGCTGACCTCAGGCAGGTGAATTAAACTCTCTGTACCTCAGTGTCCTCATCCAGAAAACGGGACTAATAATACCTACCTGCCAGAGTTGTCATGAGACATGTTCAAAAATTATATGCCCTCCCCCCCCACCAGCTTTACCCTGAAAAGACCCTGCCCAGATAACCCTCAATGCAGACATTAGGTCTGGGAAGCTGTTACAAACACACGGCTACTATCCCATGGCAACGTGTGATGGGGAAGCCTGGGGCGCACGCAGTGTGTGTGTACACGTGCATGTGTGAGCACAGATGCGGGAAGTGCGTCTCTGAAAGGCAGATACTGCAGACCCTGCTTTATGATGCCACTCGGAGGCTGAAGTCCCTTTCAGGGCCCAGCTCCCAGATTCTGCCCGCTGCAAAAATCATCATGTTATAATTACAAGTTAATTAAAGCAGAAGAGATCAAAGCCACTTTAGACAGATTAATGATACAGTGAGTGCCAGAAATTTCACCGTTTTATGTATTAACCACATTGTCGTTTTTATTCCACTTTTTTCCCCTCTTTTGTGTCAGCTGAAAAGCCTTTCATATCTTTTCTCTGCCCCCCTCAATGCACGAGGAATTTGAAGTCCTAACAGCTGTGAGGAGCTGTCTGTGGAGAAGGGGCACATTCAAAGGATATCAGAAAAATCAACGAGCCTTTTAGCTTCTGAGTAGAATGAAGCTGCCACCCGCCTAACCCTCCACTACCTTAAAAAAAAAAAAAAAGACCTAAAGAAACATCAGTCATTAAAATCAGGCCAAAGCAAAAGGAGGAATGGCAAGCTGGACCCCCCAGCTCCCACCTCTCCCAGGAGATTCTGGGAGGAGAGGGATTTTTGCATGTCAGGTTCACCACTGTCTTCGTCCCGCTGGCTGTTATCACAACGTGCCATAGGCTGGCTGGCTTGTAAACAACAGGAATCTATTTCTGACAGTTCTGGAGACTAGAAATCCACAATCAAGGTGTCAGCAATGGTTGGATTCTGGTGAGAACCGGTGTTGCAGACTGGCAACTTCTCACTGTGTCCTCATATGCAGAGAGCAAAGAGGAAGCGAGTCCTCCCTTGGCTCTTAGAGGGACTCTAATCCCATTCATGGGGGCTCCACCCTCATGACCTCATCTCATCCTAATTACCTCCCGGAGGCCCCACCTCCTAATGCCAACACATTGCATATGTAGGACTTCAACATATGCATCTGGGGGACACACACATAGAGTCTGTAACTACCACTTGGGTGAGCATGACAACCAAGTCATCAAGGTTTAGCCTCAGGGTCAAGTGTGATTCAGATAACCCCACAGAAAAATAAATGAATAGGCCACAAATGTGCTTATTCACACACTGGGTATTTATCACATGCCCCCCACATTCCAGGCATGGGGTTAGGGCCGGGGGTACAAGGGTGAGCAAGTTAAATGTTGCATCTGCCCTTGCGGTGTTTATAGTCTCAATGGTGAGAACACATAATTTACAATTACGATGTTAAGTAATATGCAGTGGAACCACCACAGCCCCTCAGATCTCAGTGGCTTAGGTGAAAAGTTTATTTCTCCTCTGCACACAGATCAATCTGTGGGTGAGAGAGATCTCCTCAGCAACCCAGGCAGATGGAAGCATTTTCATGTGCAACTTGCGGCTCTCAAATTCACACCCAACTGACAGGCAGAGGGAGGCGGAAAGTATGGAAGACCACACAGGACATTTTAAAAAAGATTTTAGATTTATCTGAGAGACAGAGGGAGTGGGGGAGGAGCAGAGGGAGAGGAACAAGCAAGCTCTGTGCTGAGCACAGAGCCTGACGTGGGGCTCAATCTCACGGTCCTGAGATCATGACCCAAGTCGAAATCAAGAGTCGGATGTTTAACTGACTGAGCCACCTAGGTGCCCCCACAAAGGGCTTTTCTGTAGAACTTCCTTATCTTTTGGTATGATGGTATGGTGTTCATCACTTTCACCCCTAATCTGCTGCTCAGAGCTCAGTCACCTGACCTACCAAGTTACAAAGGGAGCGGGGAAATACAATATGGCTGGGTGACCACTTCTAACAACTGCGCCACCATATGCAAGAGATGTGGAGTCTGGGTTGAGGAGCTCACCTCCCTTCCAATAGGAATAGTCACTATAACACTCTGTGAATGCATAGTAGGAGGAGCTCAAGGGTCTGTAAGTGCACACTGTTTCCATAACAAACCATCCCCACAACTCAGTGGATTAAAATACAAACTTGTTCTTATCTCCCCAAGTTCTGTGGGTTGACAGGGCTCCGCCAGGCAGTGCTCACCTGGATCTGTCACATAGTTGCTGTTACATGGCTGCTGTGTGTCCACAGTGTTTCTTCAGTCACACATCTGGCACCTCACCTGGGATGGCACACCAGCCGAGGGCTGGCCAAGCAACTCTCTCTCTCCCCTGAGGTGCCAAGCTGACCTTCCTCCCAGCTCAGTGGTCTCAGAGTAGGGAGAGTTTTTTCCATGGTAGCTGGCTTCCTCTGGCTAAATATTCTGTACATTCAAGCAGAAATTGCAAAGCTTTTTATAACCTGGCGTTGAAAGGCCCAGAATGTCACTTCCACAGCATGCTACTGGTGAAGCAAGTGAGGAAGGCTAGCCCAGATTCAGTCTTCTACTTCTTAGTGTTCTGTGATTCTTTCTCAGATAACAGCCAGGCTTCCAGAAGATGAATCTGGCTGCAGCATACAGGGGTAGGCTGGAAGACAGCAGGGAGACATATAGGAGATTGTCTTACCACTGTGCTTTTTGTGCATTTAAAAAATTCCCACTCACCTCATCCCCCACCCTCCATCATCAGAGGAATGGGGGCAGGGGGAGTTGGCACCCTTGGTTTGCTTGGTCACCCTGTTCATACAAGCTGAGTCTGATGGAGCTTTTCACACTTGGAAACACTTTTGTGATGGGAGGATCCAGAAGATCCACCCAGGGGTGTGAAGACGTCTGTGGAATACAATTCTCTTCCTCTTGGGTGAGAATGGAGAGAGAAGGTCAGCACCATGGTCAGCTCCCGTCCTCTTGATCACTGGGGGCTTAACCAATTCAGAATTCCTGGAGCCATCAGCTGAATGATAGGGAAGAAGTCCCACTCAGGGAGCTCTTGGTCTGAGAAGAAAACCCAGATCTTGCTCAGGGGCGGGGAGTGGGCTGTAAGAGAAAAGAGCTCGCAAAGTGTCTCCAATCTGGTACAGTAATTGGAAGACATACTTGAAAAAGTTGTGACGTAGGAAAGTAAAGGCCGGCGTGGAGAGAGAGGGAGAAAGGTGACTAACACTTACTTAACACAATGCTAGGCACCAAATAGATAAAGTCCTCACTGCAGAAGGTCAATAATATTATGCCTGTTTTATAGGTAAGGATACAGAGGATTGGAAGAGCAAAGCAGCAACTCCGAATGTTTTAGCTTGTTACTTCAAGAGCCAAGGCTTAAACCCAGGTCCATCTGAGTCCAGGCCCCAATGTTGTTTTTTGCCGATCCATGAGGTCCTGGGAGGCCGGGCACCATCCTGGAGTGTGACACTTAGCAGGGGCTCAGTAAATGCCAAATTATTGAGAGAATGAATAAAAGCATGGTGAGTGGATAGGATGAGCGTGCGAACAGCCTGGGAGGAATGTATGGTATGCTGCATCCAGGTGCTGGCCCGCAGAGGAAACTCAGGTGCTCCTGTCCCCTGTCCCCCTTGGGGAGTGGACCATCTCATCCAGGTCATGGGGTGAGCTAAGCTGAGGGCCTCGCCCTGTAGCATATGGCCTTAGTTGAGCCTCCGGTCCTGCCCCCCACAGTCTCTGCTGGATTGAGGGAATGGAGAGTCTCCTCCTCACCTGCAGGCTCAGGTAGGCGTGTCCGAGGTAGCACATTCTCTCCCATCCCTGGTTCGTCTGCTCAGCAACAGTGTCATGAAGCCACCAGCGGCATCTCTGACAGGCCTGGACATGCCCTGACCCATGATGGCGAGTTTGAGCCTGGGATCATGTTCTGAGTTAGTCTGGCATTAAGAAAAAGACACAAAGGCTCCTTGAAGAAGGAAGACAGATCGAATGGGGGAAGGGGCTCTTCAGTTAGACCTGAGGAAGCTGCTCCCAACAACAGGCACTGTCCAGCTCCAGGGTGGGTGGGAAAACCTCACCGGAGAGCAGATGCCTGGGGAGAGGGCAGGGAAGTTTTAGGGGGCCATTCTGATGCAAACCTGTGGGAAAAGAGAGGGATTACTAGATGCCACTCATCACATCCTCAAATGTCAGAGCCGGAAAGGTCTTTAGAGAGCACATTTCTCAGACAGACCTCCCCCACTTACAGATGGTGTTTCTGAGGCCCATAGAAGGGTTGGGAGAGAAGGCGTTGACACACCAAGGAGGGGCCGGCTGGGCATTAGAGCTCACCTGTCCCAGGCCAGGCACCAGACAAGAGTCCTCTCCATGCCTCCTTGCTCTGATCTTTCCCCCTCAGCTGTAGGATTTCCCCACAGACTAGCACCATTTTCCTGTATCCTATTTCATGAAACCACTTCAAATCCAGTCTGCTGCTGGCCCTGGGGCCCTCCAGTGAAGATACAGGAAAGAGGATTTTATGAAAGGTATTCAGTGGCATACAAAACCCACAGACCATAAGACTACTTGAGGACAAGGGGCTCTAGGGCCTTTGAAGCTGTATTTTCCTGTATTTTCAAGACAGTGGGCTCTAGAGCCCAGTGACCTGGGTTCAAGGCCTGACTATTATTTTCTGAGAGAAGGACTTTGGGCAAATTATTCTCTGTGACTTCATTCCCCATGTGTTAAATGAGAATAGTATTATTAACCGCTCCCTAAGAGGCGAGGTAAAATAAGTGAGTGCTTATAAAGCACTTGGAAGAGTGCCTGGCGTATACTAAATGCTCAATAAATGTCAGCTGGTGTTATCAGCATGGTGGGGGTGGAGGTGGCGTCGGGGGAGGCTGGCTCTGCAGAGACCTGGGTCTGGCAGGAATGGAAAGTTCTCTGCAGGCACATTGGTCCGCGACTCTAAAATTTAGGCTCTAGGTCCCACTCAGCCAAGTAAGGTTCACTGTACGGTGTTGGGCAGGTAACCTCAAGTAGTTAAACCAAACCTCAGTTTACCCATCTGGAATATGAAACAATGGTACCAAGAAACCCCTAATTTGCTCTCCCAGCTCTAAAACTCTGGGACTCGGTGGCTATGGTTCCTGGTGCCCTGAAGGGAATTTATCTCAGTAAGCTTGCTTTACCTTCCTCACCCAAATACAGAAGCATTTAGAAGCTCCAACTTTACATCTATTCTACTGTCCTCCATCCCATTCTGAAGGATTCTCTAATGGATCCCGGAGCCGGGACAGCCAGGCTGGGTCATCAGAGATGACCCAGTTGTCAAGGCAGAAAGCTTGTCTGAGGGTCCCTAGGCTGGCCACTACCTGACCATCCATCACCCTCCCCTTGGGTCCCACCTTCCATACTCAGGTACCAGTCCCCTTGGCCTCCAAGCCTGGAGATGGCGGGCAGCCTGTCAGAGGGGCAGAGCAGACGCTTCCCTAAGTGATGGACGGGGCAGCCCTGTGCCAGCTGCTCCCTTCGTCTGAACTGGAGTGGATCTGACAGTCTGGGAGGCAAGCAGGAGGGCTGCTCCCCTTCCCAGCTGGCCCGGCATGAGATCAAGGGACAGGACTGTCAGCATGAGTTTGGGAAGTGCCACTAGACTGCTTCTGACAAGGACTTTGGGGACCAACTTGGAGGGGGTAGTTCAGAACAGCTTTTGCTTTCTCCTTCCTTCCGTGCTTGCTCGGGCAGAGCCCACCTGCCTGTATGGCAGAAGGGCCAGAAGGCCCGGGCACATACCGCCCCCTGCCCCCTCCTAGCTGTATGGCTTGGGGCAAGTCATGCTCTTTTTGGAGCCTTCCTCTCTCCATCTATAAAATGGGGTTCCTAATAGGAACCACTTTAACAGTTTTGGGGAAGGTCCAAAAGAGAATATGGAGCGGCTAATACTTACATGCTCGCACAATATACCAGGCCCACTTCTGGGCACCATATGTACATGCTTTACTTAATTCCCGCAATAGATCTTTGAAGTGCACACAGAGAGGTTAAGTGACTTGCTCAGGGGAGCACAGCTAGTCAGGGCAGAGCCAGCATTCAAACCTAAGCGAGCTGGCTCCAGACTTGACTCTTAGTCACTCCTCTGGGGTGAGAGTTTCTAGTACAGGCTCCGTAGAAGTTTGACCGATACTAACTCTCCTGCACCATCCCCTCGCTGATGCCAGATGGGGCTTTTTCAGGGAAGGAGGCTGCAGTCAGCTCCGCT
>CM053606.1:10576967-10606777 GCA_028646535.1 Procyon lotor | reverse complement strand
GCCCCCCTGTCCAGCAGCTCAGAGAGTGCGAGAAATCTGGCCCGAAACGTGCTCTGACAAAGGGCCAATTCGCTCTAGAGCAGAGGTCCGCAGACTTCCTATAAAGAGCCGGCTGTAAACGTTTTAGATTTTGCAATCACGCAGCGTCTATCGCGAAGACCCAACTGGACCAGCAGCGGAAAAGCAGCCACACGCAATCTGTACACAAATGGGGTGGCCATCTGTGTTCCAGGGCTCCTTTACTGATGAAATCGGCCCCCCCAGGCTGCGGTTTGCGGACCCCTGGTCTAGAGTCTACCCCAGACAGCAGCAACAATAACCACAAGAGGTGACATTTATTGAGCACCGGCTGTGTACCAGAGCCAGTGTCATAGTCACCTGAGGAAGTTGGGACTATGATTCTCTTGAACTTACAGCGGAGGAAACTGAGGCACAGAGATGCTAAGTACGTCACTTGCCCAAGGTACCCTGGCCAGTAAGTGGCAGAGCTAGTCAGAAAAATCTGCTTTATATCCATCCACCCAGTTGCTCAGAAGCCTGGCGGCAGCTCTACCTCCCATACCCCACACCTAACTCATCAGCAGATCCTATTGGCTCCACTTTTAAAATATCTTCCCAACTCTTTGGGGCACCTGGGTGGCTCAGTCGGTTAAGCGCCTGCCTTCGGCTCAGGTCATGATATTGGGGTCTTGGGATCGAGCCCCACATCAGGCTCCCTGCTCGGCTCCCTCTCCCTCTTCCTCTGCACCTTCCCCTGCTTATGCTCGTTCTCCTCTCAAATAAATACATAAAATCTTTAAAACTAAATAAATGAAAATAAAATACCTTCCCAACTCTGAAGGCTGCTCACCACCCCCCTCCAGCAATCCGGGTCTGAGCCCCCCAATACCTCACCTGCCTGGTTGCTGCAACAGCCCCTCCCCGCCCACCCCCTGCAGTCTGTTCTCCATGCAGCAGCCGGAGACACCCTTTGCAAACATCAGTTACCACACTGAATGCTTACTTATCAGGTTGCTCCCCTGCTTGACGGATACCCTGCAGTGAGAAAAGCCTGGTCCTCACTCCCCACAGCTCAAGTGGTGGCAGGCTCATCCCTGTCCCTCCTGTCTCCTCTCCCACATCTCTCCCACTCCCCCCTGTTCAGCCACTGTTGCCTCCTCCCCATTTCTGGAACACATCAGCATTCCCCTGCCCCAGGGCCTTTGCACTTGCACTGGCTGTTCCCACTGCCTGGCAGGTTCCTCCCCAGACATTCACAGGGAGCCTCCCTTACCTCCTTCGAGTCTCTGCTCGAATCCCACCTTCCCAGTGAGGCCCTCCCTCACCTCCTGTTTTATTTCTGCAACTCACCCTCTTGCCCCTCCCTCCTGCCCCCCCTTACTTTGCTCTGCTTTTCCGTCTCCCATATCACAGATTACCTTGACCACACTACAGAATTTAGTTATTTGTTGTTTTTATTAAATTCTGCACTAGAATGTGACTCTGCAGGGCAAGGTATTGTTTGCGGAGCCGCTGACACACCCCAGCCCCTCCGGCAGTGTCTGCCCACGAAGGACACCCAATGATATCTGTTGAATGGCTACGTGAATCCAGCCCAAGCCCTTCTTGCCCAGTGCCTGCAGGCTCTGTGTGCAGAGAAAGAGCTGACGGGCCACATGTCAAGGAAATGACACTTTTGCTGGATGCCCTAGAGAATCCCTTAAACTTCAGATGCCAGCCCCCGAGCAGGAGTTTCCACACTCACTTTTGCCTGGATGAGCCCAGAATAAGACAACGTTGCTTGTGTGTTTTTATTTGAGCGCACAAACCGGGCTAGTAGTCCTCAAGGAGCAGGTCCTTTGCCTCCATGGGACCCCAGGAAGAGAGACCCCCACTCCCTTTGCACAAAGTGAAGCAGAAGAAACCCAAGCGGCATCTGGTGGCCAGCAAGAGACTCTGTCTGCAGACATTGATTGGGACAATGAGGCGGCCGTTCATGCAGCTTGGTCAGAGCCAAGCTCTGGTTTCTGCCCGGCTACTGGGACCAGAGGGTATGACAGGAAAATCCCTGTGACTCCTGACCAGGCGTTTTTGTCCAAGGCTGATGTGGGTCCCAGACTTCAGGCAGGTTTGGAATGGCAAGCTCATTTAGCTACTTAATTCCCACCCCCCTGGGGGTAGCTCAGGCCATCCCCTTCTGGCCCGAGTCCTGTTAATGACCCGTTGGGTGGTCTTGGACAAAATGCCTCACCTTTCTGGGCTCCGATTTCCTTAACTCTAAAGTGCTCTTTGGGACGCCAGCTACGAAGGACAGTCTATGGTTCTGGGGTTCCATATCCAATCCATCCCCCATAATCTGGTATGGATATTAGCTCCAGCAGGGAAGAGAAGGGGGGTGAGATTCCCTACAGGACGCTTTGGATACAGAAGCTGGAAACTCAGTCTGAATTTCATTTCCATCCCTTGCCAGGGACACAACTTTGCCACCCAGGTCCTTCCCCGGCATCAATTTCTACACCTGTAAAATGGGGATAGTGGTTCACCCTAAGGTCATCAGACTTAGGTGAAATGATGTGAGTTAAGGGCAGACTAGAGGTAGGTAGCTATTACTACTACACAGGGAGGGGGATGCCTCATAGACGATGAGTGTGACTCTGGGGGTGACCTTGGGTCTCAATCTGGGGAAAGAATGCTATTGCATTTGCCCTTGTAGCTCTGAGAAGACACACACCCCACTTCCAGGGAAATACAGTATTGTTGTTGGGAGGCTGAAAGAGGTCACAAGGTAAAGTAAGGCACGCTGTCTGCTGTGCTTTGCCCTGCGTCAACTCGCTGCAAGCCGGAATGACATTTCCCGGCATCCCCTTCTCTTTGGTTCTCAGAATGAACCCTAAGGATATTGGATCAGGGTGGAAAAAAAAATAGAGTGTCAGATCAGGCCATATTCATTGACGTGGGTGCAGGAAGCAGAGATTCTGGATTCAGTGGGTGAGCTCGAGCAGCTGGAACTGGCTCAGTTTATTTGTTTGATGGGCTAAAACCCTGGACGCAAAGGGGGCCTATCCTAAATGGAGTTCTAATGCCAGCATTTCCCCAGTGGAGGGTAGAGGGGAGTATCCAAAGTCTTAGGGCTATTGGGATGTTGAAATGGACTCATCACGCAAGACCTGTTCATCCACCCCCGACAGGTGCGGGCTGCCCCGTGAACCGCTCTTCACATAGCACACTGCTCGTGCTACGTTACTTCTTCTCTCTCAACCCAGAGGAGCTGCTGTTGCTGGAAGGGTCGGTGGTGGGTAGGGGTATCGTACGAGACTCAGGCAGGCCCCATCGGCGAATAATAGCAGAGGCCCTTAAGATTTCAGAGAAAAGCCATGCTAGTCTCCGCAGATAATTATTCTCCTTCCGAGAAGTGGCTTCTGGATTGCCATTGGGCCTTACTAGGCACCGGAAGCTTGATCGCCGGCCCCAAGTTAACGTGCTTTCTGAGCTGCTCATCAATGAACTGAGTGTTGTCTGAGCAACCAAACCATAAAATTGAGCATTCGCGGTGGCAATTTCATCATTGAGTGGAAGTGGCCCATAGATCAGCTCAAGCAGCTCAAGAAGGCTCGAGTAAGTCTCCCGAGCCAATCCTTTAGATGCCCCTCTCTCCTGCTCGTGCTACGTTACTTCTTCTCTCTCAACCCACACCTCTGGACTCGTGTGGAATTTGTCAAGTTGACTAAGGAAGAAGGAAAAAGGTTCTGGTTTACAGGAGGTTCTGCACCATATGGGGGGTGTATCCCAGAAGGGGAGGCTGCAGCACCCCAGCCCTACCCTTGGAGCTAGAGCTCAAGGAAATCCTAACGGTGGCAGGACTTTGCTTACTCAGCCTAGGAAGAGAGATGGCCATAGGTACGAATCTACAACGATACATGGGCTGTGGCTAATGGGCTGGCTGAATTGTCAGGCACTTGGAAGAAACATAACTGAAATTGGTGAAATGAGGTCTTGGGGAGAAGCGTATGGCTGAATGGGCAGACTGGGTGAACAGATCTGTGTTTGCGTAAACGCGCCATCAGTCACTTCAGCGGAGGGGGATCTAATAAGTGGATAGGCAAAGTGATCCATTTTGTGGATCTCGGCTAAACTCTTTCCCAAGATCTCCCCATCCTTACCCGTGGGCTTGTGAACAAAATGGCCATGGAGGAAGCGATAGAGGTGATGTAGCAAACTGGACTTTTGCTCATCAAAGCTGAGCTAGCTACAGTCATGCTAAGTCCCCAAGCACCAACCACAGAGGCCAGTACTGAACCCCTAATATGGCGCCCAACATGGCCCATGTTCACTAGTCAGTAACTCGCTAGTCTTACCATGATCTTCATCACCCTGAACACCTGGACTGATGGAATGGTGGAATGGTAGGAATCCCTACCCACCACTGACCCTTCCAGCAACGTTTGAAGGCTTGGTTATGGTACCAGCCTTATGGCAACATCTTATGGCTAGGGCAATGTCCTCCCAAAAGCAGTCTATGCTCTAAAATCAGCAACTAAATTAATTAATTAATTAATTAATTAATTAAATTAAATAAAATCAGCAACCAATACCCAGTGCTATTCATCTCATGGCCAAGATTCCCAGGCCCCAGACTGGGGGTGGAAATGGGTATGGCTCTTCTTACAATTATCTTATATAATTCACTAGCAAAACCTTTGCTTTCTGTCTCCATCACTTTAGGCGTGTTGGTCCAGAGATCTTAGTTCCCAAGGGAGGAATGCTTCTGCCATGAGGCATGACAAGGGTCCCATGAAACTGGAGTTGAGATTGCTATCTGGCTACTCTGGGTTCTCCATGCCAATGAATTAAGGCATAGAAGTGGGTCTCCATACTAGAGACCTAGGCTAGAGTGATTGATTCTGAATATCAGGGCAAATTGGGTTGCTGCTGCCCAATGAGGATAAACAGGAAGGTTCCCTGAATTCAAGAGACTCCCCTGAGGCACCTCTAAGTATTCCCATGGTCTGTGATACAAGCAATTAAAAAACACAACCACCCTTAAAAATTAAAAAAAAAAAAAAAAGCTGAATCACTATATCAGACACCTGAAACTAATAATATAACACTGTGTGTTAACTCTACTGGAATTAAAATAGAAACAAACAAACACAGCCACCCATAGTAGGTAGTCCATACCCTTAAGGAATGAAAGTTGAGTTACCCCATCAGGCATGGATCCATACTAGGCCAATCTTACTGCTAAGAGCAAGTAGTTTTATGAAATGAGTAGTGGAAGAAGGAAATTACATACCTGACCAGTTACAATCACATACCTGACCAGTTGAAGAAAGGAGGAAGGTAACAGACTGGAGTTTTCCTCTTTATTCTGTATGACAATATTTGTATGGATGCTAATTAATTCTCCTGCCTCCCTTGCCCTGATTCCCCTACCACCTTGCATTTTGTTAATGGCTGCTAACTGATTATTCAGTATTTAAATGATAGACTGCCTACCAAGGATTGTGACCCAGCTAGAAAAGGTATGAACACCACCCAAAGATAAAGGAACTTTGTACCTTCTTTGAGGAAGAAGGTTAGTCTGTTTTCAGTTATACCAGGGATAGCTTTATTCCATTAGAAAGAACAATGATTTTGCTCTGATGTTTTATTTTTTCTATTTAAGTATAATTGACCTACTATGTTATATTCTTTTCAGGGGTACCACATGGTGATTGGACAATTCTATACAATCACAGTACTCGTCGTGATAAGTATAGTCACTGCGCAAAGTTATTATAGTACTGCTGGCTATAATTCCTATGCTGTACTTTTCATGTCCACTATGATCTTAATTTGGAAGTTTAATATGGTTAATGAGGTGTGTCCATGTGCTGGGTTGACATGGGGGGCCTATGATTAAACCAGGTCAGTTTAACGAAGCTGGAACTACATTTCCCAGAATGCCTTTCCCCTTCTGGCTCTGAGTTTGGTCAGCAGTAGAGCAATTTGCTTGGGACTGGGATCAGAAGGCAGAAATGAAGTGAGGCAGCAGCCAGGCTCGCCCATGGGTCAGTGCGGGATCAGCACATGGCTCCCCTCGTAGGGGTGAGGCAGCAACTGGGCCCACAGCAACCCCAGCTCCTGGCACATCTCCTCCTCCAGCATCTCCAGGTCCTTGGCAGGGTGCTGTGCAACTCTGGGGTGAAGTATGTCAGCTTCTTAGCAGGCCTGCCTGAGTTCCAGTGCATCACTGTGGGTTCTTACAGATGTCATTGTTTGCCCTACTACATGTCTGTCTTTTTTTCCAAACTGCCTGCATGGCTGTCTTCAGGATAAGCACTGGCTATAGAGGCAACAACCCTATGCAGACTGTTAAACCGGTCCCCACACCTGCATGAGGTCAAATCCCTATAACAAATCCTTCATCCTTCAGCAGTCTTACTGATTCTCCTTCCTTGTCCTCCTCCTGAGACCGTGTCCTAGGTGAGGTCCCTTGCAGGTAAAGCCTGAGACTGTAATTCCCATGGAAGTGATTTCCAGAAAGAGAGCCTTCAGGACAAATCTGAAAGTGGGTGAAGTAGGATGGGGGGGTAGGGGAAGAAGCTAAATAGAGAGTGGGGTCAGCTGGAGTCTAGCTTCTATCCCCGGCGAGTTCCGGAGCATGAAAGACACCCCAGAGTTGTCCCACCTTGAGGGAAGTGGGTCAGCTCCATTATCCATCATTACTCACCAGCGATTTCCTAAGGAAACCCCTGGAGGAGAGGCAATTTTCCAGGTATTTCCTTCAAAATGGCTCCTGGAGGCCAAGGGCAATTCTTTGGGGAAGAGGGTAGCTGTATGCTGTCAGATGTCAGCCTTCTCAGCAGCTGGGATAGGTGGGCTGGTCTGGTAAGGACGATCTGGTAAACAGCATCCACCGCATATTTTTCATTACAGAGGACATGGATTCAAGTCCTGATTCCACTACTCAGTGACTCAGTGATCTTGGGCATGTTTCTCTAATTTCCTAAGCCTCCCTAAGTCACATGGGGATAATAATAGAACATAACATATGTAAAGGTGCTTAGCACACAGCTGGCACGTCGCAAACATTTAATGAATGTTACTATTACTGAAATTAATAATAATGATGATGGTTTTAAAAGAATGCCTGCATGGCTCAGATCCCCAGGTCCTGAGATCGAGGCCCACATCTAGCTCCCTGATCAGCCGGAAGTCTGCTTCTCCCTCTGCCTCTCCCCCTTGCTCATGCATGCTCTATCTCTCCCTTTCTTCCTCTCTCTCAAATGAATAAATGAAATCTTTTTTAAAAATAATAGTTTAAAGAGTAGGAGTCATAAGTCTGGGCTCTGGTCCCAGATCAGCAACCTACTGCTTTCTGTTTCCTCTATTGTAAAATGGAAATAACCGGGTACTAGTACCTGTGTCCCCTACCCTGCAGGGTCGTTGGGGTAGACATGCTCCTTCTAAAGGTGTCCATATCTTAATTCCTGACCCTACATGGTAAAAGGGAGTTTGTAGATCCTGAGATGGGAAGATCCCCCTGGATTGTCCAGGTGGACGCAATGTAATCACCCCGGGGGACAGAAGAAGCAGGGTCAGTACTAGGAGATGTGAGAATGAAAGCAAGAGCCTGGGCTGATGGAGGAAGGGGTCATGAGCCAAGGGAAGTGGGCGCCTCTAGAAGCTGAAAAAGGCAAAGAAACATGTTCTCGCTCAGAGCCTCCAGAAGGAGACAACTCTGCGCGCACATTGACTATAGCTGATTTCAGACCTCTGATCCCCAGGACTGTAGGAGAGTTACTGAATGTTGTTTTCAGCCACTGGGCTTGTGGACATTTATTCCAGCAGCCATAGGAAACTAACATGGGATCCCACAGACAATGTGTCAGCGTCGCGACCTCAGGACATGGTCATTGCTGCAGCCATGAACTTCTCATGACCCTAGGCTTGGGTCATGAGAACTAAGAAAACAGGCTGGCAGGATCATAGGAGATTTTATTGGCGTATGCGGACTCATGGGAGGAGGCAATGCCCAAGCCAAGCTTGAATCAGAGAGACTTTCGCAAAGATTGTGTAGGCTCCAAAATTACAGAAATCTTTCAAGTACCTTCCCACCATTTAAATCTCCTCCTCAACACGCCACTTAAACCACCCACATCCATATGACAGAGTTGGGGAGCTGGAAGAAGAGGACACATCAAACTCTCTGCTGGGACATCTTCCCTCATGGCTTAATATTTCAAATAATCCCAACCAGATTCCTCCATGTCCTCCATGCATCAAACCACAGAGATCCTCATTGTAGATTAAATACGCCAAAAGTGAGAGAGGGGACAGGCCTTGCCCACTCAAGACCTTTTCCTCCAGCAGGCTGGGACCAGGCACTTCCCGTGGAAGCGTGTTTGATTAGCAGAGGAAATAAACCTTTATTAGCTCTGTAACAGCAAGGACAAAGAGCTGTTATATGGGTCCCTGGTCCATCAAAACACCCCTCGCCCACCTTGCAAGATGTCATTTATGCTTAGCAAGGAATTCAGAAAGTCTGAATATCCCCCATTTGTTCAAATGTCCTGCTAGTTTGACATTAATGTTAGACCTCTTGATGACTAAGGACAATATAATTCAACAAGGATGCTACACTTACACTGGTCCAGTGTTGAGTTTATATATTGGTCAGATTTGCACTATATCATTGCTGCATAACAAACATCTCCAAGTTATCAATGACTCATGATGCCAAACATGTGCTTCCTACTTACAGACCTATAGATCATCCATAGTTCAGTTGATTTGGGCTAGGTTAAGTTGGGCTAGGCCGACTTCAGGCTAATTTAAGGAGAAACCAGGTCTGTTCCATGTGTCCTTATTCTAGGACCTCTGGTCTCAGACTTCCTCAGACTCTTCAAAGAACAGAAGCTCAGTGGTGCTGGCAGGGGCTTGCTGCAGCTCCAAAGATCTTATCTTAGAATAAGCACACAATTATTTCCACCCACATTCTATTGGCCAAAGCAAGTCATGTGACTAAGTCTAAAGTCATTGGGAAATTATATCCTTCCCACGGGGAAGCCATGGGAAAGGCCAGAAGGAAAGGAGAATTGAGGGAAAACAATACAATACAACACAGTCCAGAAAGAATCTTTGATATGTTCACACTATCATCCATCTCCCCACCCATCCTCCCAGATCAAAACTGTCCTAGAAACAAATGCTTGCTGGCATCCTCTTCTCCCAACTTTATGGGGTCCCCACCACATTTCTACAAGGAAGAGGTTGCTGCATGGAGACATCATCTCTAGAGAGAAGAGACTCCAAAGAGTGTCCTCGGTGAGGGAGTCCTTAAACATTACCTCATACTCACAATTCATTGTACAGATGGGGAAACTGGGACCTGGATAGGTGTCAGGTCTTGTCCAATGTCACAGAGACATTCAGCTCAGGGGATCCAGAGTCAGCTTGCCCAGGCTCTATTTCTAGTTCTACCATTCCTTAAGGTGTAATCTTGGGTAGATTACTATAATCCCTCTGCACCAATTTTCTCATTTATAAATGGGGAAAATAATAGCTCCTACCTCATAAAGTTATTATGAGAATTGACTGTTGAAACACTTGAAACAGTAAATGATAGGTACCCAATAATCAGTAGCCACTATCATTATAATAATTCTGCAAATAGTTATTATTTCAATAATTCACTCCCATGCCATGAAGGATACAGACAGAAGTAAGCAAATTCACCATCTGAAATGTTATTCAGTAGAGGAAATCACAAGAGGCAGAGGGTGGGTCTAATTTTTCCTAGAATGGGAAGAAAAAAGACTAGGAACACTTCCCAAAGGAGGTGTAATCTGAACCTAGTCCCAAATAATGTGTAGAAAGTTTTCCAGATGGATAAGAGGGTAGAAATGATTCCTGTAAGGGGGGGAAGCATGTGCAAAGACCCTGAGGTATGAAAAGATAGCTCAAAGTGTGTTTGGAAAGCACGAGCAAGTCCAACTCACTGGAAGTCATGTTAGATAATGACAAGAGGAGGGCAGGGGTCAGATGCTGGAAGCTCAGAATGCCAGGTAAGAATTCCTCCTATTGGCCTGTGTTATCAAACTTTCCCTCATAAGAAGCACTAGAGCCAAATGGAAGGAAATACTGCCTGTAGGGGTCCAAACAAATGCATTTCTGTATATATTTGAAGTCTCCAGTTTTACCTTAATTTCCATAAATTTGTGTCTTGTTTAATATTATATCCACGTTTATTCACTCACTTAACAAACACTTATTAAGCGCCTACTGGGCAGCACTTAGAATACAAGTAAATAAAACCAAGGTCCTTGCCCTTGTAGGTCTTTTATTCTAGTGAGGGAGGGGAAAATGGTGGTGGAGAGAGATAGGCAATAAACAGTAATGACCATAGATCAATTATATTGATCAGTAGATAGATAACTGTTTCAGCATGTTAAATGGTGATAAGTGCTTTGGAAAATAGGAAAATTAGAGGGGGATATGGTAGGCAGTCATTAAACTAATGAAATAATGAGTGAATTAAGGTGAATGGAAGGAAGGTAGGTTAGTTGATAAGATGGATGGAAGGATGGATAAAAGGAAAGAACAAAGGGAGGAAGGGAGGAAGGAAGGAAAGAAGGAAGGAAGGAAAAGATGGATGGATGGAAGGAAAGAAAGATCGACAGATGGAAAGATGGAAAGATGGATGGAAGAAAAAAAAGGAAGGGAGAAAGGAAGGAAGGAAAAGATGGATGGATAGATGCATGGGTAGATGGAAGAAAGGATGGATGGAAGGAAGGATGGAAGGAAAGAAAGATGGATGGAAGGGAGGGAGGGAGGAAGGGAGGGAGGAAGGAAGGGAGGAAGATGGATGGAACGGAGGGAGGGAGAATGAAAAGGAAAGGAGAGGAGAGGAAGGGAGAAGAGGGGAGGGAGAGGAGGGGAAGGAAGAAAGAAAGATGGATGGAAGGAAGGAAGGAAGGGAGGGAGGGAGGAAGGAAGGAAGGAAGGAAGGAAGGGAGGAAGGAAGGAAGGAAGGGAGGAAGGGAGGAAGGGAGGAAGGGAGGAAGGGAGGGAAGAAGGCTGGCTAGGTGATGGGGAAGGCGTGAAAATCTGAAGAGGGACAATGACAGCACTCACGTGCGTCAGCCCCCTGCCTCCTGAGGCTTCCACTCTCAGAGCCCAGGTGCTGTTCTGCACACACGGGGTCACGGGAAGGTGAGGCCTGCCGGAGCAGGTTCCCCAGATCTCACCCATCCCCAAGCAGGTCATTAGCTTGTTACCCACACTTCAAGTGCAGCTGAATTTCCAAATGCGCAGTTGATATAAATACCTTCTGGGCGCATAGCAGTTAATGAATAACTTGGTTAAACTGCAGCAGAGGGAGGGCACTCCAAATCTGGAGGTGGTGATGGAAGGCTGGGGAACGTGGCCCTTAGTAACGCCCGAAATCCTATCTCTAAAAGGAGGGGAATGATACTGTGGGAAAGGAGTTTATGATAATCATGTCTTCTGTTGGCAGAACCCCCTGTGGCTTCTCCCAGACACTCAGCCGCTGCTAGCCCAGCGTTCTGGGAGAGGAGGCAGGAGCCCCGGCTTCCCCCCCACCCCCTGGCTCAGGGCGCATCACCTTACCTCTCTGGGCCTCAGTTCCCTCATTGTGAAAATGCAGAGGCAACCCCCCAGTGCTCCTCATAGGATGCAATAGATTAACGAGTGGGAAAACTTTGGAATCTGTAAAAAGAAAGGAAGGAAGGAAGGGCTGGAGGGAGGCAGGGGGAGAGGGAGGAAGGAAGGAAGAAAAAGATGGGGAGTGGATCTATTAAAAAGAAAACTATTTCCCACTTCATAAAGCACACGGCAGTGCGGGAGTTCAGAAATCACACATGGCTCAGTTCAAATCCTGATTCTGCTTCTTTCAAACTATGACTCGGGACAAATTGTTTTCTCTGTCTCAGAGCCTCTGTTTTCTCTTCTGGAAGACAGGGCTGTCACAGAGCCCTCAAGGGATTACTTGGAGCATTAGAAGAGATCCCACCCTTTTTGCCCAGTGCCTCATAGTTGCTTTCGGGACACGGGTCTGAGCAGTTTTTGCTGCTCTGTGGCCCAGCCTCCTGCCCATGAGGTTGTCCCACCTTCGGATGCCGAGCGGTGGGTGCAGGTAGGAAGGGGTATGTGTGGCACAAAAGCCCCTACAATATCACCTGCGGCCCTGGGGTCTCTTCTAGGCCATTTCCAGGTGAGACAAGAGCAGACAGAAGGCAGGAACCTTGGGGAGAGAGGTGGCCTTGATCTTGCCAGTGATATAACCATCTCCTCTCCTACTCATGGATGGAGGAGCGGCTAGATCTTCCAGAAGAGCCTCATCCATTCAGAGAGGACCCTTCCCTGGAGTCCAGACCCTCTGCCCCCTGGGCAGACCCCCAGTAGGTCCCTACTATTCAAGCTCAGGACCCTGCTGCTCCCAGCAGGCGCAGCAGCCCCAATGGCGGGCTCCAGGCCTGCTGCCCAGGGACCCAGGGTGTTTTGTGGACCAGTGACAGCGGGTTTATCAAATGGGCCTTGGTGCCACAGCCCTGCCACCAGGCTGTCTTCTCCCTGGACCAACCAATGTCCAAGAAGAGGGCCCCTTCTCTGGGTCAGACCCGGCTTTGTGTCACTATCATTATTGTTTTTCTTTTTAAATGCAATCAGATGCAAGTTACGGGACACTGACAGACAGAGACCCAAAAGGTTTCATTCTCCTCTGAGTCCCTCCCCCACACTGAAGGATTGCTCTATTACCCACGCGCCTCCTCCCCTCTGCCTGACGTTATATGGAACTCATGAATAATAGGAACAACGGCTTACACTTCTGCTGCGTTCCCCAGGTGCTGGGCCCTCCTCCAAGTGCTTTACCTGCACCAACTCACTTAATCCTCATAAGAGCCTGGTGGGTTCTGGGCCCCAGAGCCAGTGGGGCTCCCATCAGTCAAAGAGGGGCTCCCTGAGCTGCGGGGTGGGTTCAAGTGCACTTTCCGGGTGTGGGGGGCTGGTCTGACCTCCTACATTGCCCTTCTCGGGGGAGAAGTGATGGGCCCCGGGACGACCCGAAATCCCAGCTCCTTTAACACACCGCAAAGTCGCCATGACAAATCTCACCATGTTCTTCCATGAATTCCACTTTTTAAAACTCCCAAGGTGATTTCTAAACAAGAAGAAACTTTTCCCAGGGAAGTTGCCAGCCTTGTGGGGTCCCGTCTCCGGCTGCAGAGACACCATCTGTCTTCCAGGAAGGGACGCCTATTGCTTTTGTGCAAGCTGGTTCAAAGCAGGGTCGAGAGTCGGAAGCTATAAATCTCTTCTGCTCCGCAAGAGAAGGGAAAAAAAATCGCCTGTTGGTCTCCCGGGGGGCTTGGGTCCCTCAAACTGCTTCGGAGGTCTCCTGCAAGTGGGGTCCGACCCCCTGAGGGCTCTCAGCTGGGGGGGATCCAGGAGCTGGGCTTGGAGGGCCACCATGGGGCTGCACAAAGCAACAGGACCGGAGCTCATGCCAGCGATGCCCTGCTCTGTAGGCTGGAAAGTCAGGCTGGCGTCGGGGGGCTGCTCCCTCTGTGTGACCTTAGGCCAGGCTGACCCTCTTCTGAGTTCCAGCTTTCACCTTTGGAAAATGGCAATAACATTGGATTGATCCTGCCCTGCCCCGCCCTTCCCTGCCCAGCTCCTGGGGCTGTTAGAGGATCCTGAGAGAGGAAAGTTGCAGAAATGACTAGAAGACCTTACCATCCCATTCACACATAGATGATGACAATTAATGCTGGTGGTGGTGATGACAGCAGCCCCGCACTTGGAGCCCTTAACCAGAGGCTGGAGGGTGGGTTGGATCAGCATGCTGTGTGACCCTAGATAATGCACCAAACCTCTCTGGGCTCTGAGGTCCACTCCTGTCAAATGCAGATAGATAAGGGGTGTGGGAGGACTCTGAACACCTGTGTGCCAGGACTGTCCTCTAGTCAATATTGATTTGACAAGAAGAGCTCTTCTGACAATGGCCAGAGAGAGACTTTCGCCAGGAAGGGTAAACTCCGGGTCAGGCAAAACAGGGGAACCAAATCCTCACGGTCCTCACCCTCATAACAATGACAAAATGAAACCTCTGCCTTTTAAAAAGAGCAAGAGGCTAAGTACTGCTTGATTTGTTGGCACCTACTAAGTGTCCAGCACATAAAAATTGAAGATGATAATAATGACAAGAGTGGCAGCCGAAATACTCAAGTAGAAGGTGTAAATTACTTATGTGCTGAGCATGGTACCAAGTGCTTCACATGCATTATCTCACCAAACCCTGTGGCAAAATAGTGGGCTTCAACTAGCATTTTTGCTATTATTTTCATTCTATAGATAAATGAATTGATGCTCAACAATACACCGTCATTTGGCCAAGGTCACATGTTGGTGAGAGGTGGATGGAAGCCAAGTCTCTCTTGGTGAATAAACCTTTGGATATTAACACTGACAGGCATAGGATCTGCCCAGAAGACGAGGGCAGAGGAGGGGAGGGTGGAGAAGCTCCCGCCACTCAGCGTTGCAGGACCGGAGAGCAGCTGAACACCCAGACCGAGCCGGGCTGAGGGCAGCTACTGGCTCTTCTCTGTTAGCCCAGGCAGGATGGGTGGTGGGGGAAAGAATTGAGTCAGGGGCAGGGGAGAGAGAGCACCCCGGAGCCAGGGAGGAGGTAGGGGTCTCCACCCTGCTAGGAGACATGTGACCACAGATCCAGAGCCGAGTGACCCCTGTGGCCATCCCACGCCCCAGGAAACACCTGCTAAGGCCATCCTACCTGCCTTCATTCACTCATCCGTTCATGCAGCATGTGTTTATTGAGCACCTGCTGTATGCCTGGGACTAGGCTAGGCACTCGGGATGCAGCCATGAACAAGACCAAGTCTCTGTCCACAGCGCGGGGGCAGAAAACACACAAGACAATGAACTTCACAGGGAGTGGTGCGAAACCGGTGATACCGGCTGTGAGGGGACCGCCAGGGGTTAAGGGTTGGAGGGTTCGGGTGCTGCTTGTGGGTCTCCTCTCCCAACTAGAACATCAGCTTCCTGGGGGCCAGGACCTCACCGCTCTTTTGGTGTCTCTATCCTCAGAGCCTACGCATGTCCTGCTCCAAAGGGACTTTCTGCTCATCAGCCTTTTTAAGATCAAAACGCCCCTTTCTCCAGTCGGGGCTGACCTTGAAGCTGGGTTTGTGGGCGGCTTGCCCCAACCATTCCAGCTTTGGAGAGCTCAGCCACGTTCATTGATCATTCGCTCAATGATAATTAGTGGCTTGGGGAAGTGGTATAGATCTAAGACTAAAGACAAGTCTGTCCATTCACAGTATGTCCAGACCTCACCTCTCACAAAACCCAAATTAAAAAAAAAAAAAAAAAAACTTTTTTAAAATGACAGCCCATCCCAAAGGTGTAAAGCAGTGAGACTGATCTTAGCGACAACCGTGCAGATGTCCCGCTGTCCAGTGTGGCTGGTGCTAATCCACCATCGTCAGTGTTGCCCCTGCAAAGGAGTCACCACTGAAGGCCGAAAGGGCCAGGCCTTCCACCGTGGCCGGATCTGCTTTGGGAGTCGCTCTCCAAGCTCTTTCTGAGTCCCACAAGGAACGTCTCTCATTGTCTGTTAGCGGACCTTAAATGTGCCAAATTGGCCCCGAGTTCATACAATCTGTCATTAGGAGGATGGGGATCAGAGGACATGAGATCCTGCTGCAGCAGGAAAGATTCAGGTTAGACCCCAAGATGCACTTCCGGTCACGATGGCTGGGTCAGGCCAACCCTGGGCGAGGCTGTGCCGTCCCATCCTGACAAGGATGCTGCTCTCCTATCTCTCCGCCCCTCTGGTGCCTGCACCTGCCCCTCCCCGCTCTAATCCGGCTGTATGACCCCTGGGAAGGATTCCTCATCAGATCTCAGAGCCCAAACCCCTGCTTAGCTTAATGCATGTCGGGTTTGCCCCTCCGTGCGGACAGCGGGCAACTCTAGCTTGTCTCCCGCATCTGTTCCTGGCACCCCGCAAGAGGCCTGCGTGCAGCGGGTGTCCAACAGTGCCCCCGGTTTGCTGGGGACTTTCAAGGTGGCAGGGGCCCCCCAGTCACTAGTGCGTGGCCGTGGATGGAGGGGAGGGCCACACACCAAGAACTCGGGATCGTAATCCCACTTGATCCTCCTGAAGCCCAGGTGTGTTGAGCTGACCTAGCTCTGATTTAAGGAGGATGAAACCAGGGCACCAATGACCCCTCCCAACCCTTTCCGATCTCAGACGTGAACATAGCCGGCCAAGGCGGTGGCTCTTCATTCCGGAGTTGCTTTTGAGGGCAACTCAGAGTCATCCTCCAAGAACAGGCTTCGGGGTTTGGCTGCAGTCTCTCTGGGCTGGACTAAAAATAAGCCTGTGAATAAGACAATAGCTGATGCTTACCAAGGGCTCTTCGTGGGCTAAGCTCTGCTCTGCCTGCTGCGGGCACCATAATTCCATCCATCCCGCGAGGGGACTGAGGCACAGGGATTCAAACCACTAGCTCGAGCTGGTACAGCCAGGAAACGGGAGAGCCAGCGAGGAGAGGATGCTCGCAGTCTTAGGCTGGACCACAGGGCCCGTACCCCTGTGCTCTCCCGCCCGCCTGCCCTCCAGCTCTCTGGGGAATGTGCTTTACACAGAGAGGGGCCCATAGCCTTCCCTTCCACAGAGGCCCAGAGAAGCCAAGTAACCAGCCTAATGTCACACAGCAAAGCTTGTGGACCACAGGTCCCTAGCCCCACCTACCTCGGCAGTAGGAGGAAAATAGGTAAAATGCATCCATGCCAGGCCCTAGGCTTGGCACTTTCTCCACCAGATCTCATTGGATGCTGAGTCTTATGAGGCCACAGGATCCCTGTGATATGGACCAGACCGCAAAGAGGTTAGGGCACCTGCTCCCAGCAACGCAGGGGCCTGGCTTTCTCCCCCAGCGCTGTGGCCGCTGGGACCCTTGGCAAAAGGGAGGGTCTCCCCATCCACAAGGAGGAATCAACGGGTCATCTGTCCCTTCTCCACTCCTTTCCTCTTGGCTTCTTTTTTTTTTTTCCCGAAATATGTTTATTTTATTTTATTTTTTCAGTGTTACAAGATTTATTGTTCATGCACCACACCCAGTGCTCCATGCAATACGTGCCCTCCTCAATACCTACCACAAGGCTCGCCCGACTCCCCCACCCCCCTCCCCTCCAAAACCCTCAGTTTGTTGCTCATAGTCCACAGTCTCTCATGGTTCCCCTCTGGTTTCCCCCCATTCACCTTTCCCTTCCTTCTCACAATGTCCTCCATGTTTTTGTTTACGCTCAGCACGTAAGTGAGACCATGAGGTAATTGGTTCTCTCTGCTTGGCTTATTTCACTCCGCATAATCTCTTCCAGCCCCATCCATGTTGATACAAAGGTTGGATATCCGTCCTTTCTGATGGAGGCATAATATTCCATTGTATATATGGACCATATCTTCTTTATCCACTCATCTGTTGAAGGGCATCTTGGTTCTTTCCACAGTTTGGCAATTGTGGCCATTGCTGCTATGAATATTGGGGTACAAGTGGCCCTTCTTTGTAATGCATCTGCTTCTTTGGGGTAAATACCCAGTAGTGCGATGGCAGGGTCATAGGGTAGCTCTGTTTTTAATTTCCTGAGGAATCTCCACACTGTTTTCCAAAGTGGCTGCACCAGTTTGCAATCCCACCAACAGTGTAAGAGGGTGCCCCTTTCTCCACACCCTCTCCAACATTTGTCATTTACTTTCCTGTTGATTTTGGCCATTCTAACTGGTGTAAGGTGGTATCTCAGTGTGGTTTTGATTTTAATCTCCCTGATGGCTAAAGATGATGAACATTTTTTCATGTGTCTGTTAGCCATTTGTATGTCTTCTTTGGAGAAGTGTCTGTTCATGTCTTCTGCCCATCTTTTGATGTAATTATTGGTTTTGTGAGTGTTGAGTTTGAGGAGTTCTTTATACCTCTTGGCTTCTTAGTGCTAATTGATAGACACCAGGTGAGTATGAGATGATGAAGGCCAAGGGTTAAGAGAAGGTGGGAGGAAGGAACAGGGGAGCGGGACTGTAAGCACTCATTGTTCTAACAGGAGGTTGCTTTCTACTTTCTTGCAGAAGGGAAGGCTATGTTTAATTAACTCTGCTTGTGTGCTGGGGACAGGGCCTGATTGAAAATGAGCTCCGGGGCCTCTGTTCCAAGGCGGAGGGCCCAGCAGCCTCACAAACGGACCGGCCCCACCACCACCTGGGCACCAGCTCCTCCAAGGCAGAGAGGCCCACTGGCGCATTGAGCACAGCGATGTCTGTTCTCAGCACTCCCCTCGCTCCGTTCCAGCCTGCAGGCTGCGCGCCAGTGAGCACCTCTCCCCAACTCAGCCCCTGCCCTTTCTTTCCTTCCCCAAGCTGGCGCAGTTGCATCGGCTCCTGGACTTAGGCTGTCATTGTTTGTGGCAAGAAACCGAAGCCCACTCTAACTGCACTTAAGAGGACTTGATTTTCAGGCTGGGAGGAGGCCCCCATGAACCCCGGAAGCTGGAAGAACAGCTGGGCCTCTAGAAACAGGAACAAGTCCATCCAAACCAGATTCATTCCCACTCTTTCCTACCCACCCCCAAACCCGACTGCAGTTTCTTAGCTCTGCTGGTCTTAGGTCTTTGAGGACCTGTCTCGTCCCCCTTCCTTCCACTGCATTAGGTCCCCTACGATCCCCGCACCCCAGG
This sequence comes from Procyon lotor, assembly GCA_028646535.1. Classification (NCBI taxonomy): domain Eukaryota; kingdom Metazoa; phylum Chordata; class Mammalia; order Carnivora; family Procyonidae; genus Procyon; species Procyon lotor. The sequence continues at coordinate 10,588,042 of CM053606.1, read as the reverse complement.
GTTCATATGCGGGGGCTCCCATTCTCTAGTTGCGGTTGTTTAAATTCTTGAGAACAAGAGTCTGATTGGTCCAGCTCCTTGGTCAGGTGCCCATCCCGGTCCAATCAGCCAGGGCCAGGGAGATGGGTCACATGACTGCCCCTTCTGGGTCCGGAAGTGGTTGGCTCTCTGGAGGGTGTGGGGATCTCAGGGTTCAAGGGCCCCCTTCAGGCTCTCCTCTTAGGAGGTGCTCCCCTGCCTGACTCCTCCTCCAGGCTTCCGTTGACCTTTTCACCTCCCCCCCCCCCCCCCCCCCCCCCCCCCCCCCCCCCCCCCCCACCCCCCACCCCCGCAAGTTAGTAACCCTCTCTGTGCCTCAGCTTGCTCACCTGTAAAAGGAGGGCAATACCAGCGCTTCCCTCCTGGGTTGTTTTGAGAATGTAAGACAAAGAGGCAAAGCCCTTAGCAAAGCCCCCAGGGCACATAGGAAGCGCCCAGATAGGTGACCTCGAATTTGGTCGTGACCATTGTTTCATCCTTTAGAGTGTTTGTCCCATCATTGGGAATAAGTTTCTTACCGTCTGTCTCACCTGCCATCCTGGGCTGCCCCCTGGAGACACCCAGGAGTCTAGCTATTTGCACCCGGCAGAAGACAATTGCTCAGGCGATGACTGATGGCCAGATACTAACAATCACTTCCGTTTACTGAGCATCTACCATGGGCTCAGGCAGGAGCACCCCTTGGGACCTGGGTCCTTGACACATGTTTGCTGAACAAATCCAGGAGCAGGTGCTTTATACACCCTCGCCTGTAATCCCTGTCACAGCTTTGGGAAGTAAGAACTTGCGTCTCCACTTTACAAGGAGGGCTCACCAACCTTAGAGAGTCTCAAGGGGCCCACAGTCACCGGCCATTAAGGGGAGAAGAAGGATGGGGACCCAAGGCTGTGAGCCTTCCCTACTGAGATCCTCGCTGGGCCGGCCTCCCAGTGACGATGCAAACCATTTCGTAGGCCTCAGGGCACCGATGGAGTGGGGCAGAAGGCAGATGGGCAAAGTTCTCCACCCAGCGGAAGCAATCCCAGAAGGGATCGTGGGTGGAGAGACTCAGTCCATGGAGGTGACAGAATCACTCTGCCCTCCAGGGTGAAAAAGAGAAGCCAGTCAGGGGCCAGGTCCCCGTGCCAGTGTGCCCACAGGCGCGTGCCCCTGGAGGGCGTCTGCGGGTGAATGCGTGTCGGTGCACCCGTGTGCCCCAGAGTGGACCCGTGCAGGTCCTCTGTGCTGCCCGCCGAGGGTGCCAGGAGATGTCATGTGCTTTCTTTTGTTGTCTGATTCTTCAAGACATTTGAATCTGGAAACCTCTCTCTCCCTTAGCCCCAAACTAGGATTCAGGGTACTGATCCCAGCACTGTCACAGCCCTGCTGTGTGACCGTGGGCAACTCCCTTCCCCTCTCTGAGCATACAGTGGTGGGGTTGAGTGACAGGGTCTGTAAGAAACCCCTGCAGCTCAGAGCAGTGGGAAGACCCAGGGGGTGGAGTCCAGGTCCCGCCTCGCCCCTCCACACAGAAAAGGCCTGGCCCGGGACCTCGGGACCTCGGTGGGGAGCGAGGGGGAAGAGGGGCAGAGGAGGGGCCTGAGCCTGTGTTATTTTTAGCTCCTGATGAGGAGCCTCTTGCCAGTCTCTAGGCCCCCTGACCCCAGGCTCGCTCCTCTGAAGGGCGCACCAACGGCTTCATCAGGCTGCTCTCGGCACAACTGATTAATAGAGGTTCCTGCTTTTAAAAAAAAGAAAGAAAGAAAGAAAATGCGTCTGTAAATCAGCTGTTTATTTAACTTTCCCTGGCATTTAATGATTGCGGGGCTTGGGAGAGGGGGAGAGATGGGAAATTAATTTGAGCCTTGCCAGAAAAGCCAGTCAGGGAAATAATGAACTTCCTGGGCTTACGGAGAACAGAGATGGGGGGAGGCGGCGGGGGAGCCCGAGTCCCCGGGGCCTCCACGTCCTGGGCTCGGGCTGGGCTGTGCTGAGTGACACGCAGAGTGCCTGCCCTCTCGGAGCCTGACAGCCTGGCAGGCTTTCAGCTCCTTCCCAGATGCAAAGTCTCATCAGAAAAATGTGCCCCCGATCTTGTTACTGGATGGAAGCGCAGGCCGAGCGAGGTACAAGGAACCGCGGCTCACCACGGAGAAGCGTTCCTGTGCTCACGTGATCAGGACTCGGCAGCATCCCGTCCCCGCCCCCACACAAGATGGCGGCGTCAAGGCCGGAGAGCAGGTGGCCGGAGAGACGTGTGACGTCAGAGCGGAAGAGCCGGCGGGGCTTCGGAGTTCATCTAGCTGGGGTTCCTTATTCTACACTCACGGCAGCCGAGACCCAGAGGGAGGCAGGAGTGTGTCCAAGGCTGGGACGGACTGGAGCTCAAACTCACATCTCTCTGTTCCCCATCTCCTATCTCCCTTTAGAGCATGTGCGTAAGGTGATCTGCCAGGGACTGGAGGCTTGTGTCCCTCCCCAGGTCAGATGTTGCAGCCTTCACCCTCCATGGGATGGTATCTGGAGCTGGGACCTTTGGAGATAATTGGGTTCGGCCAGAGTCGTGGAGGCAGAGCCCCCAGGATGGGATCGGCGCCCTCATAATGGGATGGGGGGGGGCAGAGCTTTTGCTGCTCTCTGCCATGTGAGGACACGCAAGGAGACAAGTCACCTGCAAACCAGGAAGAGGGCTCTCAGCCAGATGGAACCATCTGGCACCCCCATCTAGGCCTTCCAGCCTCCAGAACTGGGAAAAATAAAGGTCTGTTGTATAAGCGGCCGGCCGGATGGTATTCTGTCGGAGGCGGCCTGGGTTAAGACGGACCCGCTTGGTTGTAACAAGAGCTACGGTGGTGATTACCAAGGATCCCGTGGCTGATTCTCACTGGATCGCCTTGGATCACGTGCCCTTCTGGAGCCAATCCTATAGCCAGGAGAAGGGACTATACTAATTGGCCAGATGCGGGTCAGGTGACTCAGCCTTCACTGACACCCAGATCTGCCTCAGCCACACGGTGCCCCTGCCACTTCTGCCTGCATCTGGCACTTTCCCGCCTCTGGGTGTTCCTGCGCACTGTCCTCTCCTCCAGGGTATCTGACATTCTACAGGGCCCAGTGCAAACACCGCCTCCTACAGGAAGCCTCTTGGGATCCTCCTGGCCCCAATGTCACCTCTTCTCTCTCCTCTAACTCCTGTTGTCCTCATCAGCCCCTCTTGGATGGCGCACGCAGCTTCAGTGTTTTACAGTTAGCTGGGCTCACGCCTTGTCTCGCTCCTAGACTTCTTGAGAGAAAGGACTTTGTCTTATTTATCTATTTATTTCCCCAACCTTCAGTCCTGGCCCATAGTAAAGTAAGTAAGGTTGAATGAATGAATGAATGAATGAATGAGAATTCAGACAGACGATTCAGGAATCAGAAAGGACAATCTCCATGAAGGTATCAGCACTCCTCTTTGATAATACAAACTCTGGCCATGTCAGGATGTCCTTGGTATCTGACTCAAATACTGCAGCTCTTTGGGGGGATGGGGCTCTATAGAGACAGTCCCTGTCTCTTCCCGTGAAGATCTTTCCTGCTTTGCTCTGACTGCTTCCCTCCCCAAGGCAAATCCTTCACTGCAGGATTCGGCACACACGGGCTGTGGAATGTGGGAGGTGGGAACCAGCCCCCAGCAGCAGCCCCACTGGGCTGGTGTGTTCCCGGGAGAGGCCCGGAGGCTGGTACCCGGGAAATGCTGTCTCTACCCTGGATCCTTCTGGCAAGCCCAGCTCTGTGCCTCTCCCCTCCCTCCGAGCCGTCTGTCAGCAGCTGATGGACAGGAAGCTGTCATCCTCTTCCCCCACCCAGCATTGCCACTGCGTCCCCCACCCGGCCCCCTCCTGGCTCCAGGAAGCTGGGAAGCTATTCCTAACGAGTTGGCACTCAGCCTGGCTTTCACCACTCGAGGGAAAGCAGCTCCAGGCCTGCCGTGCCAGGATGCTGATGAGGGAAAAGAACCTTCTCCCCACATAGAGGACAGCAGGGAGAGCCTGGGGCTCAGTTTACCCTCACCTGGACCCCAGGGATGAGTTGTCCCTCAGTGTCCCAGCCTCCTCCAGGATCAGGAGCACCCAACACCTCTGTGTCCCTGAGCTCTTCCCAGTAAACCATGGAATATGGGAATCGAAGATGGTCTTAAGGATCACCTTGTAGACAGAAAATGGAGGCTGGGGTGTGGCAGGATGAAGGGTGAAATCCCTCTCAGAGCAGAGCAGAGATTTGTTCTCAGTGCAGAGGGTCCATCCAAAGCAGACTCAGAGATCCTATTGGTGCGCACACCCAGGACCCTGCTCTGGGCAAGTCGTCTGCCCCCCCAAGGGTACTATGAGCTACAAAAGGCACTCTTTTGGAGTGTCTCTCTCGGTGCTGTAATCTTAACACGTGGCATTGTGTCTCGCCTACAGTAGGTGCTCAGTTAATGTTGGCCAGATGAAGTATTACAGAACGAACTTCATTTATTAAGCTATAGCCAGTGTGGCTTTAATCCCAGGTAATATTTGGTCTCCTTTACTCTTTTTGAACCATTGGGAATAACTCTGGAATCCCTGCACAGCCTTTGGTCCCCTCCCGATCTGGAGCGCTTGTGTTGGGAAACAGGGAACCTGAGCAACTCGTCTCACTCACCGTGTATTCATTCACGGATGCATTCATTCATCCCACAGATGTTTACTGAGCACCTACTATGTGCTGGGCACTGTTCTAAGGGCCTGGGGTACAGCAGCCAACAAGACTTGTGAAAACTGCCACCCCTGCAACTTGGCTTTCACCCTAAGCAGATAAAGAAACACATAAGGTGGTGGAAGGGAGAGGCCAGTGGGGGAGGGGGTGTTAATTTCTCTCGGTCCCCGGGGGTGGGGAGGGAACCTTCCCTGCTGAGGTCACGCATAAAGAGTTGGGAAGGGGGTGAGGTATCTGGGAAGGCCTTCCAAAAAGAGGAGCCCCAAGGGCCAAACCCAGAGGAAGGAGCACACCCAGTATGTTCCAGGAAGAACAGGAAGATCCATGGGGTGAAAGTGAATGAGCCGGAGGGAAAGTAGCAGGGATGAGGTCAGACAGCAGTGCAGAGACCCAGCCAGACCCCCCCGAAGGCCAGAGGTGCCCCAGGTGGCACTTGGGTGTTCTCCTAGGTATGGCACCATCAGCTGAACACCTATGGTGTGCCACTCATGGATCGTGCGGCCATAGCCCTGTCATTTGGGGACTGTGGTGCTAGCCTTCTGTTGAGGTCCCTGGGGCCAAAGTGTACCAGGAAGTTATGGGGAGTAAGGAAGCTCCCCATCTGGCCCGATCCCCAGGTTCGTCTCTAGTTCAAAAACACAGGTCCCTTAAGGACAGAAATGGTTGGGGTGTCACCAGCACACATCGAGCCCCCGTCCTGCGCCAGCACCTCACCCCACCTGTGCGGCAGAGCCGTGTGAGACAGGCGTTATTGCTAGCTGTGGCTCACAGATGGTCCGGGGTACTTCCTCATCGGGAATGGCTTCCCAGCTTCCCGGAGCCAGGAGGGGGCCGGGTGGGGGACGTGGTGGCGATGCTGGATGTGGGAAGAGGATGACAGCTTCTTGTCCATCAGCAGCTGACAGACTGTTGAAAGGGAGGGAGAGGTGTAGAGCTGGTCTTGCCAGAAGGATCCAGGGGAGAGGCGTGGCACTCCCCCGGCGCCAGCCTCCGGCTCCTCCTGGGAACATGCTCATTTGGTGGGGCTGGTGCCGGGCTGGCTCCCACCTCCTCCGGCAGAAGACATTCCAGCAGCTGAGTCGCAGAGAAGTGAGGGACCCGGCATGGGGAGGGAGGAAGTCAGAGCACACCTCAAAGGTTGCAGTTGTCAGAATTCAAACCCAGGGCCACCTGGAGCCAAAGCCAAGGATGCTTCCTGAAGCAGCCAGCGTGCTCCCACTGCCCTCCCTCCTCCCTCCCCACCAGTGAGCTGAAGGAAGGCCCCCTTCCTTCCCACTTGGTGTTGGGTGGCCTTCTCTCACCCGTAGAATTATTTTAAACTCGGGAAATGCAGACTCGTTTCAGTGCTCATCAAAATGAAAGCACTCTTCCTCCCAGAAGGAGAGGACCAAACCTGTTCGCCGCCCGCCCAGGTCCTGGTGTTGGGAGATAGGGATGCACGGAAGGCTCGACTCTAGAGCGATGGGACTCCAGGCGCTGCGGCAGCGGGATGAACGATCGAGATATTCCGGGCAGGGGCCCCTCCCAGCAGCCACCGTTCACACCGTGCGGGCTGCCGCCTACTTCATTTGTACATAAGGCTGGGCTTGCGCATATGTGGGTTCTTGCACAGTTTTTTAAAAAGCACTAATGCCAGGAAAATCTATTCATGGACTCCTAACGGTGGAGGATCCTTCGAGAGCATGCTAGTCCAATGCTTCCATTTTCAAATGGGGAAACTGAGGTCCAGGGAGAGGCAGTGCCTTGTCCAAGGTCACAGGACTGCAGTTCGGGGATGGGGCAGAAGAGAATTGATCGGCTGACTCCTGCCCGAGGCTCCTTCCCACAGCATCACGTGGTCCAACTCACTTCCGAAGCCAGGCAGACGCTCTTGCCACTTCTTAGCTGCGTGACCTTCAGTAAATGCTTTAGCCTCTGACCACTGACTCCTCCTGATAATAGTGCCTGCGTCACTGGCTGTAGGTTCGCCGTGTGCTCGGCACAGAGTAAGTGCTCGATAATAATTGTGAGGTTATCCACTCCCTCGTGTCTCAGGACCGCTTTCCACTTCTTCATCTCCTGTGACTCCAAGAGTGAACACCTGACCCTCCAGGAAAGAACTGGGGCCGCAAGCCAGGACCCCAGGCCGCAGGAACTCCTTCCCGTCTACCCCACTGCCTTGCCTCCCTGTGCTGCTTTACTGTGCGCGGCAGCTCAGAGCGCTGTGCTCCTGCAGCAGGAGACGGCAGGGGTGGGGAAGGGGAGGCGGCATCTGGTCCCCGTGTTCGCCCAGCCCTGCAGTGCAGACGTGGGCACGAGGACCGGGTCTGTGAAATGCCACACAACCAGGCAGTAATGGGGGGGGGGGAGCGGTCAAACAGAAAAGCAGGGCAAGTCTCCAGCTCCCAGCCGCCCTGATGGGAACCAGAGGGCTGGGACTTGGCGTGGTGGGTAGGGAGGAATGGTGGGGAGAGCAGAGATGCTCAGGGTGCAAGGACTCCACTCACTGCAGCGGCCATAGAGATCGCAGAGGTGTCCCGGAGGGCCTGCCCGTTGGGAAACCTTGCCCCGACGGTGGACACAGGAGAGAGGGTGCCATCTGCTGGCCCCTGGGATCCCCGGCCTCTGTGCCCAGAGGCCCACCAAGACCCAAAGCGTGCTAGAGCCTGGCGAGGAAGCCCTTTGCCTTACAGATAAGAAAGGAGTGTCCCAGAGCAGGGAGGACAGCCCCACTCTGATTGTGCACCCTTCCCAGCCCCCCAAGTACACGTGGCTGTTGAAGGCAGACTCGGGGTGCAGATTTTCCTCTCCGTGACTCCCTCCGCCCTTTCTCTACTGCCCTGCGGGGATCAAGAGACACCCCAGAATCCCCAGACTGTGTGCACCGGGGGCCCTTACGTTGTCAGGGGGGCTGGAGACAACAGTGGACAGACTTCATGCTGTTTGTTGTCCTTCAGAGGAAATACACTTGTGATGGGGAGGTAGGACTGTCCCTGGGGCTGGGTCCCCTTCTCCAACGCCCAGTCCACTGGCTACTGTCTGGGACTTATGGAGCCTTCCAGTGTCCCAGCCATTGTTCCAAGGGCTTGACCTATTGTGATGATTCATTTCATGCTGACGGCTGCTGTACAAGTTAGGTACTATTGTGAAACCCATGTTGTTACAGATTAGGAAACTGAGGCACAGCAAGATGCCGTACTTTTTCCAAGGTCATGCAGCTGGTAGGTGGCAGAGCCGAGATACACACTCAGGCAGGCGGAATCCAGAGCGCACACACTTAATCCCACCCCGCGTCTCCCATCCCCTTGGAATCACGTGACGCCACTGAAGGACAAATGTAAATGATTTCGCATTATCTGCTGCTTTGCGTGATTGGTGGCACGGCTCCCTTCCATAAGTGCAAGAATCCAGGAGCTGACTGATGAAGGGGCTTCCGTCCTTCCTCCCGAGAAGGGGTCTTTGGGGGCAGGGTGAAGGCAAGAGAGGCAAGGGCAAAAAAAAATGCCTGGGTCCTTCGAAGCCACGTCCTGTGTCCCGGTTGAGTCTGAAGGGGGGAGGGGATCGGGACCGTGAAAAGAGATGCAGTGAACAGCAAGTGGGGCCGGATAGAGCAGAGTCAGGAGAAGCAGAACTGGGCCCCAGCATGGCTAGGTCAAGACTAGACTAGATGAGACATTCCGGGAACTTCTGTAGGTATCTCTGTAATGTGCCTCCCGGACAGTCCTGAGGAAGGAGCAAAGGCTTGGTGTCCCAGCTTGGGGAAGTCTATCTGCAAATAAACCCTGACTTGTCAGCCCCCTTCAGGGATGGCTTTGGCTGAGGAGTCACCTCTCCCAAGTCTCAGCCTCCCTTCGGGGCAGCCCGCACCCCCTGCCTAGTCGGTGTACAGGTGTAAAGGCACAGCCCACCCCCAACTCGGGCGGACTCTGAAGAGCCATCCCAGCTTGAGCTGGCCAAGGCCATGGGGGAGCGCGTTCCAGCCCAGGTTCTCCCTCTGGCCAGTCCTGCTTCCTTCCTCTCCTTCCGGCGGGCGCCGTTCCCGCGAGCACCGCTCAGATCCATCCCGCACACCATCCCGCAGCTGGCTTCCCCCAGAACCCAAACTGCAACAGCTTGGCTTGCAGGGACCGGCGGGGATGCCCAGCCAACCAGCCCCTGGCCATGGGCGCACTTGCACTTTTGATTCGCTAGTTCTTAGCGAGCTGACTTTTCACCTAGGGAGAGGAACACGGAGGAGATGTCTCAACAGCACTATTGCAAAGGCAGAACTCTCCCCTCCTGGACCCACGTCATCCACGTGGGCCACCGCCTGGGACGAAACTATAATTACAGTCATTGCACAACACACACGACCACGGTGGGCAGGACGCCCTCGCCCGCCCCTCCCCGCGCTGCCCCGAGGTCGGCGCCTCCCCTCCACCTGCCCCACATGTCCCCGCGTGGCCGTTCAGTCACCCAGCTGGCCGGAGGGAGACTGGATTTCAGATCCGGGCTCTCACGCGTGCAGAGTCCAAGTTCATCCTGTGGCACCAGGCGAGGGGGAGTGGAGAGGCCAAGACCAAGACCGAGAAAGACAACAAAGAGAAAAGCAAGGAGGAGAGCCGGGACAGAAGCGCAGATGGTGGCGGGGAGGGCGGCCAACCCCAGCTCCGGGAGCCCATCCGCCTCCAGAGAGGAAGGACACGCGGGCAGCTTTCTGTCCCGAAAGCCAGAGCTCAATGAGGCATTTCCAAGTTCTCTCCGCTGCCCTGGCCCGGGCTCCCCGCTGACAAACGGAGAACAAATGAGAGCGTTTAGCCAGTAATTAAGGAATAATGGCCTGCTCGGAGGTCCCCACCAGGCAGGAAGCAGCCAGAGGAAGGACCTAGAGGTTCCACAGAGGAGCAGGGTAGGGAGGGTCCATTTGTCAGTCTCACGGGGAGAGATACTCATTAACCCCACACCCGCCTCTGGGCTTCCTGTCCCAGCGGAGAGGGAGGGAGGCCTTGACAGCTCCCTGCTGTCCTATGAAGGGAGACCAGCCTCCCAACCTGGCCTCGTTCTTGGAACTGACTCAAGGTGCAAGACCCCGCCCCGCATTCACTATTCACGTGCCAGAGCATCCCTCGGCCCCCAGCCCGTCACGGGGGCAGAGGGGGCTTGAGGGGAGGTCGCACTCCGGATGGCCCTTTACGTCCGGAGTTTTTGCGGGTATAAAGGCACAGCCCACCCCCAACTTGGGCAGACTCTGCCCATCTGGCAGCCATCCCAGCTCGGGCTGGCCAAGGCCATGGGGGTTTGAGTTGCAACTCAACCCCACACACAGGTATCAAGGTTCTTAACAGCAATAATGTCATTAACAACAGTAATAGTAGCAACTTCCATTCATTAACTGCATACTATCCACCACGCGTTCCTGTGTCTTGTTCATGTGAAAACACCACAGACAGGTTCTTTTACCAGCCCGCGGTGCAGGGGAGGACATGGTTACACATGGGGCTCAGAGGAGTTGAGTAACCATATCCTAGGTCACCCAACACCTAGGAGAGTGGTACCAGGACACAAACTCACAGGGGACTCCAAAGTCCGTCTCGGGCTCTGTGCCACCCAGCGTCTGCAGCAGAGTCATTCACAAAAATCCTTGGCGTGGAGGCTTCCAGAAGGGAAAGATTGTGTCTAGTTAAAGGAATCCAGGAAAGCTTCCCGGAAGGGGTGGGCTTCCAATGGGACCTTGAAGGATGAGTTGAATTCTTCGGCAGAGGTGAGAACAGGTGTGACCAGTGTGCTGCTTCCCATCAGGGCTGGCCCTGCAGCTTCTCTGATATGTTACCTAGAGTCACAAAGGGGGGGCAAAAAAAAAAAAGAAAAAAGAATCCGATCATCAGGTACATCTGGGAAATGTTAGCTTATCCTGGGATTTCTCAAGGAGTTGTGGATGTCGGAGTTCTGGGGCTTTTGGCCAAGGAATGTTTTTCTGGGGGCCAGCTGACAGGGCTTGGGGTGACCCGAACACACACATTCCTCTGTGTTCTGGGGACCCCAGGCTGAGAGCCACATGGGCGCTGCTGAAGGTCCGCGCTTGTAAAGGCGGGGACCCTGGAGCAGTATGTCTGGGGAAACAGCAGCGGGAGTGAGTCACAGGACCGTGTGACAGCATCCTGGAAGGAATGACCTCAAGACACAAGAAGAAAGGCCAAGGGTCAAGGTCAGGAGGAGGTCAGGGTAAGGGCCTGCAGAAGGTCAGAGCAGAGGCCTGTTTGATACTCCTCAGCTTGGGAGAGGGCAGATCCGGAGAGCCTGGAGGACAGCCCTTACCCCTGCTGCAGGGGTGCAGTGTGACGGGAGCAGCCAGCCTTCCAGGGAGCCCGCTGGGATGAGAA